>CM055062.1:5148587-5188587 GCA_029204045.2 Tillandsia leiboldiana
AACTCTAGAGCACCCAACTCCCCATCATGCAATCAATCATACTTCCCTGTAAAAACCGTACCGAACACCTGCCTAATCGGGGTCCGTGGACTCAGGCACAAGAACCTGCCCCGCTCTCACCTTGGTGCATTTAACCCCTACTTACGCACCAATGCAGAGGCACCGCAAATAGCCTCAAGGGGCCCCCCTAACTAACACACTCGGGGGTTCACGGGTCCGCAGACCTCATCCGGAAAATACACCGCACGGTGGCCAAACCGCTGGTTGTGCGGCAAGCTCCATGAGCATAGTTAGAACACCGACATATGTCATAGGATTCTCGCGACACACGTCGCTGGTAGGAAGATCCAAATAAGGATAAGAACCGATTCATAATAGGGTTAGTCATCAACTCACACGTGATCAAAACGCAACTACCATACTCTAAATCATATGATTGCAACCAGCGTGCACGCGAGGGAAAGTTACCCACCTCCGGAACGTCGACCGCAGCCCACTGAAACAGTCCGGCTTTTCGCACGACCCCTGACCTAAAAAGTCCCCAAAACGAACACATCAGTAACACCACCATGCTTCACGCCCGGGGTCGATACTGCTGCGCCCGGGCTCGTCAACAGATCCGCCGCCCATATGGGAAGCCCCGTATAGGCGTAGTGACTAACCTGCAAAGAACATCTACACTAGCAGATATCAGAGCTGAAATAGTAAAAGCTGAAATAAAAGACATAAAATATAACTACAACTCACCATATACAGACCACCTCACCAGAAACAAGAGTCTCTCAGAAAAGCAGAAAAGAAAGGTACAACTCGATATCTCACTACAAAAGTCACTCGACATAACACACTCCCAAATAGTACAGGGGTACATCTACTCTCACTCTGATGTGACAGGAAGGAACTATCTCGCGACTCCCTTACCTCGGTCAGAAGGAGCTGGATCAGCAAATGGAGCTGCAGGAACCGGAGCAGAAGTCCCTGGGGAGAAGACCCCACGACGGGTGTGAGAACTACATCCCACAGTAGTTCTCAGTGGGCCACCACAAGCCCGACGGTCTGCCCACTAAGTCTACTAGAGGCATAAAGTAACATATGCAGTACTGTAAGAAAGCTGGGAAAAGTAACTCTACAGCTACTATGCCTCTATCTAGATGCTCAAGAGTGGAACAGAAAGAACATGATGCCACAACTAACCCTCGTCTCTGATCACCCAATCTAAACTGACTGCCTCATCGGGTCCAGTCAACCTGCGCCCAACCTACTGCCGTTACGTCCCGGAGGAGCGACTTACGTAGGGCGTCCTGACTGCCAACACAGCACAGCCAGAGGGACAAATGCAACAACAAGTCGCGGTAGAAAAGCTCAAACTCTCGCCGGTACAACAACCGGTCTCGCCTACTCCGGAGTGGCACTCGAGGGGAGCGACCCGCTCGAGTCAAAGTACCTATACCAAAAGTATCTCTGTAAAGTATCTCTGTAAAGCTCAAATGTGGCTCATGCAGGCTATGATCCAAATCCTCGATCAACAAGATCGGCTAACCAACAAATTCACTGACTCACCCACTGTGCTGGAATCTACACAGCTGAGACTCACTGTCACTCTGACAGCTCCCAAGAACCAGATCTACCATCACTATCACTCTCCCAAGAAAATCAGATCTACAGACTGCTATCGACTCCACTCGGTCCCCGACACGAGTGCAAATGCAGCCCACAACCACCCGACCTACTCGCCCGCAACCCGGCGAGGAAAAGCGAAGTCCCGAGTGACATGAAGTATCGTGATGTGGAATGTCTAGAGCAATAAAAAACCTAGCCCAAGTTGGAGTTTTCTACAGTCCGGCTGAACATGATACATATGACAAGGGTGCTAGGTCAAGTTCCAAGATTTCAAATAATAACATGCAGTAGGAATCACAATAAGGTCACAAGATTCACAACTGATATACAAGAGTACCAACATACAGTTTACACATGCTGTTTAATCCAATTCTAACATGCATGATCCTACATACATAGAGTTAGCACGCAGTCCATAGATTTTGGAAGCAAGGTCACCCACCTGAAAGTGCTAACTGTCCGGAATCGTACAGCTGAGAAAGCCCAAATAACAGATATCACAGTACAACCACAAGCCAAAAGTATAGCAGCAGTGCTCAATATATCCTGGGTACAAAATACAATCCAACAATTACACTTAATCCACACAATTCCAATTCCCAAAAATCTGTGATGAACAGTCCCAATAACACGAAAATTTCACCTGAAAAACCTCCTCCAAAAAATCCAATAAAAATATGACGGCGATTCTCGCGAAGAGTAGATGTCGATAGAGTCCTGAAACGTTGAAATCCGATGTCCAGATGAGGAGATAAAAATCCGACAAGTAGGTGCTGTCCAAATCAACCAACAGTCGCAAAGGGGGTTAAAAATGTACCCAGAACCCCAGAAAAGCTCAGTTCCAGAAAAAGTGTCCAACACAGAAGTTGTAGATTTACCTCTTACGAAACCGTCGCCGCAGAAATCGTCCACAAATACCGTCGGGGTAGTTCTGTAGACCTCCCAGACTAAACTGCAACGAAAATGGGCCTTCAATAGTAAATCGTCGCTCCGCACCCCGATGCAGAAGTCGCCGTCGTCGCGGCCTCCAAAAATCCTGAGCCTCCGCCAAAAGATGCGCAAGAGGGAGAGAAGGAAAATTGGTGAAGGGCTCAAAGCCAAAAGCTCTCAGGAAAAGCTCTAAAACGAGACCCCAAGAGGCCTATTTATAGGCCTCACCCGGAAAAGCCAAAAAAAACATAAGCATTGGGCTTTTGGGCCCAACTTTCGGGTGCCCGGAACATTCGGGCGGCTACAGTGTTGGCCGGCCCAACACTGTTCACGCCCGAATCCACCTGGTGCCGCCACGTGGCCCTCCGAACAGCAAACAGCTGCGCGGGCCACACCCAGGCTGCCACGTGGCCCTCCCCCGCACAGGAAGGCGGTTGGCGCCGCCAATCAGGCGGGTGACACGTGGCCACCCGGTTGACCCGCAGCCGGTCGGCGGCCCCCGCCGGTCGCGCGGCATGGCCCCGTCGTGCGCACGCGCCCCGAGGCGCCAGCCCAGGCCCGTGCACCGCGCTCGGTGCGCCCGCAAATCAGAGGGTGACACGTGTCCCCTACACCACGGTCCACGCATCCACTTAGGAATTCCGTGGACCGCGCCGCGTGCACCGACCAACCGGAGGCTGCCACGTGTCCCCGCCTTGGTCCATGCACCGCCGCGCTCACCCGGTAGACCGCGGCGTCCTTGCGCCCGCCAACCAGGCGGTGCCACGTGTCCGTGCGCCGGGTCCTGTGCACCCCGCCGCGCTGCTCTGTGGACCGCGTGCCGTAAACCGGCCAATGATAGGCCGCCACGTGGCATGCCGGCGGTCTACGGCCCCTCCCAAACACCAACACCACTGAAAACTTCCGGAGTCCGTTTTTGGGCATCCGGACTCAGAATCAAACAAGCAAATAGCCGTTTTCAAGCGTTTTTCCGTGCGGAATCCATTTCCGACCTCTGTTTGGCCTAATTCTTTTCTGAAATTCGGCAAACCCAGCCGAAGGCCAACACAGTTAATAATATCACACAGGGTCCATCTGTGGCATCCCATTGATGCACCATGGGCCAGATGCACCAACACTAGTGCTCTAACAGTGGATTCATCGGAAGAACGTTGCATGGGAACCAGGGCCACTACATCCTCCCCCACTAAAAGGAAGTTTCGTCCCCGAAATAAGGTAAAGCAGAACAGACGTACCTCAACCGGAAGTCTCAAAGAGAAAGGGGTAGGCATCTCTCATCTCTGTCTCCAGCTCCCAAGTAGCCTCTCGCTCCTCGTGATTGCTCCACAAGATCTTCACATACGGAATGGTCCGGTTGCGCAATTCTCTTACCTCACGAGCAAGAATTCGCAACGGCCGCTCATCGTAAACCAGGTCCTCGCCGATCTCCAGAGAGGTGAAGCCAATCACGTGCGACGGATCAAACACATATCTCCTCAGAGCTGAGACGTGGAAAACATCATGTACTCCCGGCCAGGCGTGGAGGAAGAGCAACTCTATACGCCACAGGGCCTACCCTCTCAAGTACCTCAAAGGGTCCAATAAAGCGGGGACTGAGCTTCCCACGCACTCCAAACCTCCGGACCCCTTTCGAAGGCGAGACCTTCAAGAATACATGGTCACCAATCTGAAACTCTAGGTCTCGCCGACGAGTATCAGCGTAGCTCCTCTGACGACTCTGGGCTGTCTCAAGATGTCGGCGAACAACTCTGATCTTCTCCTCAGCCTCCAACAGTAGATCTGGCCCCAAAATCCTCCTCTCACCCACGTCACTCCAATACAGGGGCGACCGACACTTGCGTCCATACAACGCCTCAAACGGAGCCATCTAAATGCTCGCTTGATAGCTGTTGTTGTACGCAAACTCAACCAATGGTAAGTGTCGGTACCACCCTTCCCCAAAATCCATAACGCATGCTCTCAACATATCCTCCAGGGTCTGTATAGTGCGCTCGGACTGGCCATCCGTCTGTGGGTGGAAAGCAGTGCTGAATCTGAGCTGGGTCCCCAAAGCTGACTGTAAACTCTCCCAGAATTGTGACACAAACCTCGGATCCCGATCTGAAACAATCGATGCAGGTACCCCGTGTAGCCTCACTATCTCGTCCAAATACAACTGTGCCAGACGCTCCAATGACCAAGTCATCTGAACAGGCAAGAAATGTGCAGACTTGGTGAGTCTATCCACAATAACCCAAATCGCGTCGGCTCCACTCTGCGCTCTCGGCAGCCCTGTAACAAAGTCCATGGTGATGTGGTCCCACTTCCACTCGGGAATTGGAAGACTCTGTAACTTGCCAGCAGGAACCCGGTGCTCTGCTTTCACTTGCTGGCAAGTTAAACAGTGAGCCACAAATCTTCCAATGTCCCGCTTCATTCCGGACCACCAAAAATGTGCCTTGAGGTCCTTATACATCTTAGTACCACCAGGATGAATGGTATAAGGTGTATAATGGGCCTCTCTCAAAATCTGGTCTCTGATCTCTGGATCCGAAGGCACACATACTCGGTCCCTGTACCGCAGTACTCCCGAGCTATCCACTGTAAAATCCCCTATATGATCTGCCTGAATCTGTGATCTAATCCTCTCCAAGTGGGGGTCCTCACTCTGCGTCTCCCTGATCCTGTCCAACAGAGTGGGCTGCAAGACCATAGACATCAGTCTAGCAGAGACCCCAGGGGATACAACCTCAATCCGAAGTCGCCTCAACTGCTCAATCAGCGGGGCCTGCTGTGTGATCAACATGCTCAAGCTCTGCACTGACCTCCGACTCAAAGCATCTGCTACCACATTGGCCCTGCCGGGATGATAAAGGATACTCACATCGTAATCCTTTAGTAACTCCAACCACCGGCGTTGCCTCAGGTTCAGCTCCTTTTGAGTAAACAGATACTTTAAGCTCTTATGATCCGTGTAGATCTCACAATGCTCACCGTAGAGGTAATGCCGCCACAGCTTCAATGCAAACACCACAGCTGCAAGCTCTAAATCATGTGTAGGGTAATTCTTCTCATGATCCTTTAATTGCCGTGAAGCATAAGCAATTACCCTCCCATGCTGCATCAAGACACAACCCAAACCGCTGTGCGAGGCGTCACTATAAATCACGAAGCCATCTCCCATCACTGGCAGTGTAAGAACTGGCGCTGAAATCAGTCTCCTCTTCAGCTCCTCAAAACTCTGCTGGCACTGCTCAGTCCAAATAAACCTCATCCCCTTCCTGGTCAAACCGGTCAGGGGAGTAGAGAGCTTCGCAAAGCCCTCTACGAACCGACGGTAGTAGCCTGCCAAGCCCAGAAAGCTCCGGACCTCCGTCACCGTCGTCGGTCTCGGCCAATCCCGAACTGTATCAATCTTCGTCGGGTCAACTGCCACTCATGCGGCTGATACTAAGTGGCCCAAGAATGCAACCTCCCGAAGCCAGAACTCGCACTTCTTAAGCTTGGCATACAGCTTCTTCTCACGTAGAAGCTGCAGCACTATCCTCAAGTGCTCCTCATGATCCAAATCGCTCCGGGAGTAGATCAAGATGTCATCAATGAACACAACCACAAACAGGTCCAAGTACGGCTGAAATACCCGGTTCATCAAATCCATGAATGCAGCTGGGGCATTAGTCAAACCAAACGGCATAACCGTAAACTCATAATGCCCATACCGGGATCGAAAAGCCGTCTTGGGGATGTCCTCGGCCCTCACCCTCAACTCGTGGTAACCTGACTGAAGATCAATCTTCGAAAACACTGAGGCTCCCTGCAACTGGTCAAATAAATCATCTATCCGTAGTAGGGGATACTTGTTCCGGATGGTCACTTTATTCAACTCCCGATAATCCACACACAAACGAAGCGACCCATCCTTCTTCTTCACAAATAAAACTGGCGCTCCCCACGGAGAAACACTAGGCCTAACAAAGCCCCTATCCATCAGATCCTGAAGCTGGGCCTTCAACTCCCTCAACTCGGCAGGTGCCATCCTATAAGGCGCCTTTGAGATTGGTGCGGTTCCCGGTACCACATCAATCACAAACTCTACCTCCCTCTCCGGTGGCATAGTCGTCAACTCAGGGGGAAACACATCTGGGAACTCGCGGACAACAGGAATATCCTCGAGTCCCAGTGCCGCCGTAGGCACCTCCACAATCGTCGCTAAGAAAGCGGTGCAGCCTCTACTAATCATCCGCCTAGCCCTCGCTGAAGAAACAGTCATCGCAAAGAAGGTGCTCTGGCAGCCTCTGAAAACGAACTCCTCCTGTCCAGGCTCGCGGAGGGTCACCGTCCTCTCTCTGCAGTCTATAATAGCATAGTACCTCGACAACCAATCCATACCTAGCACGACGTCGAAATCCTGGAGCTGTCGCAAGACAAGCAAGTCTGCCGGCAAAATCCAGGATCCCAACTGCACAGGGCAAACCCTACAATACTCCTCGACATGCAAGACATGATCTGGTATATGAACCTCTAATGCATGCGATAAAGAAACTACCTCTATACCATGTAGGGATGCAAATGCTCTACTGATAAATGAATACGATGCACCGGTATCAAAGAGAGTACGAGTACGAACTGCAGAAATCAAAATAATACCTGCGACGACATGCTCTGCTGCCGTAGCATCCTCTACCTGAGCGGCATAGACTCGACCGCTCGGCGCCGGGGGATGTCGCTCTGGCTGTCGCGAGGACGATGAAGCAAAATCTGGCCTACCGGAGGCCGCCGAAGGTCCTGCTGACTGACGAGGAACAAAGGATGCAGAAGCTGAGGAAGGAGCCGGATAACCTGCCCTGGGGCACGCCCTCGCGAAGTGACCGGTCTTCCCGCAACGGAAGCAGCGGCCCTGACTCTGCGGGCACAGGGTCGGTGGGTGCGGTCCTCCACAAATGATACAACGGTCGGGGCGAGGCTGCCGCGAAGTCTGCTGCTGCTGCGAAGAATGCTGCTGCTGCGAAGACTGCTGCTGTCGAGGTGGTCGACGCTGCTGCTGCTGAGACTGACGAGATGCCCCAGATCTCTGCCGCCCCTGATACCCCCGTCCCTGAGAGTGGAAACAGGGAGGTCTCGGGGGTCCCTGCCTACTCGACTGCCCCTCCTCAAACAGCGCCGGGCGCTTTGCCCCAGGAGTCACTACGGGGGCTGGAGCCACCTCTGCCATCACGACCTCACCACTCTCCACATAAAGTGCCTGCTCCATCGAGGCCTCCAAAGTCTGTAATCTGCGGGAGCGGACCAACTGATAAATGTCCCGACGCAACCCTCTCTCGAACATGTAGATCCGGTGGGTCTCATCTCTGGTCACGTGGGGCATACAAGCTAACAGCCGATTGAAATCGGCTATGTACATGTGTACGGGCCTATCTCCCTGGCGGAGATTCCTCAGCTGCTCCTCCAAACTCTGTCGAACACTCTCAGGAAAGAAGGCCCCAAGAAGCATACCGCGAAACTCTGCCCATGAGATAAACTGGGTCCCAGGCGGACCTGCGGGTCGTACACGCCGCCACCATGCCTCGGCGTTGCTCTCCAGAAA
The DNA here is from genome assembly GCA_029204045.2 of Tillandsia leiboldiana. Classification (NCBI taxonomy): domain Eukaryota; kingdom Viridiplantae; phylum Streptophyta; class Magnoliopsida; order Poales; family Bromeliaceae; genus Tillandsia; species Tillandsia leiboldiana. The sequence continues at coordinate 5,156,701 of CM055062.1, forward strand.
ATGAGTAGCCAACAGAACTCGAAACCTCTCATTAATAAAAAGGCTCTCGAAATGGCGCTCCATGGCCGTAACCCAAGACTCAGCCGCCCACGGCTCAGCACTCATACCCGAAAAGCGGGGTGGATCAAACTTGCGAAACCTCATCAAAAGATCCACCATCACCCGCTGCTCTGCCAAAGTCAAAGATCCCGTCGTCCCAGACGGTGACCTACTGGAAACTGGCTCAGCCGGAACTGCTGGTGCAGGCTGCACAACAGAGGGTGCCACAACAGGGGAAGAAGGCACCGGTGAACTCTCAGGGGGTGCTACCGCCGGCTGCGTTCTCTGCTCCAACATGAGCGTCAACCGACTCACTGCCTCCTCCTGGCGTCGAGACGCCTCAGCCAACTGTGCCATCTGGGCACGGTGCTCCAGAACCTCGCTCTGCTGTCCCTGCCCCGAGTCCTCCTGCTCGGGCTCAGAGGACGAAGGCTGCGAACGCGTCACCATCGAGCGTCGAGGAGGCATCCCCACCTAAGGGACAAGACAAACAGTCAGAACCCAAATCATCTCTCGACCCAATCTAGCGAAAGTCAGAAGGCATGTCCCCCTTCCAGAAGTACTATGTTGTCTGCAGCCAACATAGTTGCCACCGAAGGAAGACATGTCAATCACTCATCCCGAACCGCTCGGGAGAGTTAGAAATCCAATCAGGACTCTCGCTAAAATCACGGCTCTCACGCGAGTCATCCTAGAGTCCAACCACAAGCCTAGGGTTCCTAAGTCCTCCAAGACCTACATCCTAGGCTCTGATACCACTCTAATCTATCACGCCCCGGGGTCGATACTGCGCCCCGGGCTCGTCAACAGATCCGCCGCCCATATGGGAAGCCCCGTATAGGCGTAGCGACTAACCTGCAAAGAAACATCTACACTAGCAGATATCAGAGCTGAAATAGTAAAAGCTGAAATAAAAGACATAAAATATAACTACAACTCACCAATATACAGACCAACCTCACCAGAAAACAAGAGTCTCTCAGAAAAGCAGAAAAGAAAGGTACAACTCGATATCTCACTACAAAAGTCACTCGACATAACACACTCCAAAATAGTACAGGGGTACATCTACTCTCACTCTGATGATGACAGGAAGGGAACTATCTCGCGACTCCCTTACCTCGGTCAGAAGGAGCTGGATCAGCAACTGGAGCTGCAGGAACCGGAGCAGAAGTCCCTGGGGAGAAGACACCACGACGGGTGTGAGAACTACATCCCACAGTAGTTCTCAGTGGGTGCCGCCAACAAGCCCGACGGTCTGCCCACTAAGTCTACTAGAGGCATAAAGTAACATATGCAGTGCTGTAAGGAAAGCTGGGAAAAGTAACTCTACAGCTACTATGCCTCTATCTAGATGCTCAAGAGTGGAACAGAAAGAACATGATGCCACAACTAACCCTCGTCTCTGATCACCCAATCTAAACTGACTGCCTCATCGGGTCCAGTCAAACCTGCGCCAACCTACTACCGTTACGTCCCGGAGGAGCGGACTTACGTAGGGCGTCCATGATTGCCAACACAAGCACAACCAGAGGGACAAATGCAACAACAAGTCGCGGTAGAAAAGCTCAAACTCGCCGGTACAACAACCCGGTCTCGCCTACTCCGGAGTGGCACTCGAGGGGAGCGACCCGCTCGAGTCAAAGTAACCCATAACAAGTATCTCTGTAAAGTATCTCTGTAAAGCTCAAATGTGGCTCATGCAGGCTATGATCCAAATCCTCGATCAACAAGATCGGCTAACCAACAAATCACTGACTCACCCACTGGCTGGAATCTACACAGCTGAGACTCACTGTCACTCTGACAGCTCCCAAGAACCCAGATCTACCATCACTATCACTCTCCCAAAGAAATCAGATCTACAGACTGCTATCGACTCCACTCGGTCCCCAGACACGAGTGCAAATGCATCCCACAACCACCCGACCTCTCGGCCCGCAACCCGGGCGAGGAAAAGCTAAGTCCCGAGTGACATGAAGTATCGTGATGTGGAATGTCTAGAGCAATAAAAACCTAGCCCAAGTTGGAGTTTTCTACAGTCCGGCTGAACATGATACATATGACAAGGGTGCTAGGTCAAGTTCCAAGATTTCAATAAATAACATGCAGTAGGAATCACAATAAGGTCACAAGATTCACAACTGATATACAAGAGTACCAACATACAGTTTACACATGTTGTTTAATCCAATTTCTAACATGCATGATCCTACATACATAGAGTTAGCACGCAGTCCATAGATTTTGGAAGCAAGGTCACCCACCTGAAAGTGCTAACTGTCCGAAATCGTACAGCTGAGAAAGCCCAAATAATAGATATCACAGTACAACCACAAGCCAAAAGTACAGCAGCAGTGCTCAATATATCCTGGGTACAAAATACAATCCAACAATTACACTTAATCCACACAATTCCAATTCCCAAAAATCTGTGATGAACAGTCCCAATAACACGAAAATTTCACCTGAAAAACCTCCTCCAAAAAATCCAATAAAAATATGACGGCGATTCTCGCGAAGAGTAGATGTCGATAGAGTCCTGAAACGTCGAAATCCGATGTCCGGATGAGGAGATAAAAATCCGACAAGTAGGTGCTGTCCAAATCAACCAACAGTCGCAAAGGGGGTTAAAAATGTACCCAGAACCCCAAGAAAACCTCAGTTCCAGAAAAAGTGTCCAACACGGAAGTTGTAGATTTACCTCTTACGAAACCGTTGCCGCAGAAATTGTCCACAAATACCGTCGGGGTAGTTCTGTAGACCTCCCAGACTAAACTGCGACGAAAATGGGCCTCCAATAGTAAATCGTCGCTCCGCACCCCGATGCAGAAGTCGCCGTCGTCGCGGCCTCCAAAAATCCTGAGCCTCCGCCAAAAGATGCGCAAGAGGGAGAGAAGGAAAATTGGTGAGGGGCTCAAAGCCAAAAGCTCTCGGGAAAAGCTCTAAAACGAGGCCCCAAGAGGCCTATTTATAGGCCTCACCCGGAAAAGCCAAAAAAACATAAGCATTGGGCTTTTGGGCCCAACTTTCGGGCGCCCGGAACATTCGGGCGGCTACAGTGTTGGGCCGGCCCAACACTGTTCACGCCCGAATCCACCTGGTGCCGCCACGTGGCCCACCGAACAGCAAACAGCTGCGCGGGCCACACCTAGGCTGCCACGTGGCCCTCCCCCGCACAGGAAGGCGGTTGGCGCCCGCCAATCAGGCGGTGACACGTGGCCACCCGGTTGACCCGCCAGCCGGTCGGCGGCCCCGCCGGTCGCGCGGCATGGCCCCGTCGTGCGCACGCGCCCCGAGGCGCCAGCCCAGGCCCCGTGCACCGCGCTCGGTGCGCCCGCAAATCAGAGGGTGACACGTGTCCCCTACACCCGGTCCACGCATCCCACTTAGGAATTCCGTGGACCGCGCCGCGTGCACCGACCAACCGGAGGCTGCCACGTGTCCCCGCCTTGGTCCATGCACCGCCGCGCTCACCCGGTAGACCGCGCGCCTTGCGCCCGCCAACCAGGCGGTGCCACGTGTCCGTGCGCCGGGTCTGTGCACCCCGCCGCGCTGCTCTGTGGACCGCGCGCCGTAAACCGGCCAATGATAGGCCGCCACGTGGCATGCCGGCGGTCTACGGCCCCTCCCAAACACCAACACCACTGAAAACTTCCGGGAGTCCTTTTTGGGCATCCGGACTCAGAATCAAACAAGCAAATAGCCGTTTTCAAGCGTTTTTCCGTGCGGAATCCATTTCCGACCTCTGTTTGGCCTAATTCTTTTCTGAAATTTCGGCAAACCCAGCCGAAGGCCAACACAGTTAATAATATCACACAGGGTCCATCTGTGGCATCCCATTGATGCACCATGGGCCAGATGCACCAACACTAGGTGCTCTAACAGTGGATTCATCGGAAGAACGTTGCATGGGAACCAGGGCCACTACACCAAGCCCCGCGAAAAAGGTAGACCCAACCTCTGTCCTGAAAGGACCGAAAACACTACAACCCAAAAAGACACGGCGCAGTCAACAACGCGGCACGGGCGGCGCGACGCATGCGACGGCCCCGTGCGGGCACCTCCCCCCCGCGGGTGCAAGCGGCGCGGCACGGCACAGCCCTGCGCGGGCACCTCCCCCGCATGGGTGCAAGTGGCGCGGCACCCCAGTGCAGCACGCGCGGGCGGCAAGGCAGCGGCGCGGCGCAGCTCTGCGCGGGCACCTCCCCCGCACGGGCGCAAGTGGCGCGGCACCCCCGTGCAGCACGCGCGGGCGGCAAGGCAGCGGCGCGGCGCGAAGCAGAAACCCCACGCGCGGTGTGGCCCGCAGCCCCGCGCACGGCGCGGCCTGCAGCCCTGCGCGCGGCGCGGCCTGCAGCCCCGCGCGCGGCGCGACCTGCAAGTCCCCGCGCGCGGCGCGGCCTGTAGCCCCGGGCACGGCGCGACCTGCATCCCCGCGCGGGCACCTTCCCCGCGCGAGCGCGCAAACAGCGCGGCATCGTCCAACAGTGGCACGCGGTGGCGCGTGCCCTGTCCGTGCGGCGGCAGCAAGGCGGCGGCGCGGCAGCGGCTAGGGCATCCTAGCGACGCACGGCAACAAGACGCGAACACCAAAAACCCCGACGGCCGAAAAACTCGAAAACGAAAACAACGAGAAAGAAAAGTAAACCGCAAACCTTGCTCTAACAGAGAAGACGACCCAAACACGTTCCTCGCGGGTAGAGAGAAGACCGGATCCGCTCCCTGTCGACGGTGATGTCTCGTTTCCCGCCTCCGGCACGTTGATCGGAGAAGATGTGAGAACCGATCTCTTTTCTTTCTCCTCTCTCCGAACTAGGGTTTTCGATTCTTTAAAAAGATTAAATAACTAAAACGAAGTAATATTTTCTTTTTGTTTGTAAGGAAAAACCCATATTCGGTATAAAGGGAAAGATTCCAATCTCCTTGAAAAGCGTGCCGATCGCCGAAACATTTCGTAACAGCCGGCACGGATCCCGATGCACACTACGGACGCCGAAACCCAGAAAACCCCATTCCGGGCAATCCGTAACTCGGATTTCCGATCCGATCGCTTTGTCGTTCTCCGTTTTCTGAGCTCTACCACAGAAAAATACTTGCAAGCACAAAAGTTCCACCCACGAAAACTCGGTAATTAACCCCAAACAACTAATTTTCTTCAAAGCGAAAAATAAAAAGAAAACAAGAAGGGTCCGGATACTACAGTCCGATCTTCACTTCCAAGGTCCGGTCCACCTCATCAAGGTATGCACCCTGAACCCCTCTCACCATAAGTTTACTTCGTCGAAATTTTTTTAATTTTGCTCCTTGGGATTCCAACACTCTTCTTATTATTCTGAAATTCTCGAAATCCAACTTGAACTTGTCCCCAGTCGCCTTTTGACTGTTTCTTGCTCATTTGGTGAAAGTTTAATATTCACTTATTCCGTTTTCGTGTTGAACCCGCGCCGAAAACACTCCAACTAGCTCAAAACTTTACAGGGACCATAGGATTAGTCTTCCAAGCCAGTTTCCACCAGAATTCTGTTATTTACAGAAGTTGAGGTCATTACATTATATGCCAAGTATATAAACACAGATGTGATATTAGCCTCAGGTCCTCGTGACCAACTAAAGCACCGATTGGGTATTTATATGCATAGGTTGATGCATGACCTTTATTTTGGTAGCTCAGTCATTCTTATTTCAATCTGGTTATTTATGTCATGTTTATTTCAATTACCTGTACTTTACTTGTCAGTTATTTATTCAATGGTTACATTATCTATTGTTACCCCCTTTTTCGTTGACTTGTTAATACAACTTGCCTTGGTCAGTCCGTCATACCTACTAGGAGACATTTCACATGTTTTTCACCCTACTATTTTTATAGGTGACGCTATGAGTGCGGCTTGGGATGCACTGCGAGGTCAAGTAGCTAGTCAGTGGCCTAGTTGTTGCATTTTTCTGTGCTCGAGTAGTTCATTAGATGTTGACCTTTATTTATGTACTTCGGTCGTGAATGATTTGATATTGTCTCATACTTTAAATGAATATACGATACTTTACTTAGTTTGGTTAAATTATGATTGATGATGTTAAAAGATTTTGTAAAACGGAGGTTTCAAATATTTTTATTGTGGAGAATAAAGTGAAATGAAAAATGGAGCTTTTGATTTATTGTATGCTTGTGGGGAATTGGTAGAAGTTGTATATTGAATTATTGTAGATATTCTACTTATATGAATGTGTTGGATATTGTTTTCCTGTTGCTTTGTATTCTGATGTCGTGCATTTATAGGTGAAACTTTATTCGTGTGGTTAGAGAATCCTTTGTACATGTGGCTTCTGTTCATGCCCTAGTTTGTTTTTCACACACTTTGATCACTTCACACAAAAATTTGGAGCCCTTTTGGAAAAAAAACATTTTCCAAATTAGGCCCGGGGCGTGACACTAATAATATGTTTGTGTTAAATTATATAAAACAAGCACTAGTCTCCAAAAATTTATGCAGGTAGAAAATGGAGTGTCAATAATAAAATATAAAAATACAGTTCTTTATTAGTTTAAGTTATTGGAGAATAACAGTTGTTTTATTTAATTTAACATGATATCGAAACAACAAATCCTAAGTTCGAGTCACACAAGACTTCTAACAGAATTGATTTTCTCTCATTTAATTTAAGTCCACGTCATGAGCCTATCAAAAAGTTTCGAACTCAGACGTAAAAAATATAAAAACACCATTCTCTACGAGTTTAAGATAGTTATTTTATGTAAATTAATAGTTTGCTCGTGGTAATTATGGTCTTTGATCCATCGCTAGTATATTATCTGGGAAACAAAATTTCGGTGGGCCCTTCCTAACAATGCCTTACTGGGGAGCTTCGATCCGCTGCCATGTGTTAGTTCTACCTCCATCTAAGAGTTCCTTTAATATTTTTTTAATATTAAAATCAATTTTTTTTTTTAATTCTAAAAAAAAGAATAATAACCTTCTGGATAGAGACAAAATTTATACATAGCAATGGATCATAGCTTTCTTAACGAGATGTCGTTAGGGTGCTCCCTGCTAAAGTTTTGGGAGTTCTTAGAACATTAAAGTAGATGGAAGTATAAAACTATAACTACTTGATCGTTACAAAAAGTATAATGATTTAGAGATAGTATGCTCTATAGAGTCCGGCTAGAATACTATCGATAGCACCAAATAATTGGTGCTATCAAGTTTTCAACCGTTGGATGAAAAGATATGCGGTTGGGATTATAATGATTTCCTAAGATTTTTACTATTCAACCAACCACCTAGTAAATCCTAGGGGACCACTATAATCCCAACCGTATATTTTTTCATCCAACGGCTAAAAACTTGATAGCACCAATGGCTTGGTGCTATCTATAGTATTCTAGCCTAATTCATGCTATATGAGAGTAAATATTAGAAATTTGCATTTAAAAATCCCATGCAAAATAATAAATCAAGATGTTAAAAAGTTAATACAAACTATTGGTCCCAAATTATAGCTTGGATTGGACAGATGTTGGTAGATAAGTTTGATTATTGGATTATGTAAATGTAGGTGGGCTAAAACTTCTTACTAATATTAAGAAATTCTCCTTTCGGTAAAATATGTGTCATACAATTTCATACAATTAAAACGGGTGGATTCAGTCATTCGAACAATTTAACATATGAACAATCTGATGCTAATAATAACTCGAATTTAAAGCAGTTTAAGAATGACCCCAAACTTTAGATTCTTGAAATTTCATATTTAATTGTTTTACATTTCTAGCTAAGTTCATTTTTATAAAAAATGAACGAAATAGGTAGCATGTTATCTTTCTCTCTCAAAAAAACTAATTACTACCTAAAGCATATAAAACTATAGATTTAATACATAAAACATTTAGAAATCAAAAGATTTATGATAGAATCAATTCAAAATTGAAATGCATTGGCATGCCCTTATCTATTCGAGATAATTAAAACATAACTTTGATTGATCCAAATTAGAGACAATCCAATCCTAAGTGATCGAAACCCAATATAAATCAAGTCTGATTTATTTGAAATTCAAAGTAATCAATTCAAAATTGAAATGCATTGACATGCCCTTATCTATTCGAGATAATTAAAACATAACTTTGATTGATCCAAATTAGAGACAATCCAATCCTAAGTGATGGAAACCCAATATAAATCAAGTCTGATTTATTTAAAATTCAAAGTAATTTAAAATCAAGGCACCAAAACTCGATATTATAATTTAGAATAAAATATTTCGAACTGGATTATTTAACTATATTATTCAAATACAATAATCGATCATAATTCTTCAATAATTCTTAACAAATTATACGAACGCGCTCGATTCCTACCTAGTCACATACCCTTCTCCATCCATCCATCCACCTCTAAAAATGTATACATTATAATAAATAAAAAATAATTAATACTTTCCCTTAAAAAAAAAAAAAATGATACACATAAATCCACTTGGTACATCAATGCCCCACTAGCTCTTGCCTCCCCTTCCCTTCTCAAACCTAGGGTTTTGTGTATGCAAGATGAACACCAAACCCTAAAAGGAACAAAAGTAATTGGGGAAATTTCAAAAATTGCAAACCTTAAAAACCACCACCCTATTTCCTTCACCACTTTGCCCTTGTTAGTCCTCCTAGAAAGCTACCTTTCCTTCAAGGGCCTCAAAGCAAAAATGGCCTAAACCACCTCTCCCTCCCTCGTCTACTCTTTCTTTTCTTTTCTTTTCTTTTCTTTTTTTTTTTTTTAATTTTTTTTTTATGCTTCTTTCCCCAACCGTTAATTTCATTATTCCCCTTTTCCAATCTACCCGGCCAATGGGCGGCTCCGCCGTGGCCGGGGCGGCGGCTGCAGCGCCGTGACCTCGACGGAAACCTAGCGTGCCATGGCCGGGTGCGGCGCTCCTCCCCCTTCTCTTCCTTCTCCTCCTCCTCTCGATGTCGCCGAGATCCTCTGCAAGCTCCAGAGCGTCGGCTTCTGCTCCGATCTCCCGGCGCCCGCCATTGCCGAGCTCGGCTTCTTCGACCGGGTGCTCTCAGCCTTCCTGAAGGAGATCTACCGGAGCGGGGAGATCCGGCCCCTCCCCGCCATGCTCGGCGACGGGCACCACGTAAACTTGGTCGAGCTCTACGCGGCGGTGCGCGAGAGGGGCGGGTACGAGTCGGTCTCCGCGGACCGGTCGTGGGCGTCGGTGGCGGAGGCGATCGGTTTCGATTCGAGAGTCAGCTCTTCCTTGAAGCTGATCTATGCCAAGTACCTTGCTGCGCTCGATTGGTGGTTTCATAGTGTTTTTGATAGGACTTGTAGTTTGTCGAACTTGGAGGAAGTGATCAAAGGAGCTAAAAATAGGGATTCGGATCGGAAGAAGAAGGTTTCTAAACTTTCATCCCCTTCAGGTTCGAAGAAGGATCAGTTCTTGACACCACCTAGAGATAGCCGGAAAAAATTGCAGCTTGATAATGGCGGGGGCGACAACGGCCTCATTGTGGTGTTGGAGAAGGCTGTTGTGAATGGAGGGTCGTCTCTTCTTAAGAGGAAGAGAGAGGTTTTTGTAGGGGCGGTGAACTGGTTGAGGAACATCGCGAAGAATCCTGTCTATCCTTCTTTTACGAAGTTGCGCCCCTCATCGGAGGGAGTGAAAAATACATCTCATGTGGGTGGTGAACACTTTGCCCTTGCGCTTCAGTTGAGAGAGGCAATGTTTATTAAAAGAATTCGTAATGAGAACCCCAATGGTTCTCTCGGGAAGGTACTTGGTTTTGTTCATTTTGGTTTGACTACTGTTTTCTTGCTTGGTGCAATATTATTTGATTGATAGGATGGCGAAATACGGTTGATTGATCAATGATCTCTTTACATAACTCTATTGTTATGTTGATGACTGCAGGTGGTAATATTCAAACTAAAATGAGAGAATTATTTTTATCATGTACTTTTATAGAAACAAAATTTTTTCTAATGGCTCAAGAAGAAAGAGTTTATAGATAGTTATATTTGCCATACTAGTTATCAAGAACCTTATTTTGGTCCTTGTTATTTGATGCTTTCTTATGCATAAATTTGGCAGCAAAAAGTGTTGAAGGAAATTTACTGCCAACCTTTCGAGAGGCCATTTTTTCCTATTAAGCCCCGATTATTAGAAGGAATAATAGAAATGACGTAATCTTCTATCCCTGGACTGGCATGTTGTTATGATTTATAAAAGAAGGATCAACTTTAGTTTGGTTGCTAAATTTCAGGGAAATGTGAGGATTATAATGATGGTTTTGTGGTAGAAATTTCTTCTTTATCGGAGAGAGAACCTATGAGGTAAAAACTCTAATTCTCTTAATTGATGATGTTAATTGACGAAAACAAAATGATGCTCAACTGTCGGTATGGGAAAAGTCATAGGAGTGCCCAATATCTAATCTAAAACTCGGGCTCGCGATGCTTGACGTTATAAACTTGCTTTATATGATTTTGAGCTGCACTAAGGTGCTTTTTAAGCACTCTTCTTTGTTCATCTTGCTTAACTAAATTTGCATCCACAGTATCTATCGTAGATGATTCGATAATATAAGATGGATTGGTCGGTGGTGGTCGTTCATAGAGAGCCTCAAACGGGATTGTACATATTGATGAATGGTGGGAGATCCATTCCTTTGGTTGCTTGTTTGCATAACATCTGACATAAGTTTCCAAGTTTCGATTTATCACCTCTATTTGGCCATTAGCTTGAGGATGGTGAGACATGCTCATGCAAAATTTAATTCCCTGTAAAACAAAATACTCTCGCCAAGAAGCACTAAGGAATACTGGATCTTGATCGGGCACAATAGATTTGGCCATGCCATGTAACTTAGCAATATGGTCAACGAACGCCTTGGCCACACTACACACGGCTTACGGATGAGAGAGAGCCACGAAGTGTGCGTAGTTGGTGATTTGATTGTGTCACGCCCCGGGGGTTTTTCGGTTAAGCGGAAAACGTGAAATATTAAAATTTTTCTTTACCGGGTCCCCCAGTGCGCGCCAGACCTGCCACACGTGCAAATTCCTCGACCCCGAGAGCGGAGTCTCCTTTGCACGTGTACGGCGGTTTCAACTTAGACCGGCCTACCAACCCGCATGTAATCTCATTCGCACTTTAACCACAATCATCGTTCATAATAGTAAGAGAAAGTACTATAACTACTTAACACAACCGTCGATATTTAGAAAGGATAAATCCATGGGTTTTCAAATCGGTGCCTGCACGACACTCGTTGTTTTAAAAGCCGTTTTCGCAAACATTTATCCTGGTTTGAAAATAGGCCGAAAACTATAGAGTAAGAAAGCAAACAGAGTCACTACAGTAGTTTGAACATCCACACAAGCACAGCCGAACCCACTCACACAGCACGAAAAACTAAGGAGATATACATGAATAAAACCTCGCAATGGCACTCGAAAGAGATGCTAAATACGAAACATCTTCCTAGACCGTCCTCACATCCGTCCCGTGCCCGCGCCCGACTAACCTGTCACAGAGTAGGGAGTCAGTGACACTACCAGGATGCAACATAAACTAGGGTAAACAATATATATGCGATAATTGGGAAACTGAAAATAATGCAAATCGAGCCACCCGCGTGTCCAGATTTACCCCCTTCCAAGAGAGCCACGGTATCCTGGAACAATCGAGCATGCGTACTTGCCTCTGTAACAACCGAACATGCGTACTTACCCCTGTAACAAACGAACATGCGTACTTGCCCCTGTAACAAACGAACATGCGTACTTGCCCCTGTAACAATCGAACATGCGTACTTGCCCCCTGTAACAAACAAACGTGCACCTGCCTCTCGTGATTTGCTTATACCCCTCCCCGGTGCTCGTACAGTGTCGGAGCAGCCAGGGAGAGGTCCCCATCATCACCCGTCGTGGGGTACAAGGGGCCAACGTGCCATCTTTCCTGAAAAATACACCAGTGCGGTGGCCAAACCGCCGGTGTGCGTGCAAGCAAACCTTGGGCTCATAATGTGATAAATGCGTATATCATAAGTCAGAGCGACCCATGGTCGCTAGAGATATTAGTAATAAACATGCTTATGGAAAACAGGAGTTAGATGAGATCATAAGGTCAATATTATTATATTCATCCATACACGAAACTTTACCATATATCAAAAATGTTAGGATTTGAAGGGGCACCCACCTGAACGGCGATTGGTCGGAACACCCGAAGTTGACTCACAGTCCCCGCACGACACCCCAACCTACGGAGTCCCCAGAGAAACAACCGTTAAGTACGAAGGTAATTAAAAAGGAAACGGCGACACAACACTACATCGACTCGACGCTAAAACGTGGTAGCCGGAACACGCAAGCACACGGCGGCAAAGAGGAGGAGAGCAGCGGCGGCACGGTACGGTTGCCGCAACGACCGTGATAGCGGCGTGGCGACAGTGCGACGGCGGCGCGGCAACAGGGCAGCGGTGGCGAGGACCCGCGCGGGCGCAAGCCCGCGCGGCGGCGTGGCGACAGGTCGCCCCGCGCGGGTGCAGGCCCGCGCGGGCGGCGGCGCGCGGCAACAGAGCCCCGTGCGGGCGCATGCCCGCACGGGCGCGGTGCAGCGGCGCGGCAGCAGGCCGCCCCGCGCGGGCGGCGGCGCGCGGCAACAGAGCCCCGTGCGGGCGCGGCGCGCGGCAACAGAGCCTCTTGCGGGCGCATGCCCGCACGGGCGCGGCGCAGCGGCGCGGCAGCAGACCGCCCCGCGGGGCAACAGACCCCCGTGCGGGCGCATGCCCGCACGGGCGCGGCGCAGCGGCGCGGCAGCAGGCCGCCCCGCGCGGGCGGCGCGCGCGGCAACAGAGCCTCGTGCGGGCGCATGCCCGCACGGGCGCGGCGCGGCGGCAACAGTGGCAGCGACGGCAGCGGCTGCGGCGACGGCGGCGGCTGGGGCATCCGCCCCTCACAACCTCCAAAGAACACGGCAACCCTAGGCGAAGGAAAACCTCAAGAAACACACGGTGCTCACCTTGCGGTAACGGTGCAGACGATCCGATCGTTCCAGGAAGGAGACGCCGGATCCAATCCCCGCTCCTTTGCGTTGATCACCCTACGAGATCTTACTCCCCTTTTTCTTCAAATTTCGAAACTTAAATTTCAAATTCCTTTTTTTCCGTCCACGCTCTCGAAAGGGGTTGCTATTAATCTGCCTATGAAAAACCCCCCAACACCCCGAATCACAAAACGGCCACTTAATGGATTAACATGAAGGTTAAATAATCAACCCGTTCGCACTCGCACAAAAACGGTCGCTAACCTGATCTAAAAGAAACCTGCCCCGTTGCTTCGAAAAGCGTGCAGATCACGTTGCAAGGATTTCGATGTGCGCTGCAAACTCCGTGAACTTCAAAATTCTATTCCGGGAGATCCGGGAGTCGGATTTCAGATTCGGTCGCATCGCCGTTCATCATTTTTCGAGCTCTAACACCGAAAAATACTAACGAGCACCAAAGCACGACTCACCAAAAGTGGATAAGAAAGGGCACCTTCAACTAACGTTAAACGACAAGGGTCAACAACGGCCCCAGAAAAGTTAGGATACTACAGATTGATTATTATCATGATTACAGACTTTCCTTGAGATCCGAAGTCCCTCAATGAAGTTCATTGAATATCTTCCTACATGTGCTCTTGAATCGGCAAGCGCTGAAGTAAGCTTGTGGGCTCGGCCGCTTTATTTGTTTTTTTGACAAACATAGCACTTTGAAATATACTTCATGATATATCTACGAATGTCTGACCAATAGAAACTTGTTTTAAGTCGTTGGAAGGAGGTTTTCAGAAATCTGTCATGACTTATGAGCAGTGTGTTGTGAACGTGATGTAAAACCTTCTCTTTCCATATCGATCATTGACCAGTACAGTGCAACCATGGTTTTATATGAAGGGATCTCGAAACTCATATCCTTCCGGAGCGCTCGTCAGATCTTCTAATTGGCTCTTAAGATTTTGGAGCTCCTCATCCTAAAAATAGTTAGAAATAATGTTGTCCAAGAAAGGAAAAGTTGGAAAACTTACAACCATGACCTTTAATGAGTCGGTATCCCGCCTAGAAAGAGAATCGATGATGAAATCTACTGTCTTTTTTTATACTGGATTTCCATAGTCATATCCCAATAATTTGGAAAGCCAGATGTTGTGTTGAAGTAGCAATTCACTGCTCCAAAAAGTATTTGAGGCTCTGATGGTTAGTGCGCATAATGAAACGTCGACCAAGGAGGTACGATCGCCACCCCTAGAGTGCCGAGATGATTACTAGCATTTCACATTCATATGCTGATAGTGATCGTAGTTGCCATAATAGCACTTGACTGTAATAGGCCAAAGGACAATCAATTTGTGAGAGCATTGCCCCCAGGCCTTTCTTCGACCCATTTGTCTTTGATTGTAGTATTGTTCAACTTTTGATATTTGATACAAAATCTCCATGAATCGTCCTTCTTCATCACTAGTAGCATCAGTGCCGCATATAGACTGCATTGGACTAACTGCAGTAGCAAGGCTAGCACCTAGGAACAAGCATGATAGCAACGATCTTTAATTAAGGCGCTTTTGAGGCGAAGCGCCTCTACAAACGAAACAAAGAGCCATTAAACTCACATTCTTGCCTCTTAGTGGCTGAATTGCTTTTCTTTATATTGTACAACTCCAACTATGCTAAAGACTCTAAACTTATTAAACAAGGGCTTGCCTTTAAATGCTTCAAAGGAATTGTTCAGATGGTGTCTTGGAGGGATCTCAAAATTCAGCTTTGGATTAGTCGTATAATTCCAAAAGCAAGCATCTCCTTCATTTACTTTTCAATCTCTATCTTTTGAATATATAGGTACCGACAAGGCCTAACATTTGCCGGAGATTTGGCATAATCGGAATGTAGTGGCCATGCATTTAGGTTGGAGGAAGTCCCTTGGGTTAAAAAAATACGTCTGCAGATTCTTGTAGTTGTTGCATTTTAGTATTGGCCCTATTTTCTGGCGTAGGAGGAATTGGCACGAGTCTCGGTGTTAAGTTCATGTAAGGGCCTTTTTTTTTCAATCTTCTTAGGGTTTTGGTCATCCTCCGGCAAAAAGCAAGAAAATCGCACCTGAAAAAGAAAAAGCCAAAAACTCTCTTAAGGTATAATTTAACTTTGGTTCTTGAGCTTTTAACTCGACTGGGTGGCCACTTTGCTTGAAGCCCATCTTTATACTCTTGAAATCCTATGACTAGTTGCTAATGAATTGGAGCAACAATCAATCCCAAGAAAATATCAACACTTTTAAGAGGAGTTACAAATAAGTCGACGTTGAATTTCTGGCCTTGAAGTTGGAAGTTAACTTATTGAATAGGCTCTTGGATTCAAGCTTCAAATTTTCCCCCTTTCCCACCATGAATTATGGCCTGCACTTCTCTTGCTATGTTTCTCTCTCTCTCATTACTTATTTAGATGTTGATTGGGCAGGATGTCCTGATACTTGGCAGTCTACCTTTGGCTACTGTGTGTTTCTTGTCTCAAACCTCATATCGTGGTCTGTTTAGAAACAACCTACAATCTATCGTTTTAGTTCCGATGCTGAGTATCGTTGTGTTGCCTTTACTCTTGTCGAGACTGTTTGGCTTCACCATTTTCTTCGTGATCTTGGTGTACCATTGCGACATCCATTCACTATCTACTATGATAATCTTAGCACGACATACATTGCGACCAATCTGGTATTACATGCGCGCACCAAGCACATCGAGTTGGACTATCATTTTCTTCGTGAGAGAGTACAAATAGGTGACTTATCCTTAGTACTTATTTTTTTCGACAAGCAGCTTGTTGACATCTTCACCTAACTATTATCTACCTCTCGGTTCTACGCTCTTCGCACCAATCTCTACATTCGTCCTCGAAATGTTCAGATTGCTGGGGGATGTTAGCGTAGTTAGGGTTTATTTGTAATTTTTTTTTGTATTATTGGTTTAGTGAGTCAAATGATTGTCACATGACTATATTTGTATATTGTTTATAAATATTAATGAAAATCCTAGCGGTGTGCGCTTTTGGCACGCTTTCATGATTTTACATAGTAAATGCACAACTAACATGGAAACACAACGTACAAGAGAAAAAATCATTTAGAAAATGTAAATGAATACCGATAGGAAAGTACAAATTTAGTTAGATTGTTCAATCTAAATAACAGAGGTAAGAGATAGTAAGTTGGCAACAAATTAAAGTGATTGTCCTATATAATTTCATTAAATTTATTACTGTGACATCCCAAGGATTTGGAATATTCCTATATATAAATATAATAGGACTAAACCTCCTAACCGGGTTATATCATTTTGGATGGTGATTAGGCCCAAGGGGTTAAAAGGTTTAAGCGTGCTAGGGTTAGAGTAGTTTCAGAATGGGTGACACCATGGGAAGCGGGGCATCACAGTTGGTATCAGAATCACCAACTGGAAGTGTGAGATGAGTCTCAGCTGAGTTAGGATCGTATAGTGGGCAAAGTGCGGCTCTTCGGCTAACGACCGTTGTGGGCGGAGCGCGGCTCCCCATAAGGTCGGCTAAAACTAGAGAGATGAGTCTCACATCACTTAGTGCTTGTGAGTGAGGCTGATGAGAATGTTAGAGCTTATAGGCAAGAGGAATGTGACACCCGCAGGATTTGGAATAGTCTTATATATAAAGATATACAAGGACTAGACCTATTAACCTGGTTATAGCATTTTAGGCAGTGGCTAGGCCCTAGAGGTTAAGATGGTTAAGCGTGTTAGGACTAGAGTAGTTCTAGGATGGGTGACTCTTTCGGGAAGTGGGACGTCACAGCTGGTATTAGAATTAATCACCAGCTAGAAATGTGAGATAAGTCTCGGCTGAGCTAAGGACATACAGTGGGCAGAGCATGGCTTCCTACAAGATCGGCTGAGGCTCGCAAGACGAGTCTCATATCATCTGGTGCTTGTGAGTGTGCTTTGAGCCTGGCGAGAACGTCAAGGCTTAAAGGCAAGAGGAATGTGACACCCGCAGGATTTGGAAGTCCTATATATACAGTATAATATGACTAAACCTGTTAATCCGGCTATAGCATTTTGGGCGGTGGTTAGGTCTAAGTGGTTAAGAGGATAAAAAACATGCTAGGGCTAGAGTAGTTCTAAGATGGGTGACCCCTTGGGAAGTGGGGCGTCACAATTGGTATATTATTGGGCGTCTTTATCTCCACAAGTGCCAAATGAGCTAAAATATATCATGATTGCCATTATCATCATCCAGTTTTTTTTTTGACGAAGTTATTTTAATTTATTTAGTGCCAAAACTGGGAAAAAAAAATAAAAATACTTTGTCTCCACATAAATGTTAATTTGGCTTAGCTTTAATCACTACATAGGTGAGATCTTGTGGGAAATTTTTGTAAGAAAAAAAATGATATTGTGGCTCATCATACATCTTTTTTTGGAATTTATCATATATCTTTTTCATGGGAACCACCGCGCATCTCCTCCTTTTCTACTTAGGCTTACGTCTGCTGCCTTATCTCCAAACTAAGTTGCATTTTGTCATTTCTCATCATATTTATCTATTTCATTTTCGAAATTTGTAAACCTTTTCTATGAGAACACTTCCTAAATATGGAGGTGATGAATCTTAGAGTTGTAGAATCATGGAGAAAACCCCACAAGTTTACGGATCTAAACAACAATTTAGTCAAAGGAAGATGAACTTGGAGTTACTAAGTTGATTCCAATAGTTTGTGGTCTTAGTTATTGGTTGGGTTTTAGGAATATTCAGATTTTGCAACCATTTGATATTAAACCTTAGCCATTCAAATAAAAGGTAAAATAAGAAAACCTAAGGCATTCATGTATAATGATTATGCATCTAAATGCTAGTGCATATTTATATACTTGGTATTTGTTCTTTGCTTAAATATTTTATCATTTTGATTTGTTGGATGACTATGGGCCCGTTTGGTCTAGATTATGGAAAAAAGTGATTTCTTTCGAATTAATTTTGGTTTGGAGAATTGATTTTGGTTAAGAGTTGTAGTGCGTTTGGTTGAGTTTAGATGAAAAGCGATTTATTTGAAGTGATTTTGTAAAGCTATTTGGCAAAGTTTTTTTATTGTTTGCAAATATTAATTTTTAACTGAATTTTACTTTAAAATAATTTAAAATTTGAACTTAAATTTAAATTTAAATTTTTAAAATTTAAATTTTAAATTTGCACAAAAATTTAAAATTTGATATATTAATTTAAAATATAATATTTTAAATTTGAAATTTTAATTCTAAATATAAATTTTCAATTCTAAATTATTAAATTTGAAATTTTAATTCTAAATATAAATTTTCAATTCTAAATTTAAATTTTTAATTTCAAATTTAAAAACTAAATTTGAAATTTAAAATTTGAATATTTAAAATATAATACTTAAAATTTAAAATTCGAAAATAAAATTTAAAATTTAAAAATTTGAAATTTGTAATTTGAAAATTAAAATGTATAATTTTAAACTTTAAATTTTAAATTTTATATTTCAAAATTTGAAAATTTAAATTATCTTAAATTTGAAATTTGAAATTTTGAATTTTGAAATTCAAAATTTGAGATTTAAAATTTGAAAATTTAAATTTAAAATTTAAAATTTAAAATTTAAAATTTAAAATTTAAAATTTAAAAATTCAAATATAAAATTTCTAATCAAAATTTGAATTTTAATTTAAAATATAATCTAAAATCAAAATAAAATTTTAAAATTTGAGTTCAGAATTCAAATTAGATTTCAAAAAGCAGGTTTTAAATGCTTCTAATTTTCAGCCTTGAAAATCAGAAAATTAATTCTAAAAATCAGAATCAGATTTTGAAAATGAGTTTGTCAAACGCTCTGTTGAGTCAAAAATCACTTTTCAAAAGTTAGGCCAAACACCCTCTATAACTATTGTGAACGAACTCTTAAGTAAAAAAAAGTTTATTCATTGGACTCTTTTTGCTAGGCTTTTGTGCATCACTTATCCCTTAATTTAAAAGGCATAATATGAATTGTTAATTATATCAATTGAAATAGGGGTAAAAGAGCATGCCTCTTTAGTATTGTATTGATAAGAATATATAATATACAGACCAACCTATTATAGTAATAATACAACTGGAGATACCATATAGGCCTATACTATATAAGGCAACAATATACAATATATCGTATCATACTAAATATAGGCCTACATTGTATAAGGCAACAATATACAATATATTCTATCATACTAAATATATTGTAACATCCTCCTGCAAGCTAAGCATCTATCAATCAGATGCGAAAATTGGTCCGCAGCATGGAGAACCAAAAAATGGGACAAGGGTTTTGTGAAGATATCAGCAAATTGCTTATCAGAGGAGATATGGACCAAGTACAAGTCACTGGATTAGATTTTTTTCGTCAAAATTGATGATCAAATGTGCTTCATACGAGTGTGGAGAATTAGATTGGTAGCAAGATATGTGGTGCTAAGGTTATTACAATAGATGCAAATAGAGCACCATAAAGAGACACTAAGATCACGAAGCAGACGATAGATCCAAATTGTCTCGGCAAGCGTATAAGCCACAGAGCGATATTCCGCTTCTGAACTAAAACGAGAAATATTATGTTGCTTCTTAAGCGACCACGAGATAAGATTAGACCCAAGATATATGCAATACCCTGAAGTAGACTGGCGCGTATCCGGACAACCAGCCTAATCTGCATTTGAAAATGCAACAAGTGAACGATTGACACAACAAGAGATAGGAATGCCATAAGACAGCGTTCCTTGAACATAACGGAGTAGAAGTTTAACTGCCTACATGTGTTTCCTATGAGGTGCAAGAAGTTACTGAGCAACTGAATTGACAGCATACGAGATATCGGGTCGTGTGAAGGTAAGATATTGTAAAACACGAACCATCTGACGATAAGTGTAGGGATCATCAAGAAGACGCCTTTCGTGAGAGAGACGATTAGTCGGAGAGAGCGGAGTGGAAACGGGTTTACTATCAAGAAATCCATGACGCACAAGTAGGTGATGCACATATTTCTATTGAGTCAGATAAAGACCAGAGGGAGAGCAGTTAACCTCAATATCCAAAAAAATAATGTAACGTATCTAAGTCCTTCATTGCAAATTCCTACCGTAAAGTGCTTATAAGAGCCTTTAAAAGAGAGGACGAGCTCCTAGTGATAATAATATCATCAACGTATAAAAGAAGAACAAGAGTGCCAAAAGATGAGTGACAAATAAACATCGAGGGATTAGCAATGCTTCCAATGAAACCTAGTTCAGAAAGAAATGAAGTAAAATGTTGAAACCAAGCTCGAGGCGCCTGTTTGAGGCTATACTATAGATCGCTTTCCACATACTTCAAACATGATGAGGAAGAAAATGGTGCATAAAACCCGATGGTTGTCGCATATAAACCTCTTCATAAAGAGAGCCATGAAGAAATACGTTCTTCACGTCAAGTTAACGAAGTAGCCACCCAGACGAGAATGCAACAGAAAGAACAGTATAAATAGTAGTCGGCTTGACGACCAGAGAAAATGTCTTAGCAAAGTCAACACCTTGTTGCTATTTGTAACCCTGAGCCACAAGCCAAGCTTTGAGACACTCGAGAGAACCATCTGCCCTCTACTTGATCTTGCATATCTACTTATAGCCAATAAGGTTGACGGATGAAGGAGGAGGAACAAGATCCCAAGTAGAGTTGGCTAATAAGCCATCAAACTCTTCAGCCATGGTTGTATGCCAACCTGCATAATGAAAAGTCTCAACAAAAGAGTTAGGCTTAGTGAGAAGAATAGAGCTCTTAGAACTTCTCTCCCCACCTCACCCGTTCTCACGCCCGCCTCCTTCCACCCCGCCCACCCCAAGCCGCGTGCGCCCGCCATCGGATAAGAACCCCTTCGGGCCGCGTGCGCTCGCTTGATTGTTTATATATCGTGATATATAATATAGTTTGCTATTATTATTTTTAATTAATCTACTTAATTTTGTATCTGTTTATTTTTATATTCTTAAAAATTATAACTATTTACGCTAATAGTATAAATTCAGAGAAAAAAATATAATTTAACAGCCGAATTTTTCATCCCGAATTTTTCATCCCGAATTTTTAATTGGTGAACATATAATTCCCGTATAAATCGCGTATTTGAATAATTAACGAACCAGTTTTTTAACGAATTTAAAAATTATGATACAAATTTTATCTGTATTATACCTGTACCAAATTTTTGCCGAATCCGAATTAACTATGGAAGGGATTACAATAGGCCGGCGGGTGTTTCATTTGGTATAGACCCGGAGTTTAGGTTGACCAGCAATAGAGGCATTATTCTCATTGCTAACTTGTGTGGCATTATCATTCAAGGTGGTAGGAAATTGAGGTAATAACTTAGTGAAACAGATTAAGGAGGTTCATTGGTAGATTAAGTAATAGAACCAACAGGCATTATCATTCAAGGTGGTAGGAAATTAAGGTAATAACTTAGCGAAACAAACTGAGGAGGTACATTATTAGAAGAAGTACTAGAATCAACTACAGTAGAGGTGTGTATGAAATAGAAACTAGAGATTGCATCGATAGTAGACGGACTCTCGCCTAGTAAAGGAGAATTAGAAAGAAAAATTTGAAACACTTGAAAATTTGAAACAGTAGAAATATGTGCTGAAGAGGTAGAAAATTTGGGAAGATAGGAATAAGAAAACACCGTTTCAATGAAAGTAACATATTGAGAAATGAAAATATTACCAGTGCTCGGATAGTGGTAACGAAAACCTTTATGCTTATCGGAGTCCCAAGAATACACAAGGAAGTGACTGGGGAGAGAGCTTGTGATTAGAAATACCCTGTAGATTGGGATAACACAAACATCCAAATACTCGGATAAGTTGTAAGTCAGAAGGGACAACCATGCAAAATAGTGTATGGCGATTTGCCTTTCAAAACAGTAAAAGAAATAGTATAATTCACAAGAAAAACAACATTGTTAATAGCATCAGCCCAAAAACGAGTAGGCAAGCTAGCTTGAAAAAGTAAACTTCTAACAACATTAGATAAATGTCTATACTTCCTCTCAACTATGCCATTTTGTTGTGGTGTGTGGATAAGAAAACCGGTGAATAATCCTATTTTGTGAACAAAGGGCATAATTTTTTTCATTTACATACTCCTTATCATTGTCAGATTGAAAATTTTTAATTATGCTATAAAAGATGTTTTCAACCATTATCTTAAACTCTAGAAAATTTTCAAATACTCATGTTTAAATTTTAAAAGATAAAGCCAAGAGTATCTAGAGTAGTCATCGACAAAAAGTGCATCATATTTATTACAAGAAACTGAATGAACAAGTGATTGCCATACATCAGAATGAACAATTTGAAAAAAGGAAAGCAGACCGAGTTTCCGAATAATGAAAAGAAAGTTTAACATGTTTGCCCATATTACAAGCATTGCAAACATATAATTTTATAGCAGAATTGTTTTCAGAAACAACTTTATTGTCTTTAATAAATTTAAAAAGAATAGAAAGACTAGGATGACCTAACCGTCTATGCCAAATATCTTCGCTAAATCTGGATGTAACAAGAGCTAACTGCTGTTTATTCCCTACACTTGCAACTTTAGAAGAAATTAGATAGTGATGTTCTCAAACTAGGACATCTAAGAAGCTCCATTCCCGTTTCTCTGTCCTTCACAGAAAAACCAGAAGAGTCAAATTCGAAAGAAAAATCATTATCATGATAGAATTGATGAACAAAAAATAAATTTCTTTTAACAGAAAGAACAATAAGAATGTTTTTGAGAGCAAAGGAGTTGGAGGATGTATTCAACTGTGTTTCACCTGTCTAAGTAATATTAAGTAAATTTTTATTACTAACAAGAATTCTTTCTTGTACAATATAAGGTTTAGAAGATGAGAGAGTACCAGAGTTAGCAGGAAATATAATTGGATGCTCCAGTGTTTGGATACCACACTTTCTCACCAGGTTCATAAAGGTTCATAGCAGCGGAAGTCTAAGGAATGCCATATGCAACAAAGATGTGATTGAAGCGGTGTCTGCACTAAAAAGCAGAATGGTTAAAATTTTCATAGATCTAATACTGTGTGATAGTCCGTGGAATATATATGGTTGTTGGTTAGGGTGAGTATTATTAGGTTGAGGATGTGGGTAGGTTCCATGAGATCCATAACCGCGGTATGAATTTTGTCTACCACATTGTCCTCGGCCTCTGCGATATCTACCCTCACTACCGCCACGAGTACCTCGTCCTCGATTTGCATAAAGTGCTTTTCCTTCAATGGTGGGAGTAGCAAGTGGTGTCGTCAAGCTAGTACGACGTTGAACTTCTGTTTCTTCTTGCATTAAGAGTGGGCGAAGTTGTTCGAAGGTAGGTTTTGTTCTATGCGTATTTAGAGCACTGACAAAACCTCTATATTCTTCGGATAATCCCAGAAGAACAGTCATGACCAAATTATGATCTGACTCGATTTTGCCAATCGCTTGAAGAGCATCGCCGATCGACTTAATTTTTTGCATATATTCACTCATGCCCATTGATCCTTTCTTGATACGTCGCAATTCAGACTTTAGATAAAAAGACGTAAAAGCAATTTTGTCAAGAAAATATGCCTCAATGATTTTCTATGCATTATTGGTTGTTTTGGGTGAACTAGATATAACCATTTGTCGTATGCTAAGAGACAGAGTAGCATTAATCCAAGAAAGTGTGGTGATGTCTATCTTTTTCCAAAGTAAATAATCTAGATTCACAATTATCTTCTTGTCAGTAGTATCAATGGTCTTAGGAGGAATAATACATGTTCTATCCACATACACAGTAATACTAAAACTCTCTAAAATATTAAGAAAATTTTGTTTTCATACTAGATATATAGAATCAGTGAGTTCTAAAGGTATGAGAGTTTTAATGTTAACAACTGATAAAGTCGATATAGAAGAAGACATGTTTGCCACCAAAAAAATACCACCACAAAAGGAGGAGAAGAGGTTAGGTATTACCAATTGAGAGTTTCTGATGAGAAAAGAAAGACCAAATACCACCAGAAAGACCAAGCTGCACTGAGAGGCTACTAGCGGCACGAACAACACAACCGAAGAGTCCAGCGGCAACAGAATCAACTAGGCAACACTAGAGAGATAAGAAAAATTCATAGAGAGCACATGAGAAGCCAACCGACACTGTGAGTTCACAGGAAGGATCGAATGGCACAAGAGAAGTCTGTATGACACAGGAGAAGAGATCACCTATGGAAAAAGGTGAGAAATTTGGTGGATGGTGGCTATAGATCAATATTCCCTAGTTAGGGTTTCTGCTTTGATACCATGAAAGGAGTAAAAGAGCATGACTCTCTAAGGTGGTTTCGATGAAAATATATAATATACAAACCAATCTACATCATGTGTGGGGGAAGGCAGAGGGCCAGATTGTGGAGGTCCCCGATCAGTAGGAGGAGGGATTGCAATAGGCCGGTGGGTGTTTCATCTGGTATAGACCCGGAGTTTAGGTTGACCAGCAACAGAGGCTTCATTCTTATTGCTAACCTGTGTGGCATTATCATTCAAGGTGGTAGGAAATTGAGGTAATAACTTAGTGAAACAGATTGAGAGGTTCATTGGCAGAAGAAGTACTAGAACCAAGAGGCATTATCATTCAAGGTGGTAGGAAATTGAGGTAATAACTTAGACAGGGAAACAGACTGAGGAGATTCGTTGGTAGAAGTACTAGAAACAACTGCAGTAAAGGTGTGTGTGAAATAGAAACTAGAGATTGCATCAATAGTAGACGGACTCTCGCCTTGTAAAGGAGAATTCAAAAGAAAATTTTGAAACACTTGAAAATTTGAAACAGTAGAAACGGGTGCTGAAGAGGTAGAAAATTTGGATAGACAGGAATAAGGAAACACCATTTCAACGAAAGCAACATGTTGAGAAATTAAAAATCCAAAGACTCGGACAAGTGTATGACGATTTGCCTTTCAAAACAGTAAGAGAAAGAGTATAATTCACAAGAAAAACAGCAGTGTTAATAGCATTAGCCCAAAAACGAGGAGGAAAGCAAGCTTGAAAAAGTAAACTTTCTAACAACATCAGATAAATGTCTATACTTCCTCTCAACTATGCCATTTTGTTGTGGTGTGTGTGGATAAGAAAACAGGTGAATAATCCCATTTTGTGATGCCTTGGCTTTAATAAAGATTATGAGTTTCAAGATGGCTAAGAGATAGACTAATGAATTCTATTTGCTTTTTTTGGAAATGCGGAGAATGAAAGCAAGAATTTTGATATGTGAGGTTTGTCTACAAGCTGTGATAAATGAATTAATAGGAAAGGTATCATTTAGGAGGAAAAATATTATCGAAGGATGTACATATTCATCTAGTAAAGGCCCTATCAACATGCTCCTCAAAGCTAGACCATCTCCTGATGTTTGTGAACAAAACATGACATTTTGGAATCCAAATATTGAGAAAAAACCTCAGTTAGTTAATTCTGAGTCTGTACCATTTTGAGAAAAAACTTCAGGTAGTTAAGCATGCATGCATCTACCTGAGCAATATGAGAATGATGAATTATCTTGGTTGAGTTTCATGAGGTTTCATTGCGAGCAGTTGATTTAGGTAGTAAGAAAAGCCACTGTAATCATAAACTAAGATAAAAAAACTCTTGGATGATTTGTAGAGCAGTGGTATGAAAATGGTGATGGCCTAGATCCCATCGCATTTTACTGCAGAGATAACAAGGACTTGATTTAGTAGGTTGGATTCAACCTTATGGGTATCAACTGATTGCGATTTTTGTATTGAGTATTTTAGTGTGATTGTTTGGTCGCAGATGTAATATTTTAGCATGGTATGGAAAATCACACTGTTTATGGCTTACTTTTTGTGTAGATAATATTTTGGTAAAGCTCTAAGAGCCTCGACTTAATTGGGTTAACTTTCTGTTTTTATTTATCTATTTCACAAGGTAATAATTAGGCGGGGCCATCTAATTTTTACTATTAATTTAAATTAGTGGTTATTGCGTATTGTTGAGGTATATCTATATTTTCTATTTTTCAAAGTAATTATTCTATGTGTCAAACGCCTTTAAACAACGATGCATTTAAATATAGCTCCGAATATGTAGGTAATTTTGTGTGACCTCATCAATTTTTTTTTACCTCTCACAATCAAAAGAAGTGTAGATGAAGAAAAGAGATGATCCAGTAAAGAAAATGGTTTTAGATACATCCAAGATCTCACCGGTTAGCTCAAGTTGGGTAAATTGAATTGGTGATTGTTTTGATAGGTGATATAAATATAGTTATTGTCATTTGATGAGCGTCAATTTGTTTGTAGCTATTAGTTGGTTGTTTATGCATATCCTCGGTTGGAAAACATGCTGTTTGTTGGCTTTCATTGCTCACCTCCATCTGCTCTGTTTTTAAATTTTGTAGTAGCTCATGAATTGAGTCAGAACAAAAATGACTTATCCATTCTTCTTTCAGAAAGGGCAGAAGATATGTCCCTCGATGTATGATTGTACTACAAGTACCAATCCACAAACTAAGGAGAAAACAAGATACAGTCAGAGGCTTCAATCTGTGTGTGACCAACCTAATTCAGGCAATTGTGCAGAAATGCCGCCTCCCGATACTGAAATAAATGGTAAATCTACAGACACTTCACATTTGCTATCTAAAGATCAGCAAGAGAGAGACACGATACCTGTCGGTCGCCGCTTTCAAGCAGAAGTCCCCGAATGGACGGGCAAGCCTGCAATTTCTGATGACCCTGAGGCCTTAGAATGGTTAGGCACAAGAATCTGGCCATTAGAAAATCAAGAGAAAAGAGAATCATTTAACAATGATGGTCCTATTGGAAAGGGAAGGAAAGATAATTGTGGTTGTGAGAAACCTGGTTTAGTAGATTGTGTTAGGTTTCATATAGCAGAGAAGAGGCTGCAATTGAAACGTGAATTGGGTTCAGCTTTTTACTCGTGGGGATTTCATAAAATGGGTGAGGAAGTTGCTCTTTCATGGACTGAAGAAGAGGAAAGGAAATTCAAATCCATTGTCAGCTTAAACCCACCCTCTTTGGATAAGAATTACTGGGACCATCTGAACATGAACTTTCCTTCTAAGGGAAGGAAAAATTTAGTGAGCTATTATTTTAATGTATTTCTTCTTTGGCGAAGAAGTTACCAAAACCGGGTTACTCCAAATAGTATTGACAGTGATGATGAGGAGACAGAATTTGGCTTTTTAAGTAATCCTTTTGGCCATGATGCGATTAAATTTCGTGATCCAGCATCTCTTACTTGCAGCCAGAATACACAATGCATGGATATAGATGAGTAGGTGCAAATTAAAATCCGAGGATGATTATTGAATGTGGAAATTATATTTGGTGAATTATTCAGGAAATTTAACCTGATTAATTGCAAGCAAACTATCTTCTTTTGGATGGATAGTTTATGCCCTGATCAGAACAATTTTGCAGAGGCACTGTAGAATTGTCATGGTTTGTTGTATCATTTGACTGGAGCCAGCCCACAGTGTACAACTTGTCAATTGATGCAATCCCAATCTCGATAAACATTGTCATTGGAAGTTCAAGCACCAGTGCAACAAAATTTGAAATTGCAATGGAAGCATGCTCTACAGTCTGTCCTAAAATTACTTGGCTGAACTGTTTTTTTCATCTTTTTGTGCTTTTAGTGAAATATATACTCTATCAATATAACCTATGCTTGCTCAAATTATGTCCAGGGGTCGACAAACTCATGTCATTGCCTTATTGCTGGGCATATCTTGCAATTTTGTCGTTGGTATGAGAAGAGAATGGAACAGCATGAAAATAGAGGTAACTATTGTTGCTTTGTAATGCAGATCTTCATATTTCTTTCGATTGTGTTGTTGCAGGACATTTGCATTTTGTGCTTACGAGTTCTATCATTCTTTACAAAATCAGCAGTGTAGAACATGAATAGGCTTTTACTTTCCACCTCTACTATTTGCATGTTAGTAGCACAATTTGAAGTGATCCATGATGTAAATTAGGTAGGTTGAACTGTTTTTGAACCTTTCCGTGTTCATTTTAACTAATAATTGAAATAAAAAGGAACCAGCAGATCTTGCACTATATTGGAACCAAAAGAAGAATAAAAAAGAAGGGAGCAGGTTCTTTGAAAGGGTGTGTAAGACTCTATAGGCTCAACAAACTGAAAAACGATTCTACTTAAAAAGATTGTTTAGTAGTTGGTATTTGATGCATCAATCGTGACAACAAGGCTTTACCTATCTGTCTTGCAATTCTTTGAAGTCTAATTGAGCACAAAATTATAATCAGAAGTAATCTGATCTATCTAATCACCAGAAAGTAGATTTTCCGAAGCACACAGTCGGAAAACTACTTGTTTTTATTGTGTTGAATGATTATTCTTATTCATTAATATCGTCTTTCTTTGTTTACAACTTGTTACATGGTTACTTAAGTTTTATATGAGAAAGAAACCAGAGTTTAAAATAAGCTTTTTACTATTCGAAAACTTCAAGATTTGTTTCTTTAGCTCCTGTTCTTTGTCCGGGCATGTTTGTGAAGTATGAATTTAATGCATAGTTGGTTCTTTTTTAACTTTCCTCCCAATTAGTCTCTATTTGATTTTCATGGTTAAGCACCTGTTTGGTATTGAAACAAGCTTTCTTTTGATAACTAGTGCATTTTGGAAACTTTTTTTTTTGAGCAATGCTACTCATACATTCAATTTGGAGTGTATAATATGCATCTCATCCATCCAAATATGGATTGTTTTCAGTCAGTCATATTGACGTGATTAGTAAAATTTATCCTACTCTAGATGGGGGTGGGGTGTACACCCTTTTTTGAGTGTACAAGCTTTATCACCTGTTTGATTTTAGTGAATAACAAGGTTGTCATAATTTTAATTTTTAAAATACAATATTGTGAGAGAATAGTTAAGGGTGTGCTTGGATCCTTGTAAAAATAGTCTGAGAACTATTTTAAGATCCAAAAATAATTTACTCGCCCTTTTTTGTTTCTATGTAAACTTGTTCTACCTGTAATATTATTTTAGAGATTTTCTGAAAAACTTTATTTTCGTTCTGCGCGGAAAAGCGCGGCGGTTAGGGATGAAAGTGGTTAGGATGAAATCTGATCGAGTACGATATCAGATTCGATAGTATAGTATAGGAATATGAATGTCAAAATTTAGTATTCAATGTATATTTGTATTTGAATTTGCATTGCAAATTTTTTTAATAAATATAATGCGAATATGATTTTTTTTAAAATTAGACGTATTTTTCCGTTTCACTCCAAGGAGATAAGAGTGATGTTAATGTACATTTTGTACGGAAATCAATTGAGTTTTATATAGAAATTGCATATATGTTTGTAAAATATTAAATTTTATTAAATAAAATATAGGTATACAAAGTTTAAACACGAGTTCGAACTCTTTGTTGTATAGTTTGCTAATTAAAGTAGTTTGCTAATTAAAATTCATATATATATATATATATATATATATATATATATATATATATATATATATATATATATATATATATATAGTGTAGGTTACTATACTTTTGTAAGTATAAATTTTTTTATATTCATAATTTTTCTGCCCTTTGATGAAGGGATGTGCATTTAGGATGATAGTGGTCCTCTTAGAATTTAGTGGGTTGTTGGTGAAATAGTATAAATTTTAGCAGACTATTATAATCCTAACCGCACATTCTTTTATCCAAGGGTCGAAAATTTATGAGTACGAAGAGATTTTACTCATAAAAGTATAATCGGACTATATATATATATATATATATATATATATATATATATATATATATATATATATATATATATATATATATATATATATATCACCAAGTCATTCGTGCTATTAAGTTTTTAGCCCATGAATTAAAAGATGTGTGGTTAGGATGATAGTTGGCTCCTAGGGTTTAGTGTGTGGTTAGAAAAATAGCATGATAAGGGGTAGATTTAACGGTGGAAAACTTGGTAGCACCAAGTGCTTGGTGCTATCGATAGCATAGTAGCCGGACCCATTTATATATATATATATATATATATATATATATAATTGAGTTTCTATATTTTTAAAAGTATCAAGTCATTGATATTTGTATATTTTAGCCATTGGATGAAAAGATATGCGGTTAGAATGATAGTAGACTCCTTGGGTTTAATAGGTGGTTGGCAGAATAACATGATTTAAGTGGTGGAATTAGTCAAAGGGTTAAATCTAACGTTTAAAAACTTACCAGCACTAAATATTTAGTACTTTTATAAGCATAGTGGCTGGACTATATATATATATATATATATATATATATAGAGAGAGAGAGAGAGAGAGAGAGAGAGAGGAGAGAAGGCTCCTATGCTTTCGGAAGTATGGCGGTCTTCGTACTTATAAATTATTTTGAATGATGGGATATTCGATTTGACGATCGGTTTCGTTAGACTTGATCTACAATGTTGGAACTATCTAGAAACTAAATTTCAATTTTTTTTAACTTCGTTTGTTTAGCGGACGAGTAGTTTCAAAATAAACGGTTGAAATTAAATATATTTTTAAAAAGTGATAAAAGACTCAAATTTCAAATTAGAAGTATTGATCTTACTCTTGATGTTTAGTAGAATTTTTTACTAAAGATTTACATAATTTGAATTGTTCTATACCGTTGAACTTACAAATGTGCCACATTGGTCGTTAAAATAATTATTTTTTACACTCTTTGATCATTTGGAAAATAATGCCGAAAAATTATGAAATTTAGTTTCTAAATAGTTCTAATAGTATAGATCATACCTAACGAAGTCGATCGTTGAATTGGATGTCACATCATCAAAAGTACAGAAGACGTACTATATATATATATATATATATTCCGACTATTATATTTTTATGAGTAAAATTTTTTCGTACTCATAAGTTTTTGGCCCTTGGATTAAGGAATGTGCAGTTAGGATTATAGTGGTCCCTTAAAATTTATACTATTTCACCAACAACCTACTAAAACCTAGGACCATTATCATCCTAACCGCACATCTCTTCATCAAAGGGCAGAAAAGTTATGAGTACAAAGGGATTTATAATCATAAGAGTATAGTAGCTCTACGCTATATATATATATATATATATATATATATATATATATATATATATATATATATATATATATATATATATATATATATATATATATATATATATATAGTCCGGCTACTATACTATCGATAGTACCAAGCATTTGGTGCTATCAAGTTTTCTACCGTTAGATCAACCCCTTTAATTATTTTCACCCGTTAGATTTTATTATTTTTCCAACCACTTATTAAATCCAAGGGGCTCACTATCATCTCAACCACACATCTTTTAATTTAATAGTTAAAAACTTAATAGCACCAATAACTTAGTACTATTAATAGTAGTCCAGCCTAGCTCATATATATATATATATATATGAACGAGGTTACTATATTATCAACAGTATCAAGCACTTAGTATTATTGACTTTTCAGCCCTTAGATGAAAGAATGTGCAATTAGTAGGGTTTGGTGGGTTGTTGGTGAAATAGTATGAATCCTAGGAGATCACTATAATCCTAACCGCACATTCCTTCATCCAAGGTTGAAAAATATCAAATATTTGATACTATTGATAGTATAGTAACCGGACTCATATATATATATATATATATATATATATATATATATATATATATATA
>CM055062.1:5193587-5201087 GCA_029204045.2 Tillandsia leiboldiana
CTACTATATATATATATATATATATAGTTGAGCTTATATATGCTAGTGATTTTTTTACTATTGGATTTGTATTGAGATTCGTGCTATTGTATTTTGTCTTTCTCTTTCTTTAGTTAACTTTACAATAGCACAAATCTCAATGCAAATTTTATGATAAAAAATTTACAACTATATTTGGGCTTGTACTTTTAAAAATATATAACCTCTACTATATATATATATATATATATATATATATATATATATATATATATATATATATATATATATATATAGTAGAGCTTATATGCTTTTAAAAGCACAAACCTATATTTGTTTGGGATTTTTTTACCATTGAATTTGTATTGGGATTTGTATTTTTGTAAAGTCAACTCAGGAGATAGAAAGATAAAGTAAAAAGCAGAAATTCCAATACAAATCTAATGATAAAAAATTCACAAGCATGTATAGGCTTGTGCTTTTAAAAGCATATATGCTCTACTCTCTCTCTCTCTCTCTCTCTCTCTCTCTCTATATATATATATATATATATATATATATATATATATAGTCTGGCTACTATGCTATCGTTAGCACCAAGCATTTAGTGCTATCAAGTTTTCTACATTTAGATCAACTCTTTTAACCATTTTCAACCGTTAGATTTTACTATTTTTCCAACCACCCATTAAACCCAAGGGACTCACTATCATCTCCACCAAACATCTTTTAATCCAAGGATTAAAAACTTAATAACACCAATGACTTGGTGCTATTAATAGCATTCCAGCCTTATATATATATATATATATATATATATATATATATATATATATATATATATATATATATATATATATATATATATATATATATATATATATATAGGGTCCGGCTATTATACTCTTATGAGTAAAATCCTTTTGTACTCATAAATTTTCATCCCTTGGATGAAGGAATGTGCGGTTAGGATTATAGTAGTCCCTAGAATTTATACTATTTTCCCAACAATCTAGTAAATCCTAGGGGCACCACTATCATCCTAACCGTACATTCTTTCATCCAAGGGTAAACAAGTTATGAGTATAAAGAGGTTTATACTCATAAGAGTATAGTAGCCCTACACTATATATATATATATATATATATATATATATATATATATATATATATATATATATGTATAAAACTAGGCAACTATACTATTAATAGCACCAAGTTATTATTGCTATTAAGATTTTGATCCTTCGATGAAGGGATGTGATAATGTTGATAGCATCAAATCATTATTTGTCACGCCCCGAGTTTAAAAATCAGGTCTGAATTTTTTTTTTTTTTTTGAATACATCAGAGTTTGCAAAACGGGCGTAACAGACCGCCACACATATAGGAAATCCCCTATCCACAGGGATAGGGTCTCTCCTATACATGCACGGCTAGGCAAATCCAATCATCAATCAGAGATCAATCAACATCTAAACTAAACAATGACTAGTCAACTGGAATAATCCAAAGAATCGAGAAGCTGAAATAACATAAATCAGAGTCAACCACAATCATCAGGGGGACAGCTCTATCGTGACAGCCTCACTGGATCGTCCCGACACCCCTCTACTCGAACGACCTGAAAAACAGTCACCCGAGGGTGTGAGACACACCGGAGTGTATCCCAGTGGGCACGACGAGCCGAGAAATAGCTAATCGTACCTACTGGGTACAATAATCTGCGGATAGTAAAGATCATAGGGTAAAACTGAACAATAAAGCAGATCTACTGATAATCAACAGAATCCACAGATAAGCTAACTAGGCAGGTAATCAATCATAAGGAACTGCAGATAAGTAATACTGAAAATCGAAATATCGGCTATGCATCAACAAAGAATAACAAGTACTAACCGGTGCCACTGTTGGTCACGGGGACCTCAGGCGAAGATATCTATGCAGAGCCAATCATAATCATCCTGAATTCCACCTAGCAGAACTGAACCGCAAACCCCGTACCATTGATATAGCCAAGAGGATCCTCGTACCAAAAAGGTACAGCCGAGAGTTTTCCTCATATCGGTACAACCGAGGGGCTCCCCGTACCCAGTGATACAACAAGAGGGGCGAGCTCACGGGTCAAGCAGACCCTTTACCGGTAAAGAACGCAATGTGGGGGATCAATCCCACAGCGTACGCGAACGAACAACAGGTGTACAATCATCACAATGCAAAATGCTAAATCTCACGGTCCACAGACCGGGTAATCGGCAAAAATGCCGGAAATCCCCACAGGGATGCAGATGTCTATAAATCAATCATATATCAGGCAGTCTGTATATCAATCATATATCATGCAATCTGGAATACAAGAAATATGTATCTCTGAATAAAAGCAAATCTATGCAATGATCGAGCCAACATGATATATGTGTCCAATAGGAGCTAATGAACTATCATCTAACTAATGACCAATCAAGCAGGTATATGTGATATGTCTAAGGAGATCAGGGTCTATCAGGCAAAATCATAAACCATCAGGGATAATCAAGAACATGCAAAATCATCAGGGCTAATCCAAAAACAGGTGTCCGACTGGACTAAAGCAAACAGAGGGCCGAAAAGATAAAGCCCGGACCGAAGATAACCCACCTGAATGTAGGCGGATCCAACGACTCCAACAGAAGGCTCGTGGGCCAGAGTCAGACTGCAAGGTCCTGAAACTGAAATACTGATCAGGGACGGACTCACATATTCCCAAACCACAAACTAATTAAGCCACTTCACTAAAACCGATGTTCGATCGGAACAGCAATCACTTTACACTTCCGAAAAGGCCAATTTGGCTTCGGGGCTTTCCGAAAATCGCATTTTAGCGCTGCTTGAGCACTATTTTTGCTCGTTCTTTTAACTGGAAATTAATTTTAACGAATCGTCACTTCCAGCAGGCGACATTTATCTTGCTGAACACCGTGCTCACCGATTTGCGGCAGCACGGAACCCGAGGAAAAGTTCGGGCCATAAAGTTCCTTACTAACATAGGCTTAATCGCATTTTTTAATTCTTCGGCTCATCAAACCCAAAATCTAACGCGAGCATCGCGTCCAGTGACCCCAAATTAGCCTAGGGCACACTGTCCCAACTTCGCAAACAGCCCGGAACATTGTTTTGTTCAAACATTACATTTTAAGGTTGGTCTGTCTACAACTTGGAATCTAATCATCAAACAACAAAACTTTGTATATCAAAGCGGCTCTGGACAATACCAGGATACCAGTGCTCACTCTAATTTCAGTCCACAGTGGCTGGATCAACAGATTCGAGTTCTTTGCTCTCTAACACTTCGACAATACACCATACACCCATCCACACAGATCCCATTTGATCTGAAGTGAGCACTGAGCTCAGGGGATGATTCTAAACAACTTTCATATTTGGCTCGAAGTCTAATTCCCTACTTTTCTTCTTTGAAACATTTCATCGAACACCTTGTGGGCATTATATATATACATTAACTAAACTTTAAATTCCGAGTTTGGTTCTCAGCAAGAAGCAAATCCTAGGGTTTCTAAGATGGAAGGAAAACTAAAGCATGGATTTTAGAGGTTACCTGAGGGTTTGGCCGGCGCCCGGAGGCGGCGGCGGCGGCCGGAGGAGAGGTTCGGGCTACCCTCCATGGTGCAACAACAAAGTTGGAAAAACTTTGCAACTAAACTCATGCAAAATGTTGGGAAGCTTCCTACAGCTCCTACAAGCTCACCTGGGTCATCCGCCGACGACGCGGAGCGGCGGCGATCGCCGGCGACGAAGCTCGGCCCGAGCTCATTAATGCAAAATGGTGCAACTCTGGTGCAAACAAACCCGACGTTAGGACTGACATGCAAGTGCACGGGGAGCTTCACAAGGACCAAGGGAACTCACCTGAGCCGTTATCCCATCTGACGGAGCTCCGGCGATCGCCGGAGATCAAATTCTCCAAGCTCGGTGAAGATGACCACCATTAATGGCGGATTCCGGCCGGCGAGGTCTGGGCCGGCGCAAGATGGATAAAAGTGATCCTCTCGATCCCCCGGTGCTTGCTGGGTAGTTGGACGGCGGCTTGGGGCTGCGGCGGCGCCGGACGGCGAGAAACGGCCGCGGTTCAAAAACGGCCGGTTCTAGGGCATGCTTGATCTCCGCCGATCTTCATCCGATCCAATCCAAACTTCGTGAGAAGCTTGCAGTAACCGAGAAAGTCAAGATCAACGGTCTTGATCAAGGTTTGAACGGCCGGATGGAACCCGTGATGAAGCTCGGCCGATTATCGTTTTCCGGCAACGCGTGGCTTCCGCCGGCACCAGGGTCGACGGCGGCGGCTCGGGTTTCACAGAGAAGATCGTATCGACGTCAGCAACACTTTAGACCCACCCCCGAGCCAGTTAAATTAAATTAATTCCATCCTCTTACCTCGCCGGAGATATTGGAGAAGAAGGGTGGTGGCCGCGGCGGCGCTCGGCTGTGGCTTCACCCAGGCTGGGTGTCGACCTCACAGAGGGGTTCGCAGGAAGGTTTGAAACAACTTGGCCTCCTTGAAGCTTCCTTCTCCAACAACACCCAAGGCCTGAGTCCAAGATCGTTTCTTGGGCTTCTCCGGCGATGAAGCGGCGGCCGGTGCGGGGAGGCTCCGGGGAGCACGGCAGAGAGGAGGGAAATCTGTTGGGACAGGCGGCTAGGGCAAGGTTTAGAGGAGTAGGGTTTAGAGTTTGTGGAAAACCCTAGTTCGGAATGTGCACTTATATAGGTATAGTGCAACTTGCAATTTGCCCCCTCTACTTCCTTGTATTCAGATCCCAAACCCTCACAGCGCTTTTGTTTCACAGACAAGTCCCTCTCCAAGCCGTGGCACGCAATCCGAGGCAAAAAATCTAGGGACCATTGTGCAAAAAAGCTGTATTTTAGCTATGTTTCATGCTTTTCGAGACAACCGGACTGTCAAACTGAAAATCTGACACCGCCACGACGTCCGGTTCGACGAAACCTATCAGGTACCGATTTTGGTTCGCTAAAATTTTGCTCTCTAATTTTTAAATTCCATCTTATACTGTACCGAAACACAGTTATCGCGCGTTTCGAGGCTCTAGGGCCGTCAAACAGAAATTCCGTCAGTGCCATTGCGTCCAGAACGATGAAACCGTTCGAAATGACTACCTGGATCACTATATTCGGATTCCGAACAGTGAATTAGTCAACGTTGTATTCGTCGGGGTCCCAAAAATCAGGGTTACTGTTCATATACAGTAACTCACTTAAGTGCACTGTGCATAGAGCACTGTCACATTGGTCGCGGCTATTTCGCCCGCTTCTTCGCTGATTTCTGGAAGATCCGACCGTCAGATCGAAAAGTGCTGAATATGAATCTCACTCAGTTCGACGAGACGATCGCAACGGTCAATTCGGATTTCCAAGATCATGTCTGGATTGGAAAATAGCCTTTTTGCCTCGTAAATCGTGCAACTTGCACACTGGCGATTGATCATTTAGGTTAACAGGGGTCTTCTGAATTTAAAACCCGCTCAAAATTCGCTTTTAGTCTATTTATTAAAATGAGATATTTCGAGTTTCTACATTATTGCTATTAGATTTTGATCCTTGGATAAAAAGATGTGCGATTATGATGATAGTAGGCCCCTATGGTTTAGTTAGTGATTGGTGAATAGTATGATCTAAGAGATGAAAATGATCCAAAGAGTAGATCTAACGGCGGAAAACTTGGTAGCGCTAAGTGTTTGGTTCTGTCAATAGCATAGTAGCCGGACTATATATATATATATAGCTATGGTGGAATACTATCGGTATCGGTAGTAAACAGATTCTGTTGCCACCCATTTCTTTTTTATGATTGATTTCTAAAAACGACAATCGACACCGTTAAATATGTTTTAGAGCATTTAAACTATTTAAAAATTAAATTTCATACTTTTTCGATATTCTTTTATTATCTATCAAGTGGACATAAAAATGAACGGCTAAAAATAAATATTCTTCAAAAAGTGATGAGTGGAGTCTTGTAATTAAAATCGAGAGTATAAATTTTGTTTTAAATTGTTTAAAAAATTTTCTAACCAAAATTAAATTAATTTAGATTTTATTTACGCCGTTAAACGAGCAAACGAGCAATAGTAGATATCTAATTTTAATTTAGATATCTACCAATAAAATTATAAAATTTGAAATCTTTTGATTATTAAGTTAATAATGTCGAAATGATGTGAAATTCGATTTCTAAATGCTTCTAGTGGTTTATATCGTGTTCAACGATATTGATCGTCGATTTTGAAGGTCTATAATCGAAAATAAATAGAGGGCAACAAAGTTCATTTGATACCGATAGCATTCCAGTTCATATATATATATATATATATATATATATATATATATATATATATATATATATATATATCAACTTTGTTGCCCTCTATTTATTTTCTATATATATATATATATATATATATATATATATATATATATATATATATATATATATATATATATATATATATATATATATATATATATATATATATCTATATATATATATATATATATATATATATATATATAATTGAGTTTCTATGCTTGTAAAAGTACTAATTTATTGGTGATTGTAGGTTTTTAGCCATTGGATGAAAAGATGTGTGGTTAGGGTGATAGTGGGCCCTTTGGGTTAAGTGAGTGGTTCGTAGAATAGAATGATCTAAAGAATGTAATTAGTCAAAGGGGTAGATCTAACGGTAGAAATCTTACAAGCACCAATTGCTTGGTGCTTGTACAAGCATAGTAGCCGAATTCGCATATATATATATATATATATATATATATATATATATATATATATATATATATATATATATATATATATATATAAAATAGAGCTTATATGATTTTAAAAGCACACGCTCATTCATGCTTGTGAAGTTTTTACTATTGGATTTGTATTGGGATTTGTGTTTTTTTATTTTTTTCTTTCTCTCTTTTTAGTTGATTTTACAATAGTACAAATCCCAATACAAATCCAATGGTAAAAAATTCACAAGCATAAATTGGTTTGTATTTTTAAAAGTATATAAGCTCTACTATATATATATATATATATATATATATATATATATATATATATATATATATATATATATATATATATATATATATATAGACTACTATGTTATCAATAGTATCAAGCCATTGGTGCTATTAGGTTTTTAGCTTTTGGAATAAGGGATGTGTGGTTAGGATGATGGTGGGCACCTAGAATTTAGTTGGTGGTTGGAGAAATAATATAATTTAATAAGTGAAAATGATCAAAAGGATAGATCTAACGGTAAAAAATTTGGTAGCACAAAGTGCATGCTTGGTGCTATCGATAGCATAGTAGCCAGACTATATATATGTAGAACTAGGCTAGAATACTATCGATAGCACCAAGTAATTGGTGCTACTAAGTTTCCAGCCCTTGGATGAAAGGATGTGTGGTTGGGATTATAGTGATCCCCTAAGGTT
>CM055062.1:5203587-5322895 GCA_029204045.2 Tillandsia leiboldiana
GTTAAGATAATAATGCTCCCCTAGGGTTCACTAGTTGGTTGGTTGAATAGTAAAAAATTTAGGGGACCACTATAATATATATAAATATATATATAGAGTTCGGGTAGAATACTATCGATAGCACCAAGCAATTGGTGCTATCAAGTTTTCTGCCGTTGGATGAAAAGATATGTGGTTGAGATTATAGTGGTCCCCTAAATTTTTTACTATTCAACCAACCAACTAGTAAACCCTAGGGGACCACTATCATTTTAACTATACATTTTTTAATCCAAAGGTTAAAAACTTGATAGTACCAATAACTTGGTACTATCGATAGTATTCTAGCCTAATTATATATATATATATATATATATATATATATATATATATATATATATATATATATATATATATATATATATATATATATAATTGTAGATGATGCTTGGAATGGACATTAAGTGGATGATATTATACCTTAAGGCCAGAATTTTTTGTCATGCCTCGAGTTACAACGAAAGCTCTCTTGGGAATGCTAATAGTGTGGCCATATGTACAATACTTCTTTACACATAAAGCAATTTTAAATTGGAATCTATTTCAACAAAACAATTCTAAGGTCAAATGTGGTTGGGAGATAAAGGGGATAAAGGGTTATCCTTCTTTTATCCTCCAAATATAAAAAAATAATAGAAGAAATTATTATTTTTCTCTTAACGGGCAATTCTGAAATAGCCAGGGGATAATAATTTTCCCCATGGGTGGGAATAAAGTTGTTCGCATCCGGGAACAACTTTATTCCCATCTTCTATTTTTTTTTTAAAAAAAATTAAAATTTTAAAAATTTTAAAATTTATAAAATTTTGAATTTATTTTTTTTTATTTTATAAATTTTAAAATTTTTAATTTTAATTTTTTATAATCTAAAATTTTTAACAAAAATTAAAATTTTAAAATTTATACAAATTTTTTATATATAAATTTTTTAATTTTATAATTTTTTATATATTTTTTTAATTTATGTTAATTTAAAAATTAAAATTTTTGCATTATCTTTTACACATTTTTTGAGACAATTAAAATTTAAATTTTAAAATTTTAAAATTTAGAGAAATTTTAAATTTTATAACTTTTTTAAATTTTTTACTTTAGTTTTTAATAAATTTATAAAATTTTAAAATTTATTAATTTTAAAATTTATATAAATTTTAAAATTTTTAACTTTAATTTTTAATAAATTTTAAAAATTAAACGGCTTTATTTAAAGGCTAAATTACAGAAAACCTCCCAATAATATACCGCTTTTTCACTTTGCCCCCCTGTCTTTAAAAAGTCTACATTTTGCTCCCTCGTAATTACGTAATTATTTTTAGGGGGCAACGGGGTTAACAGAATAGATAAAATGACGATAATGCCCTCCTTATCCTTGTGTTTATCTCTGTGCTCCCCTCCGACTCTACTGCCGCCCCCGCCGAGAAACTCTCCTGTTCCTCCCCATTCTGTCTTCGTCGTCGTCGTCGTCTCCCCCGCCGTCGGAGAGGTCGGGGGTGCCTAGGGAGCCGCGTCCCCGCGCGGACGCGTGAAGCGCGGCGCCCCCAAGGAGCAGGTCAATGCGCGGCGGCCTATGGGGGCCCGCCACGTGCCGGCCCCCTCACCCCGCGCTGACCCGCGCCAGAGGAGGCGCGGGTCTCGCGCGCTGACCTGCGCTAGCACGCGCGCGCGCTTCCCCGCGCGCGCGTGCTGCGCGCAGTGGTGCGGTGAGTGGGGCGCCGCCATGTGGCGCCCCACCA
This sequence comes from Tillandsia leiboldiana, assembly GCA_029204045.2. Taxonomy (NCBI): domain Eukaryota; kingdom Viridiplantae; phylum Streptophyta; class Magnoliopsida; order Poales; family Bromeliaceae; genus Tillandsia; species Tillandsia leiboldiana. Next base: position 5,205,360 of record CM055062.1, read on the forward strand.
GCCTCGGGCCGGGCCTGACCTGGAGCGCCGTCGCCGGGGAGGGCCCGGGCGGCGACTGCGCCGACGATCGCCGAGGGCTCCCGACAACGGCGGCGGCGGGATCCCTCACGAAGCGACGGAGCTCGGCCTCGGAGCGATCGGAAGAAGAAGATGTTGAAGAGTATTTTTGGTATATTACCTAAAAAATTGACGGCCCACTAACGGAATGCTGACGGCGGGGGTGTAAATGCATAATTCCATAATTACGATGGGGCAAAATGTAAGTTTTTTAAAGACAGGGGATAAAGTGAAAAGGCGGTATATTATAGAGGGGTTTTTTATAATTTAGCGTTATTTAAATGCTAAAATGTAAACTTTAATTTATATAAATTTATTTAAAATCTCTAGTGCAAGTGGCAAGGGGCTTGGTTGTTGATACCCGTGACCCGAGTTCGAAGTCTAGTTGCTTTATATTTCCAGCTAAGTTTATATCAAAAATAAACGAAGCGGGTAGCATGCTACCTTTCTCTAAAAAAAAAAAAAAAAAAAAAAAAAAAATTATACAAATATTAATTATTATTTAATTAATATTTTATATTAATTAATTAGATATAATATTATTATTTTAAAATTATAATTACTTTTATTCTCACTATTCTAATCTAACTATTCAAACGCTATTTTTCTTATTTCTAAGAGCAATCTAATTTTCATTCAAACGTAAAATTATTTTTTATTTCTGTTTATTTATGAACTTATATCTATCTTAGAGGTATAAAAAAATTTATACCATTTAAATTTGTCCTCTAACCAAACGGGATATAAGAGTCTACAACTAAAATAGTGATTTTAGGGGGTACAACAAAACAATGAGAATATGTATTAGAATATGAAAAATAATCATACAATATAACATCACCTGCATGTACGCAGATACACCCATAAGGTACACCAAAATATGTACATCCATAGGCCCTCCAAAACTAGCAGTTAAGCTCTGGCCCATTTGTAGGAGATGCTAACTAGCCCACGATTTTCTTACTTCACTCAGCAACCTGCGCCGGAGAATCTGAAATAAAAAATCAACAAAAAAGGGCACGAAAATTATATAACAATAGTCTCCAGTGAGTAATCGCTACTAATTTCGATGACCTGTACCACTAGGTCAACTAAAGGTAAAATCGGAGAACTGAACTGAAGGAAAAGAATAATAATAAGCTATAAACAAGTTAAAATAAATATACTACTATAATGCCTCTAGTAAGCTATCAAAAGCTGTAAATCATGCTCATACAATTCATGCATCAACATAATACCTAATGTCTCAATCATGTTGGCTAATCTAATCATATTGAGCTATCATAAATTATGCTCATACAACTCATGCATCAACATAATACCTAATGTCTCAATCATGTTGGCTAATCCAATCACATCGACTGACCCAACGTCCAGTCGGGATTACGATACTCAATCATATTGACTAAATCAACGTTCAGTCGGGATCATGATAATCAATCATACCGACCATCACGAAGCCCAGTTCACTTATGTTGATCATCACGAAACTCGGTCGAGGTCATGATACTCATGCATCAATGAGATACCAAATATCTAATAATGACAATCTCCAATCATATCGACTGCCGCGAAGCTCAGTCCAGCTTGCAGCGCTTTGTGCTTAACTACCCGAATCCCAAGGCTCAATTGCACGCACAAAGTGAGTGTCTATGGTCATATTCTGAAACGGGACTCGAGGGGTGTGACCTCACGAGGTATACATCGATCACTAAAGAACCACATTGGCTTTATGATCCAATGCAATTAACCTCCAGTCGCAAGTACACATTGTCAACTGATAAATCAGGACTCCACTTGCGTCACACTGCCGACCGACCCTTGGCGATAAATCATAAGACATAGCTACACTGCCCACAGTCCCAAGAGTAGCATCAACTCACTGTTTATTCTACCGACAAATTGTAATATCAAATGAATTCTACAGCAATGAATAAATAATTCTTGAAGACACAGTCACAGTGAGGATATAAATTATACAGTGTAGTGATCAAATAATTTGTAAGTTTACCATACCTCTACTACTACTGCTATGACTATGTTACAAGGTATATGCTAATTAATTTAACTAGCACAAGATAATTAATTTAACTCAACAGCATAGGAATTGCCCACAAAACTTCTATTGCTGCTGCTATTAATACTATGTTCAAGATGCCATAGAAACAATGATATGATATAAGCATGTTTTAACTACTACATGTAAACATAGTAACAATAATATCTTGTATATTATCTACAACTCCTTGCTACCATAAATGTGATGACCCAGATCTCTGCGAAGGTCTTACGGAATGAAGTGTGGCTTATGGAGGCCTATGATGTGTGTTGGAGATGGTTGCGTGCAAATCGGACCTCAAGATTGGACCCAGCATGAAATTTGTATTAAAAATACCTATCCGGATACCTTCGACAAATTTTAGAAGCAAAATTTGGCAAAACGGATATCGAATTTGGACCCAGCGCAAGAAAACGATGAAAATGGACTATTTACTTATATTTTTCGGAGTCCAGATGCCCGAAAATAAATTTCAAGGCATAAGGTTACTATTCCGGTTGGTGGGCAGCGCCGGCGGCGACGGGCAGGCGGCGGAGCACGGCGGCGTGGGCATGCGCGGGCCGGCCGGTCCACGAGACTTGGCGTGCACCGGGACCAGCGAATGCAGCGGTGTGCCACGTGGCGCGCACGGATTGGGCGGTCAACGCATGCGCGACAGCGCGCGTTTCGCGCCGGGTGCGGCGCACGGTGGACCGCGCCAGGCCACGTGTCGCCCGCTCATTGGCGGGCGCAGCGACCCGGCTGCGCCGCCGTGAACCACGGGGCGTGCTCCCCGCCGTGAACCGCGCTGCCACGCGGCGCGCCGCGATTGGCGGGCGCGCGTGCGCGGGGCGCGCAGGGCACGGAGCGGGCTACGTGGCGCACTGTGGGCGATTCGGGCGCGCACAGTACTGGGCCGGGCCAGATTCTGGCGCCCGATTCCTGCGCCCGAATCTGAAACCTCCTTTTTGGTGGGCTTGGGCTATAAATAGCCCATTTGGGCTTCGTTTTAGAGCTTTTCTTCTGCGATTTCACAGCCCATTTTCGACAGGAGTTTCCACCTTTGAGTTTTCTTTGATATTTGGGATTCTGAAAATTTTTGGGAGTCGTGCCTTCTGTGTTCTTCTCGACATCGCGAGCTTCAACGCGCCTTTGATACCGAGTTTTTTTCATCGACGCTTCTTCCGCGAGCTCGCAAATGGCAGGATTGTCGGGAGGGAGTTTTTGGCCAATTTTCGTGGCATCGGTTTCACGAGAGGTAGACCTTCGTTTTTCATGTTTTCTGCTACTCTCAGTTTTGGATTTTTATTGGGGTTTCTGGAACATCTTTGAATCCCTTTCTTGCTGGTGATTTTCTTGGACAACGGAGCTTGTCAGATTTTTATCTCCTCGCTTGGTTATCGGATTTTGACCTGTGAGGACTCGATCGACATCTACGCTTCGCGAGGATCGCAACCATATTTTTATTGGAATTTTTGGAGCTCATCTCGCAGGTGATATTTCAGCTTCTTTCTGACTGATTTTGCCGCAAAATTGTAACATTTGGAATTTTTGCTTACCGCAGTATTTGGACTGTATCTTTGTGGACGGGAGGAATTTTCAGGTGTTTTTGGGCTCGTTGGAATCGTGGGAACTTGAGGATTATCCACGTTCAGATTGGACCTTGGATCGACGCGCGTTTTCAGGTGGGTTGCTTCGTCTCCAAAACTGGTGGATGGTTGTCTAATTCTATGGAATAGCACGCATGCATGATTGTGAGATGTGTTAGGAAGCATGTTAGGGAAAGAGATGATATTTTCCTTGTGTTGTTATTGAGATCATATCGGTTAATGTTTCCTATTATGTTAATAATGGTTATTAATGGAACTTGACCTAGCACCCTGTCATATGATGTATGTTCAACCAGACTAGTAGAAAACTCCCACTTGGGCTAGGTTCATTTATGCTTTAGATATCCACACTTTACATTCTATCCCTGAACATAGTGTTTTTCTCGCTGGGGTAGTGTGCCGAGTGGTCGGGATTTCTCTTAGTGTAGGATGCATGTTACACTCGTGCTTGGGGGCCGAGTGGAGTCTGGTAGATGTAGCTAGTCTTGTACCAGTGGCGGGAGCCGTTTGGGTAAACGGTGGTCCCTAGTTGTCGAGTTCTTTGATTTATTGTCGCCACTGTGTTCGTGGCAGTGGTGTACCAGTGATAGCAGGACCTTGAATCCAGAATCTTTTTGGACACACATGATTTCAGTAAACCAATATTTTTTCTTCCAAATATCGAAGGGTCGCCGGAGTCTGTTTTTGTCTGATTGGGCAAAGGCATTAGCCCTTCGTGGTTTGGGAATAAAACTTGTTTTCTAACTGATTTTTTTAAAATAGTTAAAATTCATTAAAATGGGTTTTCTTAAATCAAGATGGTTTTACAAAAATGATCTACTTTTAGTCCTCACCCCGCGTGGGTTCGAGTGAAAATGATTTTCGGTAATAAATATCACCTTTTCTGTAAACTTCTTCACCCGAGAGAGTTCGTGTCACACCTCATGGTCGAAACTGCGACCCGGGTCCGCCAACAGATCCGCCGCCCATACGGAAAGCCCCGCATGGACGAAGCGTCTAACCTGCAAAAGATAAAACTACGACTATACAAATATCAGAGCTGTAAAATAAACTACTGAAACATAAATGTACAACTCCAAATAGTACAGATCTGAACCTCACAATACATAAGTCTCTCAAAAAATAAAACTCTCAAAGTAACTATCTACTATAATCCAGCATACTGTACTACAAAGCTCCAAAAATGGTACCACTATACTCCAAGGACGGATAGGGAACTAGCTCGCGACTCCCTCACCTCGAACTGCTGTCTCCGCTCGAACAAAAGCCAGAACAGCTACCTAGGAAAAATCTGTCACCACAGCGGGTGTGAGAACTACACCGTCACGTAGTTTTCAGTGGGTACCGCCACCAAGCCCGACGGTTTGTTCACTAAGTCTACTAGAGGCATAAGATAACAGGAAAATTGAAATAATGTAAAAAATAAGCTGGAAAGAAATCTACAGTTATCATGCCCCTATCTACAATGCTTAAAGGGTGATACAGATGAAAATGATGCATCGACTCTAACCCAATATACTCAATCAACCCAATCACAGTGACTGCCACATTGGGTCCAGTCAAACCTGCGCCTAACTACTGCCATTACATCCACGGAGGACTGGACTTACGTAGGGCGTTCGTGACTGCCAAAACTGGCCCAGCTAGAGGGACTACGTCGACAAGTCGCGATAGCAAAGTAACAGGCCCAGCTCCGAAACGGCACTCGAGGGGCGCGACCCCACCGAGGAAAGTATTCGCGCATCTTTGTCGAGCTCAATATGGCTCATGCAGGCTATAGTCCAAATCCACGATCAACAAGATCGACAGTAACCAACATCACATCTCTAACTCACTAGCTGGAAATACTCAACAGCCGGGGCTACCGTCAACCCGACGGCTCCCACAACAGGACATCAACTCAACATGCAAACTCACTAGCTGGGTATACTCCACAGCCGACAACAATGAAGGGTCCGAAGACCCCGAAAGACTAGAACCTACAACCCAAATCAAATAAGAACAGGGTCTAGGCATAGCCTCTCGTTGTTCTCGACCCAAAGAATGAACAACCCTTAGAACCCAGATCACTCGAACCCTCCCGGGTGAGGAAGTTTACAGAAAAATGTGACATTTCTTACTAAAAATCATTTTCACTCGAACCCTCTTGGGGTGAGGACTAAAAGTAGTTCTTTTTTCTTTTTATAAAACCATCTTGATTTGAGAAAATCCATTTTAATGATTTTTAGCTCTTTTTAGGAAAATCAGTTAAAAAACAAGTTTTATTACCAAACCCCGAAGGGCTAATGCCTTCGCCCAATCAGACAAGAACAGACTCCGGCAACCCTTCGATGTTTAGAAGAAAAACATTGAATGGCTAAAATCATGTGCGCCCAAAAAGATTATAGATTCAAGGTCCTGCTATCACTGGTACACCACTCCCACGAACACAGTGGCGACAAATAAATCGAAGAACTTGACAACTCGGGACCACCGTTTACCCAAACGGCTCCCGCCACTGGTACAAGACTAGCTACATCTATCAGACTCCGCTCTGCCCCCAAGCACGAGTGTAACATGCATCCTACACTAAGAGAAATCCCGACCACTCAGCCCACTACCCGGGAGAGGAAAACACTATGTCCAGGGATAGAATGTAAAGTGTGGATGTCTAAAGCATAAATGAACCTAGCCCAAGTGGGGGTTTTCTACTAGTCTGGTTGAACATACATCATATGACAGGGTGCTAGGTCAAGTTCCAATAATAACATTGTTAACACAACAAGGAAGCATTAGCTGACATGATCTCAATAATAATACAAGAAAAATATCATCTCTCTCTTTCTAACATGCTTCCTAGTTTCTCTCGCAATCATGCATGCATTCTATTTAATAAAATTAGATAACCGTCCACCGGTTCTGGAGACGAAGCAACCCACCTGAAAGTGCGTGTTGATCCAAGGTCCAAACTGAACGTGGATAATCCTCAGGTTCTCACGATTCCAACGAGTCCAAAAATACCTGAAAACTCCTCCTGGGCACAAAGATACAGTCCAAACATCGCGGTAAGCAAAAATCCCCACGATCACAAATCTGTGGATAGATCAGTCCGAAAGAAGCCAAAATATCACCTGCGAGATGATCTCCAAAAATTCCAATAAAAATATGGCTGCGATCCTCGCGAAGCGTAGATGTCGATCGAGTCCTACAGGCCGAAATTCGATAACCGACCGCAGAGATAAAAATCGAACAAGCTAGGGGGGGTCCAGGAAAACCAGCAGCAAGAAAGGGGTTCAAAAATGCTCCGAATATGCCAATAAAAACCCAAAACTGAGAGGAGCGGTAAACACGGAAAACGAAGATCTACCTCTCGTGAAATCGATGCCGTGAAAATCGGCCAAAAACTCCTTCCCGTCAGTCCTGGGAGCTCGCGGAAGAAGCGTCGACGAAGAAACTCGGTATCCAAGGCGCGTCGAAGGTCGCGATGTCGAGAAGAACGCAGATGGCATGACTCCTAAAAATCTCCGGGATCTCAAAAGTCGAAGAAGACTCGAGGTGGAACTCCCCTGTCGAAAATGGGCTGAGAAAACCCGAAAGAAAAGCCCAAAATCGAAGCCCAAATGGGCTATTTATAGCTCAAGTCCACCAAAGGGAGGGATTTGGATTCGGGCGCAAGAATCGGGCGCCCGCCGGCCTGGCCCGTTACTGTGCGTACCTGAATCGTCCACAATGCGCCACGTGTCCCGTCCGCGCCCCATACGCCCTGCGCACAAGCGCCCGCCAATCGCGGCGCGCCGCGTGGCAGCGCGCTCCACGGCGGGAACCGTGGGCCGCGGTTCACGGCAGCCCAGCTGGGTCGCTGCGCCCGCCAATGAGCGGGCGACACGTGTCCTAGCGGGGTCCACGGTGCGCCACGCCCGGCGCGCCGTCGCGTGTTCGTTGACCGCCCAATCCGCGCGCGCCATATGGTCTTCCGCCACGTTCGCTGGTCCCGGTGCACGCCAAGTCCCGTACACTGGCCTGCCCGCCGCCGCGCACGCGCCTGCCCGTGCCCATGCCGCCGTGCTCCGCCGCCTGCTCGTCGCCGCCGGTGCTGCCCACCGGCCGGAATAGTATCCTTATGCCTCGAAATTCATTTTCGGGTGTCCGGGCTCCGAAAAATACAAGTAAATAGTCCATTTTCATCGTTTTCGCGCACTGAGTCCAAATCCAATGTCCGTTTTGCCAAATTCCGCTTCTAAAATTTGTCGAAGGAATCCAGATAGGTATTCTTAATACAAATTTCACTCTGGGTTCGATCTTAAGGTCCGATTTGCGCGCAACCATCTCCAACACACATCATAGGCCTCAAGAAGCCACAAATTACTCCGCAAGACCTTCGCGGAGATTCGAGTCATCACATCCTCCCCCACTAAAAGAAAGTTTCGTCCTCGAAACTAACAAACCTCAACGGGAGTCTCAAACATAAGGGTGGGTATCCATCAACACCGTCTCCAGATCCCCAGTCGCCACTCGCTCCCCGTGATTGCTTCTCAACAACAACAAGTGCGGCATGGCTCTGTTGCGCAATCCACTCATCTCACGAGCCAGAATTTGCAACGGGCGTCCCTCGTACTCCAAACACTCGCGGATCTTAAGTGGAGTGAGTCAATCACGGGCGAGGGATCCAAAACATAATACCACTGAGTTGGGATATGGAAACACGAGGACTTCCAACAAATTGTGAGGAAAAGCAACAAGCTCAAAAAGCAAACCCTCGGTACAAACTTGTCCAAATCTACTCGAAGTACGCCATCACAACCAAACAAGAAAGGTAAAGGCCCCACCATCTGGAACGTCATCAACTCCAACTCTCAATTTGGAAAGCAGCCGAAAATAACGAAAGGTCCGAAAATTCCGAAAGGCCGGTGCCCTCGCCCCAATCAAACAAGAACAGGTTCGGGCTCTGTCTCCATTTCTGGAGTAGCCTTTCGAAGTTTTCGTCTCGTTCGTAAGTTTTAGCATAAAGGCGAGAAAAAGGGAGAGAAGTGTTGAAGCCGTTCCTGCTATGGCTACAAAAATGAAAGCTACGATCTAACCATGACCTCTAGGGACACAACCTTTAGTCCTAATCGTCACATCTGCTCAAGTGGTGGCATCTGTCCACTGCCGCTGAAGCCATCGCTGTGGGAAGGGTACTTCGGCAACCTGTGAAAATGAACTCCTCCTGTCCAACTCGCGGAAGGGTCACTGTTCTCATTCCACAATCAGTCGTTGCATGATATCGCGCCAGCCAGTCCACCCCGGGTGCTCGGTCAGAGTCTTGGAGCTGCCACCAAACCGTCATGTCTGCCGGTATAACACGCGGTCTCACTGCACTGGACATGATCCACAAGCCTCCTCCAAGTGCACAACACCAACAGGAACCTGTACCTCTAGTGCACGTGGTAACAACTCTACCTCTAGTCCATGCAGGAAAGCAAAATACTCTAACTCAGACTGCTGTAATGAAATCATACCTGCGACAACCCGATCCTCTGCCATGGCGCCCGCCAACCAGGCGGCACAAACTCATCCGCTCAATGCAGGTGGTCGTCGCTCAGTCTGCCTCGACGTCAAAGTCCAGTCGGTCAGAAAACATCTAGACTATCCACATAGGAAGCACGACCTCTGCCTCTGCTCACACTGGGGCAACGAATGGGGCCCTCCGTAGATAACACATCCATGCTACCGCCGCTGCTGATACTGATACTGCTGTTGAGACTGCTGGTACTGCGGTTGCTATTGGGGTCCACTAGATCTCTGGCGCCTCTGAATCCCACGATCCTCAAGATGAAATCGTGGAGGTCTCTGAGGCTCCCGCCTACTCGTCTGTCCTCCGTCATCAGGCGCTGGGCGCTTCACGCCCGAACTCCCACCGGGGGCTGCAGACAACATAATGCTATGGAATGGATGACATGTCCTAGACTTTCGCTGAATTGGGTCGTATGGTTGTTGTGTCCTGATCTTTGTTATTGTGCAGTGAACTACGATGCCCCTGAGACGTCATGCAGTGAGGAGGGTACATCCCGTATCTGGTGAGGAACCTGAGCAGCGAGAGGCAGAGCTATCAGAGCAGAGCGAGACCCAGGAGTTACGAGCCCAGATGGCACAGATGTCGGAGGCTATCCGACGCCAGGAGGAGGCCATGGAACATTTGATGCGCCTGTCGGAGCAGAGAGCACAGCCAGTTGCAGCACCGCCTGAGTGTCCTCCAGCACTCTTTTCCCATGCAGTGGCATCTCCAGCTGTACCAGTGGCACCGATTGAGCGAGCAGCCCTCTCCGTGCCGACGAGTAGTGCCGAGGCACCGAGGAAGGGTGGATAGCTGATAGTAGATGAGCTTTGGGACATCATTGATTGATGAAGCCAGTCCCGGCAATCTGATCCACCCCGATTCGCAGGATTGAGCTTGGAATCTTGGGAGGCAGAGTCTTGGATCACGGTGATGGAGCGACTTTTCGAGAGCCTTTTATTGAGGAGCGGTTTCAGGTTCTTTTGGCAACAAACTTGTTGGAGCACAATGCCGAGGCTTGGTGGCGCCGAGTGCGACTTGTCGGTCCGCCTGGGACCCAGCTGCTTACTTGGGCGGAGTTCTGCAGCCTTCTTCTTAGAGTTTTCTTCCCCGAGAGTGTCAGACAGAAGCTGGAAGAGGATCTGAAGAACCTCCAACAGGGAGTCCGTTCTGTACAGGAGTACATGATGGATTTCAATCGGCTATTGGACAGTGTACCACACGTGGCCAGGGACGAGGCGCATCGGATTTACATGTTCGAGCGGGGATTGCGCCGAGATATCTATCAGTTTGTTCAGTCACGCAGACTGCAAACTTTGGACCCCTCGATGGAGCATGCCCTTTATGTGGAACGAGGGAATGTGATTCTGACTGAGTGGAACACAGCCCCAGGGGGGAGTTCGGGCGTGAAGCACCCAGCGCCTGATGACGGAGCAACGACCTTCAGCGCCCAGTGGGCGGGTTTACGCAGCCCAGGTGGAGGACACCCCGGCAGCGGATTGTGTCGTCGCAGGTATGATTTTACTTGCAGCTGGTTGGACTCGAGCATTTTGATACCGCCACATTTCCTGCATATGTTAGTAGAGCATTTGCATCTCTGCATGGATAAGAGATAGGATTATTGCTACATGTATTAGTAGGCCAGATTCTTGATTGGATCCTACGAGTAGAGGAGGTTGTGGAGCACGATCACTAGGCAATTGAGACCTAGGATTATACTGGCAGGCGTGACGGTTTGGTGACAGCTCCAAGACTCTGACCGAGCACACAGGATGGACCAGTTGGCGCGATATCATGCGACGACTGATTGTGGAATGAGAATAGTGACCCTTCTGTGAGTTGGACAGGAGGAGTTCAATTTCACAGGTTGCCGAAGTACCCTTCCTATAGCGATGGCTTCAGCGGCATTGGACAGACGCCACCACTAAAGCAGATGTGACGATTAGGACTAGAGGTTGTGTCCCTAGAGGTCACGGTTAGATCGTAGCTTTCGTTTTTGTAGTCACAGCAGGAACGACTTCAACTCTTCTCTCCCTTTTTCTCGCCTTTATGCTGAAACTTACGAACGAAACGAAAACTTCGAAAGGCTACTCCAGAAATGGAGACAGTGCCCGAACCTGTTCTTGTTTGATTGGGGTGAGGGCACCGACCTTTTGGAATTTTTGAACTTTTCGTTATTTTGGGCTGCTTTCCAAATAGAGAGTTGGAGTTGATGACGTTCCTGATGATGGGGCCTTTACCTTTCTTGTTTGGTTGTGATGGCGTACTTCGAGTAGATTTGAACAAGTTAGTACCGTGGGTTTGCTTTTTGAGCTTGTTGCTTTGCCCCGCAATTTGTTGGAAGTCCTCGTGTTTCAACATCCCAGCTCAGTGGTATTATGTTTTGGATCCCTCGCCCGTGATTGACTCACTCCACTTAAGATCCGTGAGTGTTTGGAGTACGAGGGACGCCCGTTGCGAATTGTGGCTCATGAGATGAGAGGATTGCCCAACAGGGCCATGCCGTACTTGTTGTTGTTGAGGAGCAATCACGGGGAGCGAGTGGCGATTGGGAGCTTGAGACGGTGTTGATGGATACCCACCCTTCTGTTTGAGACTCTTGTTGAGGTTTGTTAGTTTCGAGGACAAAACTTTCTTTTAGTGGGGGAGGATGTGATGACCTGGATCTCTGCGAAGGTCTTACGGAGTGAAGTGTGGCTTCTGGAGGCCTATGATGTGTGTTGGAGATGGTTGCGCGTAAATCGGACCTCAAGATTAGACCCGGCGCGAAATTTGGATTAAGAATACCTGTTCGGATGCCTTCGACAAATTTTAGAAGTGGAATTTGGCAAAACGGACATCGGATTTGGACTCAGCGTGCGAAAACGATGAAAATGAAATATTTACTTGTATTTTTCGAAGCCCGGACGCCCGAAAATAGATTTCGAGGCATAAGGTTACTGTTCCAGCCGGTGGGCAGCGCTGGCGGCGACGGGCAGGCGGCGGAGCACGGCGGCGTGGCCGCGGGCAGCGGCCCGGGCTGGCGCGGGCCGGCCGGTCCACGGGACTTGGCATGCACCAGGACCAGTGAATGCAGCGGTGTGCCACGTGTCGTGCACGGATTGGGCGGTCAACGCACGCACGACAGCGCGCGTTCCACGCCAGGCGCGGCGCACGGTGGACCGCGCCAGGCGACGTGTCGCTCGCTCATTGGCGGGCGCAGCGACCTGGCTGCCCTACTGTGAACCACGAGGCGTGCTCCCCGCCGTGAACCGCGCTGCCACGCGGCACGCCGCGATTGGCGGGAGCGCGTGCGCGGGGCGCGGAGTGGGCCACGTGGCGCGCTGTGGGCGATTCTGGCGCGCACAATACTGCGCCAGGCCAGATTCGGGCGCCCGATTCCTGCGCCCGAATCTGAAACCTCCTTTTTGGTGGGCTTGGGCTATAAATAGCCCATTTGGGCTTCGTTTTAGAGCCTTTCTTCTGCGATTTCACAGCCCATTTTCGACGGGAGTTTCCACCTTTGAGTTTTCTTCGATATTTGGAATTCTGGAGATTTTTGGGAGTCGTGCCATCTGCGTTCTTCTCGACATCACGAGCTTCGACGCGCCTTTGATACCGAGTTTTTTTCGTCGACGCTTATTCCGCAAGCTCGCATATGGCACGATTGTCGGGAGGGAGTTTTTGGCCGATTTTCGCGGCATCGATTTCACGAGAGGTAGATCTTCGTTTTTCGTGTTTTTCGCTCCTCTCAGTTTTGGGTTTTTATTGGGGTTTCTGGAACATCTTTGAACCCCTTTCTTGTTGGTGATTTTCTTGGACAGCGGAGCTTGTCGGATTTTTATCTCCGCGCTCGCTTATCGAATTTCGATCTGTGAGGACTCGACCGACATCTACGCTTCGCGAGGATCGCAACCATATTTTTATTGGAATTTTTGGAGCTCATCTCACAGGTGATATTTCAGCTTCTTTCTGACTGATTTTGCCGCAGAATTGTAACCTTTGGAATTTTTGCTTACCGCGGTGTTTGGGCTGTATCTTTGTGGTCGGGAGGAATTTTTAGGTGTTTTTGGGCTCGTTGGAATCGTGGGAACTTGAGGATAATCCACGTTCATATTTGACCTTGGATTGACATGCGCTTTCAGGTGGGTTGCTTCGTCTCCAAAACCGGTGGACGGTTTTCTAATTCTATGGAATAGCAAGCATGCATGATTGTGAGATGTGTTAGGAAGCATGTTAGGGAAAGAGATGATATTTTCCTTGTGTTGTTATTGAGATCATATCGGTTAATGCTTCCTATTGTGTTAATAATGGTTATTAATGGAACTTGACATAGCACCCTGTCATGTGATGTATGTTCAACCAGACTAGTAGAAAACCCCCACTTGGGCTAGGTTTATTTATGCTTTAGACATCCACACCTAACATTCTATCCCTGAACATAGTGTTTTCCTCGCCGGGGTAGTGGGCCGAGTGGTCGGGATTTCTCTTAGTGTAGGATGCATGTTACACTCGTGCTTGGGGGCCGAGTGGAGTCTGATAGATGTAGCTAGTCTTGTACCAGTGGCGGGAGCCGTTTGGGTAAACGGTGGTCCCGGGTTGTCGAGTTCTTCAATTTATTGTCGCCACTGTGTTCATGGCAGTGTTGTAATAGTGATAGCAGGACATTGAATCCACAATCTTTTTGGACACACATGATTTCAGTAAACCAATATTTTTTTTTCCAAATGTCGAAGGGTCGCCGGAGTTTGTTCTTGTCTGATTGGGCGAAGGCATTAGCCCTTCGGGGTTTGGGAATAAAACTTGTTTTCTAACTGATTTTCCTAAAATATCTAAAATTCATTAAAATGGGTTTCCTTAAATCAAGATGGTTCTACAAAAATGAACTACTTTTAGTCTTCACCCCGCGTGGGTTCGAGTGAAAATAGTTTTCGGTAAAAAATATCACCTTTTTTGTAAACTTCTTCACCCGAGAGAGTTCGAGTGATCTGGATTCTAAGGGCTGCCTTTTTCTTTGGGTCGAGAACAACGAGAGGCTATGCCTAGAGCCTGTTTTTGTTTGATTTGGGTTGTAGGTTCTAGTCTTTCGGGGTTTTCGGACCTTTCATTGTGTCGGCTGTGGAGTACACCCAGCTAGTGAGTTTGCATGTTGTGTTGATGTCCTATTTGGGAAGCCGTTGGGTTGACGGCGGTCCTGGCTGTCGAGTATTTTCAGCCTTTGACTTAGAGATGTGATGTTGGTTATTGTCGATCTTATTGATCGTGGATTTGGATTATAGCATGCATGAGCCATTTTGAGCTCGACAGAGATGCGCAGATACTTTCCTCGGTGGGGTCGCGTCCCTCGAGTGCCGCTCCGGAGCTGGGCCTGTTACTTTGCTATCGCGCCTTGTCGACACAGTACTTCTGGCTGGGCTAGTTTTGGCAGTCACGGACGCCCTACGTAAGTCCAGTCCGTGGATGTAATGGTAATAGGTGGGCGCAGGTTTGACTGGACCCCATGTGGCAGTCACTGTGATTTGGTTGATTGAGTATATTAGGTTAGAGTCGATGCATCATTTTCATCTGTATCACCCTTTGAGCATTGTAGATAGAGGCATGATAGATGTAGATTTCTTTCCAGCTTATCTTTACATTATTTCAGTTTTCATGTTATCTTATGCCTCTAATAGACTTAGTGGGCAGACCGTCGGGCTTGGTGGCAGTACCCACTAAGAACTACGTGACGGTGTAGTTCTCACACCCGCTGTGGTGACAGGTTTTTCTGAGGTAGCTGTTCCGGCTTCTGTTCGAGCGGAGACAGCAGTTCGAGGTGAGGGAGTCGCGAGCTAGTTCCCTACCCGTCCTTGGAGTATGTGGTACCCTTTTTGGAGCTTTGTACTACAGTCTGTTGGATTATTGTAGATAGTTACTTTTGAGAGTTTTATTTTTGAGAGACTTATGTATTGTGAGGTTCAGACTTCTACTATTTGGAGATGTATTATATTATTTCAGTAGTATACTTTTCAGCTCTGATATCTGTATAGTTATAGTATTATCTTTTACAGGTTAGACGTTTCATCCATACGGGGCTTTTCGTATCGGCGGCGGATCTGTTGGCGGGCCCGGGTCGCAGTTTCGACCCTGGGGCGTGACAATAAACAAGCATGATAAACATGTACACAAACTTTATGTCAAAGAAGCTGAATTCACTATGTAGTTTTAGTAACATGCTGCTACTATAAAGTATGCACCAGCACTTCAATACTAAAGCTAACTCATCAAATATAACACTATGTCTTAGCATTAAAACAAGCTACTAATTTGAAGGAGACATAAGGATGAGTCCACTGAGTTCAACAACTAGAAATCCACCTGGAACAAGCTCTCCAAAAATATGAACAAAGAAGAAGTCGAAAGCGAAGCTGAATAGTCTGACCAGCTCGCGCACAAGGTCGTCGATCACCACGCCGTTCATGCGCGAATCCGGCTTCACGAGATGGTCCACAAGCTACTCTACACTTCTTTCTACTTCCTGAGCACTCTCCCTTTTCTTTTTCTCTGGTTTGAGGTGGTAAGACTGAGTACAGGAGAGAAAAGGATAAGCACATGAGGATAAATACAACTCTACCAAAAACCACGTTTTGGGTGCCTTAAACTCAATTTTGGGCGTTCGAAATCACTATATTGACTCAACAGGTTGCAGTATACTGCTAAACTATTGCCGCCTGACTTTAGGATGCAGTTTCGGGTGCTTGAAACTAAGCCTGAAAAATCTGGGCACCCGGTCCATACATTGGGGGGTCTGAATTTACTCTAGATTCTAGCACTTCAGTAATTCTCCGTTTTGGGCTTATTTTCGCATCTAATTGCGCCAAAATGACTAATGTAATGCCCAAGAAATTCGTGTCATAATACTAAACTTTGACCAAATTGGGCAAAGTTCAGTTAGGAGAGGTCTTGGCGTTATCTGAGTGGTGTTCCGAGGGATTCGTAATAGTTGGAAGAGAGTTTGGACTTCGGGGAGCAAAGATATAAAATTTCAAAAAAGAATTGAAGTTGAAAGCTTGCTCTCGGGGACCGGACCTTCTCCTAGGATTCAGACCTTTGTAGTAGAGTATGGACTCTCCGAGGAAGGTCCGGATTTTCCTCGCTTGACTGTCAGGCTAGAAACGTTCGGGGACCAAACCCTTGGGGAAGGTTTGGACCCCGTGCGCCCAAATCTGCGGAAGCCCTTTCGTGGACTGAACCTTGGAAGGAGAGTTCAGACCCTGTGCGTGCAATAGCTGGGACAGCCTTTCGGGGACCGGACCCTGGAGGTAAGGTACGAACTGTCCGAACCGGACCGGCCCAGATTCGGGCCGTGTCAGAGATGGAAAATAAAGGGCTTTAGCCTCTTGTTGGTCGCTCTCTCTCTCACCGAAACACACTCACACACACTCTCATCTCTCCCCTCTCCCTCTCCCCTCAGAAATACCGAGCCAGCCAAACCATCCTAAGTACCACAACCAAGTCCCGCAGCTGAGTCATGACCATCAGGTCTACTAGCACAATCCAGGACTCATCTGCACCGGGCAGGACCAACGACACTCCTCCATGTGCCAAGTGATCAAGAATACGAACCTCCCGCGCACAAGGTAACCCTCCTACCCCTAACCCATGCAATGAAGTAAATGCACTCCTAACAAATGACTAGGATGCTCAAGTGCAATACAATGCGAAATCTAATGCCAGAAAGTAAAATAATAATACCTGCCACCACATGGTCGGCTGCTGCATAGTCCTCCACCTGAGCGGTATAAACCCGACCGCTCTGAGCCGGTGGCCGGTGATCAGCAGGGTAAAAAGATGGCGATCCGCTCGCTAGAGCATAAGGCCGCTGAGCTGACGACCGCTGCTTAGATACGAAAGGAGCCGAAGCTGAAAATGGTGCCGCTGAGGTCGAAAGGGGGCATGAAGCTCGAACGTGGCCTGACTGTCCACATTTATAACAACGACCCCACCTCTGATCACAGGTGTGCGACAGATGAGGTCCTCCACAGAATATACATCTATCTCTGTCGCGAAGCCGTGGCTGTCCCGACTGCTGCTGTCTCTGTATCTGTTGCTGCGATCCCTGCTGCTGCTACGGTGGCCTCTGGGATCCACCAGGCCCTCGCTGCTCCGAACGCCCACGGCTAGAGAACTGATGCCGCGGCGGTCTCCACGGACTGGCCTGTCCCCCGTCCTCGGGTGCTAGTCGCTTCCTGTGGGAACTTTGCACGACCATCCCGCCTCACCTCGCAACCACTGTGCCTCCTCTCTCCACCCATAGGGCATGCTCAGCGGCCTCCTCAAGAGTCTGAAGCCGCTGGGCATGTACTAGGGTATAAATCTTGCTGCGGAGGCCTGCCTCGAACAACTCAACCTGATGTGGCCCATCGCGGGCGACGAAGGGCACGCAGTTAAGCAACTGCATAAACTCCTGGTGGTAAACATGAACTGATCGGTCGCCCTGCTGGAGATTCTTCAAATCATCCTCCAATTTCTGCTTCACGCTGGTCGAAAAGTAGGTCTCCAGTATCATGCGCCGAAACTCGGACCAGGGTAGCTGTCGGGTGATCTAAAACTCCAGTGGCTCTACCCGATGCCACCAGGCATCGGCATCTCCGTCTAAACAGTGCACCGCCATATGAACCCTGTACCTCGGATTGATGAAGAAGTCCCGAAATAACTTCTCCATTGCTGCTAACCACATCCTAATCTCCCACGGCTGTGTGTCCCGTCCCGAGAATCTAGGCGGTCCTCGCTGACAAAACTTGGTGAGCTTGTCAGCGATCTCCTGCTCCTCCGCCGTGGTCAACAGCTGGATCGCTCCCTGTGCCCTGCTACTCGACAATGACGCCGTCGGTACAGGTGGTACAACTGGTGGTGCAGGGGCCTCCAAAACTGTCGGAGGCGGCGCCTCTCTCTGCGCCAGTAGCTGCTTAATCCGCTGCTCCTGCCGGCGGTTGCTCTCAGCCAACTGGGCCACCAAGGCCCTCAACTCGCTCAACTCCGAAGATCCGGTCTGCTCCGGGTCATCAGGGGATACAGGGATACCCCAAGTAGGGATCCGACGTCGGGGAGGCATCCTACCACCAGAAACCACAGTCGGTAATCCATCCACACACGACCCAATCTAGCGAAAGTCAAAGACATCTCCCTATTTCTGTAGCTTTATGTTGTCTGCAGCCAACATAACCGTCCACAGAGACAGGATACGTCAATCCCTCTTCACTCACTGTAAGAGTCAAATAACCTAATCACTGACTTTCGCAATAAGTATCACGCCTCTCACGCCCTATCATCCTAGGGTCCAACAAAAGCCTAGGGTTTCCTAAGTCCCAACTGACCTATCCCTAAGCTCTGATACCAACTTAATCTGTCACGCCCCGGGTGGAAACCAGAACCCGGGCTCGCCAACAGATCCGCCATGCACACAGAATTTTCCATATACACGAAGCGTCGGTAATCTGCTCAGATATAAGATGTACAATAAAAGAGTATAATACAGAGCCGAACTAAAAAGAACTACATAATATCTCAGACTGGAAATAAAATAAAGCTGTAATAAATACAATAATCTCCCAGCTCACCAAAATAGTACAACCAGCTGGCAAAAGCCAGACCAAAATAAAAAGAAAATACAACAGTCTGAGTGGAGGGTACAACATCTGTCTAATAGACACTCTCAGCCTCACAGGAGATCTATCTACTCAGCGATCCCCTTACCTCGATCAGCTGCCGATGGTCCAGCAGCTCCCGCAGAAGACTCTGCAAAACAAAGGGAAGAATAAGAGAAAACAACAATGGGGGTGAGAACCACTAGCAAACTAGTAGCCTCCCCCTGTGGGTAAAGCCTCAAACTCCGACGTACCCACTAAGTCTACCAGAGGCAAGGGAAAAAGGTAAAGTGGTAAGCAATAAGACTGCTGGAAAAGGAAACTACCACTACTATGCCTCTAAATGCAGTCCCAGAATGGAATAGCCGTAAGTATGCATCAGTAACCAAAACCATCCAAATATACCCAATCTATCCACCAGTAAAAACTGGTACTGCCTGCTGCCGCCCTCATCATCGGGCAAGTATAGCCGCGCTGATGTGATAACAAAACTCAATAACTGTCTGACCCCCACGCTCCGGAGGGGAACTCGAGGGGAGCTACCCACACAAGTAAAGTAACCATGTCACAAGTATCATAATATAACAGGACTGAATCACGACTATGCTCAAGTGGAACAAATCCCTCCACTAATGAAGCCCCGATCCCCCAATCTGATGCAAAGATAAACATTTGGTCGACCGCCCAATGGCCACGGTCGCCGCAACACCCCACAAGTCCACAATCTAATAAAATAGACAATATCCGGTCAACCGCCTACTGTCCGGGGTTGCCGCAATCCCCCCACCAATCCATAATCAAGTACCACCTGTCCCAGACTCCAAGGTCCCGACTACACTATCCCAAACCCCTGCTGGAACCCGAGCAACATGAATCAAAAGTCTAAATGAAAAGAAGAAAATGACCAATCATGGTTTCTCCTAAGTCAAGTCCCAATATGATAGTGTAACAATAAATAGTGGCCTATCTAGATGTCCATATAAGCATGCAAATGTCCTCATGAAAGATAAAAGAAAGTGTATCAAATAGTAGCTCCACTTGTGTATCAAATAATAGCTCCGCATAGATATAACCATCATGCCAAAATCACTAACCAACTACGCATGTCCATAATCCCTGATCCATAATAAATCATCAAAATAGTACCCGCATATAAATATGTCATCCTGTTCCATTTAATAACCTTTCATACACTTGTATGTGCTAACATGGCATGCTAATATATCACCACCATAGTATATCAATCCCACAAAAATAGGCCAATGATTAATCCGGATAATTTATTTAAGCATGATTTCCAATGGGGTGCCAAATAAATTAGGGGTCTCTCTAATAGTCCTAGTGAGTAAATCGCAGTAAGAGGTAAGCAACAACCACCCACCTGTCATGCAAATCCAAGTCCACAAAACTCTCCAACTGTAAAAGAACTCCCCGTTGTCCAACAACTGTCCCCACAACCTTAGAATCTGTGAAACACTGCAAGATATCCGAACTCAGTATTAATGGGCCTTCCCAGGGAACAGCATTTCCTGTTTTGCAAAACAACACAGTAAAAGGGGATTTTTCACCTGTATTCGGCCCTCAAAAAAATCCAGAAAAATTACGGTTGCGATCCTTGCGACGAGTAGATCCAAAACGAGTATTTATACGCCCCGATCCAATGCTCGTAGCCCAAGATAGAAAATCAACAAGCCCGTGCTGTCCAGGAAATCCATCACAGCAAATAGGGTCAAAAGATGCCTCGGGAACCATGCCAAAAGTTCGAAACGGAGCAAAGTGATCAACATGAAAATCGAAGCCTTACCTCTTAGAAACACGCTGCCATAGAAATCGTCCAGAAATTCCTCCTGGTTGTCGCAGGGGATTTTTCCGACTGAACTATGACGGAAAACGGGCCGAAAATGAAAATCGTCGCAGCGCGCCGTGTCGTAGAGAACTCGTTGTCAGCAACTCCAAAAATTCCGAGACTCCCTGGAGAGGTGGAGGACAGAGAGGGGAACAAGTCTTCTTCAGGCCACACCCTCTAATTCTCTATCTCAAACTCAAAAAAGGTAGAAGAAGAGAGGGGTGGTGGGCTATTTATAGCCCACCAGAATTCGGGCGCATTGCCCAAATTTGGGCACCCGAAAGCGCCTCGGCCAGGCCCGTTGTCAGCGCCCGGATTCACCCGGGCGCGACATGTGTCCCCGAACAGGGAACAGCGGCGCCCGCGAATCGGGCGCTGTCGCGTGGCCCGCGCAAAACAGCGCACCAGCGGCGCCCGCCAGTGGCGGGACGCCACGTGGCGCACGTGGGCGGCGCCTCGCCCGCCACGCCGGCGGCGCCCGCCAACCACCGCCCGACACGCCGCGTGTCCCCCGCCACGCGTGCGTACGGCGTCAGCGCCGCGGCCCCGCGTGCTCGTGAGCCAGCGAATCCGGGGCCGCCACGTGGCGCGCCCCGGTCCATGCGCCGGCCGCCCGACTTCGTGGACCGCACAGCATAAACCCGCCAATAGGAAGCTGCCACGTGTCACCCGCCGGGTCCACTGCGCCAGCGCCAATTCCCCGTGGACTGCGCAGCGTGAGCCAGCCAATAACAAACCGCCACGTGGCATACCCGCCGGTCCACGGCTCTCCGGTGCACCAAAATACACTGTAAACTTTCGGGGGTCGTTTTTGGGCGTCCAGACTCCGAAAAATACAAAAAGATAGCCGTTTTCAAGCGTTTTTTCGCACTGAATCCAAATACGGCCTCCGTTTAGCCTAGATCTGTTCCAAAATTTTGGCAAAAGCTGTCGGAAGCCAGGCTTGATCCCAAATCCTCACTGGGTCCGTTCAACGTGTCCATTTGATATGTCACGGGCCCGACACACCAATAATAGGTGTTTCATCATCACGGATCACGGAAAAACTGCAGGGGGACCTGGGCCACTACATATATTGCCTTTCTTTTCAGTACATCTAACTGCTTATCCATTGACTTATACCATGCCTAATTGGTCATTACTTAGCTATGCTTCAGTTCAGATATTTCAGTATCTCTCTATACTTGTACTGCATGTTAGAGTAGGAGATCAGTTACTGTTATATAGCATGAGATGATTTCACAGTTGATTGGGATCCCATTTGGCAGTTTCCGGCTTAGTGTCGATTACTCAGTCTTTACACCGCGAGCTTGAGTATCAGCATTAAGATCGCCACAGCACCAGTTGTTCTTTCATGTACACCAGCGGACACTACAACAAAACTATGCTATAGCGACACTTTTAAATGTTGCTAAATACTAAAAAAAATATTGCTGAAAAAAATACCGACACTTGTCATTAGTGTCACTATATGTGCCGTCGCTATGGTGTATAGCGACACATTACTATAATGTGTCCCACAAATATGTCCCTATAACCTAATTTTAGATATAGATGGACTATAAATGGGACACTTACAAAAAAGTGCACGAACATGTGTCCCTATAACCTAATTTTGTTGTTGTGCATGTAGTGGTGTTTTTTACCGATAGAGTGGTCAGTTTGACTCGTGAGCCCCAAATAGCACCGAGTGGTGCAGGGTTATGTCAGCCCGATAGGTGCTAGACAGTGGCATTGGCCTGAGGTCCTTTAGACCAATAGTGACATTGATTGAGTACTTGGATTCCAGCATTGACACATAGTTCATACTTGTATTGATTCGTCATTATATATGCCACCAATTTCAGTATGCATTAGCATTTGATTTTCAATACCCTTTATATTCAGCACTGTTATTCACTGTGATTGTTATACCTATCAGTTATCTGCTTTCATATCTGCCATTGATTTATTATCTATGGATTATTATATATCAGTAGGTAAGACTTGTTGTTCTCCGGTTCATTGTAACCACTCGGATACATTCAGTTGTATCTCACACCCTTTGGTGACCCCCTTTTCAGGTCCGTCGGGTGGTGGAATGTCGGGACGATATTGTGAGGTGTTTTGATAGAGTTGTTCCCATGATGCTAGCTAGATAGCTGGCCCACACCTTGTTTACTTCTTTTTATTATGCTAATGGATCTTAATTATTGCTATTATACATTGAGATTATGATCATGACTTAGTTGCTTTTGATTATGTTAGTTGTGGATTTATCATGATGTTATAAACTGCTTAGGTTGGATTATCTGTCACGCCCCGGGAGTAATTTTAAAGCAGAAACAGCCGAATTTTGGAATCAATTTTTTTTTTTATATATAGATCTCCCGCTCTGGCATGTGCACAGACCCGCCACACATATAAGATATCTCTGTACACACGAACAGAGTTTCCCCTGTATATGCACAGCGTCCTCAGGTATAACATACATATGCAACCTTATACATCAACCACATTCACCATTTGATTTACAAATAACAAAGTATGAACAGAATGTATAAAATTATTCATTTGAAAACTGCGCCCACCCGGCGCATCATGAGTTTGAAAGGATAAATCCACCAAGTTTAAAAACAGTGTCCACACGACACTCAATTTTCTAAGGTCGTTTTCGCAAATCCTTTTATGTTTGAACATCCGTGTCCATAAAATCACAAACCGAAAACATAGTTTCATAAGATATTTTCACCCAACATCACAAGACCGTCTCAACATCCACACATCCACAATATCAAAGTCCACATGCATAATATCCGACCACAAAAGGAAATAACCAACAAGAAAGGAAAAGGAGAAGAACCTGACTGAGGATATTAAGTCTCACTACGTAGCGTCCTCACCACAGTCCTGATCTCCATCCCCGACTGAACCTGTCACACAGTGGGAGTCAGTGACACAAATCATGATAGTATAAAACATAATGACTATAATCAATATGACAGAAATACTATATAATCAAAAGTAACCCAAACCGTATCTCAAAATATCAAGAACCATACAGCTGCCCAAAAATGCCCCATAAGTAATACCACATCACTGTCATCCAACAAACTGTCATGTCGGTCCACTGACCTCAGGCACTATCCTCCACCATACCGCCATGTCGGTCCGCAGACCTCAGGCAATAAAACAATCCCGCTCAAAACTGGGGCAAGACAACCACTCTCGCAATGTCCGCGATACCGCAATGTCCGCAGGGGTCCCCTCACGCAATGTACGTCCGTGTAGGGATCACGGGTCAATCAGACCACCTCTCCGAAAAAGTACACCTATGCGGTGGTCAAACTGCTGGTGTGCGTGAACGCGCTAAGAGCATGACGATCACAAAACTGTGTATAAAGCTCTCCCACGACAACCAGTCGCTCAAGATGATGTATAGAAGGAACCGATCCACTGTCAAATATGATACTAACAAAGATCTACCCAAAAATGTCCTTTGTTCTATTCTCATATGATGTATATCGTTTGATTACCGAAAAGTGCACTTTTTCTGCTTATGCCGCCCAACGGTCGGGTAAGCTACACAAGGTCCGTGTTCAGTGTACGCCTTTCGGTAAAAAGATATTTAATAATATACTATGTCGTAATAATAATCGTGACCGACGACCCTCCTACTGACACACACTAGTCATGAAGAAATAATAATAATAAAAGAATATGGTCAGAGGTTACCGATTTGTCAATGTTTTCGACTTCAGATCGGGATACCCATCTCTACCAGATGGTCCTCCTGAATCCATGACTCCTTCTTAAACACCTGTGAATCATCCGGACCTATCCAAGGTCCACCAATGGCAAAAATCTAGTGTTACAATAACCGGCACTTTAGTGGTCCCGACTACTGTGCCAAATCCCTATTGTTTCAATTTACCGAAATCACCTCTAGGATTTTTGAATAGTCGCACTGATCATAATATGCCCCGAATGACCATGCCATCGTTCGAATAGGGACAAACCCTCCAAAAAGTCTTTTACTGCGATATTCATTCATCCGGAGGTCAAAATACACATCATATCACCCGTAATATCTCCCGAAATATTAACCCACAAAAACATAACAATTTATATGATAAAGGGGTTCTAAGGGTGTACCCACATCAAACGGAGATAATCAGACACACTTGCGATCCTCGTAAGCCTTCAAAACCTTACCCAACTCTATCCAGAGTCCAAATAAAATAATTAATAATTTTACCCCAACCGACAAATTCAGTGGTTCCGACCACTGTGCCAAAAATCATTTCTATCCAAAAATATTAGAATTGCCTTCGATATCCGAATCTCGAACCGATCGCTTTACCGATCAAAAATATGCTCCGAACGACTCCACTGTCATTCGGATATGGCCAAACAGTACCGATCGTTTTACCGCGACAAACAGATATTTAGAAGGTAAAAACACCATAAAATACCCCTAACACTAACCGATAGGAAAAACCGTGTAAAAACACAAAACTAAGGGAAAAAGAAATTTTACAAGTGTATCGTAATCTACAGACGATGCCCCGGTGATGAAGGAAAAGACCGGGATGAAAAATGGCTAGGCGGACCCACGAACGTCCACCCCCACAACCAAAATCGTCAACAAGACCAACCCCGTCAAGCAAAACTGCACCGTCAAACAACTCCGCTCAGCAAAACTGCACCGACAAGCAACTCCGCCCAGTAAGACTACACCGTCAAGCAACTCCGCTCAGCAAAACTGCACCGTCAGCGTAACCAACTCCGTCAAGCGAGACTGCAGGACAGCGGCACGCAAGCTATAGGCTGCTGGAGCGGCGCAGGCAACAGGGGCGTGTGGCGGTGGCTGGTAGGGCGCGCGGGCGCTGGCAGGGCGCGCCGGCGTAGGCAGAGCGCGCGGCACTTGGGCGGCGGCTGCGCTAGGGCACGCGGGCGGCACGGACCGCAGAGGTGCCCGCGGCGCTGCGCAGGCTGCAGCGTGTGCGGTTGCGGGCTGGCAATGTGTGCGGCGGTGGTGCGGCCTAGCAGCATGCACGGCAGCGGTGCAGGCTGCGAGACGCCGTGCGACGGGGCACGGCGGCGGCGGCCATGCGACGAGGGCAACGGCGGCGGCGGCCTTGCTCACCGTCAAGCGACTCCGCCCACCACCTCCGCGACGACTAGGGAGACGACGGCACCGATCGCCGGTGTCACGCCCGGGGGTCGAAACTGCGGCCCGTGCTCACCAACAGATCCGCCGCCTATGCAAAATCCCGCATAGGCGAAGCGTCCTACCTGCAAGAAAAAGTACTACAGCTAAACAGATATCAGAGCTATAAAAATAAAACTGCTGTAAAACTAAAAACCAACCACTATACAACTGGAAATAATGATACAATATCCATCTCCCACAAAGATCATATACAATGTCCTCAGATATAATAACCAACTGAAACAGGGAGGTAAACTAAAATAATACATCAGTGTGCAGGCTCTCAGTACAAGTCAGATCCTCACAATACAATGATCTCTCAAAAGTGGAAATAAAATAATCTACTAACTGTACTACAAATCTCCAATGTGGGGGTACAGCTACTCTCCAAAGATAGGTAGGGATCTAGCTCGCGACTCCCTCGCCTTGAACAGCAATCGCAGAATCAGCAACACCCGCTAAGACTCTGCAAAACAAAGGAGAGAAAAGAAAAAAGAGATGGAATACCCCCAACGGGTGTGAGAACTACACTAAAAGGGAGTTCTCAGTGGATACCGCCATCAGGCTCGACGGTCTGCCCACTAAGTCTACTGGAGGCATAAGAT
Organism: Tillandsia leiboldiana; assembly: GCA_029204045.2. Lineage (NCBI taxonomy): Eukaryota > Viridiplantae > Streptophyta > Magnoliopsida > Poales > Bromeliaceae > Tillandsia > Tillandsia leiboldiana. Next base: position 5,231,824 of record CM055062.1, read on the forward strand.
AACGAAGCAGTAAAAAAAACTGAACAAGAAAGCTGGAGATACTCAACAGCTACCATGCCTCTATCTAAATGCTCAATAGGGAAAACCGAAGAAAGAAATGCAACCACTCGTACACGAGGTGCACAATCGACCCAATCGAGCTGACTGCCACATCTGGTCCAGTCAAGCCTGCGCCTCCCTAGTGTATCAACGTAGGGTGTCCAATCGGACTAACTCGCTATCGAATAGTGACCCATGCAGGCTATAGTCGAAATCCACGCTCTCTCTCAGAACGGATAGACTCAAGATCCTCAACATCTCGCACAACGGTCGAACTACTCACAACGACCCCGGGACCACCGTCAACCCAAACGGTTCCCAACAACACTAGAACTGGTCTAATCACAGCTACTAGACTCCACTCAGCCCCCAGGCACGAGTGCAATAATGAAAGTACCTGCCTGAATAAAGCCAATCTAACCACCAGTAAACACCGGTACTGCCTGTTGTGCCTGCCATATCGGGTATGCTGGCCAACGCATAACACCGATGGGAAGAAGGAGTCTCAAGGACTCAAAGCCTGCCTCTCGCACACTCCGTAGTGGCACACGAGTAAAGTATCTCAGTAACAAGTATCATAAGTATCATAATATAGCAGGACTGGATCACGACTCTGATCAAAGTGGGAAAACCCATCCACTAAAGAAAAACCTCGGTCCTCAATCAGATGCAATAGTACTTAATAAGTGGGAAACTCCGTCCACTAGAGAAATCTGATACCTAATCTGATGCACAAGTACATATCCGGTCAACCGCCCAATATTCGCGGTCGCCGCAATACCTCACAATCCACAACCTGGTACAACAACCAACACCCGGCCAACCGCCCAATATCCGCGGTCGCCGTAATCCCCTAACATCCACAATCTGGCACCATAACCGACATCTGATCAACCGCCCAATATCCGCGGTTGCCGCAATACCCACAATCCACAATCAAATCCAACCTGTCCCAGACTCGAAGTCTCGACTACACTATCCCAAACCCCTGCTCGAACTCGAGCAACATGAAACACCTGACTAACTAAAAAGGAGAAAAGAAGCAAACAAGGTTTCTCCTAAGTCAAGTTCCAACATGATAGTGTAGCAGTAAAAAATGGCCTATATAGATGTCCATACAAGCATGCATTTGTCCTCAAGAAAGGAAAAAGGGAGTAAATCACAAGATCGCTCCACAAGGTATAACCACATGCCAAAATCACTAATGAACTACACCTGTCCATAATCCATGATCCATATATAATAACTCCTCGGAGTAATACCCGCACATAGATACATAATCCTACCCCATCGCATAATCCAATCTCATAAAAGGCTATGTGCTAACATGGCATGCTAAATAAACACATAGGGTGATAATCCCTTAGGTAAGCTTTTACTATTCATCACCATGAATATCCAAATCTTGCAAGTCCTTATACAAACATCATTACTAAGCTTATCTCCCAATAACATACAATGTACCCTAAATATGCATGCATTCTATCAGATAGAATTAGAGAACTGTCCACCGGTTCTGGAGACGAAGCAACCCACCTGAATCGCTTTCCGCAGGCAAAGTCGAAGTCGGTGAAGTGCGCAGTCACTCACTTAACAAAATTCGCCGAAACTGCACCCTCGGTACACGGTCGCGCAAGCCTCTGCTCCAACCAACAACACAGCCAACAACACAATAAACAACTCCACAAACAAACCAAACAGCACTCGCTGTTTTTACCAACCAGCACAAAGAAGGGGCTTTTTCACCTGTGTGCAGTCCTCCAAAAAATCCAAAAAAATCACGATTGCGATCCTCGCGACGAGTAGATGCAAATCGAGTATCTATACTTCTCATTCCGACACCTGTAGGCTAAGATACACCCAAATCAATGCGGTAAGTCAAACTACCCCACGAACACAGCCGCGAAGAAGCATAATTATCACCTTTGAAGAGTCCTTCAAAAATTCCAATAAAAATACGGGCGCGTTCCTCTCGAAGCGTAGATGCCGATCAAGTCCTCATACGTCTCATTCCGATACCCGTAGGCCGAGAAATCCCAACAATACTCAACCGCTGTCCTATACCTCGCAGCAGTACAATAGAGTCAAAAGATACCTCGGGAACTATGTCAAAAACCCAAAATAAGGTGAAGTGATCAACACGGAAATCAAAGAGGTACCTCTCGTGAACGCGTCGCCGCAAAAATCGGCTCAAAATTCCATCGGGGTAGCTCAGGGGGGCCTCACGCACTAAAAAGCGATGGTAGAAGCCAAAATCGAAGGAGCGTCGAAGTGCGCCGCGTCGCAGAAAACGCCGATGCCGCGGCCTCCAAAAATCCCGGGAATCCATCGAAGGGTGGAGAAGAGGGAGGGGAGGAACTTCATTGTAGAAATCCCACAAAGAAAAGCTCCGAAAAACCCGAAAAACAGAGGAACGGAGAGGGAGGGGACCTATTTATAGGCTCAGCCGAACAAATGCAAAAACACCCACTGAGTCCCTGGTTTCAGGCGCCCGAATCTTTCGGGCGCCGAAAACTCGCTCGCACGAAGCCCGTCCAACCGCGCCCGAAACCGCCAGGAAGCGCCACATGGCCCCGAACAGCGCACAGCCGACCCGGTCGCCCGCGTTGCGCCGCGTGGCCTGCGCCCACGCTGACGCGTGGCGCGCCCACGCACGGGAACCCGCGCGTCAACGGCTCGGTCGCCGCGCCCACGTGCGCCTGCGCCCGCCGCCTGCCACCCTGACTTGCACGTAGCCCGAGGCGCCTCCCCGCCTTCTCCGTGGACCGCGCCTGATGCGCCAACCACTCCTCCGCTGCCACGTGTACATAGCGGGCCACTCGAAAGACGCCACGTGGCACACGCCCCCGCTACACCGCGCTCGCCCGCGGGCCTGCCCACGCCTGCTCCCGTGGGCTGGGCCCACTGCGCCGCGCCTCCTGCTCTGCCACGTGGCGTACGGCGCCAATCAGAAGCCGCCACGTGGCACACCCTCGGTCCATCGTGCACCCGAAAACACTGAAATCTTCCGGGTGTCCATTTTCGAGCGTCCGGACTCAGAAAAATACAACCAAGTAGTCGATTTCCATCGTTTTTCTGCGCTGAATCCAAATCTAATGTCTGTTTCACGCAAAACCACCTCTAAAATTTGACGGGGCATCCGAATGCACTCGTGATCCATTTTACACATAGAGTCCAACACTTGTCTCCTATACGCGCACAAACACCGCCGACACACCACATAGGCCTCCATAAGCTGCTGATGTAACAGTAATCCTTACATGGGGATTCAGGTCCTCACAGTCGGTGCGCAAAACAAGGAAGAAGAAAAATGGGCTTCGATCTTCGGCATCGGTGATGATTTTGGATCCGGTTTTCGGCATGCGCAACGAGGAAGACGACGATAATAAAATCTTGGAAAAAGAAAAATTAGGGTTTTCTTTCGCACGTATGAAAATCTCAAATCCCAATTATTTTATACTAAAACTCACCTATTTTTCTCAAAATATGTGCCAACTATCCTCAACGTTCCAAAACCGTTTAATAATATATTATGTCGTCACAATAACCGTGACCGACGACCCTCCTACTGACATACACTAGTCATGAGAAAATAATAATAATAAAAGAAATAAGGTCAGATGTTACCGATTTGTCAATATTCCCGACTTCATATCGGGATACCCATCTCTACCGGATAGTCCTCATGAATCCATGACTCCTTCTCAAATACCTATGAATCATCTGGACCTATCCAAGATCCACCAATGGCAAAAATCTAGTGTTACAGTAACCGACACTTTAGTGGTCCCGACCACTGTGCCAAATTCCCATTGTTTCAATTTACCGAAACCATCTCCCGGATTTTTGAATAGTCGCACTGATCATAATATGCCCCGAACAACCGTGCCATCGTTCGGATAGGGACAAACCATCCAAAAAGTCTTTTGCCGCGACGTTCATTCATCCAGAGGTCAAAACACACATCATATCACCCGTAATATCTCCCGATATATTAACCCATGAAAACTTAACAATTTATGCGATAAAGGGGTTCTAAGAGTGTACCCACATCAAACGGAGATAATCAGACGCACTTGAGATCCTCGTAAGCCTTCAAAAACTTACCCAGACCTATCAAGAGTCCAAATAAAATAATTAATAATTTTACTCCAACCGGCAAATTCAGTGGTCCCGACCACTGCGCCAAAAATCCCTTCTGTCCAAAAATATCGGAACTGCCTCCGATATCCGAATCGTCGCACCGATCACTTTACCGATCAAAATTAAGCTCCGAACGACTCCACTGTCATTCGGATATGGACAAACAGTCCACCGGATCTTTTACCGCGACAAACAGACATTTAGAGGGTAAAAACACCATAAAATACCCCTAACACTAACTGATAGGAAAAATCATGTAAAAACACAAAACTAAGGGAAAAAGAAATTTTACAAGTGTACCATAATCTATGGACGATGCCCCGGCGATGAAGAAAAATACCGGGACGAAAAATGGCTAGGCGGACCCACGAACGTCCACCCCCACAACCAAAATCGTCAACAAGACCAATCCCGTCAAGCAAAATTGAACCGTCAAACAACTCCGCTCAGCAAAACTACATCGACAAGCAACTCCGCTCAGCAAGACTGCACCGTCAAGCAACTTCGCTCAGCAAAACTGCACCGCCAGCGAAACTGCACCGTCAGCGAAACCAACTCCGTCAACCGACACTACAGGATAGCGGCGCGTAAGCTGCAGGGTGCAGAAGTGGCGGTGCGCTTGCTGCAGGCTGCAGGAGCGACGCAGGCGACAGGGGCGCGCGGTGCTGGCTGGCAGGGCACGTGGGCGCTAGCTGGCAGGGCGTGCGGCATTTAGGCGGCGCAGCGCTGGGCACGCGGGCGGCACACGCTAGGGCACGCAGGCGGCGGCTACGCTGGGGCACGCGGCGGCACGGACCGCAGTGGTGCCTGCGGAGGTGCGCGCAGTGCTGCAGCAGGGGCACGCGCGACGCTACGCAGGCTGAAGCGCGCGCGACTGCTGCCTGGCAGTGTGCACGGCGGCGGCGCGGGCTGCGAGACACCGTCCGTCGGGGCACGGCAGCGGCGGCAATGCGACGAGGGCAATGGTGGCGGCCGCCTTGCTCGCCGTCAAGCGACTCTGCCCACCACCTCCGCGATGACGAGGGAGACGACGACACCGATCGCCGGTGCGCAAAACGAGGAAGAAGACAAAGGGGCTTCGATCTTCGACTTCGGTGATGATTTTGGATCCTATTTTCGGCACGCGCAATGAGGAAGACGACGGTGATGAAATCTTAGAAAAAGGAAAATTAGGATTTTCTTTCACACGTATAAAAATCCCAAATCCTAATTAATTTATACTGAAACTCACCCATTTTCCTCAAAATGCGTGCCAACTATCCGTAATGTTTCAAAACCGTTTGCACAGATTACAATGCACCGTTAAGCCTTAATGGGTACCGTAAGTCCCCACACTCACACTTCCGGACCCGATAACTTAAAAAGTATCATTCCCGGATATCTGCAAGTCGGATTCGCGATCCGATTGCACCGTCATTCTCCGTTTAACGAGCCCGACAATGTGACGACCTTTCTGACTAAAGATCTCACCCAAAAGTAAGTCCTCAAAGTTATGGAGAAGACTCGCCTACCCGTCAAAATCCTATTTTTTATGTTTTTCGTTGCAACACGCACCTCGAATTTGAAAGCGGACTTGACCAAACCCTTAAGCTACCTTTCGCCAATAACCCGACGAAGCCACTCTGAGGAATAAATCCTCAGAAAGCTAAACACATCATCCTCTTTAAATTCCGGAAAAGATCAATTTCATTCCAAATACTGAAATTCCATACTAATCTGAAATTCGAAAGTTGTTATTCTTACATTATCAGATAGATGTTTAATTATACATGATTATGTTTCAAGTTATTATTATCGATGTTAGCAACTCTGATTATGCATTCTATACTTGCCTAACCATGCGTGTATAGGGGAGACTCTGTCTGCGTGGATAGAGAATTCTCTATGCTCGTGGCGGATTTGCCCATGTCCTGAAAATTTGATTTCAACTATGATTAAAAAAATAAAAAATTAGACCGCTCTTAAATCCTAGGGCGTAACATCTTTCTATCTACATAGTGTAGTTGTTTACATCTTTCCTTATCTATGTCACGCCCCGGGTGTAAACCAGAACCCGGGCCCGTCTACAGATCCGTCGTGCACACGGAATTTTCTGTGTACACGAAGCGCTGGTAACCTGCTCAGATATAAGAAATAATAATAAAAGAGCATAAAAATAGAGCTGAACTAAAACTAATACATCTCAGACTGAAGCTGGAAATAAAAGTAAAGTACAACTATAAATAAAGTACAAGTGTCTCTCCCAGCTCGCCAAATAAATACAAACATCTGGCAAAAGCCAGACCCAAAAATAGAAGTACAACTGTCTGAGAGTATAGGGGGTACAACCAAAACAGTGCTAAGCTCGCAGACGGGGAAGACAATCTATCTAGTCCGCAATCCTCTTACCTCGATCTGCCGAAGACGGCCCAGCAACTCCTGCAGAGGACTCTGCAAAACAAAGGGGGGAAAAGAAAAAGGACAATGGGGGTGAGAACTACTATAAAAACAGTAGTCTCTCCTAGTGGGTTAAGCCTCAAACTCTGACATGCTCACTAGGTCTACCAGAGGCAAAAGGGAAGAAGAGGTGGTAAGCTATAAACAGGACTGTGAATAAAATGAAGCTACCACTACTATGCCTCTAAATGCAGTGCCAGAAATAGTCACTATATGAATGCATCAATAAAAGTGTTTGCCTGAATAAACCCAATCGATGGACCAGTAAAACTGGTACTGCCTGCTGTGCTTGCCATATCGGGTATGCCAGCCTACGCATAACACCGATGGGAAGAATGAGTCTCAAGGACTCAAAGCCTGCCTGTCGCACACTCCGGAGTGGCACTCGAGGGGAGCGACCCACACGAGTAAAGTAATAAGTCACAAGTATCATAATATAGCAGGACTGGATCACGACTCTGATCGAAGTGGGAAATTCCATCCACTAAGGAAAACCCGACCCCCTAATCTGATGCACAAGTAAAAGTCCGGTCAACCGCCCAATGTCCGCGGTCGCTGCAATACCCGACTAACAAGTCCAACCTGTCCCAGATCCCAAGATCCTGCCTACACTATCCAATCCATGCTCGAACCCGAGCAACAAGTACCCCTGAGTCTAAAATAAAAGGAGAAAAGTGAAAACATGATTTCTCCTAAGTTAAATCCCAATATGATAGTGCAGCAGTAAATAGTGGCCTATCTAGATGTCCATACAAGCATGCAAATATCCTCATCTAGAATAGAAGGAAAAGCGTCCACCAGTGCTCTCACATGTAATAAATCGTAATGTCCCAATATAATAATCTATTTCACATGAATAGTTATGACATAGCAACGAGCTCCAACACTAATGTCCCAATGTGATAATCCATTTTTGCATAACCACTAAGTACTAACATACAACTGATCATGTTGTTCCAGATAAATAAATACTTTAACAGGAGTGATTATGGCATAATGATCATGTCCAAATACCAATGTCTCAATTACATGGATAGGCTATCAATTATTTAGTCCCTCTTAGCATGCAAGGTTTATCAAAATTTTATTCAACATTTTCTAATATCGGGGTTATTCTGATGTTCCTAGTGAGCATACCAAAAGAGAGGGATACAACAACCACCCACCTCGAATGCAAAATCCACAACTATAAAAGTCCCCCGCTGTCCAACACGCTGCAAAGCACCCAAATTTGCAAACCACTGCAAAAAGTATTGTACTCAGCATAACCGATAACAGTTCCAAAAGCAACACTTGCTGTTTTGCAAAAATAGCACAGAAAACGAGGGATTTCACCACTGCGCAGTGCTCAGAAAAATCCAAAAAAATCACCGTTGCGTTCCTCGCGACGAGTAGATGAAAATCGAGTATTTATATGCTCTAATCCGATGCATGTAAGTCAAGAGAGAAAATCGACAAGCCTCCGCTGTCCAAAATGTATCCACAGAAAAAGGGGTCATAAGATGCCTCGGGAACACCACCTAAAATCCAAAATAGCGCAAAGTGATCAACATGAAAATCAAAGGCCTACCTCTCAGGATCACAACGGCGCAAGAATCACCCAAAGAAGAAACGTCGCAGTGCGCCGAGTCGCAGAAAACCGTCGATGCCGCGGCCTCCAAAAATTCCGGGAACCCTTCACGAGATAGAGCAGAAGGTGGTAATCAACTCCTCTTAAGACCTCTTTCACAGAAGAGCTCGGAAAAACCCTCCAAATGCAAAGCAAAGCCCTATTTATAGCCTACAAGGGGGGAAATACCCCCTTTGGGGTACGATTTCGGGTGCCCGGAACAACCGGGCGCCGAACAGGCACCACACATGGCTGCGCCAGGATTCATCCGGGCGCGCCACGTGGCCTTCCCCACGCAACAGCAAGGTGCGGCCAACCAGGCCGCACCACGCGGCACCTCCCGCACGTATGGGTGGTCGGCGCCAGCCAACCACCGCGCGACGCGTGGCAGCCCACGTCGCCCCCCACCTGCCCGCGCGGTACGGCCACCTGCCCCCGCACCTGCCCACCTGCCCCGCCCGGGTCCGTGCGCCGCGCCGCGTGGACCGTCCAACCCGGGGCCGCCACGTGGCACCGCCCTGGTCCATGCACCGCCGCGTGAAATCCGTGGACCGTGCATTAGGAACAGGCCAACCAGGGACTGTGACGTGTCACCCTGCCGGTCCACAGCCTCCCTCATGCACCCGAATCCACTGTAAACTTCCGGGAACCCGTTTTTGGGCATCCGGACTAAAAAAATACAAGCTAATAGCCGTTTTCAAGCGTTTTTCCGTGCTGAATCCAAATCCGTCCTCCGTTTGGCCCAAAACCTTTTCTAAAATTTGACAAAAACAACCGAAGCCCAAACATGATCCAGAAACCTCACTGGGTCCATCCAAAACATCCCTTTGACGTATTATGGGCCCGGCACACCAATAATAGGTGTTTCACACTGTGGATTCACCGAAAAAGCTGCATGGGGACCTAGACTACTACAATCTATCTACTTATACCTTGGTTAGAACTAGTAGGAGAGGCGCCCAGGTTGGGGCTAAACCCACTGGAAACTTTTTTAAAATTCTCACCCCCTGTTTTGTAGAACCCTCAACGAGCGCAGCGGCGCAGGATCGCGCCAAGGGTATCACGCCCTAAATAGAGGCCTCAGGAATAGGTCACCATGGATAGCTAGAGAGATTGTATTTCTTTTTTGAGCTAACTTATAGAGGTTTTATTTTGGTTAAAATGTATTGTAATATATAAAAGATTTGTGAGATATATGATGTAATAGTTAAATGTTTAGTTAAGTTTACATTTCTCGCTCTGTGATATCATCTATCTGCTTTGTTGTATGTTTGTATTTCTCGTTGAAATTTATACACTGGCTATAGACATGTCTTGGGTAGGCAGGGGAGACTCTGTGCGTTCAGCAGTTTGTGCACGCATCCGAAATGACCAAATAGGCAGGGTGTGACAGATTATTTGGTATAAGAGCGTAGAAGTTGTCTAAGGTGGACCTAGGAAAACTTAGGTTGGGAACCGTAAGGAATTTAGGCACATGAAATATGCAAATTGTGATAAGTGGCGAGAGTTAATGCTAATTAGGTCGAATAGTGTAGTATATCTCTAATAATTATTGGAGAGGGATTCAAGAGTTATTTATTCTTAACTCGAGAAGGTCATTTTGGCGGCCGACAACATGACGTCCCGAGGTGGGAATAAGTTCCCTTGCCTACTTTCGCCTAATTTGGTTTTATTGACGTACTTGTTTGATTGTGTTAATGTCGTGGGTCGTGGTGATTAACCTAATATGTTGCCCCTTTTAGTTAGAAATGCCGAGGAGACGGCCGAGGAAGACGCTTGCTCCGGCACAGCCTTCTGAGGTGCCTGAGCAGTCTGGATCAAGCGAAGTCCGGGAATTACGGGAGCAAGTAGCCTCACTAGTCGGAGTGATGCCACAGCAAGCCGAGGCCTCTCAACGGCAGGTCGAGACCTTTCGGCAGCATGGGGAGCAGATCAGGAAGCTCCAAGAGTTGGTGTCGCAGTAGGTGACAACAATGTGAGTTAGTAGGATGGGTTCGTGAGAGTTTGTTACTGATATGTGATTTTGATTTAGACCCGAGCAGTCAGGAGCCTATACGAGAGCTGAGCAGCGAATTCCAGGACCGCCTACAATGAGGTGGGTACTCCGATCTGGGCATCAGCATAGTATCACCTCACTTGGTACAGTACTCAGTCAGACCCCTGTGATCTTACTAGCCCTAGTCCTATTCTTTGAGTTATATCACTCCCGATTTTAGTACACCTAACTAGTTGTTTTATTATATTGACATATGCCAAGCTTGATTGGTCATTACATAGCTATGTATTTAGTTCTGAGTATTTCGGTATCTTCCTATCCTTGTATTGCATGATAGTGTAGGAGATCAGTTACTGTTATACAGCATGAGATGATTATACAGTTGATTAGCATCCCATTTGGGAATACCCGGCTTATTGCTGATTATCCGGTCTTTCACGAGCTTGAACATCAGCATTATGATCGCCATAGCACCAGATGTTTATTCACGTACACCCGCGGATTAGCTACCCGTGGTGGTGTTCTTTACCAATAGAGTGGTCGTTTTGACCCATGAGCCCAAATAGCACCAAGTGGTGTAGGGTTGCATGTCAGCCAGACAGGTGCCAGACAGTGGCATTGACCTGAGGTCCTTGTGACCGTTATTGGCTTGATTGGGTACTTTGGTTCCACCATTGATGCATAGTTTACTATTACAGCTCTGTTATTCACATTGGCATGTTAGTTATAATATGTTTCAGCTTCATGATTATTAGTACCCTATTATACAGCACTATGATTGTTATACATGCCATTTACCTGCTTCTATATCTGCCTACTATTTTACCGTCGATTATTGTATACCAGTAGGTACGACTCGCTGTTCTCCGGCTCGTTGTACCCACTGGGATACATTCAATTGTATCTCACACCCTTTGGTGACCCCTTTTTCAGGTCCGTCAGGTGGTGGGATGTTGGGACGATGATGTGAGAGTACCGATAGAGCCGTCCCCTATTGCTAGCTCATGACTGGCCGCTGCTTTTATTATTCTGCATTAGAGTTATTTATTTCGATTGTGATCATGGCCTAGTTACTTTAGTTATGAGTTATCATATGGATTGGATTTATTTGTGGATGTTGGATTTTATCATGATGCTTAGATATCATTTATTTGAATTGTCAAGTGATTATTGTTATCGATGTTGGCAACTTTGATTGTGCTTACGTACTTGCCTAGTCATGCATGCATAGGGGAGACTCTGTCCGTGTGGATAGAGAATCTCTAATACTTATGGCTGATCTGTAGAAACTCGAAATATCTCATTTTAATAAATAGACTAAAAGCGAATTTTGAGCGGGTTTTAAATTCAGAAGACCCCTGTTAACCTAAATGGTCAATCGCTAGTGTGCAAGTTGCACGATTTACGAGGCAAAAAGGCTATTTTCCAATCCAGACATGATCTTGGAAATCCGAATTGACCGTTGCGATCGTCTCGTCGAACTGAGTGAGATTCATATTCAGCACTTTTCGATCTGACGGTCGGATCTTCCAGAAATCAGCGAAGAAGCGGGCGAAATAGCCGCGACCAATGTAACAGTGCTCTATGCACAGTGCACTTAAGTGAGTTACTGTATATGAACAGTAACCCTGATTTTCGGGACCCCGACGAATACAACGTTGACTAATTCACTGTTCGGAATCCGAATATAGTGATCCAGGTAGTCATTTCGAACGGTTTCATCGTTCTGGACGCAATGGCACTGACGGAATTTCTGTTTGACGGGCCTAGAGCCTCGAAACGCGCGATAACTGTGTTTCGGTACAGTATAAGATGGAATTTAAAAATTAGAGAGCAAAATTTTAGCGAACCAAAATTGCTACCTGATAGGTTTCGTCGAGCCGGACGTCGTGGCGGTGTCAGATTTTTAGTTTGACAGTCCGGTTGTCTCGAAAAGCATGAAACACAGCTAAAATACGGCTTTTTTGCACAATGGTCCCTAGATTTCTTGCCTCGGATTGCGTGCCACGGCTTGGAGAGGGACTTGTCTGTGAAACAAAAGTGCTGTGAGGGTTTGGGATCTGAATACAAGGAAGTAGAGGGGGCAAATTGCAAGTTGCACTATACCTATATAAGTGCACATTCCGAACTAGGGTTTTCCACAAACTCTAAACCCTACTCCTCTAAACCTTGCCCTAGCCGCCTGTCCCAACAGATTTCCCTCCTCTCTGCCGTGCTTCCCGGAGCCTCCCCGCACCGGCCGCCGCTTCATCGCCGGAGAAGCCCAAGAAACGATCTTGGACTCAGGCCTTGGGTGTTGTTGGAGAAGGAAGCTTCAAGGAGGCCAAGTTGTTTCAAACCTTCCTGCGAACCCCTCTGTGAGGTCGACCCTGCGAATTAATTTAATTTAACTGGCTCGGGGGTGGGTCTAAAGTGTTGCTGACGTCGATACGATCTTCTCTGTGAAACCCGAGCCGCCGCCGTCGACCCTGGTGCCGGCGGAAGCCACGCGTTGCCGGAAAACGATAATCGGCCGAGCTTCATCACGGGTTCCATCCGGCCGTTCAAACCTTGATCAAGACCGTTGATCTTGACTTTCTCGGTTACTGCAAGCTTCTCACGAAGTTTGGATTGGATCGGATGAAGATCGGCGGAGATCAAGCATGCCCTAGAACCGGTCGTTTTTGAACCGCGGTCGTTTCTCGCCGTCCGGCGCCGCCGCAGCCCCGAGCCGCCGTCCAACTACCCAGCAAGCACCGGGGGATCGAGAGGATCACTTTTATCCATCTTGCGCCGGCCCAGACCTCGCCGGCCGGAATCCGCCATTAATGGTGGTCATCTTCACCGAGCTTGGAGAATTTGATCTCCGGCGATCGCCGGAGCTCCGTCAGATGGGATAACGGCTCAGGTGAGTTCCCTTGGTCCTTGTGAAGCTCCCCGTGCACTTGCATGTCAGTCCTAATGTCGGGTTTGTTTGCACCAGAGTTGCACCATTTTGCATTAATGAGCTCGGGCCGAGCTTCGTCGCCGGCGATCGCCGCCGCTCCGCGTCGTCGGCGGATAACCCAGGTGAGCTTGTAGGAGCTGTAGGAAGCTTCCCAACATTTTGCATGAGTTTAGTTGCAAAGTTTTTCCAACTTTGTTGTTGCACCATGGAGGGTAGCCCGAACCTCTCCTCCGGCCGCCGCCGCCGCCTCCGGGCGCCGGCCAAACCCTTAGGTAACCTCTAAAATCCATGCTTTAGTTTTCCTTCCATCTTAGAAACCCTAGGATTTGCTTCTTGCTGAGAACCAAACTCGGAATTTAAAGTTTAGTTAATGTATATATATAATGCCCACAAGGTGTTCGATGAAATGTTTCAAAGAAGAAAAGTAGGGAATTAGACTTCGAGCCAAATATGAAAGTTGTTTAGAATCATCCCCTGAGCTCAGTGCTCACTTCAGATCAAATGGGATCTGTGTGGATGGGTGTATGGTGTATTGTCGAAGTGTTAGAGAGCAAAGAACTCGAATCTGTTGATCCAGCCACTGTGGACTGAAATTAGAGTGAGCACTGGTATCCTGGCATTGTCCAGAGCTGCTTTGATATACAAAGTTTTGTTGTTTGATGATTAGATTCCAAGTTGTAGACAGACCAACCTTAAAATGTAATGTTTGAACAAAACAATGTTCCGGGCTATTTGCGAAGTTGCGACAGTGTGCCCTAGGCTAATTTGGGGTCACTAGACGCGATGCTCGCGTTAGATTTTGGGTTTGATGAGCCGAAGAATTAAAAAATGCGATTAAGCCTATGTTAGTAAGGAACTTTATGGCCCGAACTTTTCCTCGGGTTCCGTGCTGCCGCAAATCGGTGAGCACGGTGTTCAGCAAGATAAATGTCGCCTGCTGGAAGTGACGGTTCGTTAAAATTAATTTCCAGTTAAAAGAACGAGCAAAAACAGTGCTCAAGCAGCGCTAAAATGCGATTTTCAGAAAGCCCCGAAGCCAAATTGGCCTTTTCGGAAGTGTAAAGTGATTGCTGTTCCGATCGAACATCGGTTTTAGTGAAGTGGCTTAATTAGTTTGTGGTTTGGGAATATGTGAGTCCGTCCCTGATCAGTATTTCAGTTTCAGGACCTTGCAGTCTGACTCTGGCCCACGAGCCTTCTGTTGGAGTCGTTGGATCCGCCTACATTCAGGTGGGTTATCTTCGGTCCGGGCTTTATCTTTTCGGCCCTCTGTTTGCTTTAGTCCAGTCGGACACCTGTTTTTGGATTAGCCCTGATGATTTTGCATGTTCTTGATTATCCCTGATGGTTTATGATTTTGCCTGATAGACCCTGATCTCCTTAGACATATCACATATACCTGCTTGATTGGTCATTAGTTAGATGATAGTTCATTAGCTCCTATTGGACACATATATCATGTTGGCTCGATCATTGCATAGATTTGCTTTTATTCAGAGATACATATTTCTTGTATTCCAGATTGCATGATATATGATTGATATACAGACTGTTACGGAATTTGAGTTGGCGTAGTTTCGTGAAAGTTTCAAGTCTTGAAGATTGAAGGTGAAGAAAGTTGGATCATTTAACTCAATCTCAAGAAAGAAGAATTCAAAAGGATCAGGTATGTTTAACTAAAGATTTTGTGTGATCCGAATACTTCTTGTAGTGTAGAAACACTTGGAAGAATCTTTCATTGCATAAAAATTAAAAACTGGACTTGGGACATGTTCAGGATCCGGATCAGGTTGTTCAATCTGGATCCCGAAGGTGGTTCGTTCATACACCAGTTCAATCCGGATCGTAGCCTCTCTTGATCCGGATCCCGAACACTGAGTTTACCATCTTCCTTGAACGATCCGGATCAGGCTTCACAATCCGGATCCCGAACGTTGATGTTTGGTGAACTGTATGAACGATCCGGATCAAGCACTTCGATCCGGATCCCGAACCTTCATTTTTCTGGAACTACCTGACTCGTTACGACGATCCGGATCACAGCTAATCCGATCCGGATCGCCGTCCGTAAAATTTCCAGAAATGGTAGGTTTTTGATTCTTATCTCCTTCCTAGGGTTTCTAACCTATAAATAGACCCTATGACTCTTTTTCTAGGGTTAATCCAAAAAGAAGGAAAATAGCCGTCATATTCATATCTTATTTTATACGGCTCTAGATCCACATATAGAGAAGAAATGAAATCATTAGAGAATACTCTATGTTTCTTCATCTATATTGATTAGTTTGATTCTAGGTTTTCATACTCACATCTTGAGTTGAATCAAACTAATGAATACTTAGATGGTATTTCCGATCTATCTTTGATCTAAGTATTCGGCGGATCATCACCACCAAAAACAACGATTTACCCCAAAAATCGGCGCGTGGATTCGAGTGTCCTTGTGGATTCAAGGTTCAACCGCTCTCGTGGATTCGGAGCGAGGCACGTTCGTGGATTCGAAGGGTGCTATTGGGTGAAGACCGTGGACTCGGTCGGACGTCGTGGATTCGACGTTGGACGCCGTGGATTCGGCGTTGGGCGCAGATCGTGGATTCGAGAAGCGTCGCGGAGCGAGCGGAGAAGATCCTCTAGGAGCGTATGGAAAAGGTTGAGTCGTAAGTGTGTACGGTAAATCACCTTGTACGTGTTTTAATTCTAGTGGATTTGTGAGGACCCGGAATTCCCACGTTTGGATTACTGTTGGATCTGCGGCTTCCGGAGACCCATGTTGGGTGTTAGAGGTGTTTGCGCGCATATTGGACCCAAGATTTGGACTCGGCATGAAAAACGGATCAAGTTTGCTTTCCCGGGAATTTTTGAGAAATTTTAGAAGTGGAATTTGGCAAATCGGACAGCGGATTTGGATTCAGCGCGCGAAAACGCTCAAAATGGACTATTTACTTGTATTTTTCGGAGCTCGGATGACCCGGCACGGATTTCGAGGTCTTGAGTACTGTTCCGGCGGCCGGAGTTGCGCCGGCGGCGGCGGCGGACGGCGGAGCGCGGCGGCGGGCCGAGGAGAGGCCGGTCGGTCCACCGCGGGAGTCGTGCACCGGGCGCGGGCCACGTGGCGAGCTCCGGTTGGCCGGCGCAGCACGCGCGGTCCACGCAGTGGCGCGGGTGCACGGTGGACCGGGTGCGGACGCGTGGCGGACTTTGGTTGGCGGGTTCTGGTGCGCGCGGTCCACGCGGCGGGAGGCTGGTGCCTCGGGGCGCGTGCCCGACGTGCGGCAGCGGGAGGCGCGGTCGCGCACGTGGGCGCGGCGTGGGCGCGGTCGGGGGCGACGTGGGGGCGCCACGTGGCGCCCCGTGGTTGGTCGGGCGCAGCCGCGCACGTCCACGTGTCGGGACACGTGGCGTCGCGCGGTTCGCGGGCGCACGTGCGCCGGGCGCGGGGAGCGCGTCTGGGCCACGTGGCGGCCCGTGAGGGATTCGGGCGCGCACAGTAAAGGGCCGGGCCCATTACTGTAGCAGCCCGAATACCCCGGGCGCCCGAACTTTGGGCCAAAAGTCCAAAATCTGGATTTTTCGGGCTGGGCCTTTAAATAGGCAGTTGGCTGAGGCTTTTTGCCCCCTTTCCCGAGCTCCCCTGCCCATGGCCCCTTTAGGAAAGTTGTAGAACTTTGTGCTGCGCATCTTCTGGCAGAGGCCCAGATTTTTTGGAAGCCGCGGCGTCGACGACTTCGGCATCGGAGCGCAGTGTGGCGATCTTTCATCGGAGGCCCGTTATCGTCGCAGTTCGATCTGAGAGGTCCACAGAGCTACTCCGTCAGTATTTTTGGACGATTTCTGCTGCGTTGGAATCACGAGAGGTACGCCTTCGATTTCCGTGTTGATCACCTTGATTGATTCTGAGTTCTTGGCACGGTTTACGAGGCATTTCTGAGCCACTGTTTTGCTGGTGGAATTCTGGACAGCGGAGGCTTGCCGGAATTTTATCTCCGCACTCGAGCATCAGATCGAGACGAGCCTATACACTTTTTGGATCTACTCGTCGCGAGGATTATCATCGTATTTTTTTGGGATTTTTCTGAGGCTTGCCCGAAGGTATACTGTTTCCCCTTTTACTGTGCAGAGTGTTACAGTTGTGTGGTTGTGAGTGTTTGCGCACATGTACTGTGGAATTTGTAACTCGGCCTACGGGGCTCGGAATTGAACGTGCAGGTACCCGTTTCGAAGGTCTCGACGAGACGATCGCTGTGATATTTATTTCAGAATTTTTGGAGCCTTATCTGCAGGTGAAAAATGGACATCTTTGAGGCTGAATTTCAGAGTGTGTTTGATTTGGGTAATTTATGGGGTTTAAGTGTAACTTTGGACTGTATGTTGTACCCAGGAGAGTTTGCGGGTATTGCTGGACCCGTTGGAGTTGGAGATTTGGGATTCTGGGTATTTTCAGCTGTGGAACTCCGGACAGTCAGCATTTTCAGGTGGGTGGCCTTGTCTTCACGACCTATGGACTGTGCATTAATTCTATCTGTGTAGGGACTTGCATGTTATAGATGTGTTTTATATAGCATGCTAGATTATAGGAATTGATGTTCCTGATGTTGATAGATCATCATGTATTTATTGTCCTTCCCTACAAGCTGTTGATTATTGTTATCTTGGAATTTGACCTAGCACCCCTGTCATATGATTGCATGTGTAACCAGACTGGTAGAAAACCCTCACTTGGGCTAGGGTTATTTCTGCTTTAGACATCCACACTTCTATCTTTCCTGGACATAGTGTTCTTCCTCGCCCGGGTAGTGGGCCGAGTGGTCAGGAGTTATCTTTTAGTGTGGGATGCATGTTACACTCGTGCTTGGGAGCAGAGTGGCGTCTGGTAGATGTAGTTGGTTGTTCATCTGTAGCGGGAGCCGTTTGGGTAGACGGCGGTCCCGAGATGTTTTAATTTTCTTGTTTTATCTGTCGTCGCTGTGCTAGTGGCAGCGGTAGATCAGTGTTAGCAGAACCTTAAACCCAGAACCTTTTTGGACACACATATGATTTTTGTCAACCAAATATTTTCTTCCAAGCATCGTAGGGTCGCCTGAGTCTGTTCCTGTTTGATTGGACGAAGGCATTAGCCCTTCGAGGCTTAGATATAAAACTTGGTTTCAACTGTTTTCCTAAGCAGAACTAAAAATCATTAAATATGGATTTCTTACAGATCAGATGGCTTCAGTAAGAAATGTCACAGTTTTTCCTATAAATTAACCACCGAGATGATTCGAGTGGTCTGGGTTCTAAGGTCTGCCTTTTCTTGGGACGAGAACAACGAGAGGCTATGCCTAGAGCCTGTTCTTGTTTGATTTGGGTTGTAGGTTCTAGTCTTTCGGTGTTCCCGGACCCTTCATTGGGTCAGTGGTTGAGATGTTCGGCCTGTTTGGCCTGTTGAGTCAGCTGTTCGCAGTGGATGCGATGTCGGCCTGTTGAGGCAGTTGTTCGTAGTAGATGCGACGTTTGGCCTGTTTGGCCTGTTGAGACAGTTTCTCGCAGTGGATGCGACTTGGTGCCATGAGTTGGCAGAGTGTGATCTAGAGGTTGTTTCTCTGATTTAGTGGTGGAGGTGGTTCTCCCACTTAGCCTTGAGGATCTTGGGGTTCTGGCAGATCGAGTCGTGGAGGTTTCCCGACTCAGCCATGGTCGTGCATTTATCAGATTGAGTCGTTGAGGGTTCTCCGACATAGCTGTGAGAGTGTGTTGGGCTATTCCTGTTCGAGTCGAGGTTCTTTTTCCGACTGAGTTGTGCTTTGAGCTTGGAGTTACCGATCTGTTTGATCGTGGATCATAGCCTGCATGAGCCACATTTGAGCTTGACAGAGATACTTTACAGAGATACTTGAGATGGGTTACTTTTTACTCGAGCGGGTCGCTCCCCTCGAGTGCCACTCCGGAGTAGGCGAGACCGGGTTGTTATACCGGCGTGAGATTGAGCTTTTCTATCGCGACTTGTCGTTGCATTTGTCCCTCTGGCTGTGCTGGTGTTGGCAGTCATGGACGCCCTACGTAAGTCCGCTCCTCCGGGACGTAACGGCAGTAGATCCTACGTAAGTCCGCTCCTCCGGGACGTAACGGCAGTAGATCCTACATAAGTCCGCTCCTCAGGGACGTAACGGCAGTAGGTTGGCGCAGGCTTGACTGGACCCGAGGAGGCAGTCAGTTCAGATTGAGTGATCAGAGATGAGAGTTAGTTGTGGCATCATGTTCTTTCTGTCCCACTCTTTGAGCATCTAGATAGAGGCATAGTAGCTGTAGAGTTTACTTTTCCCAGCTTTCCTTACAGCACTGCTTTTGTTACTTTATGCCTCTAGTGGACTTAGTGGGCAGACCGTCGGGCTTGTTGGCGGCACCCACTGAGAACTACTTGGGACGTAGTTCTCACACCCGTCGTGGTGTCTTTTCCCACAGGAACTTCTACTCCAGTTCCTGTTGTTCCTGTTGCTGATCCTTCTGACCGAGGCGAGGGAGTCGCGAGCTAGTTCCCTACCCGTCGTTGGAGTGTAGCGGTACCCCTTCAGAGGAGAGCTTCAGTAGATTAGTTATTTTATTTTCCTCCTTTGAGAGACTGTTGTAGTGAGGATTGTTATGTATTGAGAGCCTGTACACTGATGTATTTATTGGAGATACCTCCCGGTTGAGTTCTGAGTTTGTATATGAGGATTCTGCATGATTATCATTTTTGGGAGACGGACATTGTTGTGTTATTTCCAGTTGTACAGTGATTGATTTAGTTATACAGCAGATTTTTATTTATAGCTCTGATATCTGTTTAGCTGTAGTACTTTTCTTGCAGGTAGGACGCTTCACCTATGCGGGTTTGGCATAGGTGGCGGATCTGTTGGCGAGCCGGGTCGCAGTTTCGACCCCGGGGCGTGACAGGATTTCTGCCGTGTTATCGGTCCCGTGGTTTTTTACTCCGGTGATGGAGTTTTCCACGTAAAAATCTTGCGAGTTATTTTTATTTCCGCATTGGGTTTTTATCGCAACGATTTTTGAGTGTTTATACGTTTACACCTATTCACCCCCCTCTAGGTATTTTTTCCCCTATTTAGATCCTTATTACATATAACCCAACACAGACTGCCTGATATATGATTGATTTATAGACATCTGCATCCCTGTGGGGATTTCCGGCATTTTTGCCGATTACCCGGTCTGTGGACCGTGAGATTTAGCATTTTGCATTGTGATGATTGTACACCTGCTGTTCGTTCGCGTACGCCGTGGGATTGATCCCCCACATTGCGTTCTTTACCGGTAAAGGGTCTGCTTGACCCGTGAGCTCGCCCCTCTTGTTGTATCACTGGGTACGGGGAGCCCCTTGGCGGTACCGATATGAGGAAACTCTCGGCTGTACCTTTTGGTACGAGGATCCTCTTGGCTATATCAATGGTACGGGGTTTGCGGTTCAGTTCTGCTAAGTGGAATCCAGGATGATTATGATTGGCTCTGCATAGATATCTTCGCCTGAGGTCCCCGTGACCAACAGTGGCACCGGTTAGTACTTGTTATTCTTTGTTGATGCATAGCCGATATTTCGATTTTCAGTATTACTTATCTGCAGTTCCTTATGATTGATTACCTGCCTAGTTAGCTTATCTGTGGATTCTGTTGATTATCAGTAGATCTACTTTATTGTTCAGCTTTACCCTATGATCTTTACTATCCGCAGATTATTGTACCCAGTAGGTACGATTAGCTATTTCTCGGCTCGTCGTGCCCACTGGGATACACTCCGGTGTGTCTCACACCCTCGGGTGACTGTTTTTCAGGTCGTTCGAGTAGAGGGGTGTCGGGACGATCCAGTGAGGCTGTCACGATAGAGCTGTCCCCCTGATGATTGTGGTTGACTCTGATTTATGTTATTTCAGCTTCTCGATTATTTGGATTATTCCTGTTGACTAGTCATTGTTTAGTTTAGATGTTGATTGATCTCTGATTGATGATTGGATTTGCCTAGCCGTGCATGTATAGGAGAGACCCTATCCCTGTGGATAGGGGATTTCCTATATGTGTGGCGGTCTGTTACGCCCGTTTTGCAAACTCTGATGTATTCAAAAAAAAAAAATTCAGACCTGATTTTTAAACTCGGGGCGTGACATGATCTGCCCACGCTTTGGGGATTCTTGTTTTCAACTTTGATTTTTTTTTAAAAAAAAAAAAACTTTAGACCGCTTTTAAAATTCCGGGGCACGATAGATTTTATGGTATCAGAGAAATAGGTATATAGTATCTAGGTTGGTTAGGATTGAACCTTAGGATGACTTATGACTTACGTGAGAGCGCAAGGTATTTGTTTAGGGGTTAGGAGCTCAAGTGTATTATTCACTATCGAGTTTATCCTAACTTGATTTTTATGTTACAGATTATGGCTCGTCCTCCGCATGGTGGTGGTTCAGGGCGTGGTACCGACAGCGGTTGTGGTGTCGGCCGTCCCCGTAGAGTGCCAGTTGAGCCGGAGGGCCTAGATAGGTTTCAGCAGCTCCAAGATCAGCTTGCTGCTTCGACTGGCTTAGTCCAGATATTGGAATAACAACAGATAGTACCCAAACCACACCAACCCCACCACCAGCTCAGGAGCCTAAAGGAGCTGTTGATCCTCCACCTGCTCCCATGCCACCAGTGGTAGCTTTGGCTACCGCCACTACTTTTGGAGTCATACGGGAGGTTACTACTGCTAGCGACCCCCCCAGTTGCTGCCGTCGAGGCGACTTCCATTCCCTTCCAACCGACGACGGCTATCGCTGTTGACGATGCAGTTATAGTAGAGAGGGCCCGATCTAGGGCCGTACTAGTAGAGTTCAAGAGGTTCCTACCACCTATTTTCAACGGCAGTTCTAATGACTTATGGACCGTCGAGAAGTGGGTGAACCGCTTAGAGAAACTCTTTCATGACCTATATACGGAGAAGCGCGATATAGTACACATCGCCGCACACTGCCTCGATGGAGAGGCAGACAGTTGGTGGTGTAGACTGCTATAGGACTGCCATGAAGGGTTGCTCGAACCCTTGTGGCAAGAGTTCAAGGATACGATATACTACCGCTACCTGAAGGATAGTGTAAAAGAGGGCTTGGAGCGAGATTTGGAGAACATTCACCAGGGCGATCACACTGTGCGTGAGTATGAGCAGGAGTTCTCCCGCATTGCAGCCCTTGACCCCTAGGCTATTCGGGGTGAGAGACATAATGTCCGGCTCTTCTCCCCGGGGATGCGATCAGAGATCCATCGACTTCTTTCCTCACTCCAGATCCGGGATTTTGATGACTGTGTGGAGCGTTCTCTCCCCATACAGGCCGACATTGAGGTCACCCGTGCTAAGCGACAGGCTGCAGAAAAGGGAAGGAGAAAAAGCAATCTTTCTCTGGGAGCAGGGTGGATTCTTAAACTTTAGGAAGCCACTGAAGCACCCCCGATCTCAGGGGTAGTCTAGGAGTGCACCATCAGGCAGCCAACAGCTGAGCTTGCGACCCTGCATTTTCTGCGGTGCTTCCCACCGTGCGATCTCTTGCGAGCAGCGCCACAGCCGATGCTTCATATGTGGCCAGGCCGACCATGCTGTGGCCAATTGCTCGTAGGGATCCGCTCTAGTGCAGTCCACTACCTCCGCTCCAGTCGCTCAACCTCGACATCAGGCCCTTCTCCTAGCACTGTATCTTTTGGGCGTCCCCCTCTCACTCGTTAGTCCGAGGGGGCATGCTAGACATCTGGTGGTCGGGTCTATACTCTGACCGAACATGAGGCCCTTACTGTCACTTTGACCAAGATCACGATGAAAACGGTTTAGTAAAAATACCCGGCCACGAACGATGACAAAGACCAAGGTCCGTCAAACTTAGGGCTCGACTAATCCGCTGACGGCAGCTCGGACCAAGCGGCTCGGCATCGGGCCAAGCGGCACGCCCAGGTACACGGCTGGACAGAATGGGCGCAAGGCACTAAGCGGCGCTGCGCGAGCGCGAACAGGCAGCACGTGGGCAAAAGACGGCGCGACACCGAGCGAGCGCAGCACAGGGCAGTGCGGTGCTGGACGTTGGGCAGCGCACGCGTTGCCCCCTCCCCCGGTCCCCGAGCAGTGGGCGGCGCGCAGGCACATGTGCCAAGGCGCTGGGCAGCCCGAGCGGCGCGCGGTTGCTGCATGGCCGAGCGGCGTGCAGTGGTGACGGTGACGGCGGCGGTGATCGGGTGCCCGAAACCTTCGACGGTCGAAACCTCTGTTCGATTCCTCCGACTCCGACAGCGACGCATCGGCTCCAATTCCGATGATGTATAGACGAGGAAGAAGACGAATCTTGGAAGAGGATGATTTTAGGGTTTTTCTCTTATGTTAAGAGAATCTCGAATCCTCATTATGTATTTATAAGGGATTCTGCCCACTTTGCGGAGCCCGGTTATCAAACTCGGCCCGTTACCAAACGGGTCCCGCTCCGTTTTTCTCAAAATACGTGCCAATGAATCGAAAAGGCCCGTAATTCGCTTTCATGAATTCTGATGCACTAATACGTCTTAACGGATACCGAAAATAGCCGAAACCATTTTTCGAATTTGTTACCGTAAAAGTGCAATTCTGGGAAATCCAAGTGTCGGATTTAAGATCCGATCGCACCGCCGTTCTCTGCTTGACGACGCCGACAGAGTGACGACCTTTCCTTTAGATTTGAAGATATCACCCAACAGCAATCAGAACATTTTACACAGAAAACTGGCTCACCCGTCAAACCCCATTTTTTGGTGCAATCAACATAGCGAATTTAAAAACGGGTTTGACCATTCCCTTCCGCCACGATTCACCAATAATCCGGTGAAAGCCACTCTGAGAATTAGATCCTCAAAAGCTAAAACGACACCCTCTAAAAATTCTGAAAAAAGATACTTTTTTTCAAATAGACAAAATCAGCTACAATTTTCGAAATTCAAAGTGTTGTTATTACAGCGATGGCTATGGTAGAGGGCGAGGGAGAGGCCGCAAAAGTGAAAAAAAATATGGAGAGTAGAAAAAAATAATAAAAATAAATATATATAAGAATATATATATATATATATATATATATATATATATATATATATATATTTCCTACATGAAAGGCCAAGAAATAGGAAAAAAGGAAGAAAAATATGTTGTTATATTGTTAAAATGAAGTTACATTATTTCAGAAAAATTTTGCATTGTTTTAAACGAAAGTTACACTCTTTAGACAAAAGTTGCACTCTTTGGACGAAAGTTGTACTATTTCTCCTCCTCCTTCCCCTCTACATTAAGTGTTTTTTTTTGCACCCATACAGGGTTGGTGACGCTCGGTAGAGGTGAAGGCGAGCGCGACAAAGCCGGAGAATAGGGCGGCGGAGGCGAAGGCAGCTTGCCTTGCCTTCGCCACGTCGGGAGGTGTGCGGGTGTGGAGACCCGAATTCTGACGTTTGACTTGTTCCCATGGTCAGTGGCTTTGTGACACACTTGTCGAGTGTCGGAGACGTTTACGCGCAAAACGAACACGAAAAACGGACTCAGCGTGAAAAACTGGACAAAACACTAATTTTCTATTTTTGGGCTAGATTCCGATGCCTAATTGTAGATTCGGGCGCCCGATTGTATGGTCGCTACTGTTGCGCTGACCGGGGGTGAGTCAACACGGAGAGGACATAGGTTTGCAGGTTGGTGGGTCGTACCCGCGTCCGCTCTGTAGCCCGCATCGAGTGCGGTCACCGAGGGAGCGCTACGTGTCGGTGCACGATTGGTCGCGCTGTAGCCTCGGGTGCGGCGTGACGCGTGGCGGCGCGCGGTTGGCTGCGTCGCCCGCCTCAGGCGTGTTACGAATAAGGCCGCCATGTGTCAATGCGCCATTGGTCGTGCGATGGACTTCGGGCGCGCGACTGATGACTGATGCGTGACACAGGTTTTGGGCGCTTCGGATGGATGACACGTGGATTCGGGCGCAGTTTCGGGCGCGCGCTGGGTGTTTTCAGGCGCTCGAAACATGCCCCTTGAGCTGAAGTTGAGGTTTTCCCCTGCTGGTCCTGTTTTAGCTCCGAGGGTCTAACTTAACCTACTTCTTGGACTATAAATAGCCCCCTTTTGTCCTCAGGGAACCCTTTTGCATCCTCCTCCATTGTTGCAAGGCTTAGAAGGGCTTGGAGAGCTTTCTTTTTCCTCCCACAACTCTATTGAAGACCTTGATTCTTTGCTTCTTGTGCTGGCAGCTATGTCGACATTCCTTCTCGAGCTTCCCTTCGATAGAATACTTGGAGTTTCGAGCTGATTTTTGGAGGAGAGCTTCAGCACTCGTAGATATACAAGTTTGGTAATTGTGAGGAATTCCCATTTTGACTGCAAACCAGGTATTTTAAGCCATATTTGAACCCTTTGTCTGTAGTCTGGAGTTTTGGACAGAACTTAGTGTTTGTCTTCCCCTGGACAGAATACTTGGAGTTTCAAGTTGATTTGGAGGAGAGCTTCAGCACTCGTAGATCTCCAAGTTTGGTATTTGTGAGGAACTCCTATTTCGACTGTAAACCAGGTATTTTAAGCTATCTTTGAACCCCTCGACTACAGTTTAGATTTCTAGACAGAACTGGTGTTTATGAGTTTTCTTTTCCTTTTTCTTTTGGAACTGAGGATTAAAATTCATGGGGATGTTCTAGACATCTTGGAGATCAGTTGGAGACCCTTGTTACAGATTTTTGAAGGTATTTTTTATGGATTATATAGCCTTCTTTCGACTTCTTGAGCAACAGAATTTTACTTGCTGGTTTTTTGTTAACCTTTTGTACAATCTCACTTTGGGGATCAATTTCGTGACACTCATGAAATTTTATGATGATCTAAGACTTTGGAGACATTCACTAGATCTTGTGAGCATTTCTCTTCTTGGTTTCAACCTAAGAATGTGTTGGATTTATGAGCTACAACTTCTTGAACCTTGATTGCTGAAATCTGTCTTGTTCTGGACAGCACCTGTGTATTTGGAACAATACCTGAGTTTTTAGATTTGAGAATTGTTTTTCAAGAGTTCATGTATGTTCCTAAGATGGAGAAAAGATTAGGAAATATGTTTGGGGCATTCTATTGAGATAATTTCTACAGAATTTGCATTCTTTTCTCAATTTCATTGTTTGCTGGAATTCTGCGCTGAGGGCAGTGTTTTCACTTTTCTGCTCAATCCGGCAATGATCTCGTGGAGATTTTTGGTTCGTTGGATCAGTAGGAGGCAGGGGATCGTGCACACTAATTTTCAGCACGGTCGGACTTTGGATCGATGCGTTCTCAGGTGGGTTTCCGAGCACACCAAAACTGTGACATACACACTTAGCCTACTTAAATTTCAACATGATGTTTGTTGATCCATGACCTCCCTATTCATGTAAATCATGCTTCAATTTGTTGTCTTGTTGATCTCTAAACTTATCTTGTATAAGGACAAATGCATACTTGTATGGACATCTAGATATGTTACTTTCTTTTGTTGCTATACTATCATGTTGTAAACTAAACTTAGGAGAAAACATGTTTTTCCTTTTCTTCCTCCTTTATGACTTATCTTGCTCGGGGCTTTGAGCATGAGTTTGGGGATAGTGTAGCCATGGTTATCGAGCCGGGTGGGTTTGCACTGGATTGTTGACTCGTGGGTTGTTCGGTAACCTCGGATTTTAGGAGATTGGACCGATTAGAGATCATGTATCGAGTCAGGTGGGATTGCACCGGATTGTTGACTCGTGGGTTGTTCAGTAGCCGCGAATTTTGGGCGGTTGGATCGATTAGAGATCATGTATCGAGTCAAGTGGGATAGCACTAGATTATTTGACTCGGGAGTTGTTCGGCAACCGTGAATTTTGGGCGGTTTGGCCGATTATTGATTATGCATCAGTTTGGGGTCGAGATTGCATTAGTGGATAGAGTCCTCCACTTTGAGTATAGTTATGACTTTGACCTGCTACATACTCGACTAGGTTACTTTCCTCGAGCGGGTCGCTCCCCTCGTGTGCCACTCCGCAGTAGGCGGATAGATTGATATTTGGGTCTGATTCCACATCTGTAATATACCCGATTTTCAATATATAAGTAAGTATAAATAAAAATAGTATGAGATACTATTTTTATTGAACTTAGAGAAGTAAAAAATAATTTAAAAGTAATTCGTGCTGAAATTAGAATAAAAAATAAAGATTTAGAATTTTAAGTGAGAAAGCGGATTTATATTTTGGTAGAAAACTCACCGTGTCAAAAAAATTTGAAAATTTTTGGGGTGGTCCGTACTTATGTTCTAAGGTCACAATAAGAGTTTCGCATTAATCGGATACTCGAGCAGTGAGAAAAAGATCTGTTAATGATTTTGAGTCGGCAGGACTTTTGGTGATCCAAAAATGATCCAAACTGAAAAATTAAAATAAACTACGATAAATTAAGTTCAATTGAATCTGCCTATCAAATTTGAGCGCAAACGGACGTTCAAAAGGGCTCTGCAGGCAAGTATCATATCATAACAGAACTAAATAGTAAATTACCACTAGGATGGGGGGACTATCCCTTGGTGTGGGTGGTCTAGGGAAGAAAAGAAAAGAGGTGGGGGGTGGTGCTTTCCTCTCCGGTTGCTACAGGAAGAAAGAAAAGAAGAAAGGAAAGAAGAAAAGAAGAAAGAAAAGAATAAAGGAAATAAGAAAAGAAGAAAGAAAAAAAAAAAAAAAAAAAAAAAAAAAGGAGGGAGGGAGGGAGGGAGGGCGGGCCAGCGGGGGGGGGGGGGGGGGGGGGGGTTGTGGGTTTTTGAAGCTCCAATCTCTTAGGAATTTGGAAGAAGACTCCAAGGAGGCTTGGAAGAAGAGCTTCAACCCTCCATTCTCCCTCTCTTTTGGCCAAAATAAATTCCAAGAAGAGGTATGTAAAACTTAGGGTTTCATTTTTGGAATTTTCTCTTGAGTTTAAAAGAGATAGAAATGATCTCTTGTCATTTTTATCCCATTTTTAGGGCTCTTTTTGGGAAGTCTAAGAGATCAAATCCCACATTCTTGCAAGATGTGACACCCCAATAATCCCACATCGGATAGGAGTGTGGATGTGTTTGGGTATATATAAGACATGGATATCAGTAATAATAACTGGGCATAAACATTTTGGTCTGTGGTTTAGGCTCAACGAGTTATTATTGCTAGTGGGTCGGGTCGTTACATTTGGTATCGGAGCTAATAACTAGCCGGAAGTGTGTGGCGAGTCTCGGCTGAGCCTGGGTCTAGATTATAGGGCTACCGAGACAAGTCTCACATCGCCTGGTGATCTTCGGCTGCTGTGTGTGTGTTTGGGCTGACGAGGACGTCAGGCCTAAACGGGGGGAGTCTGTGACACCCTGTGTGATGACCCGGATCTCCGCGAAGGTTTTGCAGAGTGAATTGTTGCGGTGCCCCGGTTTTTCCGTATAACCTGTCTGGGTGGTCGACGGTGAGAAAACACCTATTATTGGTGTATCGAGCCCGTTGTGCGTCAAACGGATGCCAAAAACGGGCTGAGCGCGCGAAAACGTTGAAAATCGGTTATTTTCAAGCGAAACGGGCCAAACGAGCCGATTTCTCGAGTAGGTCGGTCCACGGCCCACTTGGCGTGCACCGGGACCAGCGAAGATGGCGGAGTGCCATGTGGCGCGCACCGATTAGCGGGTCAACGCACGCGCGACAGCGCGCGTTCCACGCCGGGCGCGGCGCACGGTGGACCGCGCCAGGCCACGTGTCACCCGCTCATTGGCGGGCGCAGTGACCCGGGCGGCCCCCCGTGAACCGCGGCCCACGGTTCCCGCAGTGGACTGCGGCCACGCGGCGCGCCGCGATTGGCGGGCGCGCTTGTGCCGGGTGCGCGGGGCGCGGGGCGCGAAAGGGACACGTGGCGGCTTCTGGGCGTTCCGGGCGTGGGTTGCGAGCCGGGCCGGGGCACTGTAGTGGCCCGATTGGGTTTCGGGCGCCTGAATGTTGGGCCCGTAAGCCCAATAGCTTGATTTTTTTGGGTTCTTTTTGGAGGGGCCTATAAATAGGCCCCTTTGCTCGGCCTTTTGGCTTTTTTCCCGAGCCCTCCTGTGGTTGAGTGCTTTAGAGAAGTTGTTCCTCTTCTTGTTCTGCATCTCTCGAGGGAGTTTCGAAATTTTTGGAGGGCGCGGCATCGACAGCTTCGGCGATTCGGCACAGTGCGACGTTTCTTCTTCGGTGGCCCATTTCCGTCGCATTTCGGTCCACGAGGTCCACAGAGCTACTCCAAAGGTTTTTTGGATGATTTTTGCGGTGTCGGTTTCATGAGAGGTAGATCTCCGTTTTTTGTGTTTTCTGCTCCTCTCAGTTTTGGGTTTTTATTGGGGTTTCTGGAACATCTTTGAACCCCTTTCCTGCTGGTGGTTTTTCTGGACAGCAGAGGCTTGTCGGATTTTTGTCTCTGCGCTCGGGTATCGGATTTCAGCCTGTGAGGACTTGATTGACATTTACGCTTTGCGAGAATCGCCGTCATATTTTTATTGGAATTTTTGGAGATTATATCGCAGGTGGTATTTAAGCATTTTCTGGACTGATTTTATAGCATCATGTATTTGTGGGAGATTTCGCTTATTGCAATGTTTGGACCATATCTTTGTACCCAGGAGGAGTTTTCTGGTGTTTTTAGGCTTGTTGGAATTGTCAGAACTTGAGGATTATCCCCATTCTGTTTCAGCCCTTTTTATCTTGGATTGATGCGCGCTTCAGGTGGGTTTCTTCGTCTCCAAAATCAGTGGACGATTCATTAATTCTGTTGTATAGAAAGCATGCATGATTGTGAGATATGTTAGAATGCATGTTAGAGAGATATTGTCTTTCCTGTGTTGTTATTGAAATCATGTTGGTTAATGTTCCCTGATCTTGCTTTAGTTAAACTAAATGCTACTGTTGGAACTTGACCTAGCACCCTGTCATATGTTGCATGTGTAACCAAACTAGTAGAAAACCCTCACTTGGGCTAGATTCATTTATGCTCTAGACATCCACACTTCTTATTCTATTCTTGGACATAGTGTTTTCCTTGCTCGGGTAGTGGGCTGAGTGGTCGGGATTTCTCTTAGTGTGGGATGCATGTTACACTCGTGCTTGGGGGCAGAGTGGAGTCTGGTCGATGTAGCTGGTCTTATATCTGTGGCGGGAGCCGTTTGGGTAAACGGTGGTCCCGGGATGTCGTGTTTCTCTGTTTTATGTGTCGCCACTATGTTAGTGGCAGTAGTATACCAGTGATAGCAAGACCTTGAACCCAGAACCTTTTTTGGACACACATGATTTTAGTCAACCAATGGTTTTCTTCCAAACATCGAATGGTCGCCGGAGTCTGTTTTTGTCTGATTGGACGAAGGCATTAGCCTTCGGGTTTGGGAATAAAACTTGTTTTCTAACTGTTTTTCCTAAAAGAACTAAAAATCATTAAAAATGGGTTTTCCTCAAATCAAGATGGTTTTTCAAAAAGGAACTACTTTTAGTTCTCACCCCGCGTGGGTTTGAGTGAAAAATGGTTTTCAGTAATAAATGTCACATTTTTTCCTGTAAACTTCCCCACTCGAGAGGATTCGAGTAGTCTGGGTTCTAAGGGCTGCCTTTTCTTTGGGTCGAGAACAACGAGAGGCTGTGCCTAGAGCCTATTCTTGTTTGATTTGGGTTGTAGGTTCTAGTCTTTCGGGGTTCCTGGACCCTTCATTGTTGTCGGCTGTGGAGTATACCCAGCTAGTGAGTTTGCATGTTGAGTTGATGTCCTTTTTAGGGAGCCGTTGGGTTGACATCGGACCTGACTATTCGAGTATTTTTCCTGTTAGTGAGTTGGAGAGGTGATTTGGGTACTATTGACCTTGTTGATCGTGGATTTGGACTATAGCCTGCACGAGCCGCATTGAGCTCGACAGAGATCCGTAGATACTTTTCTCGGTGGGGTCGCGCCCCTCGAGTGCCACTCCGGAGCTAGGCCTGTTACTTTGTTATCGCGACTTGTCTCTTGCTGGGCCAGTTTTGGCAGTCACGGATGCCCTACGTAAGTCCAGTCCTCCGTGGATGTAATGGCAGTAGCTAGGCGCAGGTTTGACTGGACCCCATGTGGCAGTCAGTGTAGATTGGGTGACTGTATTTTTGAGAGTTAGTAGATGCATCATGTTTCCATCTGTATCACTCCTTGAGCATTTAGATAGAGGCATAGTAGCTGTAGAGTTATTTTCCAGCCCTTTTCCTTTCAGTATTGCATTTGTTACTTTATGCCTCTAGTAGACTTAGTGGGCAGACCGTCGCGCTTGGGGGTGGTACCCACTGAGAACTACTGTGGGATGTAGTTCTCACACCCGCTGTGGTGATTTTTCCCCAGGGACCTCTTCTCCAGTTCCTGCTGCTCCTGTTGCTGATCCTACTGACCGAGGTAAGGGAGTCACGAGCTAGATCCCTACCAGTCTTCTTCCAGAGAGAGTAGTTGTACCCCTTCTGGTGATGTTTTAGTACTGTCAGTGATTTTGGGATGTATCTTGTACTTTTACTTTTGAGAGCTTTATTATTTTTGGAGAGACTTATGTATTTGTGAGGACCTGACATGTACTATTTGGAGTTGTATATTTATTTCGGTAGTTTACTTTTTCGCTCTGATATCTGTATAGCTATAGTATCCTTCTTTTTGTAGGTTAGACGTTTCGTCTATACGGGGCTTCCCGTATGGGCGGCAGATCAGTTGGCGGGCTCGGGTCGCAGTTTCGACCCCAGAGCGTGACAATTGTGGCTTCTGGGGGCCTATGATGTGTGTTGGAGATGGTTGCGCGTAAATCAGATCTCAGGATTGGACCCAGCACGAAATTTGGATTAAGATTGCTTATCTGGATGCCTTCAACAAATTTTAGAAGCGGAATTTGGCAAAATGGACATCGGATTTGGACTCAGCACGCGAAAATGATGAAAATGGACTATTTACTTATATTTTTCGGAGCCCGGACGCCCGGAAACATATTTCGAGGCATAAGGTTATTGTTCCGACCGGCGGCGACGGGCAGGCGGTGGAGCGCGGCGGCGCAGGCGCGGGCAGGCGCCGGCACCGGTGCGGCCGCGGGCAGGCCGGTTCACGGGACTTGGGCGTGCACCGGGACCAGCGGGCGGCACGGCCGGGCCACGTGGCGGGCTCCCATTAGCAGGGCGGCGGCGCGAGAATCGAGGCGCCGGGCCACATGGCGGGCTCCCATTGGTCGGGCGGTGGCACGAGAATCGAGGCGCCAATCACGTCGGGCGCGCCGCACAGTGGACCGCGCCAGGACGCGTGGCGCGCGTCCGTTGGCGGGTGCACGGACCCGGCTTTTCCCTCGTGGACCGCGGCCCGTGCATCCCGCCGTGAACCCCGCTGGCACGCGGCGTGCCGTGATTGGCGGGCGCGCGTGCGCGAGGCGCGCGGGGCGCGAGCGTGGACACGTGTCGCGCCCAGGTGAATTTGGGCGCGCACAGTGTGGTTCGGGGGCGGACTTCGGGCACCCGAATCATGCGCCCGAATCCACCACCCCTCTTTTGTGGGCTTGGGCTATAAATAGCCCATTTGTGTCCTCTTTTGAGGGCTTTTTTCAAACTTTCTTGAGCCCATCTTCGACAGGGAGGTTCATCTTCGGGTTTTCTTCAATTTTTGGCATCCCGAGAATTTTTGGAAGGCGTATCATCAGCGTTCTTCTCGACATCGCGAGCTTCGACGCGCGTTCGATACCGAGCTTTTTCGTCGACGCTTGTTCCGTGAGCTCCCCAGGGCTGACAGGAGGGAGTTTTTGGCCGATTTCTGCGGCATCGGTTTCATGAGAGGTAGACCTTCGATTTTCATATTTACCATTCCTCTCAGTTTTGGGTTTTTATTAGGGTTTTCGGAGCATCTTTGAACCCCTTTCCTGCTGATGGCTTTTCTGGATAGCGGAGCTTGTTTGATTTATATTTTGGTGCTCGGTTATCGGATTTCAGCCCATGAGGACTCAATCGACATCTACACTTCGCCAGGATCTCAGTCATATTTTTATTGGAATTTTTTGAGGTCATCTCGTAGGTGATATTTTACTGTTTCACGGACAGATGTGCGACAGCGATGTCGTTTTACTAATTTTGGACTTAGCGCAGTGTTTGGCTCATATCTCGGTGACCGGGAGGAATTTTTGAGTGTTTTTTCGTGCGTTGGAATCGTGGGAACCTGAAGATTATCCATGTTCAGTTTGGACCTTGGATCGACGTGCCCTTTTAGGTGGGTTGCTTTCGTCTCCAGAACCGGCGGACGATTCTCTAATTCTATGTGATAGTGAGCATGCATGCATGTTTGTGAGATGTGTTAGGGAGCATGTTAGTGATAGATGATATTTTCTACTTGATGATTTGAGATCATGTTGGATCATGTTTCCCATTTACATTCAGTTAATTTAAATGTTATTATTGGAACTTGGACCTAGCACCCCGCCATATGTTTGCTTGTGTAAACCAGACTAGTAGAGAACCCTCACTTGGGCTAGGTTCATTTATACTTTAGACATCCACACTTTACAATCTATCCCTGAACATAGTGTTTTCCTCGCCCGGGTAGTGGGCCGAGTGGTCGGGATTTCTCTTAGTGTAGGATGCATGTTACACTCGTGCTTGGGGGCCGAGTGGAGTCTAGTAGATGTAGCTAGTCTTGTACTAGTGTCGGGAGCTGTTGGGTAAACCGTGGTCCCAGATCATTGAGTTTCTTCGATCTATTTGTCGTCACGGTGTTCGTGGCAGTAGTGTACTAGTGATAGCAGAACCTTGAACCCAGAATCCTTTTGGTCACACATAATTTTAGTAAACCAATGCTTTCCTTCCAAATGTCGAAAGGTGGCCAGAGCCTGTTCTTGTTTGATTGGGCAAAGGCATTAGCTCTTCGGGGTTTGGGAATAAAATTTATTTTCTAACTGATTTTCCTAAAAGAGATTGTAATATCTTGACCTTTCCTGTTCTCTTGTATTTTCCTTGATAATAAATTAAGTGTTAGGGGAAGTAAACTATCGAGTCTTCTTGGGAAGAACGTCGGTGGTTGCGGGTATTTTTCGGTGATAGAGCGCGAAAAACGGTGAACGGCAAAGCGATCGGATCGGAAATCTGACTTACGGATCTCCCAGAATGGGTCTTTTGTGTTAACGGGTACGATAGAATAAGTCGAACCCGTTAAGACCTCGATGCATCGAAATCCGCGCCGGATATTTTAGAAACGTTGTTTAGGTGGCACTCTTATCGAGAAGTTGGTTGGAGAATCCCTCTTATCGGAATTTCGGGTTTTGTATGTAGGAGAAAATAATTGGGGATTTTTTCTTGATACTCACATATGAAGAGGGAAAAGGAAATAAATCATATAAAAGATATAGAATTATACATCGACTACCGGAAAACCCTAGTTTTAAAAGATCGCCTCTTCTAACCCTTTTCTCTGGTGCGTGCCGAAGACCGAGATCGGAAACGTCGTCAATACCGGAGAGCAGATCCAGAAACACCACCGTCTAGGGAGATCGGGATCCCGTTGCCTCCTCCATCGGAACAAGGTTAGTTTTCGATTTTCGAATTGGGGCCTTGTCCTTCGTTATCTTGTACTGCGTGCCCTAAGGCACCGCCGCCGCGGTGTGCGGGCATGCCGCCACCCGTGCCACGCGCCGCGCGGGACCGCCGCCTGCGCGGGGCCACACTACACGCGGCGCGGTGCGGCGTGCCGCGGGGGGCCACCTCCAGCGCGGGGCCGCGCCGCGGGCTGCGCGGTGCGGCGCGCCGCGCGGGGCCACCTCCCGCGCGGGGCCGCGCCGAGGGATGCGCGGTGCGGCGCGCCGCGCGGGGCCACCTCCCGCGCGGGGCCGCGCCGCGGACTGCGCGGTGCGGCGGGGGCACCTCCCGCGTGGGGCCGCGCCACGGGCTGCGCGGTGCGGCGCGCCGCGCGAGGGGCCGCCTCCCGCGCGGGGGCCGCCGCCCGCACGAGGCCGCCTCCCGCGCGGGGCCATGCCGCGCACTGCGCAGTGCGGCATGCCGCGCCGCGCGCCGCGCGGTGTGGCACGCGGTATGGCGCGCCGCCCAGAGGCCGCTTCCCGCGCGGGATCGCCTCCCTCGCGGGGCCGCGGCGCGGACTGCGCGGTGCGACGCGCCGCGCAGGGCCACCTCCCGCGCAGGGCGACGCCGTGGGCTACGCAGTGCGGCGCACCGCGCGGAGGCCGCCGTCGCGCGGGGCTGCCTCCTGCGCAGGCCCGCGCTGCGCGGAGGCCGCCGCCCGCCCGGGGTCGTGACGCGCGCTGTGCGGTGCGGCGCACCATGAGGTGCCGCCGTGCGGGGGCAAGTGCTCGCGCAGCGCGGTGCAGTGCGCCATGTGGTACCGCCGTGCGAGGCAGGTGCTCGCGCGGGGCCGTGTCGCATGCGGTGCGCTGCGCGGGGTAGGTGCCCGCGCAGGGTCGCGGAGGCCGCCGTCGCCCGCGCAGCGCGGTGCAGTGCGCCATGTGGTACCGCCGTGCGAGGCAGGTGCTCGCGCAGGGCCGTGTCGCATGCGGTGCGCTGCGCGGGGTAGGTGCCCGCGCAGGGTCGCGCCGCCGCTGCCGCTCGGCTTGCCGCCCTCACTTGGCGCGAGCGGGATCTCAGTCCTACTAGCGAGTCGAGTTTGACCAGTTGTTTCTTTTGGGGATTTTGTAGGTTCGGGAGTTGTTCGAGGGCATGGGTCGGCTCCAGGCGTTTCATTCAACGCAACTCGAGGTGGGTACCCTTGTTTGTGTTTCGAAGTATGTTTTCAATTCTAACTTGTAAGGGTAAAGTTGATGTGCCGTTTGTTATCGCCTAACCCCTGTTTACATGAGAATCCCTTTACTACTATCTGATGCGACTGAACGTCGCGGTGCTCTATGTTACACACTGATTGCGGTCATTCTGCTCAGGGCTGCTTACACGTACACAGGCGGTTTGGCCACCGCATGGGTGTACTTTTTCGGAGAAGTGGTCCGTTGACCCGTGTACCCCACAAAGGTGAAGGTGTCGTGGTGGGGACGCCTCGCGGTTACTTACGGTGTTGCACAAGTACCGTGGAGGGGTTAAAGCATTAATGTGAGAGCAAGGTGTTCACTTGTGCCAGAGGTCTTTAGACTTTATGGCAGGTGCTCTGTTTCGATTTACAGGGGGTTACTATGGATTCATGAGGGGAGGTTTGGATGCTCGGGTGTATCGGTTTGTTTTCATTTCAGTATTTACCGCATTGTACTTATTTACATCTACTTTTTTTGTCACTGACTTCCCACACTGTGACAGGTTCGATCAGGGGTGGGCTCCGGGACGACGGTGAGGTTTCGACTAAACGACCGTAGCTTCGTACTGTGGCTAGATACCTTTCCTTTATGCTTTTGGTTAGTTTGAATTGTTAGGTAGCTTGTGGTTTCTCTTTAATGTGGATGTTGTGGACGCTGTAATCTTGTGATGAACGCTTTCCCTTACTTTCCCCTTAGTTCGGCCATTTTCAAATAAAGAAAAGGTTTGCGAAAATTGCTTTGGAAAAGAATAAGGTGTCGTGTGGGCACCGTCTTTTAAACCCGTGGATTTATCATTTCAAAACTTGGTGGTCTTATTCGAAAGGTTGTATGATTACCTTCTCCCTTCTCTTTCTTTAGTTGTTATCCTGACTGTTGTGGTTAAAGTGCAAATCGCGAATGTGACGCCGTGCACATACAAAGAAGGCTCTGTCCGTGTGGGGCGAATTTGTATGTGTGGCGGGTCTGGCACGTACCGGAGAGTGGAGTTGTAAAAAAAAAAAAAAAAAGATACACGTTTTTTCCGCTTATTTAAACCTCCGGGGCGTGACAGAGATAAAATTCATTAAAATGGATTTTCTCAAATCAAGATGGTTTTATAAAAATGAACTACTTTTAGTCCTCACCCCGAAGGGGTTCGAGTGAAAATGGTTTTCAGTAATAAATATCACATTTTCCTGTAAACTTCCTCACCCGAGAGGGTTCGAGTGATCTGGGTTCTAAGGGCTGTTCTTTCTTTGGGTCGAGAACAACGAGAGGCTATGCCTAGATGCCACAGACATCTATGCCACATGGGCCCGCAACTGGCAGATCTCTCTCTGCTCTATCTGCTCGGTCTCCCACTGCTCGGGCTCCTCATTTGATGTAAGATGTGCCCTCGTCGCTGCACGACGTCTCGGAGGCATCGTAGCCCACTGCAACAAAAGCAAATATCAGGACACAACAAACACTCGACCCAATCAAGCGAAAGTCTACGACATGTTATTCATTCTAAAGCATTATGTCGTCTGTAGCTGACATAACCACTTTAAGAGAATAAACATGTAAAATCACTCATCCCGTCACTTGGGAGAGGTAAAAACTCAATTAGGACTCTCGCTACAAGTCACGACTCTCACGTAGTCATCCTAGGGTTCAACCACAAGACTAGGGTTTCTAAGACCATAATGACCTACATCCTAGGCTCTGATACCACTCTAATCTATCACGCTCCGCGGTCGAAACTGTGATCCGGGCTCGTCAACATATCCGCCGCCCATACGGGAAGCCCCGCATAAACGAAGCGTCTAACCTGCAAAAGATAATACTATAGCTATAAAGATATCATAACGGGAAATAAATAGCTATAAATAAAATCCAAACCACTGTACACTGAAAATAAGTACAAAATCCATCTCCCAAATATAAGTGATACAAAATCTGATTCATAGGAATAGTACAATAAAAGATCCTCCTATATAATATTTATGAATCCAAAAAGTAGATAACTAAAACAAGAGATACCTCATAGTACAGTAAAATCCCACAGTCCGGGATAGTACATCTATCTCACCAAAATAAACTACACTAGTATGGATCTATCTCGTGACTCCCTGTCCTTGGTCCGTCAAGCCAGCTAGAGCAGGAACAAAAGGGTAAACCTCTGCAAAACTATCACCGACAGAGGGTGTGATAACTACATCCTACAGTAATTCTCAGTGGGTACCGTCTCCAAGAACAACGGTCTGCCTACTAAGTCTACTAGAGGCATAAGATAACATAATACTGAATAAAGAAGGGATAAGCTGGAAAAAAATCTACAGCTATCAGCCTCTATCTACCATGCTCAATGGGAAAAACAGATGATGATATGCAACCACTCGAACACGATGTGCTCAATCGACCCAATCGTAATCACTGCCTAAAACGGTCCAGTCAAACCTACGCCCACCTACTACCACACATCCATAAGAGGACGGGATTAACGTAGGGCGTCCCACACGGACGGCATCAACAAGTCGCGATAGCAAAGTAACAGGCCCAGCTCCAGAGCGGCACTCGAGGGGCGCGACCCTACCGAGGAAGTATTCGCGCATCTCTGTCGAGCTCAATCTGGCTCCTGCAGGGTATAGTCCAAATCCACAATCAC
The DNA here is from genome assembly GCA_029204045.2 of Tillandsia leiboldiana. Taxonomy (NCBI): domain Eukaryota; kingdom Viridiplantae; phylum Streptophyta; class Magnoliopsida; order Poales; family Bromeliaceae; genus Tillandsia; species Tillandsia leiboldiana. The sequence goes on from CM055062.1 coordinate 5,270,368, forward strand.
CTAGATCGACAATGTCCAACTCACAACACTAAACCACTGGCTGGAGGTACTCAACAGTCGGGACCACCGTCAACCTAAACGGCTCCCAAAACAGGAATCCAACTCAACACACTAAAACTCACTGGCTGGAGATACTCCACAGCCCCAACAACGAAGGGTCCGAAAACCCCAAGGGACTAATACCTACAACCCCAATCAAACAAGAACAGACTATAGGCATAGCCTCCCGTGGTTCTTGACCCGAGAACGAAAACAGCCCTTAGAACCCAGAGCGCTCAAACCTTCTCAGTTGAGGAAGCTTGTAAGAAAAGATAAATTTTGTTGTTAAATAACATTTCCACTCAGACCCTCTCGGCGTGAGGATAAAAATAGCTCCCTTTTTAGAAAACCGTCTTTATTTGGAAAAACCAACTTTTATAGATTTTAGTTCTTGCGAAACTCGGTTAAAAACAAGTTTATTTTTCGAACCTCGAAGGGCTAATGCCTTCACCCAATCAGACAAGAACAGGCTCCGGCGACCCCTAAAAGTTCGGAAGGAAAAACACTGGTTTACTAAAATCATGAGTGTCCAAAAAATATTCTGGGTTCAAGGTCCTGATATCACAAGTATACCACGACCACAAACTCAGTGGCGATAGCAAATCGGAGAATACCCGACTACCCGGGACCACCGTTTATCCAAACGGTTCCCAACATAAGCACAACACTAGCCCTAGCTACCAGACTCCACTTGGCCCCCAGGCACGAGTGCGACATGCATCCCACACTATCCCGACCACTCGGCCCACTACCCGGGCGAGGAAAAGCTCTATGTCCAGGAAAAAGGAATGCAAGGGGTGGAAACTATAACATAAGAGAACCTAGCCCAAATGAGAGTTTTCTAGCAGTCTGGTTAAATACATGCAATCATATGTCGGGGTGCTAGTCAAAGTCCAATAACTCTATAAACATCATGATACAGTAATACTAGCACCTATTCTAGCATCCTGAAAGCTACAATACTAGAATTAGTGGGAAATCCGCAGTTTTGGAGGAAATCAACCAACCCACCTGGAAGCGCGCGTCGGTCCGGAGTCCAAAAGAGCCGAAGCTGGACGAGCGCGATTCTCAGGTTCCCACGGTTCCAACAAACCAGAAATCACCTGAAAACTCCTCCCGGTCACTGAGATACAAGCCAAACACCGCGGTAAGTCCAAATCACCCAAAACAGTAACACCGCCGCAAGTCTGTCCACAAAACAGCAAAATACCTCTTGCGAGATGCCATCCAAAAATTCCAAGAAAATTATGTTTGGGATCCTCACGAAATGTAGATAGAAATCGAGTCCTTAAACACCAAATTCTGCCACCCGTAGGCCGAGAAAATACAAGATCACTCCTCCGCTATCCAGAAAAATGCCGCAGAAAAAGGGGATCAGAAGAAGCTCAGAAAAGCCCCATTAAAACCCAAAACGGAGAGAAATAGTAAACACGAAAATCGAAGGCCTACCTCTCGTGGAAACGTTGCCGTAAAAATCGGCAAAAAACTTCAAGAACTCAGCTCGAGGGAGCCCGCGGACGACGAGTCGACGAAAAAGATCGATATCGAATAAGCGTCGAAGCTCACGAAGTCGGGGAGAAAAAATATGAAACGATCTCCAAAAATCCACCAAATCCCTAAAAAGTGAAGAAGACTCAATGAAGAAGATCTCTGTTGAAAATGGCCTCAAAATCGGATCCAAAAATCCCTCAAAAGAAGCCCAAGAGGAGCTATTTATAGCCGAAATCCCAAAAAAGAAGTCAAATCGGGTCAAGGCCACTTTCGGGCGCCCGGATCCGACCCGCACAGCGCCCAGACACGTGGCCTCCATCCGCGCGCTCCCGCCCAGCGCCCGAATCAACCGGATGCTGCCACGTATCCCCGCCTCCCCATGCTCCGCGCGCCCCGCGCACGCACGGCGGCTGGCACCCCCCAATGGTAACGCGCCACGTGGCCCGAGCGGTCCACGCTGTGGTACACGCACCGCACCTTGCGCCGAGTCTTCCAGGTCGTTGTCGGCCAATCAAAAGGCGCCACGTGGCGCCGCCCCGCCAATTGCGGTCTGATTGGCGCGGCCCGGTGTAGTGATCCGGCCTTTCGGGGTATTTTTGACTTGCGTGTAGTCATTTAAGCCTTTAAGTGAAATAGAATTATTCAATTCTTGAAGTTGGCCATTGTGGGACACTAGTATTTTTCCGCGATTGTGCGCGGAAAAAGAAAGCCGACGGTGCGATCGGATCTGAAATCCGATATCGGGAACCCCCTGAACGGGATTCAAAGTGATACGGTAATTAGTCATGCATCGGAATCCGTGCTAAATATCTTGCACCCGTTAGAGATAAGGTGGTTTATCTCGTGGGGGATAATTAATTAGTTAATTAATTATCCGAGACGGAAAATTAATTAATTCTCTTACGTACGAATTAAAGAGGAATTAATTAAAGGTAAAGTACTACTATATAAGGGATCCCGACTATCGGAAAGGAAAAGAAAAGAAAATAAAAACCATAATCGGAGAGAAGGAAAAAAAAGGGAAAAGACGGAACCCTAGCCGGAAGAAAGGGAAAGGAGAAAGAGAAGGAGCCCGATCTTCCCGGACGCCGAACCGAAGACAAGAACGCGACCGGACAACCTTTCTGTCGATCTTCGGTTAGTAAAATAATTTATTTAAATTATTTGGGATTTTGTTCGTTGTCTCTTTCGTTGAGTTCTTGGTTTCTTGTTTTCTCCGTCGTATCCGTCACCGTCGCCGACATCGTCTCCTTAAAAAGGCGCGGAACGGACGGCGGAGGCGCGCGGTGCCGCTAGGGCATCGCGCGGAGGAGGGTCTCGGACGGCACCGCACGGGCACCGCGAGGCCACCGCGCGGACCCGCAACCGTGCGGGTACCGCGCGGACGCCGCGCGGCTGCCGCGCGGGAGGCACCCGCGCGGGCCCGCAATCTTGCGGGCACCGCGCGGGCGCCGTGCGGCTGCCGCGCGGGCGGCCCCCGCGCGGGCGCGCATCCATGCGGGCGCCGCACGGCTGCCGCGCGGGAGGCACCCGCGCGGGCCCGCAACCTTGCGGGCACCGCGCGGGCGCCGTGCGGCTGCCGCGCGGGCGGCCCCCGCGCGGGCCCGCATCCATGCGGGCACCGCGTGGGCGCCGCACGGCTGCCGCGCGGGAGGCACCCGCGCGGGTCCGCACCCGTGCGGGCACCGCGCGGGCGCCGCGCGGCTGCCGCGCGGGCGGCACCCGCACGGACCTGCAACCGCGCGGGCGCCGTGCCGGGCCGCACCCGCGCGGGCACCGTGCGGCCGTCGCACGGGCAACCCGCGCGGGGCACCGCGCCGCGAGGGCATCGTCCGCGGAGATACGCCGCGCGGTTCTGAACCGCGCTGGGCTCCGGCAGACGGCGACGGCAGCTCGGGAATTCCGTTTCGTCAACCGGACAATGTTGGACTTTTCCGTCAAAAAGAGTAAATTGGGTCTTGTGTTTTCGGATGTAAGTACACGCTTTTGACTATAGTTATCCTTGCGGACTTTCTTTAGGTCCAGACGCGCAGCGGGGGTGCGCGAAAGATTCGGGTGTTCCGATCTCTCTCCAAATAGGTGGGTACGGTTGCTGTATATACAACCAGTGCAGTAAGTGCATCTATCGTCATTAAAGTGCTCTCAATTTATCTAACAAAGTAGATGGACAGTTTAACCTTTCGCATAATTGTGTTATTATCTAACAATTGAAGCGGCTGCGGTCGCAATGTTCATGACACGCCGATCTCGGCAAATCCGTTTGGGATGCTGCACGTACACAGGCGGATTGGCCTCCGCATGGGTGTACTTTTCCGGAAGAGTGGTCTTGTATGACCCGTGTTCCTCACAAAGGGGTGGGAGCCGTGAGGACCCCTTCGCGCCCGCTGGGAATAGCACACCAGCACCGTGGAAGGGGTTAAATGCATCAAAGTAGTGGTTGCACACGAGGGGAGACTTTGGTCTCTCCGATAAATAATCTGGGGTTGGTGCCCAATTAAATTGATAAATCTGGGGTTGGGGCCCAGCTTAATATGTGCAGGGTTTTAGCGAAATGGTTACGGTGTTTCCGGTTTGCTCCTTATTCCGTATTGTTGTTAGACATCTACTTTGTTTGTCACTGACATTACCCACTCCGTGACAGGCGCTACGAGGGGCGTTAGCCGGGAGATTGTTGAGACTGCGTCGCGAGGGCCGTAGTCAGAACACTTGGTTATTATCATTATCTCATCTCTCTTACGCATTTTAGTTAATTTGCTTGTGAGTAGTAATATTCGTGGACATGTATTACTTGGCACTGTGGATGAGTTGTACTTTTATAGTTTGGTTCTTTTGGTGATGTTTTCTTATGCGGCATGTTTTCATGATAAACCAAGTGACTTCGAAAAGGTTTTCTCAAAACGAAGTGCCGTGTGGGCACGGGTTTTGCAATTGCTGGCTTTATCCTTTCTAAACGTTGATGCCGCTTTAATATTCCGCTTGATGTTGAATGTCTATTGTATGGTTGATGGTTGGTGGTTGATGTATGTTGTTGTAAATGAGACGCCGTGCATATACAAAGGAGACTCTGTCCGCGGACAGGGAGAATTTTGTGTATGTGGCGGTCTGGCACGCACCGGGGATGAGGTTTAATGTACCTTGTTAATAAAAAAAAAAGATACACACGAATTTCCGCTTTGATAGACTCAAAAACCCCCGGGGGCGTAACAGATTAAATGGTATCAGAGAAAAAAAAAAAACAACCATAACCATAGTAGACGTGGTCCACATCCACAGTGTAGGGTACCACAAGCAAATTAGACATGAGATAACCAAGGTATAGGCGCGTAGTACGCGAGAGTACGGGAAAAAGGGGAACGTAATGTAGGTGTAATCGTAAGACAGGGTATTAGGGTTATAACCTTAGGGTTAACGTGGTTTCTTTGCATTACAGCAGACAACGGCCAGGATCCGGCCACCGAGTGCTAACCATTCTCAATGGACAGGATGGATTCCGTAGCTGCAGCCAACCGCATACTCCGCAACCAGCTACGCGACATAGCGGGGCAAATGCTAACTCTCACAGAGCGCCTAGGCATACTGACTCAGGATTTTGAGGGTGTCGACCGCATCCGGCAAGACGCCAGGAACGACGCCTATCGGGGAATGCCGCCGGCAGGATTCCCTACTTTTAATGAAGCGGTTATATTGGCCCAGCGGGCAGAGCAAGAACTGGCCGAGACACGCGCTCGGCAGAGTTATCCCTATCCCAGACCGGCAGAGAACCCTTTCCAGCAGGGCCCGGCACTCAAACGTCCGAGGACAGAGGGAACCTTTGGAAAGGTAAGGAGAGGAGGACTCAAACCGCAGGGGAAGCCGTGTCCCATATGCAGTGGGGCGCATCAGGTAACTGACTGTCCATGGAGTCACGACCACTGCTACCGGTGTGGCAAGCCAGGACACGCACGTTTCGAGTGCCCACGGAAACCGGGCACCACCAGGCCTCCGGCACCGCGACCGGAGAGGACGGGGAAGACTGCTGCACCCGTTCCACGAGGGGGCCCCGCCCCGGAGAGCCAAGGAGGAAGACGACCGGAGAAAGCGCGGAAGGACGAACCGACACCAGCAAGGGACGCGAAACCACTTCAGGGACCGTGCGTAATCTGCAAGGGAGCTCACCCGGTGGCAGAATGTACGTGGAGGTACCACTACTGCAATCAGTGCGGCTTACCGGACCACTCCCGTGCCTTCTGCCCTCAGAGGCCCACTTCCGCCGCCGCCGCGCCACCACAGCAGGAAGGACCAGAGAATGCCGCGGCCCCCGTTCAGTCAAAGGATTCGCCTGACGACCAGCAATCTGCAGACTCCTCAGACGTCAAGTCCCTTCCCCAGCACGCCGTACGACGCTGGCCCAGGGGCTGTGGACGGGCTTCCCGGGACGCTTCAGTGGAGGACGCTACGTCCCAGACCTAGTGACGGCAGGTAAACTTTTGGTTTCACTTTTCCTTCTTAGATTAGGAGCACCGGTCACACCTTAGCCTGCTACCCCTATTAGACGCTCTCTCTCTCTCGCTCCCTCTCTCTAGAATCCTTAAGTTTTAGGCGAAGCCTCCCCCGGCCGATGTGCTCGGGCGAGCTTCGAAGCATAGGAGAACCTTGTGTACTCGGGGCCCGTTAAGGGCCATGCAAGGAATAAATAGGCTCCACCCTATGCCTTGTAGCCGAGAACCTAATGGGCCGATAGGTAGTTCAGAGCCGCTCCCCTGATAAGGATCAGCGGTCCCGTGGTAAGGAAATTTCTGGACGTATTTCCGGCAGAGCTCCCCGGAGCGCCGCCGGAACGAGAAGTCAACTTTCCCATTGAACTACTTCGAAGCATAGGAGAACCTTGTGTACTCGGGGCCCGTTAAGGGCCATGCAAGGAATAAATAGGCTCCACCCTATGCCTTGTAGCCGAGAACCTAATGGGCCGATAGGTAGTTCAGAGCCGCTCCCCTGATAAGGATCAGCGGTCCCGTGGTAAGGAAATTTCTGGACGTATTTCCGGCAGAGCTCCCCGGAGCGCCGCCGGAACGAGAAGTCAACTTTCCCATTGAACTACTTCCCGGCACCAAACCCATCACCAAGGCACCGTACAGGATGGCCTTCGCAGAGTTGAAGGAACTCAAGGCACAGTTGGAGGACCTTTTGGATAAAGGCTTCATCAGACCAAGCGCGTCACCCTGGGGCGCGCCCGTCCTGTTTGTGAGAAAGAAGGACGGAAGTCTCCGGTTGTGCATCGACTACCGGGAGATAAATAAGGTCACCGTTAAGAACAAGTACCCCCTGCCAAGGATCGACGACCTCTTCGACCAACTACAGGGGGCGACGGTCTTTTCAAAGATTGACCTGCAGTCGGGCTATCATCAGGTCCAGGTCAAGGGGGAGGACATCCCCAAAACGACTTTTCGGACTCGCTACGGTCATTACGAATTTACTGTAATGCCGTTCGGGCTCACGAATGCCCCGGCAGTGTTCATGGACATGATGAACAGGGTATTCAAACCCTTCCTGGATTTATTCGTGGTGGTCTTCATCGACGATATCCTCATCTATTCCCGTACAGATGAGGAACATGAAGAACATCTGCGCACAGTCCTCCAGACCCTACGGGAACAGAAACTCTACGCCAAACTCAAAAAGTGTGAGTTCTGGCTCCGAGAGGTTGGCTTCTTGGGGCACGTAATCTCGGCAGCTGGGGTCGCAGTCGATCCGAAGAAGATAGATTCGGTGACGGACTGGTCCCAACCGACGACGGTGACGGAGGTTCGAAGCTTTCTAGGATTAGCCGGGTACTACCGGCGCTTCGTGGAGGGTTTCTCCAAGATAGCCACCCCCTTAAACCGCTTGACTAAAAAGGGAGAAAAGTTCATCTGGACGGACAAATGTCAGAGGAGCTTCGAAGAGCTCAAGGATAGATTGACGCGAGCTCCGATTCTCGCCCTGCCGGAACCAGGGGAGGATTATGAAGTGTATTGCGATGCGTCGCGAAACGGACTGGGTGGAGTGCTCATGCAACGGGGGAAGGTTATAGCCTATGCGTCAAGGCAGCTCAAAGAATACGAGCGAAACTACCCCATGCACGATTTGGAACTCGCAGCGGTTGTGTTCGTCCTCAAGCTTTGGAGACACTACCTGTATGGGGCACACTGCAATGTGTACTCAGATCATAAAAGTCTTAAGTACCTTTTCACCCAAAAGGAGTTAAATTTGCGACAAAGACGGTGGCTCGAGCTATTGAAGGATTACGATTTAACGATCCACTACCACCCGGGAAAGGCAAACGTGGTGGCCGACGCCCTGAGCCGTAAGGGTCAGGCCGAGAAGGCAGGGGTAAGTGCCATCACCCAGCAAGATAGTCTGATTGCGAAATTTTCGCGATTAAGACTAGAAGTAGTACCAGCGGGTACAGTCGAACGACTTCTGACACTGGTGGTCAGACCTACCCTGCTTGACAGAATTCTCGAGGGGCAGTCGACTGATGACCAACTCCAGCTGGTGCGAAGTAGAGTAACTGCCGACCCAGGAGGTGATTTCATAGTAAACTCCGACGGCACGATACGATTTCGGGGACGAATCTGCGTGCCGGATCTACCGGAACTCAAAGAGGAAATCCTGCGGGAGGCACATGCAGCTCCATATACAGCGCATCCCGGGGGAACGAAGATGTACAAGGACGTCAAACAGACCTTCTGGTGGCCCAAAATGAAGGGAGACGTGACTCGATTTGTGGCACACTACCTGGTGTGCCAACGAGTGAAGACCGAGCACCAGCGTCCAGCAGGAAAATTGCAACCCTTACCGGTGCCCGTGTGGAAGTGGGACATGATTACCATGGATTTTGTGACCGGGTTCCCGAGATCGTCACAGGGACACGATGCAATATGGGTAATCGTGGACCGTTTGACGAAATCGGCCCACTTTCTGCCCATACACACGACGTGGGCGCGGGAACGACTGGCGCAAACCTACATCAACGAGATAGTAAGGCTGCATGGGGTGCCGACGTCCATCACGTCGGACAGGGACACGCGATTTGTGTCAAACTTTTGGCAGAGCCTGCAGCGAGCAATGGGAACCAAGTTGCACTTCAGTACGGCTTTTCACCCGCAGACCGATGGACAATCAGAGCGGGTGATACAAATTGTGGAGGACATGCTTCGAGCATGCGTTTTAGACCTGGGCGAAGGATGGGCACGGTGCTTGCCCCTAGTGGAATTTGCCTATAATAATAGTTACCAGGCCAGCATTCAGATGGCACCATACGAGGCCCTGTACGGGCGCCGCTGTCGGTCTCCAATATGCTGGGACGACCTGGGTGAGCGTAAGTTTCTGGGCCCAGATTTGGTGGAGGAGACCGAAGCAAAAGTGCGATTGATTAGACAAAGGCTACTAACCGCCCAGAGCAGACAGAAAAGCTACGCGGACAACAGACGTCGAGACTTAGAGTTCATGGTGGGTGAGCACGCGTTGCTCCGAGTTTCGCCCTCCAAGGGGAACCGACGCTTCGGCATAAAGGGAAAGTTAAGCCCGAGGTACGTAGGACCGTTCGAGATCCTAGAACGCATAGGACCGGTGGCGTACCGATTAGCCCTGCCGCCGAATCTCGAACGAGTCCATAACGTATTCCATGTCTCAATGCTCCGAAAATACTTAGCTGGCCCCTCTCATGCCTTGGATGCCTCCACCATCGAGTTGCGAGAGGATTTAAGCGTCGAGGAGACGCCGGTGCGGATTTTGGCAAGAGAGGACAAGAAGTTGCGCAATCGAACTATCCCCTATGTGAAGGTCCAGTGGAGCAACCACGAAGAGCGCGAGGCGACGTGGGAACTGGAATCGAAGATGAGGGAATGTTTTCCCGAATTGATTAGTGGGGTTTGTATTTAAGTTTCGGGACGAAACTTTTTATAAAGTGTGAGTGGTGTAGTGATCCGGCCTTTCGGGGTATTTTTGACTTGCGTGTAGTCATTTAAGCCTTTAAGTGAAATAGAATTATTCAATTCTTGAAGTTGGCCATTGTGGGACACTAGTATTTTTCCGCGATTGTGCGCGGAAAAAGAAAGCCGACGGCGCGATCGGATCTGAAATCCGATATCGGGAACCCCCTGAACGGGATTCAAAGTGATACGGTAATTAGTCGTGTATCGGAATCCGTGCTAAATATCTTGCACCCGTTAGAGATAAGGTGGTTTATCTCGTGGGGGATAATTAATTAGTTAATTAATTATCCCAGACGGAAAATTAATTAATTCTCTTACGTACGAATTAAAGAGGAATTAATTAAAGGTAAAATACGACTATATAAGGGATCCCGACTATCGGAAAGGAAAAGAAAAGAAAATAAAAACCCTAATCGGAGAGAAAGAAAAAAAAGGGAAAAGACGGAACCCTAGCCGGAAGAAAGGGAAAGGAGAAAGAGAAGGAGCCCGATCTTCCCGGACGCCGAACCGAAGACAAGAACGCGACCGGACAACCTTTCCGTCGATCTTCGGTTAGTAAAATAATTTATTTAAATTATTTGGAATTTTGTTCGTCGTCTCTTTCGTTGAGTTCTTGGTTTCTTGTTTTCTCCGTCGTATCCGTCACCGTCGCCGACATCGTCTCCTTAAAAAGGCGCGGAACGGACGACGGAGGCGCGCGGTGCCGCTAGGGCATCGCGCGGAGGAGGGTCTCGGACGGCACCGCACGGGCGCCGCGCGGCCACCGCGCGGATCCGCAACCGTGCGGGTACCGCGCGGACGCCGCGCGGGTGCCGCGCGGGAGGCACCCGCGCGGGCCCGCAATCTTGCAGGCACCGGGCGGGCGCCGTGCGGCTGCCGCGCGGGCGGCCCCCGCGCGGGCCCGCATCCATGCGGGCACCGCGCGGGCGCCGCACGGCTGCCGCGCGGGAGGCACCCGCGCGGGCCCGCAACCTTGCGGGCACCGCGCGGGCGCCGTGCGGCTGCCGCGCGGGTGGCCCCCGCGCGGGCCCGCATCTATGCGGGCACCGCGTGGGCGCCGCACGGCTGCCGCGCGGGAGGCACCCGCGCGGGCCCGCACCCGTGCGGGCACCGCGCGGGCGCCGCGCGGCTGCCGCGCGGGCGGCACCCGCACGGACCCGCAACCGCGCGGGCGCCGTGCCGGGCCGCACCCGCGCGGGCACCGTGCGGCCGTCGCACGGGCAACCCGCGCGGGGCACCGCGCCGCGAGGGCATCGTCCGCGGAGATACGCCGCGCGGTTCTGAACCGCGCGGGGCTCCGGCAGACAGCGACGGCGGCTCGGGAATTCCGTTTCGTCAACCGGACAATGTTGGACTTTTCCGTCAAAAAGAGTAAATTGGGTCTTGTGTTTTCGGATGTAAGTACACGCTTTTGACTATAGTTATCCTTGCGGACTTTCTTTAGGTCCAGACGCGCAGCGGGGGTGCGCGAAAGATTCGGGTGTTCCGATCTCTCTCCAAATAGGTGGGTACGGTTGCTGTATATACAACCAGTGCAGTAAGTGCATCTATCGTCATTAAAGTGCTCTCAATTTATCTAACAAAGTAGATGGACAGTTTAACCTTTCGCATAATTGTGTTATTATCTAACAATTGAAGCGGCTGCGGTCGCAATGTTCATGACACGCCGATCTCGGCAAATCCGTTTGGGATGCTGCACGTACACAGGCGGATTGGCCTCCGCATGGGTGTACTTTTCCGGAAGAGTGGTCTTGTATGACCCGTGTTCCTCACAAAGGGGTGGGAGCCGTGAGGACCCCTTCGCGCCCGCTGGGAATAGCACACCAGCACCGTGGAAGGGGTTAAATGCATCAAAGTAGTGGTTGCGCACGAGGGGAGACTTTGGTCTCTCCGATAAATAATCTGGGGTTGGTGCCCAATTAAATTGATAAATCTGGGGTTGGGGCCCAGCTTAATATGTGCAGGGTTTTAGCGAAATGGTTACGGTGTTTCCGGTTTGCTCCTTATTCCTTATTGTTGTTAGACATCTACTTTGTTTGTCACTGACATTACCCACTCCGTGACAGGCGCTACGAGGGGCGTTAGCCGGAGATTGTTGAGACTGCGTCGCGAGGGCCGTAGTCAGAACACTTGGTTATTATCATTATCTCATCTCTCTTACGCATTTTAGTTAATTTGCTTGTGAGTAGTAATATTCGTGGACATGTATTACTTGGCACTATGGATGAGTTGTACTTTTATAGTTTGGTTCTTTTGGTGATGTTTTCTTATGCGGCATGTTTTCATGATAAACCAAATGACTTCGAAAAGGTTTTCTCAAAACGAAGTGCCGTGTGGGCACGGGTTTTGCAATTGCTGGCTTTATCCTTTCTAAACGTTGATGCCGCTTTAATATTCCGCTTGATGTTGAATGTCTATTGTATGGTTGATGGTTGGTGGTTGATGTATGTTGTTGTAAATGAGACGCCGTGCATATACAAAGGAGACTCTGTCCGCGAACAGGGAGAATTTTGTGTATGTGGCGGTCTGGCACGCACCGGGGATGAGGTTTAATGTACCTTGTTAAGAAAAAAAAAAGATACACACGAATTTCCGCTTTGATAGACTCAAAAACCCCCGGGGGCGTGACACCCGGCCAATCCCATGCTGCCACGTGGCTGGCGTGCCCGCTCGCTGGTCCTGGTGCACGCGCCAAGGGCCGTGGACCGGCCTGCCCGCGCCACAGCCCATGATTGCCCCGCACCTGCCCGCGGCTCCTCGCGCCTGCCCGCGGCCGCCCCGCCACTCTCCGGCTCCTGCCCGCAGCCGCCGGCGCTACCCAGCCTGCGCGAGCTGCCCGAGCTACAGTAAAAATGCTCGATGTCCGTTTTAGGACGTTCGGGTCCCGAAAAATACATCCAAATAGCCGATTTTCATTATTTTCACGCGCTGAATCCAAATTCGATGTCCGTTTTGCAGGAATCCACTTCTAAATTTCGACGAAGGCATCCGGATAGGCAAACTTGATCCAATTTTTTCGCCGAGTCCACTTCTTGGGTCCGATTCACGCACAAACACCTCCATCACACAACATAGGCTTCCAGAAGCCGCTGATCACACCGCAGAACCTCCGCGGAGATCCGAATCATCACAGTATGGGCACACCAGCATAGAGACCTAGAGGGTCTAACAGTTGTCACCTTTGTATTTTGAGTGAACTTTGTATTGTGAGGAAAATGATGTAAATTGTAATATTTGTTCAAATGCAAGTTGAGTGAGAAAATGTAATAAATTCTATATTATAGTTCACTCATATGGTTGCTTTCATTTGCTAGTTTAAACTGGTTGTTTAATGAATGAAAGTTTTATTTATTTGCGGTTTTTATTACTCTGATATTGCTCTTCCGCATACACTTGCTTGTATTTCTATGGATGTGACCGTTCCTTTCGGGTATAGAGAGGTCATGCCCGATTGGCGGGTCTGTTAGCGTGCCCGAATGTCCAAATTGGCGATCTCGGGGTGTGACAACATCGGCGATATACAACTGTTAGTGTGACCGATTGTGATGCGAGCGCAGGCGGGACCGAATTTTGTACCGGTCGGTTAGATTGATACTTGAGTATGATTCCGCGTTGGCAATACACGGTTGTTAGTGTGACCGATTGTGATGCGAGCGCAGGCGGGACCGGGTTTTTGCCGGTCGATTAGATTGGATTATATCTCAACAGTTATCTTTTAGTGATGCATGCATACACCAGTTATTATTTTTTATAGCATTAGAGGCATAGTAGTGGTAGTTTCTTCTTATCAGCAGCTTTACCTTCCTGCTTTACCGCTTCACTTTATTCTTGCCTCTAGTAGACTTGGTGGGTAGGTCGGAGTTTGATGATATATCCACTGAGGACTACTGGCTTTTTGTAGTTCTCACACTCGTGGTTGCTCACTTTTTTTTCATAGTCTTCTGCGGCAGCTACTGGACCGTCACGAGCGAATCGAAGTAAGGGGATCGCCGATTAGTTAGATCTCCTACCACTTGAGAGAGATAGAGATGGACCTGATATTGTACCTTTTTTTCAGACTTATGTATATTTATTATTTTTGGTCCGGCTTTCACTAGCTTGTTGTATTTTTTGGACTCTAGGAGATGATGATGTATTTATGTTTTTATTTATACAGTTTCAGTCTGAGATGGTTTTAATTTTTAGCTCTGTTCTTTTGCTCATTTGTATACTTCTCTTATACTTGAGCAGGTTATAGCGTTTCGTGTACGTGAAAAATTTTGCGTGCACGGCGGATCTGTAGACGAGCACGGGTTTTGGTTTACTCCCGAGGCGTGACAGCGGGCGCGGGCGAGGACTCCCGCATCGCCTCTATCGCCCCCGTGCGCTTCGGTGGAGGCGAGGCGACAACGACGCGCCTCGCCCCTCCCCTCTGCGCGTGCGGGCTCAAAGAAGGCAAGGCGAGGGGTTCTCACCCGCCACGCCCGTGCACCCCGCATGGCAGAGGCAGGGCGACTCGCCTCCAACTCCGTCGACCTCTTTTTCAGTGTCACTGCGCTCTCCTCCACCTCCATCGCGAGCGTCGCTAGCTCCAGATGGGCGCAGAAGAAGCACGAGGAAGCAAAGAGGAAGGAGAAAAAGAAGAGGGAGGGTGGGGAGGAGAAATAGTGCAACTTTCGCCCAAAGAGTGTAATTTTTGACAAAAGAGTGTCACTCTTATTTTAAAAAGTACAAATTTTGTCTTAAATAGTATAACTTTCATCTAAAATAGTGTAAAATTCTTTTGAAATATTGTAACTTTATTTTAATAGTGCAACTCTATCATTTTGTTCCTTCTTCTCTAGTGGCCTACTTTTGCTATCTTCCCTCGCGCAACCCCCGCCTCGCCTCTGCCCCCATCGACACGTGTGGGTGCAGAAGAGGCGAGGCGGGGATCCTCGCTCGCATTCACGCACCCCCCCCCCCCCCCCCCCCCAAAGGCAGAGGCAAGGCAAGCCACCTCCACCTCTATCACCCTCTTCTCCGGCGTTGTCGCACTCTCCTCCACCTCTACCGCGCGTCGCCGACCCCATATGAGCGTAAAAAAAGCATGAGGAAGCAAAAAGGAATGAGCAGGAGGAGGAGGAGAAATAGTGTAACTTTCGCCCAAATAGTACAATTTTCTGTTGAAGAGTGTAAATCTCATCTCAAATAGTACAAATTTTACCTCAAAAAGTACAACTTTAGTCTAAAACAGTGCAAAATTATTCTGAAAGAGTGCAACTTCATCATCTTCTTTCTTTTTCTTTGGTTCTTGACCATTTTTGTAGGAAATAAAATATTTTTTATTTTTTTTTTATTTTTTTTACTCTCTGTATTTTCTTTCACTATCGCGGTCTCTTCCTCGCCCTCTATCACAGCCATCACCCTCGCCGCCGCCATGGACCTTACAGAAGCGCCGCCCCTTGAAGTCGCACCCGCTCCTGCCGTACCCGAGCCCCTACCCGCGACGTTATGCCTATCAGATACGCATAGGCGTAGGCGTGGGCGTGGGCGTGGGCGTGGGCGCGGGCGCGACGGGAGTGAGCACGACGTCGAGGGTCGGCACTCCGGTGGGGTCCATGGCGGCGGCTTGGACATTGCGTGAGGCGAGGGTGGCGGGGCATGAGAGCGAGGCCTCGAGCTTGGGAAGGAGAAGAGGAGGAAGATGAATCTCGAGCGTAGAAAAAAAAAAATAAGAAAAAAAAATTGGCGAGATAAAACGGAATAAAAATATTTTGGTTAGTTGAGCGAATTTATAAAAATGAAAAAGATGTTTCATTTTTGCTAAAGCGCAAAGCAAAGCCCATGAAATTTTTATACAATGGTCAAAAATAAATAAACAAAGTAAAATTGGTCAAAAATAAATAAACAAAGTATTTGTAAAAAATAAATAAACAAAGAAAAGTAATAAACGAAGGCAAGTCTTTTTTTGAGTTAATTTTATACTGCTTCATGTAAATATATCGAATATCAGATATATTCTTACAAAGTTCTACCTTTCATATTTATTTCTTCAAAAATCTTAAGTTCTTCATATATATATCCCTACCATCAATATCCCTACCATCAATATGCGTTTGAAAAATATAGCTAATTATAAGTTAAATACTTAATCTTTGTTAGTGAATAAGATAAATTTATTTTTTTATTTTTTTAGATATTATATTTAATCATAAATATATTTTTTAATAGTTGAAATTTTTGAATGAACATGCAAAATTAATATTTTACATATTTTATTTACTTTTGGGGGAATATATATGGACAACTTAAAAATTTTGAAAAAATAAATATGAAAAATTAAACTTAGTATGGATATATATTAACATAGAACTAAATAAATTTTTTTGTTTTGTATTTTATAAAATAGAAAATAAAAAAAAAAATCCCAGAACCTCAAAACCCCTCAAAGCCCCCGCCTCGCCCCTTTACTCACTACCCCTACGATTCATCCACTCAAAAGAGTCAAAACCATATGTTTTTTATTTTATTTTTATTTTTTTTCTTTTCAATTTTTCACATGATTTCTTTTCTCCTATGCTCCATTTTTCCTCAATCAAAACCAACTAAGTACTTCGTAAATTCTCTTTGTTTCAATCCCAACACCACCCTCGTTCCAAAAGAAGCATCTTTCACTGCCAAAAATGGCATGAATCCATTGAAAAAAAGAGTCCTTTTTTTATTGGGGTTTATTGTAGTAAGAAACGTACAACTCGGATGAGCTTTTGCGGTTTAATTCATGAGTTTAGTGACAATCTATGATCAGGGTTGTATCCCGGCCACTCCGCCGAGCGACTTTTGTAGGAACAAAGAAGCGCTTCTACTCTACCTCTGCTCTCTCGCTGCAGTTTTTGGATGCACACCATCTGTTCGATTCGAATTCTGCAGTCAAAATCGAATCTTTTTATGGCCGCCATTCGAAAGGTGCCGCCTTTCGCCCTAATCTGGCCCCGACTCTCTTCCCACTTGTTGCCTCGGTTGTCCGCACTCTGAATTGGGGCGTCGTGCGAACGCTGCGGTTCTCGGAGGTAGTAAATGTGTACGGGTTCTCTCACTCATTGGAATGCTTTGGAATGCTCATCGGGGTGTTTTCCTCGGCCGGAATGTATTCGCAGGTGAGGTGTTTGATTAAATGCCTAGTTGATTACGATAAGAATGTTGGCTTCAGCTTGTTTGAGCTGCCCACTATATTGCCCGAGCTATCGAGTGGTGCGCTGAGCTTGCTACAAGCGTACGGATTGGTGATCCAAGTTCTCGCAGAGTCTTCATTGCTCGACGCTGCGGTAGAGTCCTACTTGGAAGCGAAGATATTTGGAGTTCATATCGGCGCTCCAGTGTGCAATTTCTTGCTCAATTCCTTGGTTAAACACCGTGAGGTAGAGCGTGCTGAAGCGTTATTTCAAAATATGAAGAATTTCGGGCCGTTGCCTAATGTTCACACCTACACTATTTTGATGAACCTATATGCCAAAGATGGCACGTTCAATATCGATGAAGCTAGTGGAGTTTTAAAGGAAATGGAGCAACGTGGTGTCAAGCCAAATGAAGTAACCTATGGTACATACATCCGCATCCTTTGTGGAGCTGGAATGATTGAATCTGCATGGGAGTTTCTTAAGGATTTGCTTGATAAAGGCCTGCAGTATAATATCAACTGTTTTAATGCTGTGATTCTTGGTTTTTGCCGTGAAGCATCGTTGCTGCCTAGGGCGCTGACGGTTCTTGAAGAAATTAAGGCTTGCGGATTGATGCCAGATGTGCATACATATAGTATTCTTATTGACGGGTTTTGCAAGAAAGGAGATGTTTTGAAAGGGTACGACTTGCTTATTGAAATGGCAAATAGCGAAATTATGCCGACGATAGTTTGTTATAGCTCGCTCTTGCACGGCTTGTGCATGAAAGGAGAGATGGAGACAGCGGTGAAATTATTCTATGAACTTAAATATCGAGGTTATGAGCATGACTTGGTTTCTTATGGCATTCTCATTGATGGCTATTGTCATCTTGGCGACCTCGATGGTGCTTGTAAACTCTGGGATGAGATGATTCAAAGAGATTTAAAACCCGATGCTCTTTGTTATACAAGCACTATTTATGGCTATTGCAAAATTGGATGCTTGAATGAAGCTCTTCAACAATTTGAGCTCATGCTTTGTAGTGGAGTGGCGCCTAGTGTTGTCACTTGTGCTGTGATTGTTGATGGGTTCTGCAAAAAAGGGCTTCTAGCAGACGCATTCCAGTTCTTGAATGAGATGCTTGGCTGGGGTGTCATTCCCAATATATTTATATATAAGGTTCTCATGAATGCACTATGCAAGGAGGAAATGCCGCATAAGGTATGGGAAGTTTTTGGTGCTATGACAAAGAGAGGGATTGTGCCGGATGTAGTTGTCTATACAATTCTTATTGATGCTTCTTTGAAAATGTCAGACCTTACGGGGGCTTGCAGATTATTTTCAAGAATGTCAAGAGAAGCAGTTGAGCCCAACATTTTCACATACACGAGCCTCATTAATGGGCTTTGCAGGAATGGTAAACTCCGAGAAGCTTTGAGTTTATTTGAGGAAATGATCGAAAAAAGTTTGGCGCCTGATGCAGTTGTTTATACCTCGGTGATTGGGGGTTATTGTAGGTGTGGAGATATTGTGAAAGCCATGGAGTTGTTTAACAAGATGGTGCAATGTGGTTTTTCACCTGATGTTGTTACCTACTCTTGTCTTATTGATGGATATAGCAAGTTTCTACTTATGGACAAAGCAGAATCACTCTTTCATGAGATGATAAAGATGGGACTATCACCTACTGTAGTTACTTATACTTCTCTCATAGCTGGGCATCGTAAAGTGGGTGATTGGGATAAGGCTTTTGACATGTATAATAGGATGATAAAGCAGGGCATTCAGCCTGATATGTTGGCTAACTCGTCACTAGGCATCAATTGCAGCACAGAGCAGAAGACGTAAAGAGATACAGTAAATTTTATGATAATTAATTCATTCTTGGCGTAGCTTCTAGCTGCTTCTCCACTCCTACAAGTAAGCTGAAATGAGATTCTCAGGAGAAAAGTAGAAGCTCTAATTTGAAGCATTTTTGTTTGCTATAGCAAAAAACTGAGACTCAAGTTTCGGTGAAAAGCTTTTCGTGCTTCTTCAAACTACTTATACAGCACATCTGCAGCAGCTCCAATTGACTCGTGGTAAGTATATGCTGTATATTTTTCATAATACCATACACGAGGGATTGTATATATCAAATTTTGCTTTCAGGGAGAGTTTGTGTTTTACTTGCACAATAAATTATTAATAATAATGTCTGTAATTGCTGCTTACATCAGGCATCCTGTTTGACAGTCGGATGAACTTGTAATACCTATATTTGGTGATCTCTTGGTGTAACATTTTGTAATCCAAAGTCTTTTCTGCATGACTTATTACAGATTTTTTCTTCTTTGTTTATTTTTTCTTTATAAACTTTATCATATAATACTTTTGGTTTATTCATTTCTTGTAGGACATCTCAAGATGACTGCTATGGGTTCAACAGCATCATCAAACCTAGCCACTTGTTCCTACAAATCCGATGAACAAGCCTGTTGATATGTTAATGCTCAACGAGTTGAAAGAATCATATTGTCAGATCAGAGTGAGTGTTGTACACCAATGTGATTTAGGTTGCATGTCTATATGCATTCCATGAAGATTATTATTCATGACATATTATGGTTATTTTTCTTACGTAATCAGTCATATCTTGTGAGGTTGTTTTTCATTACTGCCTTTGTTGTTCTTTGGCCCTTAAGAACGATATATGCTTTCCAACAAAAAATAATATAATGATCCAATGTACTAGAACTTATGCATATGCATGAATTTATGAACCTGAATACTCGCAAAGTTTTTTTAAAAAAAATTTGGTGCGAAATAGAATATATGATCTTTTTTACTGTACGTAATCCTTTATAGTTCAAATCAATATAGCGGGAAATTCATTGATCTTACTGACATGATATTTATCTTAACCTGATGCATCCCAATTTTAGGGTTTGAGTAGAGGGTTCAATTAATTGGTTGACTGTGTTGTTAGGTTTCCAGTTTGTGCTTTGAAGCTTCTCAACTGAGTTGTAATTGAGTCAATTATTTAGTCAATATAGTTTTTTGGTTCAAGTTTATACCTTGTTCTACTTCTTTTTATATCCAGATTTGTTATTATACTAAGACACCTGTATATGTTTTGCAAGTCTCTTTTTTATCTGGACAAACTTGAACCTTTATGTCTGGATATATTTTATAGGAAGGAGAATTTGATGTTGTTTCTGTAGTTAAATCATTTGATCAAGAACATGTTGCCTCGCATAAGACAAGGCTATCAGCCCTTAAGGTAATGCTCTGTTTTCAAACTGCATATTTTATTCGCATATTTGCTGTGATTTTCTTTGTTAAACAGTGCCCTCAACTATTAAAAGTGGCATTAAATTTGTTTGTTTTTTTCTTTTTTGGTTTTTGGAAGTCAATTTGTCATGCCTAATATAATTTCCATCCTTTTTCCGTGAAAAGCTAATTATTTGTCTAATTTGCTTCATTGGTCACTTGAATTTTTCCAAAATTTCAATGAGGACACCAAACTTCAATTTCTTGCAATCTATGCATGAATTTCATTTTCTGTTACAATTGATTCCGGGTGTTAAGAATATTCAACGTAAAGATGATGTAGCAGCAGATTCAGTTGCCATGTTATCTCAAGGATTATCTTGCAATGATTCTCGTGATACGGCAAATATGTTTTGTTCTTAAAAGAATGACATGGAATCTGATTTAGAATAGTGTGTCATCTATCCATCAGGAAGTCTTGAGGCCATCTGGAGCTGATAGTAACAGAAAATTTTCTTTAGTTCATCAGTTTAATGACCTAATCGAATTATCATTGTAATTAGTTCGATATGCAGAGGTAAATTTGGTGCACTCAAATATGGCAGGATGATGCTCAATTGCTCATAAAGGAAGCATAGCTGTGCAAGCTTTGCATAGCTTCGCAAGATATAGCATGACTCCTATAGCAGTTAAGTTTCAATGATATATAATGCATCAATTTGAGTGAAGGAAATGTTCTTCCTGCAATACATTGATGCCAACCATGAACTAAATGATCTATATTGTTATATCGCTGAAAGGCAATTAAGACATATCATGGGAGATGATTTACTGCTTCACTAATGCCCACACTGCTAATGTTGATTCCTTTGCAATAGACATTTTATAGGACGAATTTTGCTTTTTTCAATATCTTGTCATAATTCATGTAGGTTCCTCCTATGGGTCTTTTCTACCCAACACTCTTTTGTCCCGGAAGAGCACCCACCTCCCCGCTCTTGGTGAGATGTGATTTGGCTATTCTTGTCAATTCGGTAAATAGATAATTACTTAATAATCGGTCATCGTTTTCATTGTTGCCAGGTTTTATGATAACGAGGATATGCTTGAAGAGACTTGCCATATGGAGTTCCCTAGGAGGCCTGACATGCCAGATAGTTTTTATTCAAGTGATAATGGACTTAACATGTGGGACTATCACATTTTTCGTGGGAGACTTGGCCTTGCGGAAGCAATTGCAAATAGTAGTCTTTCAACAGGTAGTATTTCATCAAGTATTCTTCTTTATTCTGTATTAAAATCAGCTTTGACATGTTTAATTCTGACTTTTATCGAATAAGCAGGGTGTATTGATTTTCAAAGTAAACTGTTCTGAAGCATACAGTCGGTGAGCTGTACAGTAGTTTTGAGTATGTTTTTATATGATTTGGCACATTTGAGACGACCTAATTGATCTGTTTTCCATATTGGTCTTGTCGCAGCTGTGGAAGATTGGTTCGCACTTTTTTATATTTTTTATGGGGTATAGACTAGAGAGTTCACTTTTGTGCCAACAGGTTACAATATACTTTTCATTCTTGGATATCTATGTCAGCCATGCTAATCAGCGCCGGCTGGCATGTTCTGTGCTACGGCAAGTAAAACCTTGATTTGCTCGTTTTTTCTTTTGAAAAAATGAATTTAGCTGGAAATATAAAGCAACTAGGCTTCGAACTTCTAATCTCGGATACCAACCATCAAGTCTTTTACCGCTTTAGCTGGTCAGTTGAGTTGTATAAAAAACTATGAAGTCACAAATTGTTATAGTAGATTTAATGCCTATCTCCTTTGCTTCTCTATATTTGGCTTGAAATCATGTATGAAAGTTTAGTGGTTTGACATAAGCTTGAGATCCTCTTGTAAGTGGTGGTCAAAATTTTCCGCAGATGCTTTGTTTTAATCTTACTTATTGAGGACTTGTGTGGTGATGATTTATTCCTATATACAAAGGTTAAATTCAAATAAAATATTGTGATGCCGACCAATGCTTTTTTGTTATTTACTTATTCTACTTTTCTTTCTACATGTCTTCAGTTATACAAATGAGCAAAATAATTTTATTGATTATAGGATTTGCCTTGTGATGACCCGAATCTCCGCAGAGCCTTTGCAGTGTGATCAACGACTTCTGGAGGCTTTTTCGGTGTATTGGAGATGCTTGTGCGCAATTCGGACCTCAGGATTAGACCCAGCGCGAAATTTGGATTAAGAATATCTTTTCGGATGCCTTTGACAAATTTTAGAAGCGGAATTTGGCAAAACGGACTTCGAATTTGGACTCAGCGCGCGAAAATGATAAAAATGGACTATTTACTTGTATTTTTCGGAGTCCGGATGCTTAAACACGGATTTCGAGCCTAAAATTACTGTTCCGGCGGTCGGGGCAGCGCCGGGCAAGCGGTGGAGCGCGGTTGCGCGGGCGCGGGCGCGGGTAGGCGCTGGCGGGCGCGGGCGCGGGCGCGGGCAGGCACGGTGTTCAGTGTTTGGTGTGTCACGTGGCGGCTCCCCATTGGGCGTGCTAGTGACACGTGGCTGCTTCGGGTTCGGCGGGTGCATCGAGTGCGTGCACCGGGCGCAGCGAGAGTAGGCGGTGACACGTGGCGCGCAGGGATTGACCGGTCAACTCACGTGCGACAGGTGCGCGGGCGCGGCGCACGATGGACTGCCCGAGCCATGTGTCGCCCGCTCATTGGCGGGCGCAGTGACCCGGCGGATCCGGCGTGAACCGTGGCCCACGGTTCCCGCTGTGGACCGCGTCGCCACGCGGGGAGCCGCGATTGGCGGGCGCGCAGGGTGCGGAGCGGGTGACGTGGCACGCCGAGGTTGTTTCGGGCGCACACAGTACTGGGCCTGGGCCAGCTGTTTGTATTTTTTGGGTCTGGCTTTAGCCAGCTGTTTGTATTTTTTTGGTAAGCTGGGAAAGACAGATGTATTATTTTTATAGATGTACTGTATTTTATTTCCAGCTTCAGTCTGAGATGTATTAGTTTTTAGTTCATCTCTGTTTTATGCTCTTTATTATCTCTTATATCTGAGTAGGTTACTGGCGCTTCGTGTACACGGAAAATACTGTATGCACGGCGGATCTGTAGACGGGCCCGGGTTCTGGTTTACACTCGGGGCGTGACAGATTAGGCGGTATCAGAGCTTAGGGATAGGTCAGTTGGGACTTAGGAAACCCTAGGTTTTTGGCGGATCCTAGGATGTTAGGGCGTGAGAGACACGATATTTTGCCAAAGTCGGTGATTTATTTATTTGACTCTTCCTGTGAGTGAAGAGGGATCGACATATCCTATTTCTGTGGGACAGTTATTGTGACGCCTCCAATAGTCCCACATCGGATGTGGATGGAATTGTGATTGGGTAATAATAATTGGGCTTAAGCATTTTGGGCTGTGGTTTGGGCCCAACGAGTTATTATTGCTAGTGGGCCGGGTCGTTACATTTGGTATCAGAGCCAATAACCAGCCGGAAGTGTGCGGCGAGTCTCGGCTGAGTCTGGGTCTAGATGACAGGACTAGCGAGACGAGTCTCACATCGCCTGGTGATCTTGGGCTGCTGTGTGTGTGTTTGGGCTGACGAGGACGTCAGGCCTAAACGGGGGGAGTCTGTGACGCCCCCAATAGTCCTACATCGGATGTGGATGGAATTGTGATTGGGTTTATATGAGACATGGACACTAGTAATAATAACTGGGCTTAAGCATTTTGGGTTGTGGTTTGGGCCCAACGAGTTATTATTGCTAATGGGCCGGGTCGTTACAGTTATGTTGGCTGCAGACAACATAAAGTTATAAAAATAAGGGGATGTTTTTGACTTTCGCTAGATTGGGTCGTGTGTTTGGGGTGTGCTGATTTGCGGTTTTATCGTGGCGAGCGGTGTCTCCCCGACGCTGGGCCCTGACCCGTGTGCACCTTAGTGCAGCAGTTGGGTCTGAGCTGGTTTTTTCGGGCCGAATACCCAGATTGGAGTCTGAGAGCTCCGGATCCGAAGGGTAGGAGTGTTGGAGGCAGATCAGTGGCAGTGTGGGTAGTTGAGCGCAGTGACACAGTTGTCGGAGCAGCACAGTGACACAGTTGTCCGAGCAGTGCAGTGACACAGTTGTCGGAGCAGCACAGTGACACAGTTGTCGGAGCAGCACAGTGACATAGTTGTCAGAGCAGCACAGTGGCACAGTTGTCGGAGCAGCGCAGTGACAGTTGTCGGAGCAGCACAGTGACACAGTTATCAGAGCAGCGCAGTGACACAGTTGTCGGAGCAGTGAGGTGACACAGTTGTCGGAGTAGCGAGTAGCCCCCTCTGTGCCGACGTTTAGTGTTGGGGCACCGAGGCAGGGTGGACAGCTGACAGCAGGTAAGCTGTGGGACTGCATCGATCGAGTGAGCCAGCTTTGGCGGATGAGTCACCCCGATTTGTGGGTTTGAGTATGGAACCTTTGGAGGTAGGGTCGTGTTCGGTGGGGATGGAGATAGTACTTGAGGGCCTATTTGTGTCAAGAGTTAACGCAGTTGTTGAACTGCGCACTCCATGTGTAGAAGGACGAGGCGCATTGGATAGGTGTGTCTGGGAGTGGATCGCGCTAGGATACCTTTTAGTTCGTTGGGTCCCTCCATTACGGATTTTGGACGCCTCGTTGGAGTAGGCGCCGAGTATGGAGCGTGGCATTGCAGTTCCTTTGGATTGGAATCTGCCGTCAGAGGCGAGTTCTGATTGAGGCGCTTAGCGCCGGGTGATGGAGGAGGCATTCCCGATTTCTTTTCTCAGGATAGTGGATTTCTGAGATGCCAGAGATCGCGTGGACTTCGATGGTAGCATCAGCATCAGTATTGGCAGCAGCGGTGGCATGGATGTGTTACCTGAGGAGGGCCACTTTTGTCACCCGGGGTGAGCAGAGGCAGCGATCGTGCTCCTTTTGTGTGGTTAGATGTGATTTTGCAGGCAGACTGAGCGACGACCACCTGCATCAAGCGGATGAGCCTGTGCCGCCCGATTGTAGGGCGCCACAGCAGAGGATTTGGTTATCGCAGGTATGATTTTATTTCAGCAGCATGGGTTAAGGGTAGGACGGTCACCACGTGCACGGAAGGCTTATATCCCCGATCACACTTGGCACGTGGAGGAGTGTTGTTGGTCCTGCCCGGTGCAGTTTGAGTCCTGGGCAGTGCCAGCAGACCTGATGGTCTTGACTCAGCTGCGGGACGTTGTTGTGGTACTCTGTTGGACTGGCTGGCTCGGTTTTTCTTTTCGCGGCGGTTGATTGTGCCGCGAGGATGGTTTTCTTGGAGAGCCAAGTCAGGAGGAGTTGTGTACCGGGGATACTTGAGGGCTTTCTTCGCCTCTGTGGTTTTGACGTCGCGAGCGAGGCGGGTTATTCGCTTTGGTGCGTAGCCTTTTTGGCTAGCACAGTTGTGGGGCCTACAGCGGCGTCGGGACTCAGGGATACCCTCTTTGGTTGCGAGTTTTCGAATGTTTTCCTATGTGAATTGTCTAGCATGTCACCAGTTTGGGAGTTGAGGACACAACCCCAGGATTGATGGATAGGGAATTTTTTCAGACCAAGTGTGTCGTCTTTGGGGACGCCGGTGCTACTTGTGAGGTGGAAGGATGGTTCACTTCGGCTCTCTATGTGGATTACCGGGAATTGGATGAAGTGACCATCCAGTACAAGTACCTTTTTTTCGAGCATGGAGGATTTGATTTACCAGCCGCAAGGGTTCTAGGTCTTCTTGAAGATTGATTTGCAATCTTGTTTTCTCGACCGTATGTGGCTGCGTGTTGATGCAGGAGTGTTGGAGAATTGCTTCTACATCCCGACGGTTTAAGAATTAGAGATCAGAGTCTGCGCGATCAGTTGGGGGACTTTTATTGGATACCTCGGGGGTACGGAGGTACTCGGATCGAGCTTTTGTGCCGATGGACTTGTGGTTGGATTACCGGGGGCCCTGGGAGGAGCGGATGCTTTTGCCGATGCAGACTACTTGGTAGCTCGAGCGGTTAGCCCAGCTGTATTTGGATGAGGTGGTGCAGTTTCTTGGAGTGACCGTCTCTATTTTGTATCAGATAGAAACCCGAGGATTGCTTCGCATCTTTGGAGAAGGTATTAGACAGTCTTGGGAGCTTGAGTCGTGGATGATTGGATATCTACCCCCCCCTACTTGGTTGAGGTTTCGGTTCAAGGAATGACTTTAGTTTCGAGGACGAAACTTTCTTTTAGTGGGGGAGGATGTGATGACCCGAATCTCCGTAGAGCCTTTGCAGTGTGATCAGCGACTTCTGGAGGCTTTTTCGGTATATTGGAGATGCTTGTGCGCAATTCGGACCTCAGGATTGGACCCAGTGCGAAATTTGGATTAAGAATCCTTTCCGGATGCCTTTGATAAATTTTAGAAGCGGAATTTAGCACTGGGCTATTTACTTGTATTTTTAGCCTGGGAATTTAGCCTTTGCAATTTGAACTCAGCGTGCGAAAACGATGAAAATGGGCTATTTACTTGTATTTTTCGGAGCCCGGATGTGCAAACACAAATTTCGAGGCTAAATTTACTGTTCCGGCGGCCGGGGCAGCGCCGGCGGCCGCGGGTAGGCGACGGAGCGCCGCGGCGCGGGCGCGGGCATGCGGGGGCGCGGGCGCGGGCAAGCGCGGGCGCGGCGGCGCGGGCGAGGGCGCTCGCAGGCGCGGTGTTCAGTGTTTGGTGTGCCACGTGGCGACTCCCTATTGGGCGCACTGGGGACACGTGGCGGCTTCGGGTTCGGCGGGTGCATCGAGTGAGTGCACTGGGCGCAGCGAGAGTAGGCGGTGACGCGTGACGCGCAGGGATTGGCCGGTCAGCGCACGCGTGACATGTGCGCGGGCGCGGCGCATGATGGACCGCCCGGGCCACGTGTCACCCGTTCATTGGCGGGCGCAGTGACCCGGCAGATCCGGCGTGAACCGCAGCCCACGGTTCCCGCCGTGGACCGCGTCGCCATGCGGCGCGCCTGTAGAAACTCGAAATATTTTATTATAATAAATAGAGTAAAAGTGAATTTTGAACTGGTTTTGAATTTAAAAGACTTGTGTTGACCTATTTGGTCAATCGCCAGTGTGCAAGTTGCACAATTTACGAGACAAAAAGGCTACTTTCCAATCCAGACATGATCTTTGAAATCCGAATTGACCGTTGCGATTGTCTCATCGAACTGAACGAGATTGATATTCAGCACTTTTCGAACAGACGGTCGGATCTTCCGGAAATCAGTGAAGAAGCGGGCGAAATAGCCGAGACCAATGTAACAGTGCTCTGTGCACAGTGCACTTAAGTGAATTACTGTATATGAACAGTAACCTTAATTTTCGAGACTCCGACGAATGTAACGCTGACCGATTCACTATCCGGATTCCGAACATAGTGATCCAGGTAGTCATTTCGAACGGTTTCGTCATTCTGGACGCAATGGCGCTGACGGAATTTCCGTCTGACGATCCTAAAGCATCGTAAAGCATGCCGAACTGTATATTTTACAGTATAAGTTGGAATTTAAAAATCTTGGAGCAAAATTTTAGCGAACCAAAATCGCTACTTGATAGGTTTCGTCGAGCCGGACGTCGTGGCGGTGTCATATTTTCAGTTTAACAGTCTGGTTGTCTCGGAAAGCGTGAAATAAGGTGAAAAATGCAGTATTTTGCGCGAAAACCCTAGATTTTATGCTCCGTATCGCATGCCACCCCTTGGAGAGGGACTTGAATGTAAAATAAGCATGCTGTAAAGGACCCAGCCCTAAATGTCATTAGTAAGGGGAGTAAATCGGAATATGTACATATTACACTATATATATATGTATACATATGCTGTTAGGGTTTTTGGGAAACTTAAGGCCCGTAGCCCTACCCCAGCCTCCACCACCTCCTTCTCTCTCCCTCTGTTACCTTCCCCACACAACTGCGCCGCCGGCCGCCGTCCAAGGTCGCCGGAAAAGCAAGGAAATTAGAAGCAACATTGGTTTCGGTTTGTGGGAGAGGAAGAAGCACCTAAGCGCTAGCCTTGTGCCCAGGTTCATCTGAAGTCATCTGCAACATCCAGCAGTCGGGCCGTGGTGGTCCGGTACACCGCCGTGGCCGCGCGACGCCGGGAAGATCAACCCTTCTTCCTCGGATCCGGCGAAGGTGAGTTCTTGGTGTTTGTTTTTTTTCTGGCTACCTAGATTATTTCAGTAGGTTAGTGAGGTTGTGGGGATGTCCCATGCTGAACCCCGACTCTCGGGGTGCTCCCGGTTGCCGGCGGGGAAAAGGCACCCGCCGGAACCCTAGCTTGCTCCGCCCAAGCCGCTGGCCGCACCCGATGGCCCAACTTCGAAACCAAAATGGTGGGCAATTACTGTAGGGCCTAAGGAACCCTCCTATGAAGTTTCATAGCATTTGGTGTGGTGTGCGCTTCGCAGATTTGAGCCCTAATTTCGAGCTAATTATGCTCCGGCCGAGCGCCTTGCTCCGGCGCCGGCGCGGCTTCTCGTCGCCGGCCAATGCTCTAGTTACCTTCCTGCAGTCGAGAGGGACCCTAGGATGCCTTTGCATGAGACCCATGCTGCTTGGTTAAGGCTTCACCATTTTTGGGGTTTGCTTCGGCCAAGGTCGCCGCCGCCGCCGCCGTCGCCTCTCGCCGCCAGCCGTGAGTCGGCAAGCTTCTTAGAATCATGTAGCACCTACTGGTGTTTGTGCCTGAGACCCAGAGCCTAGATATAGGGATTCACCATTGTTGTCTTCAAGAACTGTGTATTAAATTGTTGCACGCCATATGTTCGATGAAATGCTTGAGAGAACCAAATGGGTTCTGCTCATCCAGCAAGGGAGCATTCAACTCCTGCAGGCCTCCTGAGCACAATGCTCACCCTACTTCAGCAAATGGCTGAGTAATTGGTGAGACCTTGCGAATAGAGCTCTTTAAGTATATGTTTTTGGAGTCATTTTTGCTCCGGCGATGTCTCCGGTTACCCCGCGGCACCTAGTTGGTGAGCCTCTGAGTTCTTTCGACCCATTGAGCATGATGCTCACCCAAAAATTGGGTTTGGTCGAGTCTAGGTATTAAATGTAGCATTGTGAGCTTTTATGTCAAGAATTTGTTGACCCAAAGTTTTATTCGAGTTTCGCGTTGCTTCCAAAAGGTGAGCACGGTGTCCAGCAAGTCGAGAGCCACCTGCTGGTGGTGTCGGTCTGTTAAAATAGCTTTCCGAAATTAAATACAAGCGAAAATAGCATGAAAATGCATGCTTTTATGCAAATTTGTAAAATCTCGGGGGCCTAAATGCAATTGTGACCATACTAGCTGCTTTGTACAGTGTACACAGGATCTCTAAAACTTTTGCTGGAGGTCCGATGCTTTTCGTTGAGCGGGAATTGGATCCCGAACCGTAGATCGGCAAAATCGCCGGTTTAACGACGATTCGGCGTGAATCACGCAATTCAGGAAATTGCAGTGATTAAATTGTGATGTTAAATATCCCTGGCTGTTCCCGGTGCTGTTCTAAAGAGCCGGTGATTTTAGTTTCTTATCTGCAACTTCCGGTGCCAAAATAGGCTTTTTGGGAGTGTTTCAGTGGATTTCCAGAAATTTCAGTAAAAGCCTGGTTCGGCTGAGTTCCCCGTATTAGCGACATGTTTTTGTTCTGTTGTCGGGATGGGTGCGAGTGAGTCTGTTATTGATCCCAGTTATATGATCCAGGTTCTTGCAGTCTGACTCCGGCCCACGAGCCTTCTGTTGGAGTCGTTGGACCGCCTACACACAGGTGGGTTATCTTCGGTCCGGGCTTTATCTCTTCGGCCCTCTGGTTGCTTTAGTCCAGTCGGACACCTGTTTTTGATTTGCCCTGCTGATTATATCTATATGACCTATCTTGACATATGATGATCTCTTTTGACATCTCATGATCCCTTTGATTGACATTGACTCTGTTAGACCTGTGCTTGAGATTAGCCCTGTAGATTTTATCATGTATCCCTATGCTTGACTATGCCATATGATTTTCCTGATAGACATTGATTCCGTAGATACATGATATACAGCTACTTGCCAGTTTTCATATCTGTTACATAGATGTCATGATCGGATTATACTTGTTGATTCCTGTCAGCCGATATATTGTTGATATTCCGATATGCATGATTTATTGATCCTGATTGATAGATACTACTCGACGTTCCGATATGCATGATTGATAGATACTATTCGACGTTCCGATATGCATGATTGGTAGATACTACTTGATGTTCCGATATGCATGATAGATTCTGATCGATATGATAGATGATTTCCCTGTTGGGATCTCGGCTTATTGCCGACTACCCGGTCATTTGACCGTGAGCTTGAGCATAGCATGATGACTACCACGCACGCTGTACGTCACGTACACTGACGGTTTGGCCACCGTCGCAGTGTTCTTTACCGGTAAAGTGGTCTTGAGAGACCCGTGAGCCCCCGGATAGGCACCCGTGGGTGCGGGGTTATGTCAGCCAGATAGGTGCCAGACAGGTGGTATGAGCCTGAGGTCATCGTGACCAATACTGGCATTGATTGGGTACTTGAGTTCTTTTGTTGACGCATTCTTATTATCTTGCGCTGTTATTGATAGATATCTTACCCTATACCCTTACTGCTCAGTTCATGATTGATTATCTCGTTTACATACATAGATTTCCAGCATTTATTACTTGCAGTTTCATTACCCTTGATTATCTACCTATTCAGTTATCTATGGATTTTTGTTGATTATCAGTAGATCTTATTTGTTATTCAGCTTTACCCTATGATTTTTACTATCCGCAGATTATTGTACCCAGTAGGTACGATTAGCTATTTCTCGGCTCGTCGTGCCCACTGGGATACACTCCGGTGTGTCTCACACACTCGGGTGACTGTTTTTCAGGTCGAGCGGGTGTTGGGATGTCGGGACACGTTGGTGAGACGATTGCGATAGTATCGACCCATATGTAGTCAGTATATTTCATTTCCGCATTTCAGTTTACTTGTTATAGACTGACTAGTTTTGCATGCGTAGTTTAGACTACTCTGATATGGATTGATTGTGATTAGCCGTGCATGTATAGGAAAGGCTCTGTCCAGTTGGGCAGGGAATTTACTATACATGTGGCGGTCTGTTACGCCCGGTTTGCGAACTCTGATTTAAAAAAAAAAAAAAAAAAAAAAAAAAAAAAAAAAAAAAAAAAAATTAGCCTGCTTTTCAAAACTCGGGGCGTGACAGATTAGATGGTATCAGAGCATAGGTACACGATACCTAGGTATTTGGTTAGGATTGAGCCCTAGGATGACTTTTACGTACATGAGAGCGCGGGGTATTTGGCATAGTGGTTTGGAGCTCAGGTGTGTTTCACACAGTTGAGTCTCGTTGTTTGGTTATTAGTCGCACGCACTCTGGGCTTTGGGGATCGTCGTTAGTGCAGGGGTAGCCGCGGTTATGGTTTCGGCCGTGGACTTGATTGTTTCAGTGGAGCCAGAGGGCTCAGATCAGTTACAGTACATGTGGTTGAAGGATTGACCACCGTTCCTGTCGTAAACGTCTAGTTGATGGCACAGCAGCAGATGACTGCTATTATTGCACCAGCCCCACAGTTTGCCCAGAGGTTGAACAAGTTGTTGATCATTCAGTGTCCCCGTGTCATAGTTCAGTAGCCTATGGGCCCGATGGTAACCCTGTTTTGGGATGGATTCAAATTGGCCCCACTTTTTGCACAGATTTTGTGGACCGACGTGGACTCTCCTATGAGTTAGTCATGGTGATATTTATGACCACGAGGTGGTAGTAATCCTTGATAAAGGTGATGCCATTAGCATGGAGACTGTGTTGGGAGGTATGTGATATACCTTCTGATGGGAGTTGTGTCCCCAACTAGGAGTTGGCGACAGATCTAGGGTATTTCGCTTTTCTTTTGGTAAGCACGTTGGCTGCAGACAACGTACTGTCGAAAGAACTGAGGAAATACTCTGCCCTGTAATGGGGAGTATCAGATTGGGTCTAAAAGAGTAGCCTGAGAGTTGCTGATATTTTGTGACTGATTGTCACTACTGCGAACCTGTTAGAGCCTTAATAGTGGCTTAGTTGACCTTAAGCTTCGGGAACAAAACTTTTTTTTAAGTTGTAAGTTTCGGGGACGAAACTTCTTTTAAGTTGTAAGTGATGTAGAAACTCGAAATATTTTATTATAATAAATAGAGTAAAAGTGAATTTTGAACTGGTTTTGAATTTAAAAGACTTGTGTTGACCTATTTGGTCAATCGCCAGTGTGCAAATTGCACAATTTACGAGGCAAAAAGGCTACTTTCCAATCCAGACATGATCTTTGAAATCCGAATTGACCGTTGCGATCGTCTCATCGAACTGAACGAGATTGATATTCAGCACTTTTCGATCAGACGGTCGGATCTTCCGGAAATCAGCGAAGAAGCGGGCGAAATAGCCGAGACCAATGTAACAGTGCTCTGTGCACAGTGCACTTAAGTGAATTACTGTATATGAACAGTAACCTTAATTTTCGAGACTCCGACGAATGTAACGCTGACCGATTCACTGTCCGGATTCCGAACATAGTGATCCAGGTAGTCATTTCGAACGGTTTCGTCATTCTGGACGCAAATGCGCTGACGGAATTTCCGTCTGACGACCCTAAAGCATCGTAAAGCATGCCGAACTGTATATTTTACAGTATAAGTTGGAATTTAAAAATCTTGGAGCAAAATTTTAGCGAACCAAAATCGCTACTTGATAGGTTTCGTCGAGCCGGACGTCGTGGCGGTGTCAGATTTTCAGTTTGACAGTCCGGTTGTCTCGGAAAGTGTGAAATAAGGTGAAAAACGTAGTATTTTGCGCGAAAACCCTAGATTTTATGCTCCGTATCGCATGCCACCCCTTGGAGAGGGACTTGAATGTAAAATAAGCATGCTGTAAAGGACCCAGCCCTAAATGTCATTAGTAAGGGGAGTAAATCGGAATATGTACATATTACACTATATATATATGTATACATATGCTGTTAGGGTTTTTGGGAAACTTAAGGCCCGTAGCCCTACCCCAGCCTCCACCACCTCCTTCTCTCTCCCTCTGGTACCTTCCCCACACAACTGCGCCGCCGGCCGCCGTCCAAGGTCGCCGGAAAAGCAAGGAAATTAGAAGCAACATTGGTTTCGGTTTGTGGGAGAGGAAGAAGCACCTAAGCGCTAGCCTTGTGCCCAGGTTCATCTGAAGTCATCTGCAACATCCAGCAGTCGGGCCGTGGTGGTCCGGTACACCGCCGTGGCCCCGCGACGCCGGGAAGATCAACCCTTCTTCCTCGGATCCGGCGAAGGTGAGTTCTTGGTGTTTGTTTTTTTTCTGGCTACCTAGATTATTTCAGTAGGTTAGTGAGGTTGTGGGGATGTCCCATGCTGAACCCCGACTCTCGGGGTGCTCCCGGTTGCCGGCGGGGAAAAGGCACCCGCCGGAACCCTAGCTTGCTCCGCCCAAGCCGCTGGCCGCACCCGATGGCCCAACTTCGAAACCAAAATGGTGGGCAATTACTGTAGGGCCTAAGGAACCCTCCTATGAAGTTTCATAGCATTTGGTGTGGTGTGCGCTTCGCAGATTTGAGCCCTAATTTCGAGCTAATTATGCTCCGGCCGAGCGCCTTGCTCCGGCGCCGGCGCGGCTTCTCGTCGCCGGCCAATGCTCTAGTTACCTTCCTGCAGTCGAGAGGGACCCTAGGATGCCTTTGCATGAGACCCATGCTGCTTGGTTAAGGCTTCACCATTTTTGGGGTTTGCTTCGGCCAAGGTCGCCGCCGCCGCCGCCGTCGCCTCTCGCCGCCAGCCGTGAGTCGGCAAGCTTCTTAGAATCATGTAGCACCTACTGGTGTTTGTGCCTGAGACCCAGAGCCTAGATATAGGGATTCACCATTGTTGTCTTCAAGAACTGTGTATTAAATTGTTGCACGCCATATGTTCGATGAAATGCTTGAGAGAACCAAATGGGTTCTGCTCATCCAGCAAGGGAGCATTCAACTCCTGCAGGCCTCCTGTGCACAATGCTCACCCTACTTCAGCAAATGGCTGAGTAATTGGTGAGACCTTGCGAATAGAGCTCTTTAAGTATATGTTTTTGGAGTCATTTTTGCTCCGGCGATGTCTCCGGTTACCCCGCGGCACCTAGTTGGTGAGCCTCTGAGTTCTTTCGACCCATTGAGCATGATGCTCACCCAAAAATTGGGTTTGGTCGAGTCTAGGTATTAAATGTAGCATTGTGAGCTTTTATGTCAAGAATTTGTTGACCCAAAGTTTTATTCGAGTTTCGCGTTGCTTCCAAAAGGTGAGCACGGTGTCCAGCAAGTCGAGAGCCACCTGCTGGTGGTGTCGGTCTGTTAAAATAGCTTTCCGAAATTAAATACAAGCGAAAATAGCATGAAAATGCATGCTTTTATGCAAATTTGTAAAATCCCGGGGGCCTAAATGCAATTGTGACCATACTAGCTGCTTTGTACAGTGTACACAGGATCTCTAAAACTTTTGCTAGAGGTCCGATGCTTTTCGTTGAGCGGGAATTGGATCCCGAACCGTAGATCGGCAAAATCGCCGGTTTAACGGCGATTCGGCGTGAATCATGCAATTCAGGAAATTGCAGTGATTAAATTGTGATGTTAAATATCCCTGGCTGTTCCCGGTGCTGTTCTAAAGAGCCGGTGATTTTAGTTTCTTATCTGCAACTTCCGGTGCCAAAATGGGCTTTTCGGGAGTGTTTCAGTGGATTTCCAGAAATTTCAGTAAAAGCCTAGTTCGGCTGAGTTCCCCGTATTAGCGACATTTTTTTGTTCTGTTGTCGGGATGGGTGCGAGTGAGTCTGTTATTGATCCCAGTTATATGATCCAGGTTCTTGCAGTCTGACTCCGGCCCACGAGCCTTCTGTTGGAGTCGTTGGACCGCCTACACACAGGTGGGTTATCTTCGGTCCGGGCTTTATCTCTTCGGCCCTCTGGTTGCTTTAGTCCAGTCGGACACCTGTTTTTGATTTGCCCTGCTGATTATATCTATATGACCTATCTTGACATATGATGATCTCTTTTGACATCTCATGATCCCTTTGATTGACATTGACTCTGTTAGACCTGTGCTTGAGATTAGCCCTGTAGATTTTATCATGTATCCCTATGCTTGACTATGCCATATGATTTTCCTGATAGACATTGATTCCGTAGATACATGATATACAGCTACTTGTCAGTTTTCATATCTGTTACATAGATGTCATGATCGGATTATACTTGTTGATTCCTGTCAGCCGATATATTGTTGATATTCCGATATGCATGATTTATTGATCCTGATTGATAGATACTACTCGACGTTCCGATATGCATGATTGATAGATACTATTCGACGTTCCGATATGCATGATTGATAGATACTACTTGATGTTCCGATATGCATGATAGATTCTTATCGATATGATAGATGATTTCCCTGTTGGGATCTCGGCTTATTGCCGACTACCCGGTCATTTGACCGTGAGCTTGAGCATAGCATGATGACTACCACGCACGCTGTACGTCACGTACACTGACGGTTTGGCCACCGTCGCAGTGTTCTTTACCGGTAAAGTGGTCTTGAGAGACCCGTGAGCCCCCGGATAGGCACCCGTGGGTGCGGGGTTATGTCAGCCAGATAGGTGCCAGACAGGTGGTATGAGCCTGAGGTCATCGTGACCAATACTGGCATTGATTGGGTACTTGAGTTCTTTTGTTGACGCATTCTTATTATCTTGCGCTGTTATTGATAGATATCTTACCCTGTACCCTTACTGCTCAGTTCATGATTGATTATCTCGTTTACATACATAGATTTCCAGCATTTATTACTTGCAGTTTCATTACCCTTGATTATCTGCCTATTCAGTTATCTATGGATTTTTGTTGATTATCAGTAGATCTTATTTGTTATTCAGCTTTACCCTATGATTTTTACTATCCGCAGATTATTGTACCCAGTAGGTACGATTAGCTATTTCTCGGCTCGTCGTGCCCACTGGGATACACTCCGGTGTGTCTCACACACTCGGGTGACTGTTTTTCAGGTCGAGCGGGTGTTGGGATGTCGGGACACGTTGGTGAGACGATTGCGATAGTATCGACCCATATGTAGTCAGTATATTTCATTTCCACATTTCAGTTTACTTGTTATAGACTGACTAGTTTTGCATGCGTAGTTTAGACTACTCTGATATGGATTGATTGTGATTAGCCGTGCATGTATAGGAAAGGCTCTGTCCAGTTCGGCAGGGAATTTACTATACATGTGGCGGTCTGTTACGCCCGGTTTGCGAACTCTGATTTAAAAAAAAAAAAAAAAAAAAAATTTAGCCTGCTTTTCAAAACTCGGGGCTTGACAGCGCCGCAATTGGCGGGCGCGCGTGCGCGGGGCGTGCGAGGTGCGGAGCAAGGTGATGTGGCGCGCCGAGGTTGTTTCGGGCGCGCACAGTACTGGGCCTAGGCTGGATTCGGGCACCCGAATCCGCGAAGCCTGGTGCGCTGTACTGGGCCTATTTATACCCCTCATCTCTCTCTTTTTCTGCTTTTTTCGAGACTTAGAGAGTGATTGAGAGGGAGAGCCCCTTAGAAAACTTGTTTCTCTTGATGTTTTTGATCTTGCGGTGGATCCCCAGGATTTTTGGAGGCTCGCCAACGGCGATCTTGGTTTTACAGTGCGCCTCGACATTCCCCTTTTTCGGCCCGTTTTCGTCGCTTTTCAGTCCGAAAAGCCCTCTGTGCAGCACCGAAGGAATTTTTGGACGATTTTCACGGCGTTGGTTTCACGAGAGGTATGCCTTCGATTTCCGCGCTGATCACCTGACTTCATTTTGAGTTCTTGGCACGATTTACGAGGCATCTTTGAACCCCTTTTTTGCTGGTGGGTTTTCTGGACAGTGGAGGCTTGTCGGATTTTTATCTCTGCACTCGGGTATCGGATTTTGACATGTGAGGACTCGATCGATATCCGCGCTTCGCGATGAGCGCACCCGTATTTTTATCGAAATTTTTGGAGGACTCTTCAAAGGTGATAATTAAGCTTCTTTTGGATTGAGTTTCTGTAAGATTGTGTTCGTGAATGTTTTGGCTTACGGCGATGTTCTAATTGTTTCTTGACCTACAGGTGTCGGATTTGGACGTGCAAGTACTCGTTTCGATCGGCTTGCCGCGAGGATCGCAGCGGTTATTTTTCTGGATTTTTTCGAGTTCATCTCGCAGGTAAAATTTAGCCATTCTCGGGACTGGTTGTTGAACAGCGGCTTACTGTACAATATTTGGATTAATTGTACGCCGTATGTGTGTGTGGTGTTGTGATACGCAGTTTTGGGTGTTTTGCGAAAAAAAGAGTGTTGGACAGTGAGGAGACTTTTACAGTTGTGGATTGCGCTTTTCTAGGTGGGTGGTTGCTATATCTCTCTATTTCTAACATACTCACTAGGAATATTAGAGAGATCCTTTTATTGGACCTATGGATTGATCAATACTCGTGGTTGGGATTATGCATGTGGGTTTGGACATGTGGATTGCTATGTTAACACATAACCTTGCATGTGGATTTGATTATAATATTGAGGCCATGTAATTTACCTGGATGGTGGGTACCACTTGGGGATATTTTTGGACATGCATAGGTGGATAGTTATTTGTGGGTGAGTAGCGGTTTATATGTTTAATATTGCTATTCATGTGAGAACGGTTATGGGACTTGGGATATCATGCTATTGAATGCCAGGAATTGTTATAATGCTTAAACATAAGCCAGAAGATGATATCTGTATTCTTTCTATCTTCTCGGGACTGTTGCATGCTTGTATGGACATCTAGTTAAGCCATTTCTTATCGCTACACTATCATGTTGGACTTGACTTAGGAGAAACCTTGTTTGCTTCTTTTCTCCTTATTCTTTAGTTAGGTGGTTCTTGTTGCTTGGGTTTGAGCAGGGGTTCGGAATAGTATAGTCGGGACCTTGGGGTCGGGGACAGGTGGTACTTGATTATGGGTTGCGGGGTATTGCGGCTACCGCGGATAGTAGGCGGTTGATCGGATACAGATTATTTTACCCGATTGTGGATTGGGGGTTATTGCGGCGACCGCAGATATTGGGCAGTTGACCGGATGTCGGATGTGGGACATGATTGTGATTGTGGGTTATTTCGGTAACCGCGGATATTGGGCGGTTGACCGGGTGTCGGTTGTTGGGCTTGATTGTTGACGGTGGGTATTGCGGCAACCGCGGATATTGGGCGGTTGACCGTATGCGTATTTATGCATGAGATTTGGGATCGGGGTTTTCTTTTAGTGGAGGGATTTGTTCCACTTAGGCATTGTAGTGATCCAATCCTGCTTTTATGATACTTGTGACATGGTTACTTTCCTCGTGTGGGTTGCTCTCCTCGAGTTTCCCCCCGGAGCGTAGGGATCAGACAGGTATTGAGTTTTGCTATCACATCGGCGCGGCTTTATTTGCCCGATGATGAGGGCGGCAGCATGAGTTTTGCTATCATATCGGCGCGGCTTTATTTGCCCGATGATGAGGGCGGCAGCAGGAGTTTTGCTATCACACCGGCGCGGATTTATATGCCCAGTGATAATTGGGTTACCAGTTTTTACTAGCGATTAGATTGGGTTACTGGGACGGTTCGTTTACTAATGCATTTAGAGACATAGTAGTGGAAGTTTTCTTTTTCAGCAGTTTTATTGCTTATCACTTTTCTTCTCCTTTCCTTTTTGCCTCTGGTAGATCTAGTGGGTGCGTCGGGGTTTGAGGCTTTACCCACTAGGGGAGGCTACTGGTTTATTAGTAGTTCTCACCCTCATGTTTCTTTCCTCTTTTTCTTCTCCCTTGTTTTGCAGTGTCTTCTGCGGGTTCTGCTGGGCTTTCAGCGGCGGGTCGAAGAGAGAGGACGGCTGAGTAGATAGATCTTGAGGCAGGATGAGCAAGTTAGCTTGACTGTTGGTGTACCCTTTTTCCTCAGACGGTTGTAATTTACTTTTGGGTCTGGCTTTAGCCAGGTGTTTGTATCTTTTTTGTGAGCTGGGAGAGACAGATGTATTATTTTTACAAATGTACTGTATTTTATTTCCAGCTTCAGTCTGAGATGTATTAGTTTTTAGTTCAGCTCTGTTTTATGCTCTTTATTATCTCTTATATCTGAGCAGATTACTGGCGCTTCGTGTACGCGGAAAATATCGTGTGCACGGCGGATCTGTAGACGGGCCCGGGTTCTGGTTTATACCCGGGGTGTGACATGCCCTTTGTTTGAGCAAATTTAGAGCCCCTAATTGGGTAGAGGTCCTACCAACACATAAAATGTTCGCTTCAAACTTCAATTTCGAAAATAATATTTTGAATTTGGATCTTAATTTGTGGCAGGCAAATGTTAACGTGCTATTTTCAAAATATTTGAGCAAAGTAACAAATAAAGACTGAACATTTTTTTACTAAGATATATAAACCGGAGTGTTGGGAATTTGGTACTCACCCTTGATACTAGATGTTGAGAATCCGCAACTGGTTTGCTGCTGTTGACTCGGTATTTGCTTCGGTATTGGTTGTTGGAATTTTGCAACGGAAACGTCTAATTGGATTTTTATCCTAAAATCATTTCCTCAATAAAAACTAACACAACCACAGAGAAAATTAAAAAAAATTTAGATGAAATAAGATTTGTTTATCAAGAGAAGAATTATACCCAACCCTTGTTTTACAATAGAGTAGTTTCAACTCAAGCTCTCTTTCTGAATCTCTTTCTTCTTTCTTTCATTTTCAATAAACCTAAGAAAAAACCTCTCTTCGTGTGAACTCGTGCACAAGATGCACCAAACTAAAAAAGAAAAAGCTCGCTCTATCACATATACGCCGTACTACCAATCTAAAGCTTCTCCAACACGGAGCTATATATAAAGCTCCACTAAAACGTATTCCAATCGTAGTATAATTAGAATTCTACTCTAATTAAATATTTAAATCTTAATCAATTTATCACTAACAGATTTAAATATTTATCCTAATTCAACTAGGATTCAATTACAAATCTAGCTAAATCCTAATAATCTCCACCTTAATTTGATTTGTAATCTTCAATCGCTAGTTGAGCTCACCATGCAAGCTCCACCTTTTGCTTGTCTCATCCACTCAATGTCGCCGCATTCGCACCTTTGCGAACTTTTGAAATCCAAATTGTCTTTGCTTTTGTTTTGGTTGTGCTTCCGTTTAGAGCATACAAGTTCCTGCGCTTCTTCGCCTCGCACATGACCTGATTTCGTTTTCGGACCCTCATGGTTCCACCTGAAACCGAAAAATCACAACACTTTGAGTACAATGCAGCTAGAGAGATCAAATTCTGCTTCAAATCAAGAGCATGTCGTACACCTATCAGCATCCTCACGATCCCATCGTGCATCCGGATCTTCAATGTCGACTTGAAAAACTTTGCACGCCGTCCCATTCCCTATCGGAGCTCTTCTATCTCTGATCGCCTTATAAGTAGCAAAAGAATTTTTCTCCAAGAAAACATGAAAGGAACACGCTAAATCGAGCTCTCACACATTATCCAAAATTTTAGCATCACCGGTCGCCGCATTCCGCCACCTGACGTCTTCTTGTCCTGATCCGCGATAGTTTTTTCCTTCTGTAGCTTTAGCTCCTTCATATCACCTTTAAGCTTATGACAGTTGCGCTTAATGTGACCTTTCTTGGAACAGTAAAAGCACTCCACCTCAGATAGCGACTTCTTCTGTCAATCTACAGCCATCGATGTTTTCACATCCTTCTTCGCTGTCACCACTGTTGGGTTATGAATCCCAAAGGATCTAAATAGGTACTATCAAACAACTAGAGGGGGGGTGAATAGGTGTAATACTTAAAAACTCAATCTCAGTGCAAAATAAAAACAATGCGGAAAATAAAAATAGCACACCGAGATATACGTGGAAACTCCAATCCAGGAGAAAAACCACGGGACCAACACGCAATAACAATCCACTAAGAATAGAAGAATAACAAGGTGATTACCGACTCCACGGACTCAACCCCTCCTTCAGCTTCTTTGGACCTTGCGCTGAACGGTTGGATGTCCACGCAATAACAATCCTCTAAGAAAAAAAGAATAACAAGGTGTCAACCCCTCCTTCAATTTCTTCGGACCTCGCGCTCCACCGATTGCACGTCCACTGCACACGTTCGAATCCACGAACGCCACTCGAATCCACGAGCACACGTTTCGAATCCACGAAACGCCTTCAACACATCGAATCCACGATGTCACGTCGAATCCACGACGCAAACTCAGTCGATAAGAATATTGACTTCGATGGTGATCCTCTGCTTAGATTCTCATTGAGGAACCGTAGAAGAAATCTCTAAGCAAAGATTAGATCAATTCGACAAAAGATATGTTCTTGAAAGAACCATCGAATTGACCTAAAAGAGGCTATGAAGAAGATCGATAAAAACCTAGCCTCTAGGGTTGCTCTCAAGTGTTTTATAAATTGATCGGCCGTAGCTCCCACGTTTTTGAGAAACCCTAAGTGTCTATTTATAGTTTAGAAACCTTTGGAAGGAGATAAGAATCAAAAACTTACCTTATCTGGAAATTTTCAGGACGGCGATCCGGATCGGATTTACTGCGATCCGGATCGTCGTAACGAGATTGACGATTCCAGAAAACCAAGGGTTCGGGATCCGGATCGCATTGCCCGATCCGGATCGTTCATACAAATCAGAAAACTTAACATTCGGGATCCGGATCGGAAATTGCATGGATCCGGATCGAAGTCTTGTATGAAGCAACAACCTTCGGGATCCGGATCGTTGGCTCTGATCCGGATCCTGAACAAGTCCGAACACCAGTTTTTGATTATTATGCAATTAAAAGTTCATCCAAGTGTTTCTACACTATAAGAAAGTATTCGGATCACCACAATTATTTAGTTAAACATACCTGATCCTCTTGAATACTTTCTTCTTGAGATTGATGTAACTGATCCACAATTCTTCAACTTCAATCTTCAAGACTCAAGACACTGGGTGTCAACTTGAGCTCTTGTTGAATCTTCTCTAAGTCTTTGATTGCTGATTGACAATTTGATCCCTTTAAGACTCTGACTCAACTCACTGACTTGACTCACGAAATATGCCAATACCAAAAAGCCGTAACAATCTCCCCCTTTGGCAATTTCGTGACAAAACCCAAAAATACATAAAAGCGCTCAAGTCACTCATCTTAAACCAAAAAATCGAAACTCAATGTCATCACCAAAACATTGATTTTCTTTGCGTGAAAGATCCAATAAATACAAAATTACATTTGAACCAAACAGTCCTAGAACATACTCTATGACTTAGGACTTGGAGTCTTAAAGTGATGTAATTCCTGCAAAACAAAACTCCAAACAAAATCAAACGTTAGTTGTTAGAAATTAAAATCCTACATTTGATCCGTCTTCCTTTTGGTTCTTTTGTTTTTCGGCTCTTTCAATTTTTTCTTTGTCTCCCCCTATCTTGAGCATCTCTAACATGTTTTCCATGTTCTCCATGTTCTTGAGCATCTATGTTCTCCCCCTTTGTGATACGATCATCATTTTCCGTTCTCCCCCATTTTTCCATTTTCGTTTGTACTCTCTTGATGATCTCATCTCCGATCATTTCTCTTCTCCCCCTTTTTGTCACAAATTGTCAAACAGTGAACATACTAGACAAAAGTAAATCACTAACAATATTAGTTCATAGAGAAAGAGAGATAAAAACTCAGTTCTGGTATATAACAAAAATGCAGATTCCGTACCTATACCAGAAAGCAAAAATCAAATAATTTCTTGAAACAAATCCAGATTTTAGAATCTTTTCAAATACCGATTTGTATTCCATCAAGAAATCAATTTAAGTGCTTTAAACAGTGAATTCACACAGATGTCATTCAATCCAATTAATTTCACAAAATTAAAAAGATTTACTCCAAAATCATGAAAAATAAAGGTAAAACATTATAAACCGTTTTTCATGTTATATTCATCAAACACAAGTCATCAAAAATAATCTTGAGATCCAAACTCTATCAAGATGTAACGGATTTACAAAGATGACTTACAGAGATTTCCAAATGACATCAATTTGATTTCTTACCCTTTCAAATTTGAGATAAGCACTAAAATACCTAAGGGTGGCTCTTTGAGCATCTTTCAACTATCCCACCTTATACCAACCAGGAGATTGTTCAAAATATAAGAGTTTTGCATATAAATCTCCAAATGCTTCAACTAAAGATTTTCTCATAAAATACTATCAAGCATCCATAACATGCGGTAGCTTCACACACAAACCGGACGACCGGGGTGGCAGCTCTTTCCAGCATGTGGTGGTAGTTTTCACACTCCTTTCGGATGTAACTCTTTCCACATCTTTCATAAATCAATTATTTACCCTTGTAAGAAGGCAATCTCTTACGTGAAAGAATTAAATCCCAAATTTTATTCTATCGGTTGTCTCACGTTTATCACAATGAATTCACACAACCGAGATAGATTAAGCATCTAAAGATCACACATGATTTCTAAAATTTGATGCTTATAATATCAAAAACTCCTATAATGAAGTATCTTCAAGATTATGATTATGGAGTAAAGTTGATAATCCATATAAAATTAAATTGGAGTGATTGAAAGTGAAAGCCCTTTACATTCAATGCACTTGTTCATTAAAAAACCCTTTTGTTCAAAAACAAAGTATAAAAACGAAGAGCATTGAAAAACATGTAATGCAAAGATTAAGAAAGATATGAAGGGAAAACCAATCAAAGCATTACATACAGTCATAAGCTATTTAGAACTTAAGACAAGGAAAGATATCACCTTTCCGAATCCAAAATCGCTGGATTTTGGGTTGTCTTGATTCGTTGTGGCCGGGGGTTGTCCACTTTGACTGTTGGTCCACCTTAGGTCTTTGCCTCGCAATGATCCACTTGTATGATTGATGTTGTGGCTTGGACCTTTGGTGGGTTGAGTGAACTCCTTTGACTTGATGTGTCTTTTGATTCCGTTGAGTTCGCTCCGTAGATGAAGTTGCCGAGGAACTCTTCTTTCCTTTTTTCGGACAATTCTTCACCAAATGTCCTTCAAGTCCACATAAGTGACACGTTCTTCCTTTCAATTTCATTGTGGAACTTGAAGCATGCACAGTTTGGTCCTTTTTGAATCCCAAACCAACCTTGCTTGTTTGACCTAAACCGGACATACACTCAAGTTTCTTGGAATCGGTTGAGATCCTTTGTATGTCGGATTTAAGTTGATGAACTTGTTTGGTCAATGCTTGGTTGGTGACATGAATCTCCTCAAACTGTTTTTCTAGAAAACCAATCTTGTCCGTATATGATTTAGCGTTTGTCTCCGATTGGTTTAGCTTTTCTTGGAGGATTTTATTGTTATTCAATAAACGTCCTTGTTCCTCCTCGAGATCATGATGTTTTATCTTTAAAGCATGATTCTCGTCTTGATTCTCAAGTCGTTGCTTCCTCAACTTCTTGATATGCTTGGCCATCTTCTTAGATTCCGCAAGAAGTTGTTGATATGCCTCAACGAGTTCTTCCTCGTCCGACTCCCCCTCACTTGATGACTCTCCGTTGGATGTTGATGTTTCATGCAAAATCAAAGGAGTAGAGTCAGTGACTAAAGATGATAAACACAAATTAGATGAGGGAATTTGAGAGGCATGAAAAGCAACGGCATTTTCCTCTTTACTTGAGGTCGATTCATTAGAAGTAGAATCGTCCCAAGTTTTCGCTTGCAAAGCCTTCTTTTTATATAATTTCGGAGTAGGACAATCCGTTGAAATATGGCCGTAGCCTTTGCATCTATAACATCGGATTTCCCCTTCGAATTCATCTTTTTCCTTAGAAGGTTTTGCAAGGAATTTGAGGTTAGAGGATTTAGAACCCGATGATCCTTTAGATGGTTTCGTGGATGAAGATCCATCGGTTCGATT
The DNA here is from genome assembly GCA_029204045.2 of Tillandsia leiboldiana. Taxonomy (NCBI): domain Eukaryota; kingdom Viridiplantae; phylum Streptophyta; class Magnoliopsida; order Poales; family Bromeliaceae; genus Tillandsia; species Tillandsia leiboldiana. The sequence goes on from CM055062.1 coordinate 5,315,275, forward strand.
CTTCCAAAATTTCCGACGAAATTTCTTTGTGATCCGCGCCAATTGTTCTTCAAAATCGGCAAAAGAGATTTCATCGTCGGAACTCGATTCGCTATCTTCTTTCTTTGTGGATTTGAATGCAATACCTGTAAGCTTAGAAGAAGACTTGGAAGAAACTTGATTAGTAGGAAAAGTCAATTCATAAGTTTGCAAAGCACCTACTAATTCCTCAACACTCATCTCATCCGGATGACTAACGGTTTCAATGGCGGTAACCTTTGCCCTAAACCGTTCCGGAAGAGTCCGAAGTATCTTTCTTACAATTTTCGACTCCGGGATCTTTTCTCCTAGATTAGCACATGTATTAATTACATCTTGAAGTCTAGTGTAATAATCTGTAAACAATTCATGCTCTTCCATATGAATAGAGTCAAATTGACTTGTAAGCATCTGGAGCTTTTGAATTTTTACAAGATTAGTACCCTCATGTGTAATTTTGAGAATATCCCAAATTTCCTTCGCGGTTTCACACGCGGAAATTCTTGTAAATTCAGTCGAGGAAAGAGAGTTAAATAAAGCGTTCATACCTTTCCCATTGTAAGAAGATCTTTCAAATTCCTCTTTGGACCATCTAGAGCGAGGTTTTGGGGTAGTAGAATTTCCTACTTCCTCAACAGGATGCACCCAACCGCATTCCACGGATTGCCATACTCGCTCATCAATTGCGATGAGAAAAGCTCTCATCCGCACTTTCCAATAAGCATAATTAGTCCCATCAAAAAGAGGAGGTCTATAAATATTACCACTTTCACCCATCATGATAGATAAACCTAAAACCCGCTCTGATACCAATTGTTGAGTTATCAATCCCAAAGGATCTAAATAGGTACTATCAAACAACTAGAGGGGGGGTGAATAGGTGTAATACTTAAAAACTCAATCTCAGTGCAAAATAAAAACAATGCGGAAAATAAAAATAGCACACCGAGATATACGTGGAAACTCCAATCCAGGAGAAAAACCACGGGACCAACACGCAATAACAATCCACTAAGAATAGAAGAATAACAAGGTGATTACCGACTCCACGGACTCAACCCCTCCTTCAGCTTCTTTGGACCTTGCGCTGAACGGTTGGATGTCCACGCAATAACAATCCTCTAAGAAAAAAAGAATAACAAGGTGTCAACCCCTCCTTCAATTTCTTCGGACCTCGCGCTCCACCGATTGCACGTCCACTGCACACGTTCGAATCCACGAACGCCACTCGAATCCACGAGCACACGTTTCGAATCCACGAAACGCCTTCAACACATCGAATCCACGATGTCACGTCGAATCCACGACGCAAACTCAGTCGATAAGAATATTGACTTCGATGGTGATCCTCTGCTTAGATTCTCATTGAGGAACCGTAGAAGAAATCTCTAAGCAAAGATTAGATCAATTCGACAAAAGATATGTTCTTGAAAGAACCATCGAATTGACCTAAAAGAGGCTATGAAGAAGATCGATAAAAACCTAGCCTCTAGGGTTGCTCTCAAGTGTTTTATAAATTGATCGGCCGTAGCTCCCACGTTTTTGAGAAACCCTAAGTGTCTATTTATAGTTTAGAAACCTTTGGAAGGAGATAAGAATCAAAAACTTACCTTATCTGGAAATTTTCAGGACGGCGATCCGGATCGGATTTACTGCGATCCGGATCGTCGTAACGAGATTGACGATTCCAGAAAACCAAGGGTTCGGGATCCGGATCGCATTGCCCGATCCGGATCGTTCATACAAATCAGAAAACTTAACATTCGGGATCCGGATCGGAAATTGCATGGATCCGGATCGAAGTCTTGTATGAAGCAACAACCTTCGGGATCCGGATCGTTGGCTCTGATCCGGATCCTGAACAAGTCCGAACACCAGTTTTTGATTATTATGCAATTAAAAGTTCATCCAAGTGTTTCTACACTATAAGAAAGTATTCGGATCACCACAATTATTTAGTTAAACATACCTGATCCTCTTGAATACTTTCTTCTTGAGATTGATGTAACTGATCCACAATTCTTCAACTTCAATCTTCAAGACTCAAGACACTGGGTGTCAACTTGAGCTCTTGTTGAATCTTCTCTAAGTCTTTGATTGCTGATTGACAATTTGATCCCTTTAAGACTCTGACTCAACTCACTGACTTGACTCACGAAATATGCCAATACCAAAAAGCCGTAACAACCACCATAGCTGTATTATGGTTCTACAAGCCGAACACTTGAGTTCTCCCACATCTCATTCAAGAGATGCGTCGTCGTGACCGCATCCACGCTTAATGTCTCTTTACCATAAAGTAACATAGTCACCGGATGCTCATATGTCGCCGCTAACAAAGAAAGTAAAATCAATGCCTTATCCTTGTCATCCAAATTGACTCCGATATTAGTCAACTAGGTCACCACCTTATTGAACTCATTCATATGCTCATGTAGGCTAGCCGTTTTCCTCATCCAAAGCTTGAACAATCGTTGTTTCATATACTTGTTTGTTAGGAACTTGGTCATATACATATCTTCCAATTTCTTCCACAACTTCACCGGTGTTGACTACTGGCTACGTTGTAGAAAACATCATCTGCTAACAATAATAGATGAAGCATACTCAATGCTTTCCACCCCTTTTCCGATACCACATTTGTGATCTCTGTCGGTTTTGCCTATTTCCTGTTCAATGTTTGGTCCAAATCCTATTGTACCAAAATAGCTCGAACTTTAATCCGCCACAAGCCAAAATTGTTCTTACCGTCGAATTTCTCGATTTCAAACTTCATGGCCATCTCCGTCGATCTCTCTCGGAGATCGATAACCTTTAGCTCTGATACCAATTGTTGAAAATCTAGTACTCGCATTGATACCAGATGGTGAGAATTCGCAACTCGCTCTGATACCGACTATTGTTGACTCTGTACTTGCTCCGGTACCGGTTGTTGGGATTCCACAATGAAAATGTCAAATCGGGTTTTTACCATAAACCTGTCTTCTCAACAAAAACTAGCATAATCACAAAAGAGAGAAAAAAAACCAAACAGAAAATACATGCGAAATAAGATTTATTAACCAAGTGAAGAATTACACCTAACTCCTCATCTAGAATAGAGTAACTTCAACTCAAGCCCTCTATTTGAATCTCTTTCGCCCTTCTCTCATCTTCTATAAATCCAAAAGAAGACTTCTCTCTTCATGTTCGCCAGTTCACAAGATGCACCAAACTAAAAAAGAAAAGGTTTTCTCTCTCACACACGTGTACGGTAGACTTTAACTTGGTCGTACTACCAATCTAAAGCTTCTCTAACATGGAGCTATATATAAAGCTCCACTAAAATGTGCCCCAATCCTAGTATAATTAGAACTCTACTCTAATTAAATATTTAAATCTTAATCAATTGATCTCTAATAGATTTAAATATTTATCCTAATCCAATTATGATTCTATAACACCCGAGAAAATTCAGATCACTATACTGAACTTTGACCAAAATGGGCAAAGTTTGGTCTGGAGTGGTCTTGACAATGTCTGAGTGGGGTTTTGGAAGTTTCAAAATAATTGGAAGTGAGTTGGGACTCCAGAGAATGAAGTGGGAAAATTTAAGAAAATACAGGCTCTCAGTACAAGTCAGATCCTCGCTCATACAATGATCTCTCAAAAATGGAAAATAAAATAACTAATCTACTGACTGTACTGCAAATCTCCGAAGAAGGGGGTACCGCTACTCTCTAAAGACAGGTAGGGATCTAGCTCGCGACTCCGTCGCCTCGAACAGCAACAGCAGAATCAACAACACCCGCTAAGACTCTGCAAAATAAAGGAGATGAAAGGAAAAGGAGGGGGAGAACCCCCAATGGGTGTGAGAACTACACCAAAAGGGAGTTCTCAGTGGGTACCGCCACCAAGCCCGACGGTCTGCCCACTAAGTCTACTAGAGGCATAAGATAACAATGCAGTAAAAACTAAACAAGGAAAGCTGGAGATACACTACAGCTATCATGCCTCTATCTAAATGCTCAATGGGTGGTACAGATGAAAATATATGCAACTACTCGCACCCAAAGTGCTCAATCGACCAAATCGAACTGACTGCCTCATAGGGTTCAGTCAAACCTGCGTCTACCTACCGCCGTTACATCCAAGGAGGACCGGACTTACTTTGGGCGTCCGTGACTGCCAAAACTGGCCCAGCCAGAGGGACTGCGTCGATAAGTCGCGATACAATGGTAACAGATCCACTCCGGACATGGCACTCGAGGGGCGCGACCCCATCGAGGAAAAAGGTATTCGCGCATCTCTGTCGAGCTCAAAGTGGCTCCTGCAGGCTATAATCAAAATCCACGCTCACTCTCAGAATGGAATGACTCAAGATCCTCAAACATCTTGGACGACGGTCGGAGTACTCTCGACGACTCAGCTAACTAGCTCTCACGAATCTCGAGACACTAACGAACTCAACCAACTTGTGGCACAAAACACACTGGCTGGAGATACTCCACAGCCGGGACCACCGTCGACCCAAACGGCTCCCAAAACGAAACACCCAACTCGCCACGCTAAACACACAGGCTGGAGGTACTCCACAGGCGGGATCGACCCACAACTCAGGGCTAACAAAACTGGTCGGACGACACTCAACGACCCGGGACCACCGTCAACCTCAACGGTTCCCAACAACACTAGCACAGGTCTAAACTCGGCTACCAGACTCCACTCAGCCCCCAGGCACGAGTGCAACAATGTCCCACAATAACCTGATTACTTGGCCCACTACCCAGGCGAGGAAAATCTATGTCCAGGAAAAGATGCAAAGTGTGGGATATCTAAAGCATAAAAGAACCTAGCCTAAGTGAAGGTCTCTACTAGTCTGGTTAAACATGCAACATATGACGGGGTGCTAGGTCAAGTTCCAATAATAGTATGTAATTAATAAAGTATAAATAGAAAATCCTCATCTCTCCTAAGCATGCTTTCTATCTTCTCTAGCATGAAATAAACATATCCCTCTAGCATGCTATCAATTAAAAGGGGCAACATTCCCAAGATAAGCTCCTACTAATCATCATCATGATACTCCCTATCGCAATTCTTATAAACATAATATGGATGTTATTCATGCGATTCTCAAACAAATACTGATAATAGGCTTATCTCTCTATCACATACATGGATCCACTGACATGCAAATATTCTATCAGATAGAATATAAAGAACCGTCCACCGGTTTTAGAGACGAAGCAACCCACCTGAATCGCTTTCCGCAGGCAAAGCTGAAGTCGGGGGAAGTGCGCAGTCACTCACTAACAAAATCTGCCGAGCAGCACCCTCGGTACATAGTCGCGCAAGCCTCTGCTTAACAAACAACACAACCAATTACAACATGATCAATACCCCCCCCCTCCCAACACCCAAAACAGCTCATGCTGTTTTTTACAGACCAGCAGAGAAGAGGGGGATTTTCACCTCCATTCTGTCCTCACAAAAATCCAAAAAAATCACGGTTTGCGATCCTCGCGACGGTAGATGCAAATCGAGTATTTATACACCTTATTCCGACAACCTGTAGGCCAAGATAAATAGAACACCGCGGAATGTCAATCATCCACAACTCGCAAATTCGCGGAAATCAGTCACGAAGAAGCTAAACCATCACCTTCAAAATGACCTCCAAAAATTTTGATAAAATACGGGTGCGTTCCTCGTCGAAGCATTGATGTCGATCGAGTCCTTAAACGCCTCATTCCGATCTCGTAGACAGAGAAAAATCTACAATACTCCACCGCTGTCCAAAACCTCACAAGGGTATAAGGGGTCAAAAGATACCTCGGGAACCATGCCAAAAACCAAAAATAAGGCAAGTGATCAGCATGGAAATCGAAGGCGTACCTCTCGTGAACGCGATGCCGCAAAAATCAGCTCAAAAGACCATCGGGGTAGCTCAAGGGGTCTCGCGAACTAAAATACGACGGTAGAAGCCAAAATCGAAGGAGCGTCGAAATGCGCCCGCGTCGCAAAAACGCCGATGCTGCGGCCTCCAAAAATTCTCGGGATCCCAAAGTCGAAAGGAAACTCGAAGGTGAAGCTCTCTGTCGAGGTGGCTCAAGAGGGCTCGGAAAAAGCCCAAAAAGAGAAGCCCAAAAGGGCTATTTATAGCCCAAATCCACCAAAGAAGGGGTTCGGATTCGGGCGCCCAAATCCGGCCCCAAGCCCAACACTGTGCACGCCCTGAATCCCTCACGCGCGCCACGTCACCCGCTCCGCGCCCCGCGCTCCCGGCGCACACGCGCTCGCCAATCGCGGCGCGCCGCGTGGCGACGCGGTCCACGGCGGGGACCGTGGGCCGCGGTTCATGGCGGCCCAGCCGGGTCGCTGCGCCGCCAACCAGCGGGCGCCACGTAGCCTGGCGGGGTCCATGGTGCGCCGCGCCCAGCGCGCTGTCGCGCCTGCGTTGACCCACCAACCAGCGCGCAACACGTGGCGTGCCCACCGTTGGCTGGTCCCGGTGCACGCCAAAACCCATGGACCGGCCTGCCCGCCGCCTCGCAAGCGCCTGCCTGCGCCCTTGCCGCCGTGACACCGGCGCTTTGCCCCTAGCCTACCGGAACAGTAAATCATGCCTCGAAATCTGTGTTTTGGCATCCAGGCTCCGAAAAAAAACAAATAAATAGTCTATTTTCATCGTTTTCGCGCACTGAGTCCAAATCCGATGTCCGGTTTGCACAATTCCGCTTCTAAAATTTATCGAAGGCATCCGAAAAGGTATATTTATCCAAATTTTTCGCTGAGTCCAATCTTGAGGTCCGATTTGCGCGCAACAACCTCCGGCACACAGCTATGCCTCCCAAGCCGCTAGTCCAATAGTAATCCTCTCGCGGGGATCCGGGTCCTCACATCCTTCCCCACTAAAAGAAAGTTTCGTCCTCGAACTAACACAACTCAAAAGGGACTCTCAAATACAAAAGGGCAGATACTCTCAGCACGGTCTCCAGCTCCCAAGTCACCACTCACTCCCCGTGATTACTCCAGATACAACGACAACCGGTACGGCATGGCCCATTTGCGTAATTTCCTCATCTCAAGAGCCAGAATTCGCAATGAGCGTCCCTCGTACTCCACTCACTCACAGATCTCAAATGGGGCGAGTCAATCACGGCGAGGGATCCAAAAGTATAACACTCCTGAGCTGAGACGTGGAAAAACCTCAAGGACTCCACAAAAGGCTGGGAGAAAAAGAAAGAACAACCAGTGTAGCACGCACCAAAACCACTCCTTGGTGCCAACTCAACCAGGGCGACCCAAAACACACCCACACGATCATCCAAGGAGAAAGAAGCCCTAACAAGCTGGGGTCCTCGCTCAGTCACTCTCGGTTCCTGACCATCCGCGTGGACTGCTCCATCGCAGTCTACAATCAAAAGGGGCCCCCCAGGACACAACCTCAAGCCCTGCTCGCTTCAACAACACCACACAGCGCCAGCTGTGGAATCATCAAACTCAACCCCCAAAAAATACTCCCTCACTCAAGGTATCCGCTACGACCGTGGCTTGTCGGTGATACTGGGTGCTTAACATAATCCAACAGTAACTCCACAGCCGCCAGGGAGACATCACA
>CM055062.1:5322995-5360141 GCA_029204045.2 Tillandsia leiboldiana
TCGGTATTGGTTGTTGGAATTTGCAACGGAAACGTTCAATTGGATTTTTATCCTAAAAGTCATTCCTCAATAAAAAACTAAACACAACCACAGAGAAATTACAAAAAAATTTAGATGAAATAAGATTTGTTTAGGCAAGAAGAATTATACCCAACCCTTGTTTTACAATAGCGTAGTTTAAATCAAGCTCTCTTTGAATCGTCTTTCTTCTTTCTGTCATTTTCAAAAACCTAAGAAAAAAACCTCTCTTCGTTGTGAACTCGTGCACAAGATTGGCACCAAACTAACAAAAAGAAAAAAGATCCTCTATACATATACGCCTTATACCAATCTGGAAAAGCTTCTCCAAAACGGAGATATATATAAAGCTCCACCTAAGAAAGTATCTCAATCGTAGTTAATAGAAGTTCTACTCTAATTAAATATTTAAATCTAATCAATTATCACTAAAGATTTTAAATATTTATCCTATATTCAACTATGGATTCAATTACAAATATAGCTAAATCTAAATTCTCCACCTTAATTGATTTGTAATCTTCAATCGCTAGTTGAGCTCACCATGCAAGGCTCCACCTTTTGTTGTATCATCCACTCATGTCGCCGCATTCGCACCTTGAACTTTTGAAATCCAACTGTCTTTGCTTTTGTTTTGGTTGTCTTCCGTTAGACATACAAGTTCCTGCGCTTCTTGCCCGCACATGACCTGATTTCGTTTTAGGACCCTCATGGTTCCACCTGAAACCGAAAAATCACAAACACTTGAGTTACAATGCAGCTAGAGAGATCAAATTCTGCTTCAAATCAGAGCATGTCGTACACCTATCAGCATCCTCACGATCCATCGGCATCCGGATCTTCAATGTCGACTTGAAAAACTTTGCACGCGTCCATTCCTATCGGAGCTCTTCTATCTTGATCGCCTATAAGTAGCAAAAGATTTTTCTCCAAGAAAACATGAAAGGAACACGCTAAATCGAGCTCTCACACATTATCAAAATTTTAGCATCACCGGTCGCCGCATTCCGCAGACGTCTTCTTGCCTGAAAGCGATAGTTTTTTCCTTCTGTAGCTTTAGCTCCTTCATATCACCTTAAGCTTAACAGTTGCGCTTAATGTGACCTTTCTTGGAACAGTAAAGCACTCCACCTCAGATAGCGACTCTTCTGTCAATCTACAGCCATCGATGTTTTCACATCCTTCTTCGCTGTCACCACTGTAGGGTTATGGATCCACAAGGATCTAAATAGGTACTATCAAACAACTAGAGGGGGGGTGAATAGGTGTAATACTTAAAAACTCAATCTCAGTGCAAAATAAAAACCAATGCGGAAAATAAAAACAGCACACCGAGATTTACGTGGAAACTCCAATCCAGGAGAAAAACCACGGGACCAACACGCAATAACAATCCACTAAGAATAGAAGAATAACAAGGTGATTACCGACTCCACGGACTCAACCCCTCCTTCAGCTTCTTCGGACCTTGCGCTGACCGGTTGGATATCCACGCAATAACAATCCCTAAGAAAAAAAGAATAACAAGGTGTTAACCCCTCCTTCAATTTCTTGGACCTCGCGCTCCACCGATTGCACGTCCACTGCACACGTTCGAATCCACGAACGCCACTCGAATCCACGAGCACACGTTTCGAATCCACGAAACGCCTTTAGCACACCGAATCCACGATGCCACGTCGAATCCACGACGCAAACTCAGTCGATAAGAATATTGACTTCGATGGTGATCCTTTGCTTAGATTCTCATTGAGGAACCGTAGAAGAAATCTCTAAGCAAAGATTAGATCAATTCGACAAAAGATATGTTCTTGAAAGAACCATCGAATTGACCTAAAAGAGGCTATAAAGAAGAACGATAAAAACCTAGCCTCTAGGGTTGCTCTCAAGTGTTTATAAATTGATCGGCCGTAGCTCCCACGTTTTTGAGAAACCCTAAGTGTCTATTTATAGTTTAGAAACCTTTGGAAAGAGATAAGAATCAAAAACATACCTTATCTGGAAATTTTCAGGACGGCGATCCGGATCGGATTTACTGCGATCCGGATCGTCGTAACGAGATTGACGATTCCAGAAAACCAAGGGTTCGGGATCCGGATCGCATTGCCCGATCCGGATCGTTCATACAAATCAGAAAACTTAACATTCGGGATCCGGATCGGAAATTGCATGGATCCGGATCGAAGTCTTGTATGAAGCAACAACCTTCGGGATCCGGATCGTTGGCTCTGATCCGGATCCTGAACATGTCCGAACACCAGTTTTTGATTATTATGCAATTAAAAGTTCATCCAAGTGTTTCTACACTATAAGAAAGTATTCGGATCACCACAATTATTTAGTTAAACATACCTGATCCTCTTGAATACTTTCTTCTTGAGATTGATGTAACTGATCCACAATTCTTCAACTTCAATCTTCAAGACTCAAGACACTGAGTGTCAACTTGAGCTCTTGTTGAATCTTCTCTAAGTCTTTGATTGCTGATTGACAATTTGATCCCTTTAAGACTCCGACTCAACTCACTGACTTGACTCACGAAATATGCCAATACCAAAATGCCGTAACAATCTCCCCCTTTGGCAATTTCGTGACAAAACCCAAAAATACATAAAAGCGCTCAAGTCACTCATCTTAAACCAAAAAATCGAAACTCAATGTCATCACCAAAACATTGATTTTCTTTGCGTGAAAGATCCAATAAATACAAAATTACATTTGAACCAAACAGTCCTAGAACATACTCTATGACTTAGGACTTGGAGTCTTAAAGTGATGTAATTCCTGCAAAACAAAACTCCAAACAAAATCAAACGTTAGTCGTTAGAAATTAAAATCCTACATTTGATCCGTCTTCCTTTTGGTTCTTTTGTTTTTCGGCTCTTTCAATTTTTTCTTTGTCTCCCCCTATCTTGAGCATCTCTAACATGTTCTCCATGTTCTTGAGCATCTATGTTCTCCCCTTTGTGATACGATCATCATTTTCCGTTCTCCCCCATTTTTCCATTTTCGTTTGTCCTCTCTTGATGATCTCATCTCCGTCATTTCTCTTCTCCCCCTTTTGTCACAAATTGTCAAACAGTGAACATACTAGACAAAAGGAAATCACTAACAAATTAGTTCATAGAGAAAGAGAGATAAAAGCTCAGTTCTGGTATATAACAAAAATGCAGATTGCGTACCTGTACCAGAAAGCAAAAATCAAATAATTTCTTGAAACAAATCCAGATTTTAGAATCTTTTCAAATACCGATTTGTATTCCATCAAGAAATCAATTTAAGTGCTTTAAACAGTGAATTCACACAGATGTCATTCAATCCAATTAATTTCACAAAATTAAAAAGATTTACTCCAAATCATGAAAAATAAAGGTAAAACATTATAAACCGTTTTTCATGTTATATTCATCAAACACAAGTCATCAAAAATAATCTTGAGATCCAAAGTCTATCAAGATGTAACGGATTTACAAAGATGACTTACAGAGATTTCCAAATGACATCAATTTGATTTCTTACCCTTTCAAATTTGAGATAAGCACTAAAATACCTAAGGGTGGCTCTTTGAGCATCTTTCAACTATCCCACCTTATACCAACCAGGAGATTGTTCAAAATATAAGAGTTTTGCATATAAATCTCCAAATGCTTCAACTAAAGATTTTCTCATAAAATACTATCAAGCATCCATAACATGTGGTAGCTTCACACACAAACCGGACGACCGGGGTGGCAGCTCTTTCCAGCATGTGGTGGTAGTTTTCACACTCCTTTCGGATGTAACTCTTTCCACATCTTTTCAAATCATTTCATTACCCTTGTAAGAATGCAATCTCTTACGTGAAAGAATTAAATCCCAAATTTTAGTCTATCGGTTGTCTCACGTTTATCACAATGAATTCACACAACCGAGATAGATTAAGCATCTAAAGATCACACATGATTTCTAAAATTTGATGCTTATAATATCAAAAACTCCTATAATGAAGTATCTTCAAGATTATGATTATGGAGTAAAGTTGATAATCCATATAAAATTAATTGGAGTGAATGAAAGTGAAGCCCTTTTTATTCAATGCACTTGTTCATTAAAAACCCTTTTGTTCAAAAACAAAGTATAAAAACGAAGAGCATTGAAAAACATGTAATGCAAAGATTAAGAAAGATATGAAGGGAAAACCAATCAAAGCATTACATACAGTCATAAGCTATTTAGAACTTAAGACAAGGAAAGATATCACCTTTCCGAATCCAAAATCGCTGGATTTTGGGTTGTCTTGATTCGTTGTGGCCGGGGGTTGTCCGCTTTGACTGTTGATCCACCTTAGGTCTTTGCCTCGCAATGATCCACTTGTATGATTGATGTTGTGGCTCGGACCTTTGGTGGGTTGAGTGAACTCCTTTGACTTGATGTGTCTTTTGATTCCGTTGAGTTCGCTCCGTAGATGAAGTTGCCGAAGAACTCTTCTTTCTCTTTTTCGGGCAATTCTTCACCAAATGTCCTTCAAGTCCACATAAGTGACAAGTTCTTCCTTTCAATTTCATTGTGGAACTTGAAGCATGCACAGTTTGGTCCTTTTTGAATCCCAAACCAACCTTGCTTGTTTGACCTAATCCGGACATACACTCAAGTTTCTTGGAATCGGTTGAGATCCTTGTATGTCGGATTTAGTTGATGAACTTGTTTGGTCAATGCTTGGGTTGGTGACATGAATCTCCTCAAACTGTTTTTCTAGAAAAACCAATCTTGTCCGTATATGATTTAGCGTTTGTCTCCGATTGGTTTAGCTTTTCTTGGAGGATTTTATTGTTATTCAATAAACGTCTTGTTCCTCCTCGAGATCATGATGTTTTATCTTTAAAGCATGATTCTCGTCTTGATTCTCAAGTCGTTGCTTCCTCAACTTCTTGATATGCTTGGCCATCTTCTTAGATTCCGCAAGAAGTTGTTGATATGCCTCAACGAGTTCTTCCTCGTCCGACTCCCCCCTCACTTGATGACTCTCCGTTGGATGTTGATGTTTCATGCAAAATCAAAGGAGTAGAGTCAGTGACTAAAGATGATAAAACACAAATTAGATGAGGGAATTTGAGAGGCATGAAAGCAACGGCATTTTCCTCTTTACTTGAGGTCGATTCATTAGAAGTAGAATCGTCCCAAGTTTTCGCTTGCAAAGCCTTCTTTTTATATAATTTCGGAGTAGGACAATCCGTTGAAATATGGCCGTAGCCTTTTGCATCTATAACATCGGATTTCCCCTTCGAATTCATCTTTTTCCTTAGAAGGTTTGCAAGGAATTTGAGGTTAGAGGATTTAGACCCGATGATCCTTGAGATGGTTTCGTGGATGAAGATCCATCGGTTCGATTCTTCCAAAATTTCCGACGAAATTTCTTTGTGATCCGCGCCAATTGTTCTTCAAAATCGGCAAAGAGATTTCATCGTCGGAACTCGATTCGCTATCTTCTTTCTTTGTGGATTTGAATGCAATACCTGTAAGCTTAGAAGAAGACTTGGAAGAAACTTGATTAGTAGGAAAAGTCAATTCATAAGTTTGCAAAGCACCTACTATTCCTCAACATCATCTCATCCGGATGACTAACGGTTTCAATGGCGGTAACCTTTGCCCTAAACCGTTCCGGAAGAGTCCGAAGTATCTTTCTTACAATTTTCGACTCCGGGATCTTTTCTCCTAGATTAGCACATGTATTAATTACATCTTGAAGTCTAGTGTAATAATCTGTAAACAATTCATGCTCTTCCATATGAATAGAGTCAAATTGACTTGTAAGCATCTGGAGCTTTTGAATTTTTACAAGATTAGTACCCTCATGTGTAATTTTGAGAATATCCCAAATTTCCTTCGCGGTTTCACACGCGGAAATTCTTGTAAATTCAGTCGAGGAAAGAGAGTTAAATAAAGCGTTCATACCTTCCCATTGTAAGAAGATCTTTCAAATTCCTCTTTGGACCATCTAGAGCGAGGTTTTGGGGTAGTAGAATTTCCTACTTCCTCAACAGGATGCACCCAACCGCATTCCACGGATTGCCATACTCGCTCATCAATTGCGATGAGAAAAGCTCTCATCCGCACTTTCCAATAAGCATAATTAGTCCCATCAAAAAGAGGAGGTCTATAAATATTACCACTTTCACCCATCATGATAGATAAACCTAAAACCCGCTCTGATACCAATTGTTGAGTTATCAATCCCAAAGGATCTAAATAGGTACTATCAAACAACTAGAGGGGGGGTGAATAGGTGTAATACTTAAAAACTCAATCTCAGTGCAAAATAAAAACAATGCGGAAAATAAAAATAGCACACCGAGATATACGTGGAAACTCCAATCCAGGAGGAAAAACCACGGGACCAACACGCAATAACAATCCACTAAGAATAGAAGAATAACAAGGTGATTACCGACTCCACGGACTCAACCCCTCCTTCAGCTTCTTTGGACCTTGCGCTGAACGGTTGGATGTCCACGCAATAACAATCCTCTAAGAAAAAAGAATAACAAGGTGTCAACCCCTCCTTCAATTTCTTCGGACCTCGCGCTCCACCGATTGCACGTCCACTGCACACGTTCGAATCCACGAACGCCACTCGAATCCACGAGCACACGTTTCGAATCCACGAAACGCCTTCAACACATCGAATCCACGAGGTCACGTCGAATCCACGACGCAAAGTCAGTCGATAAGAATATTGACTTCGATGGTGATCCTCTGCTTAGATTCTCATTGAGGAACCGTAGAAGAAATCTCTAAGCAAAGATTAGATCAATTCGACAAAAGATATGTTCTTGAAAGAACCATCGAATTGACCTAAAAGAGGCTATGAAGAAGATCGATAAAAACCTAGCCTCTAGGGTTGCTCTCAAGTGTTTTATAAATTGATCGGCCGTAGCTCCCACGTTTTTGAGAAACCCTAAGTGTCTATTTATAGTTTAGAAACCTTGGAAGGAGATAAGAATCAAAAACTTACCTTATCTGGAAATTTTCAGGACGGCGATCCGGATCGGATTTACTGCGATCCGGATCGTCGTAACGAGATTGACGATTCCAGAAAACCAAGGGTTCGGGATCCGGATCGCATTGCCCGATCCGGATCGTTCATACAAATCAGAAAACTTAACATTCGGGATCCGGATCGGAAATTGCATGGATCCGGATCGAAGTCTTGTATGAAGCAACAACCTTCGGGATCCGGATCGTTGGCTCTGATCCGGATCCTGAACAAGTCCGAACACCAGTTTTTGATTATTATGCAATTAAAAGTTCATCCAAGTGTTTCTACACTATAAGAAAGTATTCGGATCACCACAATTATTTAGTTAAACATACCTGATCCTCTTGAATACTTTCTTCTTGAGATTGATGTAACTGATCCACAATTCTTCAACTTCAATCTTCAAGACTCAAGACACTGGGTGTCAACTTGAGCTCTTGTTGAATCTTCTCTAAGTCTTTGATTGCTGATTGACAATTTGATCCCTTTAAGACTCTGACTCAACTCACTGACTTGACTCACGAAATATGCCAATACCAAAAAGCCGTAACAACCACCATAGCTGTATTATGGTTCTACAAGCCGAACACTTGAGTTCTCCCACATCTCATTCAAGAGATGCGTCGTCGTGACCGCATCCACGCTTAATGTCTCTTTACCATAAAGTAACATAGTCACCGGATGCTCATATGTCGCCGCTAACAAAGAAAGTAAAATCAATGCCTTATCCTTGTCATCCAAATTGACTCCGATATTAGTCAACTAGGTCACCACCTTATTGAACTCATTCATATGCTCATGTAGGCTAGCCGTTTTCCTCATCCAAAGCTTGAACAATCGTTGTTTCATATACTTGTTTGTTAGGAACTTGGTCATATACATATCTTCCAATTTCTTCCACAACTTCACACGGTGTTGACTACTGGCTACGTTGTAGAAAACATCATCTGCTAACAATAATAGATGAAGCATACTCAATGCTTTCCACCCCTTTTCCGATACCACATTTGTGATCTCTGTCGGTTTTGCCTATTTCCTGTTCAATGTTTGGTCCAAATCCTATTGTACCAAAATAGCTCGAACTTTAATCCGCCACAAGCCAAAATTGTTCTTACCGTCGAATTTCTCGATTTCAAACTTCATGGCCATCTCCGTCGATCTCTCTCGGAGATCGATAACCTTTAGCTCTGATACCAATTGTTGAAAATCTAGTACTCGCATTGATACCAGATGGTGAGAATTCGCAACTCGCTCTGATACCGACTATTGTTGACTCTGTACTTGCTCCGGTACCGGTTGTTGGGATTCCACAATGAAAATGTCAAATCGGGTTTTTACCATAAACCTGTCTTCTCAACAAAAACTAGCATAATCACAAAAGAGAGAAAAAAACCAAACAGAAAATACATGCGAAATAAGATTTATTAACCAAGTGAAGAATTACACCTAACTCCTCATCTAGAATAGAGTAACTTCAACTCAAGCCCTCTATTTGAATCTCTTTCGCCCTTCTCTCATCTTCTATAAATCCAAAAGAAGACTTCTCTCTTCATGTTCGCCAGTTCACAAGATGCACCAAACTAAAAAAGAAAAGGTTTTCTCTCTCACACACGTGTACGGTAGACTTTAACTTGGTCGTACTACCAATCTAAAGCTTCTCTAACATGGAGCTATATATAAAGCTCCACTAAAATGTGCCCCAATCCTAGTATAATTAGAACTCTACTCTAATTAAATATTTAAATCTTAATCAATTGATCTCTAATAGATTTAAATATTTATCCTAATCCAATTATGATTCTATAACACCCGAGAAAATTCAGATCACTATACTGAACTTTGACCAAAATGGGCAAAGTTTGGTCTGGAGTGGTCTTGACAATGTCTGAGTGGGGTTTTGGAAGTTTCAAAATAATTGGAAGTGAGTTGGGACTCCAGAGAATGAAGTGGGAAAATTTAAGAAAATACAGGCTCTCAGTACAAGTCAGATCCTCGCTCATACAATGATCTCTCAAAAATGGAAAATAAAATAACTAATCTACTGACTGTACTGCAAATCTCCGAAGAAGGGGGTACCGCTACTCTCTAAAGACAGGTAGGGATCTAGCTCGCGACTCCGTCGCCTCGAACAGCAACAGCAGAATCAACAACACCCGCTAAGACTCTGCAAAATAAAGGAGATGAAAGGAAAAGGAGGGGGAGAACCCCCAATGGGTGTGAG
Organism: Tillandsia leiboldiana; assembly: GCA_029204045.2. Taxonomy (NCBI): domain Eukaryota; kingdom Viridiplantae; phylum Streptophyta; class Magnoliopsida; order Poales; family Bromeliaceae; genus Tillandsia; species Tillandsia leiboldiana. The sequence goes on from CM055062.1 coordinate 5,332,250, forward strand.
AACTACACCAAAAGGGAGTTCTCAGTGGGTACCGCCACCAAGCCCGACGGTCTGCCCACTAAGTCTACTAGAGGCATAAGATAACAATGCAGTAAAAACTAAACAAGGAAAGCTGGAGATACACTACAGCTATCATGCCTCTATCTAAATGCTCAATGGGTGGTACAGATGAAAATATATGCAACTACTCGCACCCAAAGTGCTCAATCGACCAAATCGAACTGACTGCCTCATAGGGTTCAGTCAAACCTGCGTCTACCTACCGCCGTTACATCCAAGGAGGACCGGACTTACTTTGGGCGTCCGTGACTGCCAAAACTGGCCCAGCCAGAGGGACTGCGTCGATAAGTCGCGATACAATGGTAACAGATCCACTCCGGACATGGCACTCGAGGGGCGCGACCCCATCGAGGAAAAAGGTATTCGCGCATCTCTGTCGAGCTCAAAGTGGCTCCTGCAGGCTATAATCAAAATCCACGCTCACTCTCAGAATGGAATGACTCAAGATCCTCAAACATCTTGGACGACGGTCGGAGTACTCTCGACGACTCAGCTAACTAGCTCTCACGAATCTCGAGACACTAACGAACTCAACCAACTTGTGGCACAAAACACACTGGCTGGAGATACTCCACAGCCGGGACCACCGTCGACCCAAACGGCTCCCAAAACGAAACACCCAACTCGCCACGCTAAACACACAGGCTGGAGGTACTCCACAGGCGGGATCGACCCACAACTCAGGGCTAACAAAACTGGTCGGACGACACTCAACGACCCGGGACCACCGTCAACCTCAACGGTTCCCAACAACACTAGCACAGGTCTAAACTCGGCTACCAGACTCCACTCAGCCCCCAGGCACGAGTGCAACAATGTCCCACAATAACCTGATTACTTGGCCCACTACCCAGGCGAGGAAAATCTATGTCCAGGAAAAGATGCAAAGTGTGGGATATCTAAAGCATAAAAGAACCTAGCCTAAGTGAAGGTTCTCTACTAGTCTGGTTAAACATGCAACATATGACGGGGTGCTAGGTCAAGTTCCAATAATAGTATGTAATTAAATAAAGTATAAATAGAAAATCCTCATCTCTCCTAAGCATGCTTTCTATCTTCTCTAGCATGAAATAAACATATCCCTCTAGCATGCTATCAATTAAAAGGGGCAACATTCCCAAGATAAGCTCCTACTAATCATCATCATGATACTCCCTATCGCAATTCTTATAAACATAATATGGATGTTATTCATGCGATTCTCAAACAAATACTGATAATAGGCTTATCTCTCTATCACATACATGGATCCACTGACATGCAAATATTCTATCAGATAGAATTAAAGAACCGTCCACCGGTTTTAGAGACGAAGCAACCCACCTGAATCGCTTTCCGCAGGCAAAGCTGAAGTCGGGGAAGTGCGCAGTCACTCACTAACAAAATCTGCCGAGCAGCACCCTCGGTACATAGTCGCGCAAGCCTCTGCTTAACAAACAACACAACCAATTACAACATGATCAATACCCCCCCCCTCCCAACACCCAAAACAGCTCATGCTGTTTTTACAGACCAGCAGAGAAGAGGGGGATTTTCACCTCCATTCTGTCCTCACAAAAATCCAAAAAAATCACGGTTGCGATCCTCGCGACGAGTAGATGCAAATCGAGTATTTATACACCTTATTCCGACACCTGTAGGCCAAGATATAAATAGAACACCGCGGAATGTCAATCAATCCACAACTCGCAAATTCGCGGAAATCAGTCACGAAGAAGCTAAACCATCACCTTCAAAATGACCTCCAAAAATTTTGATAAAAATACGGGTGCGTTCCTCTCGAAGCATTGATGTCGATCGAGTCCTTAAACGCCTCATTCCGATGCTCGTAGACAGAGAAAAATCTACAATACTCCACCGCTGTCCAAAACCTCACAAGGGTATAAGGGGTCAAAAGATACCTCGGGAACCATGCCAAAAACCAAAAATAAGGCAAAGTGATCAGCATGGAAATCGAAGGCGTACCTCTCGTGAACGCGATGCCGCAAAAATCAGCTCAAAAGACCATCGGGGTAGCTCAAGGGGTCTCGCGAACTAAAATACGACGGTAGAAGCCAAAATCGAAGGAGCGTCGAAATGCGCCGCGTCGCAGAAAACGCCGATGCTGCGGCCTCCAAAAATTCTCGGGATCCCAAAAGTCGAAGGAAACTCGAAGGTGAAGCTCTCTGTCGAAGGTGGGCTCAAGAGGGCTCGGAAAAAGCCCAAAAAGAGAAGCCCAAAGGGCTATTTATAGCCCAAATCCACCAAAGAAGGGGTTCGGATTCGGGCGCCCAAATCCGGCCCAAGCCCAACACTGTGCACGCCCGAATCCCTCACGGCGCGCCACGTCACCCGCTCCGCGCCCCGCGCTCCCGGCGCACACGCGCTCGCCAATCGCGGCGCGCCGCGTGGCGACGCGGTCCACGGCGGGGACCGTGGGCCGCGGTTCATGGCGGCCCAGCCGGGTCGCTGCGCCCGCCAACCAGCGGGCGCCACGTAGCCTGGCGGGGTCCATGGTGCGCCGCGCCCAGCGCGCTGTCGCGCCTGCGTTGACCCACCAACCAGCGCGCAACACGTGGCGTGCCCACCGTTGGCTGGTCCCGGTGCACGCCAAAACCCATGGACCGGCCTGCCCGCCGCCTCGCAAGCGCCTGCCTGCGCCCTTGCCGCCGTGCACCGGCGCTGCCCTAGCCTACCGGAACAGTAAATCATGCCTCGAAATCTGTGTTTTGGCATCCAGGCTCCGAAAAAAACAAATAAATAGTCTATTTTCATCGTTTTCGCGCACTGAGTCCAAATCCGATGTCCGTTTTGCACAATTCCGCTTCTAAAATTTATCGAAGGCATCCGAAAAGGTATATTTAATCCAAATTTTTCGCTGAGTCCAATCTTGAGGTCCGATTTGCGCGCAACAACCTCCGGCACACAGCCTATGCCTCCCGAAGCCGCTAGTCCAATAGTAATCCTCTCGCGGGGATCCGGGTCCTCACATCCTTCCCCACTAAAAGAAAGTTTCGTCCTCGAAACTAACACAACTCAAAAGGGACTCTCAAATACAAAAGGGCAGATACTCATCAGCACGGTCTCCAGCTCCCAAGTCACCACTCACTCCCCGTGATTACTCCAGAATAACAACGACAACCGGTACGGCATGGCCCATTTGCGTAATTTCCTCATCTCAAGAGCCAGAATTCGCAATGAGCGTCCCTCGTACTCCACTCACTCACAGATCTCAAATGGGGCGAGTCAATCACGGGCGAGGGATCCAAAAGTATAACACTCCTGAGCTGAGACGTGGAAAAACCTCAAGGACTCCAACAAAAGGCTGGGAGAAAAAGAAAGAACAACCAGTGTAGCACGCACCAAAACCACTCCTTGGTGCCAACTCAACCAGGGCGACCCAAAACACACCCACACGATCATCCAAGGAGAAAGAAGCCCTAACAAGCTGGGGTCCTCGCTCAGTCACTCTCGGTTCCTGACCATCCGCGTGGACTGCTCCATCGCAGTCTACAATCAAAAAGGGGCCCCCAGGGACACAACCTCAAGCCCTGCTCGCTTCAACAACACCACACAGCGCCAGCTGTGGAATCATCAAACTCAACCCCCAAATAACTCCCTCACTCAAGGTATCCGCTACTACCGTGGCTTGTCGGGGTGATACTGGGTGCTTAACAATAATCCAACAGTAACTCCACAGCCGCCAAGGGAGACATCACTATAACTCGCAAATCCATCTCCCATCACTGACGATGCAAAAATCGGCGCTGGTATCAGTCTAATCATCCATTCGTCAAGCTCTGCTGGCACTGTCCAGTCCAAAAAGCTCCAAGCTTCAATAATCAGTGCCGGTCTCGGCCAATCTCGAATAGCATACACTTCGGCCGGATTCCCACAGCCGCTCCTACGGCTAGAATAATGTGGCCCAAGAAGATATGCTCCTGAAGCTAAAACTCATACCTCAACAACTCGGCATACAACTTCTCCCCCATAAACATTATAGCACCATCCACAAGTGCTCCACATGCTCCAAGTCACTCGGGAAGTAAGTTGAAATATCAAGATGAAGATTGCTACCAATCCATCCAAGTACAGTTGGAACACACAATTCCACAAATCACAAAGACGGCAGGGCATTAGTCAATCCAATTGGCCCCACTATGAGCTCATAATGCCCCTACCGTGTCCTGAACATCATCTTGGCAAAATCCTCGGCTGCAAGATTCCAATAAATACATGCCTCAAAGAAACACAACTGCCGGGGTATAACCCAATCAATGGTCCTAATAAAACCCGGACCTGCCAGCGCTCAAACCACAAAAGAACCCTCATCGTCGTGTATCAACGACGTGGCACTAGGTCAAACGGACCCTCGATCCATCAGATCCTACGACTATGCCATCAGGTCTCTCTGCTCTACAGGTGATATCCAATAAGGTGCTGTCAAGGTTGACGCGGTTCCCAAAACCACGTCAAACGCAATATCAATCTCCCTGACCGGCGGCATAATCATCAGCTCAGGTGGACTCACACCCGGGATCTCACGGGCAACAGGAATATCCTTGAGTCCCTGTGCCGCCGTAGGTACCTCTCACACTATCGCTGTAACCTGTGTGCTTGATTGTCGCTACAACCAAGCCTCTTCTTGTCTGCCTCGCGGAAGGTCATAGTCCTCTCTCTCTCCGCAGTCAAACATCCTGTGGTACTGTGCCACCTAATCTCAGGCACTAGGTCAAAACACCAACTACCCCAAAGGCCAATAAGTCTGCCGGTATAACTCATGGTCTCAACTGCACTGGACATGATCCACAAACCTCCTTCACTTGCACAACACCGACAGGAACCTGAACCTCTAGTGCACGTGGTAACGACTCCGCCTCTAGTCCATGCAGGAATGCACAATGCTCTAACTCGGACTGCTGTAATGAAATCCCATCTGCGACAATCCAATCCACTGTCGTGGCGCCCTCCAACCAGGCAGCACAGACTCATCTGCTCAATGCAGGTGGTCGTCGCTCAGTTTGCCTTGTCATCAAAGTCCAGTCTGCCAGAAAATATCTATACCAATCACATAGGGAGCACGGCCTCTGCCTCTTCTTACACCAAGGCGACGAATGTGGTCCTCCGCAGATAACGCATCCACGCTACCGCCGCTGCTGATACTAATGCTGATACTGCTATCGGGGTCCACCCAACCCCTGGCGTCTCAGAAATCCATGATCCTGGAGAAGGAAATCGGGAATGCCTCTGCAGGCCGATCTATCCTCCATCACCTAGTGCCAAGCGCCTCTATCCAGAACTCGCCTCTGGCGGCAGATCCCTATCCAAAGGAACTGCAGCGCCACGCTCCACAAACAACGCCTACTCCATTGAGGCGTCCTAAATCTGTAACGGGGGGGGGGGGACCGAATGAGCTGAAAGGTATCCTGTAGCAATCAACTCTCAGACAAATATCCTATGCGCCTCGTCCCTCTAAACATAGAGCGCGCAGTTCAACAACTGCGTAAACTCTTTGACACAAGGATGCTCTCAAGTAGTCTCTCCATCACCACCAACCACGACTCTGCCTCCAAAGGCTCCAAACTCAAACCTATAAATCGGGGTGGTTTATCTGTCGAAACTGGCTCAACTGATCGATAATGTCCCACAGCTCGTCAGCTGTCAGCGATCCACCCTGCCTCGGTGCCTCACTAAACGTCGGCACGGAGGGGGCTACTTGCTCCATCGGCGCCACTGAAATTGCTGCCACTGAAGATAAAACTCATCCCATCCCTTGAGAGAGGTATAAAACTCAATCAGGACTCTCGCTAAAAATCACGACTCTCACGAAGTCATCCTAGGATCCAACCACAAGCCTAGGGTTTCTATGTCCACAATGACCTACATCCTAGGCTCTGATACCACTCTAATCTGTCATGCCCCGGGGTCGAAACTACGACCCAGGCTCGCCAACAGATCCGCCACCTATATGAAAACCCCGCATAGGTGAAGCGTCCAACCTGCAAGAAAATGTACTACAGCTAAACAGATATCAGAGCTATAAAGAAAACTGCTATAAAACTAAAATCCAACCACTGTACAACTGGAAATAAAGGTACAATATCCATCTCCCAAGAATAAATCATACAAAATCCTCAGATACAATAACCCAGAACTCAACATAGAGGATAACCTGAAATAATACATCAGTGTACATGCTCTCAGTACAAGTCAGATCCTCGTTCATACAATGATCTCTCAAAAATGAAAAATAAAATAACTAATCTACTGACTGTACTGCAAATCTCCGATGAAGGGGGTACCGCTACTCTCCAAAGACAGGTAGGGATCTAGCTCGCGATTCCCTCGCCTCGAACAGCAATAGCAGAATCAGCAACACCCGCTAAGACTCTGCAAAACAAAGGAGAGGAAAGAAAAAGGAGGGGGATAACCCCCAACGGGTGTGAGAACTACACCAAAATGGAGTTCTCAGTGGATACCGCCACCAAGCCCGACGGTCTGCCCACTAAGTCTACTAGAGGCATAAGATAACAATGCAGTAAAAACTGAACAAGGAAAGCTAGAGATACACTACAGCTATCATGCCTCTATCTAAATGCTCAATGGGTGGTACAGATAAAAATATATGCAACTACTCGCACCCAAAGTGCTCAATCGACCCAGTCGAACTGACTGCGTCATAGGGTCCAGTCAAACATGCACCTACCTACTGCTATTACATCCAAGGAGGATCAGACTTACGTAGGGCGTCTGTGACTGCCAAAATTGGCCTAGCCAAAGGGACTGCATCGACAAGTCACGATACAATGGTAACAGATCCACTCTAGACGTGACACTCGAGGGGCGCGACCCCACCGAGGAAAAAGGTATCCGCGCATCTCTGTCGAGCTCAAAGTGGCTCCTGCAGGCTATAATCAAAATCCACGCTCACTCTCAGAACGGAAGGACTCAAGATCCTCAAATATCTGGCACGACGGTCGGAGTACTCTCGACGACTCAGCTAACTAGCTCTCATGAATCTCGAGACACTAACGAACTCAACCAACTTGTGGCACAAAACACACTGGCTGGAGATACTCCACAGCCGGGACCACCGTCGACCCAAACGGCTCCCAAAACGAAACACCCAACTCTCCACGCTTAACACACAGGTTGGAGGTACTCCACGGCCGGGATCGACCCACAACTCAGGGCTATCAAAACTGGTCAGACGACACTCAACGACCCGGAACCACCGTCAACCTCAACAGTTCTCAACAACACTAGCACAGGTCTAAACTCGGCTACCAGACTCCACTCAGCCCCCAGGCACGAGTGCAACAATGTCCCACAATAACCTGACTACTCGGCCCACTACCCAGGCGAGGAAAATCTATGTCCAGGAAAAGATATAAAGTGTGGGATATCTAAAGCATAAAAAAAACCTAGCCCAAGTGAAGGTTCTCTACTAGTCTAGTTAAACATGCAACATATAACGGGGTGCTAGGTCAAGTTCCAATAATAGTATGTAATTAAACAAAGCATAAATAGAAAATCCTCATCTCTCCTAAGCATGCTTCCTATCTTCTCTAGCATGAAATAAACATATCCCTCTAGCATGCTATCAATCAAAAGGGGCAACATTCCCAAGATAAGCTCCTACTAATCACCATCATGATACTCCCTATCGCAATTCTTATAAACATAATATGGATGTTATTCATGCGATTCTCAAACAAATACTGATACTAGGTGTAGTGATCCGGTCTTTCGGGGTATTTTTGACTTACGTGTAGTCATTTAAGCCTTTAAGTGAAATAGAATTATTCAATTCTTGAAGTTGGCCATTGTGGGACGCTAGTATTTTTCCGCGATTGTGCGCGGAAAAAGAAAGCCGACGGCGCGATCGGATCTGAAATCCGATATCGGGAACCCCCTGAACGGGATTCAAAGTGATACGGTAATTAGTCGTGCATCGGAATCCGTGCTAAATATCTTGCACCCGTTAGAGATAAGGTGGTTTATCTCGTGGGGGATAATTAATTAGTTAATTAATTATCCCAGACGGAAAATTAATTAATTCTCTTACGTACGAATTAAAGAGGAATTAATTAAAGGTAAAGTACGACTATATAAGGGATCCCGAATATCGGAAAGGAAAAGAAAAGAAAATAAAAACCCTAATCGGAGAGAAGGGAAAAAAGGAAAAGATGAAACCCTAGCCGGAAGAAAGGGAAAGGAGAAAGAGAAGGAGCCCGATCTTCCCGGACGCCGAACCGAAGACAAGAACACGACCGGACAACCTTTCCGTCGATCTTCGGTTAGTAAAATAATTTATTTAAATTATTTGGGATTTTGTTCGTTGTCTTTTTCGTTGAGTTCTTGGTTTCTTGCTTTCTCCGTCGTATCAGTCACCGTCGCCGACGTCGTCTCCTTGAAAAGGCGCGGAACGGACGTCGGAGGCGCGCGATGCCGCTAGGGCATCGCGCGGAGGAGGGTCACGGACGGCACCGCACGGGCGCCGCGCGGCCACCGCGCGGACCCGCAACCGTGCGGGTACCGCGCGGACGCCGCGCGGCTGCCGCACGGGAGGCACCCGCGCGGGCCCGCAATCTTGCGGGCACCGCGCGGGCGCCGTGCGGCTGCCGCGCGGGCGGCCCCCGCGCGGGCCCGCATCCATGCGGGCACCGCGCGGGCGCCGCACGGCTGCCGCGCGGGCGGGCCCCGCGCGGGCCCGCATCCATGCGGGCACCGCGCGGGCGCCGCGCGGGAGGCACCCGCGCGGGCCCGCACCCGTGCGGGCACCGCGCGGGCGCCGCGCGGCTGCCGCGGGGGCGGCCCCCGCACGGGCCCGCACCCGTGCGGGCACCGCGCGGGCGCCGCGCGGCTGCCGCACGGGCGGCCCCCACGCGGGCCCGCATCCATGCGGGCACCGCGCGGGCGCCACGCGACTGCCGCACGGGCGGCCCCCGCGCGGGCCCGCATCCATGCCGGCACCGCGCGGGCGCCGCACGGCTGCCGCGCGGGAGGCACCCACGCGGGCACCGTGCGGCCGTCGCACGGGCAACCCGCGCGGGGCACCGCGCCGCGAGGGCATCGTCCGCGGAGATACGCCGCGCGGTTCTGAACCGCTTTGTGCTCCGGCAGACGGCGACGGCGGCTCGGGAATTCCGTTTCGTCAACCGGACAATGTTGGACTTTTCCGTCAAAAACAAAGGAGTAAATTGGGTCTTATGTTTTCGGATGTAAGTACACGCTTTTAACTATAGTTATCCTTGCGGACTTTCTTTAGGTCCAGACGCGCAGCGGGGGTGCGCGAAAGATTCGAGTGTTCCGATCTCTCTCCAAATAGGTGGGTACGGTTGCTGTAAATACAACCAGTGCAGTAAGTGCATCTATCGTCATTAAAGTGCTCTCAATTTATCTTACAAAGTAGATGGACAGTTTAACCTTTCGCATAATTGTGTTATTATCTAACAATTGAAGCGGCTGCGGTCGCAATGTTCATGACACGCCGATCTCGGCAAAAACCGTTTTGGGATGCTGCACGTACACAGGCGGATTGGCCTCCGTATGGGTGTACTTTTCCGGAAGAGTGGTCTTGTATGACCCGTGTTCCTCACAAAGGGGTGGGAGCCGTGAGGACCCCTTCGCGCCCGCTGGGAATAGCACACCAGCACCGTGGAAGGGGTTAAATGCATCAAAGGAGTGCTTGCGCACGAGGGGAGACTTTGGTCTCTCCGATAAATATTCTGGGGTTGGTGCCCAATTAAATTGATAAATCTGGGGTCGGGGCCCAGCTTAATATGTGCAGGGTTTTTAGCGAAATGGTTACGGTGTTTCCGGTTTGCTCCTTATTCCTTATTGTTGTTAGACATCTACTTTGTTTGTCACTGACTTTACCCACTCCGTGACAGGCGCTACGAGGGGCGTTACTCGGGAGATTGTTGAGACTGCGTCGCGAGGACCGTAGTCAGAACGCTTGGTTATTATCATTATCTCATCTCTTTTACGCATGTTAGTTAATTTGCTTGTGAGTAGAAATATTCGTGGACATGTATTACTTGGCACTGTGGATGAGTTGTACTTTTATAGTTTGGTTCTTCTGATGATGTTTCTTATGCGGCATGTTTTCATGATAAGCCAAATGATTTCGAAAAGGGTTTTCTCAAAACGAAGTGCCGTGTGGGCACGGGTTTTGCAATTGCTGGCTTTATCCTTTCTAAACATTGATGCCGCTTTAATATTCCGCTTGATGTTGAATGTCTATTGTATGGTTGATGGTTGATGATTGTTGTATGTTGTTGTAAATGAGACGCCGTGCATATACAAAGGAGACTCTGTCCGCGGACAGGGAGAATTTTGTGTATGTGGCGGTCTGGCACGCACCGGGGATGAGGTTTAATGTACCGTGTTCAGAAAAAAAAAAAAGATACACACGAATTTCCGCTTTGATAGACTCAAAAACCCCCGGGGGCGTGACAGATTAAATGGTATCAGAGAAAAACAACCATAACCATAGTAGACGAGATCCACATCCACAGTGTAGGGTACCACAAGCAAATTAGACATGAGATAACCAAGGTATAAGTGCGTAGTACGTGAGAGTACGGGGAATAGGGGAACGTAATATAGGTATAATCGTAAGGCAGGGTATTAGGGTTATAACCTTAGGGTTAACGTGGTTTCTTTGTATTACAGCGGACAACGGCCAGGATCCGGCCACCGAGTACTAACCATTCTCAATGGACAGGATGGATTCCATAGCTGCAGCCAACCGCATACTCCGCAACCAGCTACGCGACATAGCGGGGCAAATGCTAACTCTCACAGAGCGCCTAGGCATACTGACTCAGGATTTTGAGGGTGTCGACCGCATCCGGCAAGACGCCAGGAACGGCGCCTATCGGGGAATGTCGCCGACAGGATTCCCTACTTTTAATGAAGCGGTTATATTGGCCCAGCGGGCAGAGCAAGAACTGGCCGAGGCACGCGCTCGGCAGTGTTATCCCTATCCCAGACAGGCAGAGAACCCCTTCCAGCAGGGCCCGGCACTCAAACGTCCGAGGACAGAGGGAACCTTTGGAAAGGTAAGGAGAGGAGGATCCAAACCGCAGGGGAAACCGTGTCCCATATGCAGCGGGGCGCATCAGGTGACTGACTGTCCATGGAGTCACGACCACTGCTACCGGTGTGGCAAGCCAGGACACGCACGCTTCGAGTGCCCACGGAAACCGGGCACCACCAGGCCTCCGGCACCGCGACCGGAGAGGACGGGGAAGACTGCTGCACCCGTTCCACGAGGGGGCCCCGCCCCGGAGGGCCAAGGAGGAAGACGACCGGAGAAAGCGCGGGAGGACGAACCGACACCAGCAAGGGACGCGAAACCACTTCAGGGACCGTGCGTAATCTGCAAGGGAGCTCACCCGGTGGCAGAATGTACGTGGAGGTACCACTACTGCAATCAGTGCGGCTTACCGGACCACTCCCGTGCCTTCTGCCCTCAGAGGCCCACTTCCGCCGCCGCCGCGCCACCACAGCAGGAAGGACCAGAGAATGCCGCGGCCCCCGTTCAGCCAAAGCATTCGCCTGACGACCAGCAATCTGCAGACTCCTCAGACGACAAGTCCCTTCCCCAGCACGCCGTACGACGCTGGCCCAGGGGCTGTGGACGGGCTTCCCGGGATACTACGGTGGAGGACGCCACGTCCCAGACCTAGTGACGGCAGGTAAACTTTTGGTTCCACTTTTTCCTTCTTAGATTAGGAGCACCGGTCACACCTTAGCCTGCTACCCCTATTAGACGCTCTCTCTCTCTTGCTCCCTCTCTTTAGAATCCTTAAGTATTAGGCGAAGCCTCCCCCGGCCGATGTGCGCGGGCGGGCTTCGAAGTATAGGAGAACCTTGTGTACTCGGGGCCCGTTAAGGGCCATGCAAGGAACAAATAGGCTCCACCCTATGCCTTGCAGCCGAGGACCCAATGGGCCGATAGGTAGTTCAGGGCCGCTCCCCAGATAAGGATCAGCGGTCCCGTGGTAAGGGAATTTCCGGACGTATTTCCGGCAGAGCTCCCCGGAGCGCCGCCGGAACGAGAAGTCGGCTTTCCCATTGAACTACTTCCCGGCACCAAACCCATCACCAAGGCACCGTACAGGATGGCCTTCGCAGAGTTGAAGGAACTCAAGGCACAGTTGGAGGACCTTTTGGATAAAGGCTTCATCAGACCTAGCGCGTCACCCTGGGGCGCGCCCGTCCTGTTTGTGAGAAAGAAGGACGGAAGTCTCCGGTTGTGCATCGACTACCGGGAGATAAATAAGGTCACCGTTAAGAACAAGTACCCCCTGCCAAGGATCGACGACCTCTTCGACCAACTACAGGGGGCGACGGTGTTTTCAAAGATTGACCTGCAGTCGGGCTATCATCAGGTCCAGGTCAAGGGGGAGGACATCCCCAAAACGGCTTTTCGGACTCGCTACGGTCATTACGAATTTACAGTAATGCCGTTCGGGCTCACGAATGCCCCGGCAGTATTCATGGACATGATGAACAGGGTATTCAAACCCTTCCTGGATTTATTCGTGGTGGTCTTCATCGACGATATCCTCATCTACTCCCGTACAGACGAGGAACACGAAGAACATCTGCGCACAGTCCTCCAGACCCTACGGGAACAGAAACTCTACGCCAAACTCAAAAAGTGTGAGTTTTGGCTCCGAGAGGTTGGCTTCTTGGGGCACGTAATCTCAGCGGCTGGAGTCGCAGTCGATCCGAAGAAGATAGATTCGGTGACGGACTGGTCCCAACCGACGACGGTAACAGAGGTTCGAAGCTTTCTAGGATTAGCCGGGTACTACCGGCGCTTCGTGGAGGGTTTCTCCAAGATAGCCACCCCCTTAAACCGTTTGACTAAAAAGGGGGAAAAGTTCATCTGTGTTGGGTTATATGTAATAAGGATCTAAATAGGGGAAAAAACACCTAGAGGGGGGTGAATAGGTGTAAACGTATAAACACTCAAAAATCGTTGCGATAAAAACCCAATGCGGAAATAAAAATAATACGCAAGATTTTTACGTGGAAAACTCCATCACCGGAGTAAAAAACCACGGGACCGATAACACGGCAGAAATCCACTAGAATTAAAACACGTACAAGGTGATTTACCGTACACACTTACGACTCAACCTTTTCCATACGCTCCTAGAGGATCTTCTCCGCTCGCTCCACGACGCTTCTCGAATCCACGATCTGCGTCCAACGCCGAATCCACGGCGTCCAACGTCGAATCCACGACGTCCGACCGAATCCACGGTCTTCACCCAATAGCACCCTTCGAATCCACGAACGTGCCTCGCTCCGAATCCACGAGAGCGGTTGAACCTTGAATCCACAAGGACACGCGAATCCACGCGCCGATTTTTGGGGTAAATCGTTGTTTTTGGTGGTGATGATCCGCCGAATACTTAGATCAAAGATAGATCGGAAATACCATCTAAGTATTCATTAGTTTGATTCAACTCAAGATGTGAGTATGAAAACCTAGAATCAAACTAATCAATATAGATGAAGAAACATAGAGTATTCTCTAATGATTTCCTTTCTTCTCTATATGTGGATCTTAGAGCCGTATAAGATGATATATGAAAATGACGGCTATTTGGATTTTCGGCCTCTTTTTGGATTGACCCTAGAAAAAGAGTCATAGGGTCTATTTATAGGTTAGAAACCCTGGGAAGGAGATAAGAATCAAAAACCTAACATTTCTGGAAATTTTACGGACGGCGATCCGGATCGGATTAGCTGTGATCCGGATCGTCGTAACGAGTCAGGCAATTCCAGAAAAATGAAGGTTCGGGATCCGGATCGAAGTGCTTGATCCGGATCGTTCATACAGTTCACCAAACATCAACGTTCGGGATCCGGATTGCGAAGCCTGATCCGGATCGTTCAAGGAAGATGGTAAACTCAGTGTTCGGGATCCGGATCAAGAGAGGCTACGATCCGGATTGAACTGGTGTATGAACGAACCACCTTCGGGATCCGGATCGAACAACCTGATCGGGATCCTGAACATGTCCCAAGTCCAGTTTTTGATTTTTATGTAATGAAAGATTCTTCCAAGTGTTTCTACACTACAAGAAGTATTCGGATCACACAAAATCTTTAGTAAAACATACCTGATCCTTTTGAATTCTTCTTTCTTGAGATTGAGTTAAATGATCCAACTTTCTTCACCTTCAATCTTCAAGACTTGAGACTTTCACGAAACTACGCCAACTCAAATTTCGTAACAATCTCCCGCTTTGGCGGTTTCGTGACAAAACACAGATCCACTAAAGAAAATTCAAAAAGATATTTTTGTTGCTATCACCATACAACAAAAATTTACAATGGAGATCCGAAAATTTAAAAACATGAGATAAACTCCTAAAACAGACTCTAGACTTAGACATCTGTACTCTCTGCACAAAGAAATCATTCTTGACAAAAAGAGATCGTTAGATACCTCAAGAATATTTAGCATTCAAAACCTAGTACAGAGATAGAGTTTATCTGATCATCATGACATTTGAGAATTCAGATATGTAAGAGAATCATAGTCAAAAACCAACATATCTTCTATGCAATCAAAAACCAAATGTCATAAAGTGTTAGTCCAACATCAACTTGTTAGTCATATTACATGCCCAAATAGTTAGTCGAATAGTTAGTAGAGACATGCAAACAATCACAAGATAAAAACCAAAGTTGAAGTTGAAGTGATACTTACCTTGATGTTCATACATTCACATCATCATTGTTCAATCATTCACATCATCATTGTACCTTGATGCAGTCATCATTGTTCATCATTGTACCTTGATGTATACAAGATCACAATTTTCACAATATCATTGTTCAAGTTCTCTAAACTCTCTCCCCCTTTTTGTCACAAACAAAGCCAAAATTACCAAAAATTGAAGGAGAGTTAAAAAATTTCAAAGGAAATGTTCCGAAATTTAAGAACTAGAACTAAGATTAAGTCCTAAAAACTGAAAAACCTGCACAAGAAAAGGTTAAAAATCTGCAAAAGAATAAAAAGAAAGGAATCAGTCATCAGATTCGGAGTCTTCAGAGCTTGTGCAGCCCATCTTAGAAAACATCTTTTTCACCAGCTTGGTCATTGAATTGACCTTCTTAGTTATGGTAATGTGAGCTGTCGTGATGAGCTCGAGCTCATTGGAGATTCTCGTCTGTGCCTTGGAAATCTGTTCCTGCTCAACAGATAATCGTTGTTGTTCTTTGTAGATGGATGAGACTGATGCTTCATCCGCTGGTGTGGGTGCTGGTTGCGATGGTGACGCGGAAGTGCCGCTACTAGGTTTCGTTCCGCATGGAGGGATTGGAGTGACGTGGGGCAATTTGTGAAGTGACTTCACAACGGTGGACTCATCGATCATACCCAAACATTGATGATAAGTCGGTGAGGTAATGTCAACCTGGAATTTCTTCAAGATCCTCATTATAATCAGTGGAAATGGAATTCTTTCTGTGGGATGAGGGTGCTCAACATATCTTGTCATTCTATTCCAAATAATGTATGGAATGTTGATATTCAATCCCATTGCCTCAGACGGATGTCCTAAGAGATACAAAAATAGCATTCGATCCCATCTCAAGACTTTCGTCTGCATATTTGGAAGGATATTGTAACAAGTGATGAAGTTTAGAAATCGGTACTCAAGACGAAGTTCCTTGGATCTGATCGATTTCTCTGTTGATTGCGTTCCTTCCAAACAAATTTTCTTAATAACCATTTGCCACAAAGTGTTCGTCAAAACCTTTCCCTTCAAGTAATTAACTCCTGTCTTGCTGGCAGGCATTCCCAAAACCTCGCCAATCAATTGTGGAGTAATTTTGAATCTTGTGCCTTGGATGTTCGTGTAAAATTCCATTGGACCGTTTTCAATTTCACGAAGGTGCCGTGCATTTGTATAGAAGGCCCTTACAAGATGCAGACAGTATCCAAGCACTTCTGGAAAACGACAAACTTGAATAAGGTTTCCTTGTTCAATCAGAACGCCAAACTCAGGAGAGTGATCTCATAGAGCCTCAATATTGACATGCCTCTCACCAATGCATTCACGATTCTCAAATGCCCTTAGGCGATCCGAATTAATGAACACTTGTTCCTCCGGAGGTGGAGAATCCGGAATAATTGGTTCGTTAGACATGAAACCTCGTGCTCGTCCAAACCGTCGAGCGAGTCGTTTCCTTTTCACTGAGATGGTTGGTGCAGTCATAGGTGCTTTACCTTTGTCCATGGGTGCTTTTTCTTTCGATGCATCGGATGCTTTTCCTTTTGAACCATCAGACGCCTTTTGTTCAGGCAATGAGTCATCATCATCTGTCAATTCAGTCCAATCTACCTCGTGATAATCTACTTCTGTGTCGCTGATCACATGAAACTCACCCTTTTGTTGTGTTTTCTTAGCTCTTTTTAACTTGTTTGTGGCCCGAGTGTGCACCATAGTGACCAATAAAAGAATGATCCATGAGAATCCCATTGATCCAAGTGCTTTAAGAAGATTAAAATCCTGTGAGCAACAACTCAAGAACACATGAGAAAATTGTTAATTTTCAAAGATTTGAAAAATTGTACCCAAACAATCATAATCATGTAGAGAGACTAAGAATCAAATTAGTTTTGCAAAAGGACTTTTAAAAATAGATCAATTGCATGATTTTCGAAAATCCTTATTATATGCCCTAAAACCGAAATTTTAGAAATCGAAGCCTAAAAATCCTTTAATCAGGGGAATACTTAGCATATAATCAAAACTAATCTACCCTGAGTTCTTATTTCAAAAGAAATTTGATCAAAAACCATCCACAAACAAAGTTGATCCAAGAAATTCATCACGTTTGAGGAGGAAAAGAGAAAAACGGTGAAAAACCGAGATTTTGATCAATAAAACTTACTTGGAGTTGAAGAACTCGAGTTTGAAAGCTTCCAGGAAGGATGAAATCTAGAGAGAGAGGCTCTGGAAACTTTGGAACAAAAGATTGGAGTAAAAGAAATCAAAACCCTTTTGTTCTTTATAAAGCCCTAGCCGCGATCCGGATCAGTTCATGATTGCGATCCGGATCGGCTACCCGCAGTGAGAAACTGCGTTCGGGATCCGGATCGGCAGGTCCAATCCGGATCGTCAGCCCGCAGAAGAAAACCTGCGTTCGGGATCCGGATCATCTTGCCCGATCCGGATCGGCTCCAACTTTTTCTTTAGAAAATTTCAGAGAAATTCAAGAAAAACCAGAAAAAGATTGTAAGCACAAATGTGTATCAACTTTAAACAAAAATCATCGTTTCATACAACAAGAATTAGATTATGCCAAATCTATCAATAATATCCAAAAATGAAACGAAAATTTACAAAAATTAAATCCCTTAAAGTTGAACACCTTCAATTACATCTAACTTGATCTTATGAGTAATGCCTTTATCAAATCATCAATTCAGTAAAGAAAATGAAATACAAAGATCAATAGATGTTTGAAATCCCAAATATAATAGATAATATATCTAGACAATCTGTTGAAGAGAGTGGCTCTTTGAGCATCTTTCTTTAAAAACCCACCTTATACCAACCTTGAAATTTGACGGAGTCAAGTATTTCAACATGCATTATACTTAATCAAAATTTGAACAACCATGCTTGGTATACATGTGGTAGCTGCACACAATACTCGGACGACCGAGGTGGTAGCTCTTTCCTCCATGTGGTGGTAGTTTTCACACTCCTCATTGGGATGTAACTCTTTCCACATCTTTTGAGCATTTTACTTTTTCTATGACTCCCCCTCAATTGGCTATCAATTATTTAAGATATAAAGTATTCAACCAAATATTGATCTCGATTTCATACTCGACTAAGCAGTCAAATAAGATAATGACTATACCAAGAGATCATTGAGAGAGAGAAATTGACTTTGATCACTTAGAAGATGATTTAATTAACATAAATGATCATTGCAACAGTGAAATATTATGATGGCAAAAGCATAATAAATTTCTAAATGTGCGAAAAGATGCAATTAAAGTCAATTATGATCTATGCTCAATTAATGTCCTATGTACAAACATAGATAATGAACAAAACAAAAACAAATACAAAACCTATCCTAAGCAAAGGTTTCAAAAGGAAGTTTATTTCAAGGAAAGCATTCCAATTGCTTTTCGTAAATGAATAAAACGTTTTTGATCCAAAGGTTTTGTTAGAATGTCAGCTAATTGATCCTCAGTTGAAATATATGAAAGTTGAAGAGTATTTGATTCAACTAGCTCTCTAAGAAAATGATATCTAAGTTCAATATATTTTGTTCTAGAGTGCAACACAGGGTTTTTAGAAATGTTAATTGCACTTGTGTTGTCACAAAGAATTGTTACCGAAGATGCTGAAATGCGAAAGTCGCTCAATACGCTTTTCATCCAAATGAGTCGAGTTGAGCAACTTCCAGCTGAAATGTATTCCGCTTCGGCAGTCGAGAGTGCTATGCAATTCTGCTTTTTACTGTGCCATGCAACAAGGCAATGGCCAAGATAGAAGCATGCACCACTCGTGCTTTTCCGATCATCCACTGATCCTGCCCAATCGGCATCTGAGTATCCCACAATATCCAGACTTGTTCCCATAGGATACCAAATTCCGAAATTAATTGATCCTTTGATATACCGGATGATCCTTTTCACCGCTTTCAGGTGAACCTCCTTTGGTGCTGATTGATATCTCGCGCAAATCCCAACACCAAAAGATATATCCGGGCGACTAGCCGTGAGGTAAAGTAGACTTCCAATCATACTTCTATACAGTTTCTCGTCTACATTCTCACTATGTGATTCACTTCCAAGTCCCTTGTGGCTAGTTCCCATTGGAGTCGGAAAATCTTTACAATTTTCTAGATCGAACTTTTTGACCAACTCCATTGCATACTTGGATTGACTCAAGTGAATACCTTCATCATTTTGTTTAATTTGCAATCCAAGGAAATAAGTCAATTCGCCCATCATGGACATCTCAAATTCGCTTTCCATGGTCTCCGCGAATTTAGAAGCATCATTATCTCTTGTTGCGCCAAATACTATGTCATCGACATATATTTGTGCTACAATGAAATTGTTTTGATAATGCTTCACAAAGAGAGTCCTGTCAGCTCCCCCTCGAGTATAGCCCTTCTCCAAAAGGTGCTTTGTTAACCTTTCGTACCATGCTCGCGGTGCTTGTTTCAGACCGTAAAGAGCCTTTTTCAAACGAAAAACATGGTTAGGTTGTTTATGATCTACAATACCTTTCGGTTGAGCCACATAAACTTCCTTATTTAAAAACCCATTTAGAAAAGCGCTCTTAACGTCCATTTGAAATAATTTGATTTTAAAATGACAAGCAATAGCAAACAGTATACGAATGGACTCGAGTCTAGCTACAGGGGCGAATGTTTCGTCAAAGTCTATACCTTCTACTTGAGAGTAGCCTTGAGCAACTAATCGTGCCTTGTTCCTGATGATAGTACCATCCTCATTTTTCTTGTTCTTGAAGATCCATTTGGTACCTATCACATTGTGTTGCTGTGGAGGCTTCGTTAATTCCCAGACTTTGTTTCGCTCAAATTGATGGAGCTCTTCCTGCATTGCTTTAATCCAGTAGTCATCCTGAAGAGCTTCATCTATGTTCTTTGGTTCGATTAAAGATACGTAGCAAGCGAATCCACAAACCAACTGCCTCCGAGTTCTGACTCCTTCTTGTGGATCTCCAATAATATTCGATTCCGGATGATCCTTGGAGATTCGTAACGTTTGGTGAAACGGAGTACTCGGAGATACATGAGATGATTCCTGCACATCAGATAAACTAGAAGAGCCATTAGATGCATCATTAATATTGGAAGTATTATCATGAGAAGATGCACTAGCAGGAGAATCATCATCTAGAGAGATATCGAGGGTAGATTTTTCAGATCCAAAGTGAAAAGCTTCATCTACTTTAACATTTATAGATTCTACGATCGTCTTAGATTCCAAGTTAAAAACTCGATATGCTCTACTATTAGTAGAATACCCCAAGAAAATCCCTTCGTCACTTCGTGAGTCAAACTTTCCAAGGTTTTCACGGTCACGTAAAATGTAACACCGACTCCCGAAGATGCGAAAATATTTGATGTTGGGTTTTCTACCACACCATAGTTCATATGGTGTATTTAACGTTCCCGGGCGCAAGAACACTCGATTAATGACATAGGCAGCGGTGTTCACAGCTTCAGCCCAAAAATGTAGCGGTAAATTCCGGCTATGAAGCATCACACGCGCCATCTCTTGAACAACCCTGTTCTTGCGCTCGACAACACCATTCTGTTGAGGTGTATAGGGTGCAGAGAATTCATGCTTAATACCGTTTGAAGTACAAAAGTCAATGAATTTTGAATTAATGAATTCTCCACCTCTATCACTTCTAACACGAATGATCTTTTCATTCTTTTCAATCATAATACGAAGGCAAATCTCGTGAAAAGAATCAAAAGTATCAGCTTTCTCTTTTAAAAATGCTACCCAAGAATACCGAGAGAAATCATCAACCAATAAAAAAATATACCATTTACCTCCCAAAGATGGTTGACGGGTCGGCCAAAAGAAAAAGAAGAAAAGAAAATAGTCTACATAAACTACACAAGATTTAATCGTAGAACGATTAAAGACAAGGAGGGGTTTCACCTTTGCATACCCAAACCTTTTGAGTTTTGGAGTATGTTGGCAATGGTTGAGAAGTTTTCCTTGATGAAGACGTCTTGCATGATTGGTCTTTTTCTTTTGTCATCGTCTTATTTGAAGTACTACCAATGTCCTTTTCTTTAGGAAAATCCTTTTTTGAATTCCGGGGAGTGAACTTATTGGTAGTAGTTGCAAGATGTGGTTGATTTGATCTTTGAGCTCCAATCTTGCAGTTTCTTTCAATGTGCCCTGCAAAATTACAACGAAAACATACCTTTGTGCTTGACGATTCTGAAGAGGATGAAGTAGGCTTGTTGTCGTTGGTTGTCATAATTTCCGGTGTCGGAGGAGGAGATACCGACTGAGGCACAAAGACTGTCCCAACCGAACTAAAATTGTCTTCAGTTCGATTGTATCCGAGGCCGAACTTGTTTGTTTGACCAAGACCAAGAAGTTTATCCAACTTACTCCTTCCAAAAGAAAATTGCTGTAAGTCATCCTTGAGTTGGCAAATGGTCTCTGTCATTTCCGATTTTTCCCGTCGGGCCTCGCCGTAGAGCTTCAAGAAATAGTTCGCTTTGTTCACCATATCTATATAGTTCTTCTCGAGTTGCTCATTGGACTCTTGAAGGGAAACATTTTCTTTTATCAGTTTATCCCTTTCCACTTCAAGATCGGTCGAGAGAGAAGTTACCCTTTTTACTTCTTCTTCGAGATCATGCACTCTCCCTCTCAAACTCTTGTTTTGCTTAGCCACTTTCTTTGAATCCCTCAAAAGTCTGTGGTAGGCTAGAGCAAAATCTTCACCTTCCGAATCATCCGATTCATTGTCCGTTGCATTCTTTTCAACAGTGGAGTTGGACAACGACTCGGATGTACTTGCCATAAAGCACATGAAGGGTGAAGATACGGACGCGTGGAATGCGGTGGAGCTCTTTTCTTCATCACTCGAAGACGACTCATTTGACGTTGAGTTGTCATCCCAAGTGACGACTTGCATCGCCTTCTTCTTTGCCGGATACTTGTTAGGACACTCCGTTGCAATGTGGCCGTAGCCTCGACATTTGAAGCATTGAAGTTGTCCTTCAGAACTTTTCTTATCCTTTGAGAAGTTCTCTTGCTTTCTTGACTTGTAACTTGAAGTACCCTTGCCTTTGTTCGACTTTCCGAAGGATGGAGATTTGCTTGAATTACCCCTTCGAAAGTTGCGGCGAAACTTCCTTGTCAAGAGAGCGAGCTGCTTCTCAAATTCCTCCATAGAAAGGTTCTCGTCATCGTCTGAGGAGGATGTATCCGCGTCTTCTTCCTTAGTTGTTTTCAACGCATAACCTGAAGACTTAGAAGTGGATGCCTTTCCAGAAGAATTGTTAGTAGTAAATGTCATTTCATAAGTTTGTAATGAACCAACTAATTCTTCTACACGTATTTCGTCCGGGTGTTTAATAGTTTCAATGGCAGTAACCTTTGGGCGAAATCGTTCAGGAAGAGTTCTTAAGATCTTTCTTACAATCTTAAATTCTGGAATCTTCTCTCCCAGGTTAGCACATGAGTTTACGATATCTTGCAATCGTGTATAGTAGTCCGTGAAAGATTCATTTTCTGCCATCAAGATAGAGTCAAACTTGCTCGTAAGCATTTGCAGTTTCTGAATCTTCACGAGGTTAGTTCCCTCATGTGTAACCTGAAGAACATCCCAGATTTCTTTCACAGTCTCATATGCCGAGACGCGAGAGAATTCAGTTTGAGATAAGGCATTAAAAATAGCATTAATTCCCTTGCCATTGTAAGAAGATGAATCTAACTCTTCCTTGGTCCATTTCGACCTAGGTTTTAAGGTGTGAACATCACCAATAAATTCAGTTGGATTAGACCATCCTAATTCAATTGATTGCCACACCCGTTCGTCGATGGAAATTAAAAAGGCTTTCATCCGCACTTTCCAGTACGCATAATTTGTTCCATCGAAGAACGGGGGTCGGTTGATGTTTCCACCTTCAACCATTGTTTACAACCCTATTCCCGCTCTGATACCACTTGTTGGGTTATATGTAATAAGGATCTAAATAGGGGAAAAAACACCTAGAGGGGGGTGAATAGGTGTAAACGTATAAACACTCAAAATCGTTGCGATAAAAACCCAATGCGGAAATAAAAATAATACGCAAGATTTTTACGTGGAAAACTCCATCACCGGAGTAAAAAACCACGGGACCGATAACACGGCAGAAATCCACTAGAATTAAAACACGTACAAGGTGATTTACCGTACACACTTACGACTCAACCTTTTCCATACGCTCCTAGAGGATCTTCTCCGCTCGCTCCACGACGCTTCTCGAATCCACGATCTGCGTCCAACGCCGAATCCACGGCGTCCAACGTCGAATCCACGACGTCCGACCGAATCCACGGTCTTCACCCAATAGCACCCTTCGAATCCACGAACGTGCCTCGCTCCGAATCCACGAGAGCGGTTGAACCTGAATCCACAAGGACACGCGAATCCACGCGCCGATTTTTGGGGTAAATCGTTGTTTTTGGTGGTGATGATCCGCCGAATACTAGATCAAAGATAGATCGGAAATACCATCTAAGTATTCATTAGTTTGATTCAACTCAAGATGTGAGTATGAAAACCTAGAATCAAACTAATCAATATAGATGAAGAAACATAGAGTATTCTCTAATGATTTCCTTTCTTCTCTATATGTGGATCTTAGAGCCGTATAAGATGATATATGAAAATGACGGCTATTTGGATTTTTCGGCCTCTTTTTGGATTGACCCTAGAAAAAGAGTCATAGGGTCTATTTATAGGTTAGAAACCCTAGGAAGGAGATAAGAATCAAAAACCTAACATTTCTGGAAATTTTACGGACGGCGATCCGGATCGGATTAGCTGTGATCCGGATCGTCGTAACGAGTCAGGCAATTCCAGAAAAACGAAGGTTCGGGATCCGGATCGAAGTGCTTGATCCGGATCGTTCATACAGTTCACCAACATCAACGTTCGGGATCCGGATTGCGAAGCCTGATCCGGATCGTTCAAGGAAGATGGTAAACTCAGTGTTCGGGATCCGGATCAAGAGAGGCTACGATCCGGATTGAACTGGTGTATGAACGAACCACCTTCGGGATCCGGATCGAACAACCTGATCCGGATCCTGAACATGTCCCAAGTCCAGTTTTTGATTTTTATGCAATGAAAGATTCTTCCAAGTGTTTCTACACTACAAGAAGTATTCGGATCACACAAAATCTTTAGTTAAACATACCTGATCCTTTTGAATTCTTCTTTCTTGAGATTGAGTTAAATGATCCAACTTTCTTCACCTTCAATCTTCAAGACTTGAGACTTTCACGAAACTACGCCAACCTCAAATTCCGTAACATGTGCCCTCCCGGTACTCAGCCAGGGAAATGCCCTCCTGGTAACTCAGCCAGGGAAAAAATGCCCTCCTGGTAACTCAGCCAGGGAAAATGCCCTCCTTGTAACTCAGCCAGCGAAAATGCCCTCCTGGTAACTCAGCCAGGGAAAAATGCCCTCCTGGTAACTCAGCCAGGGAAAATGCCCTCCTAGTAACTCAGCCAGGGAAAATGCCCTCCTGGTAACTTAGCCAGGGAAAAATGCCCTCCTGGTAACTCAGCCAGGAAAATGCCCTTCTGGTAACTCAGCCAGGGAAAATGCCCTCCTGGTAACTCAGCCAGGAAAAATGCCCTCCTAGTAACTCAGCCAGGAAAAATGCCCTCCTGGTAACTCAGCCAGGGAAAATGCCCTCCTGGTAACTCAGCCAGGGAAAAATGCCCTTCTGGTAACTCAGCCAGGAAAAATGCCCTCCTGGTTACTCAGCCAGGGAAAAATGCCCTCCTGGTAACTCAGCCAGGGAAAATGCCCTCCTGGTAACTCAGCCAGGGAAAATGCCCTCCTGGTAACTCAGCCAGGAATATGCCCACACAGCTGGGACCGCCGTCACTCCAAACGGCTCCCACAATAACACCCCACTCATAGGCGAGAAGAACCGACTGACGCGGCAAAAATCCGAAAATCCTGATAGACCGGTGCCTAGAACCCCAATCAAACAAGAACATATTCTAGGCTCTTCTAGGCTCAGCTTATCGAAGTTTTCGATCCTGTGACCTGTGGGTTATGGGCCCACCACGATTCCGCTGCGCGACTCTGATAGTTCAACCTCCCGCTGTGGGGTATTCATCAGGTGAGGGGTGTGTCCTCTTCACACACGATGTCTCAGGGGTATCGCAACCCAAAGCAAAGCAACAAACGTCAGGACACAACAACCATACGACCCATCCAGCGAAAGTCTAAGACATGTCATCCATTCCATAGCATTATGTTGTCGCAGCCACATAATCGCTTGGAAAGTAAACATGGCAACCACTCATCCCGTCTCTTGGGAGAGGTAAAAACTCAATCAAGACTCTCGCTATAAGTCACGACTCTCACGTAGTCATTCTAATGTCAACCACAAGCCTAGGGTTTCTAAGTCCACCACGACCTACAACCTAGGCTCTGATACCACTCTAATCTGTCACGCCCCGGGGTCGAAACTGCGACCCGGGCTCACTACAGATCCGCCATCTGTACGGAAACTGCCGTACAGACGAAGCGTCTAACTGCAGAAAGAATCAACTACAGAAATACAGGTATCGGAGCTGAAAACCAAACCTGTACTTGAAAATAATACAATATCCATCTCCCAAATACAATCGTATACAAAGTCCTCTGATACAAAACTCAAAAGGGAGATATCTCCAATAAAGTACATCGGTGTACACGCTCTCACTACAAAAATATCCTCACTACATCAGTCTCTCAAACTAAAATAAAGTACAACTCTATACCTCACAACAAAGGTCACTCAACAGAGGAAAAATAGGTAAACTAATCTACTGAAGCTCTCCTCTGAAGGGGTACCGCTACACTCCAACGACGGGTAGGGAACTAGCTCGCGACTCCCTCGCCTCGGTCAGAAGGATCAGCAACTGGAGCAACAGGAACAGGAGAAGAAGTTCCTGGGGAAAAAGACACCACGACGGTGTGAGAACTACTTCCCACAGTAGTTCTCAGTGGTGCCGTCAACAAGCCCAACGGTCTGCCCACCAAGTCTACTAGAGGTAAAAGATAACAGTGCAATGAAATCTGAACAAGAAAAGCTGGAGCTACTCTACAGCTACCATACCTCTATCTAGATACTCAAAAAGTGGAACAGATGAAAGTAAAAGAGACCACTCGCACCCAAGGTGCTCAATAGACCCAATCGAACTGACTGCCTCATAGGGTCCAGTCAAGCCTGCGCCTGTCGACTAGGAACGCGCCTGCCCACTACCACACATCCCCATGAGGACAGGATTTACGTGGGGCGTCCTGCCCGACTAACTCACCCCTCGCGCATCTCAGGGACGCGACTCCAACTGAGGAAACGGCGCGGCATAGAGTATCACTATTTGGCATAAGCAGGCTATAGTCAAAACACCACGCTACCCCAGAACGGTAGGACTCAGGATCCCCAAATATCTCGCACAACAGTCGGAGCACTCTCGACGACTCAGCTGATCGGCTAACACGAAACACGAGACACTAGCCTCTTCAACAGCTCGCAGCACAAGGCACACTGGCTGGAGGTACTCCACAGCCAGAACGACCCACAACTCAAGCTAACATACTGGTCGGATAACACTCAACGACCTGGGATCACCGTTAAGCCCAACTGTTCCCAACAACACTGGCCGGAAGATACTCGACGGCCCGGGGCTACCGCCTGCTCAACGGCTCCCTCCCACGACAGCGCAACAGGGATACTAGACCTCCCGGGACTACCTTTTACCCAAACGGCTCCCGGCACAGATAAGCAACCCGCTACAACTACCAGACTCCACTCCGCTCCCAAGCAAGAGTGCAAACCATCCCACACTAAAAGCAAGTCCCGACCTCTCGGCCCACTACCCGGGCGAGGATACACTATGTCCAGATGAAAGAACAGTGTGGATGTCTAAGCATAAATAACCCTAGCCCAAGTGAGGGTTTTCTACTGGTCTGGTTACGCATGCAACATATGACGGGGGTGCTTAGGTCAAGTTCCAAGATAGCTGTATTACAGATGATAAGAGGAATAACCATTCCAACAATCTAGCATGCTACACAAGGAAATAAACTATCTGCATAGTCCTACATCAATAGAATTAATGTACATCTCATAAAACTTGGAGATAAGGCTACCCACCATAAGCCACCAATTGCTCGTAGACACTTGCATTGGCCTCCACGCGATTCACACGCAAAACGATGTCCGCTGCCGGAGTCTGCACGCAAAACGGAGCACGATGCCAGAATCCGCAACGCCAAACGGAGTCCGCACGCAAACGGTGCACGTGCCGGAGTCCGCACGCAAAACGGTGCACGGTGCCAGGATCCGCACGCAAAAATAGGTCCGCACGCAAAACGTGCACGGTGCCGGAGTCCGCACGCAAAACGGTGCACGGTGCCAGGATCCGCACGCAAAACAGGGTTCGCACGCAAAACGGTGCACGGTGCCAGAGGCCTCACCCAAAAGGTGCACGTGCCAGGATCCGCACTCAAAACGGAGTCCGCACGCAAAACGGTGCGGCGGTACCGGAGTCCCCACGCAAAACGTTGCACGGTGCCAGGATTCGCACGCAAAAACGGAGTCCGCACGCAAAACGGTGCACGTTGCGGAGTTCCGCACGCAAAACGGTGCACGTTGCCAGGATCCGCACGCAAACGGATCCGCACACGCAAAACGGTGCACGTGCCGGAGTCCGCCCGCAAAACGGAGTCCGCACGCAAAAACGGTGCACGGTGCCCAACACAGAAAAGAGCAAGAGGATCAATTACAGTCTAAGAACGCTCTCCAAAACTGTATAAAATACAGAAAAACCAACACACGGAACCTACCCGATTGCGCCGCCGTTGCCGAAACGCTCCGCCGGGCGCCTCGCACGCGGCCACGAGGCCCGCGACGCGAAACGCCATCTCCCACAACCTCCTCCCTCACTCTCCCTCTCGCTCGGTTGAGAAGAAAAACGAAAGAATGAAAAGAGGTGCTTGCGGGAGGAAGAGGAGAAGAAGAAGAGAAAGGGAGAGAGGGGAGATCCACTGTG
>CM055062.1:5360241-5415264 GCA_029204045.2 Tillandsia leiboldiana
TATACCTTTGCCACAAAGTGTTCGTCAAAACCTTTCCCTTCAAGTAATTAACTCCTGTCTTGCTGGCAGGCATTCCCAAAACCTCGCCAATCAATTGTGGAGTAATTTTGAATCTTGTGCCTTGGATGTTCGTGTAAAATTCCATTGGACCGTTTTCAATTTCACGAAGGTGCCGTGCATTTGTATAGAAGGCCCCTTACAAGATGCAGACAGTATCCAAGCACTTCTGGAAAACGACAAACTTGAATAAGGTTGCTTGTTCAATCAGAACGCCAAACTCAGGAGAGTGATCTCATAGAGCCTCAATATTGACATGCCTCTCACCAATGCATTCACGATTCTCAAATGCCCTTAGGCGATCCGAATTAATGAACACTGTTCCTCCGGAGGTGGAGAATCCGGAATAATTGGTTCGTTAGACATGAAACCTCGTGCTCGTCCAAACCGTCGAGCGAGTCGTTTCCTTTTCACTGAGATGGTTGGTGCAGTCATAGGTGCTTTACCTTTGTCCATGGGTGCTTTTTCTTTCGATGCATCGGATGCTTTTCCTTTTGAACCATCAGACGCCTTTTGTTCAGGCAATGAGTCATCATCATCTGTCAATTCAGTCCAATCTACCTCGTGATAATCTACTTCTGTGTCGCTGATCACATGAAACTCACCCTTTTGTTGTGTTTTCTTAGCTCTTTTAACTTGGTTGTGGCCCGAGTGTGCACCATAGTGACCAATAAAAGAATGATCCATGAGAATCCCATTGATCCAAGTGCTTTAAGAAGATTAAAATCCTGTGAGCAACAACTCAAGAACACATGAGAAAATTGTTAATTTCAAAGATTTGAAAAATTGTACCCAAACAATCATAATCATGTAGAGAGACTAAGAATCAAATTAGTTTTGCAAAAGGACTTTTAAAAATAGATCAATTGCATGATTTTCGAAAATCCTTATTATATGCCCTAAAACCGAAATTTTAGAAATCGAAGCCTAAAAATCCTTTAATCAGGGGAATACTTAGCATATAATCAAAACTAATCTACCCTGAGTTCTTATTTCAAAAGAAATTTGATCAAAAACCATCCACAAACAAAGTTGATCCAAGAAATTCATCACGTTTGAGGAGGAAAAGAGAAAAAACGGTGAAAAACCGAGATTTTGATCAATAAAACTTACTTGGAGTTGAAGAACTCGAGTTTGAAAGCTTCCAGGAAGGATGAAATCTAGAGAGAGAGGCTCTGGAAACTTTGGAACAAAAGATTGGAGTAAAAGAAATCAAAACCCTTTTGTTCTTTATAAAGCCCTAGCCGCGATCCGGATCAGTTCATGATTGCGATCCGGATCGGCTACCCGCAGTGAGAAACTGCGTTCGGGATCCGGATCGGCAGGTCCAATCCGGATCGTCAGCCCGCAGAAGAAAACCTGCGTTCGGGATCCGGATCATCTTGCCCGATCCGGATCGGCTCCAACTTTTTCTTTAGAAAATTTCAGAGAAATTCAAGAAAAACCAGAAAAAGATTGTAAGCACAAATGTGTATCAACTTTAAACAAAAATCATCGTTTCATACAACAAGAATTAGATTATGCCAAATCTATCAATAATATCCAAAAATGAAACGAAAATTTACAAAAATTAAATCCCTTAAAGTTGAACACCTTCAATTACATCTAACTTGATCTTATGAGTAATGCCTTTATCAAATCATCAATTCAGTAAAGAAAATGAAATACAAAGATCAATAGATGTTTGAAATCCCAAATATAATAGATAATATATCTAGACAATCTGTTGAAGAGAGTGGCTCTTTGAGCATCTTTCTTTAAAAACCCACCTTATACCAACCTTGAAATTTGACGGAGTCAAGTATTTCAACATGCATTATACTTAATCAAAATTTGAACAACCATGCTTGGTATACATGTGGTAGCTGCACACAATACTCGGACGACCGAGGTGGTAGCTCTTTCCTCCATGTGGTGGTAGTTTTCACACTCCTCATTGGGATGTAACTCTTTCCACATCTTTTGAGCATTTTACTTTTTCTATGACTCCCCCTCAATTGGCTATCAATTATTTAAGATATAAAGTATTCAACCAAATATTGATCTCGATTTCATACTCGACTAAGCAGTCAAATAAGATAATGACTATACCAAGAGATCATTGAGAGAGAGAAATTGACTTTGATCACTTAGAAGATGATTTAATTAACATAAATGATCATTGCAACAGTGAAATATTATGATGGCAAAAGCATAATAAATTTCTAAATGTGCGAAAAGATGCAATTAAAGTCAATTATGATCTATGCTCAATTAATGTCCTATGTACAAACATAGATAATGAACAAAACAAAAACAAATACAAAACCTATCCTAAGCAAAGGTTTCAAAAGGAAGTTTATTTCAAGGAAAGCATTCCAATTGCTTTTCGTAAATGAATAAAACGTTTTTGATCCAAAGGTTTTGTTAGAATGTCAGCTAATTGATCCTCAGTTGAAATATATGAAAGTTGAAGAGTATTTGATTCAACTAGCTCTCTAAGAAAATGATATCTAAGTTCAATATATTTTGTTCTAGAGTGCAACACAGGGTTTTTTAGAAATGTTAATTGCACTTGTGTTGTCACAAAGAATTGTTACCGAAGATGCTGAAATGCGAAAGTCGCTCAATACGCTTTTCATCCAAATGAGTCGAGTTGAGCAACTTCCAGCTGAAATGTATTCCGCTTCGGCAGTCGAGAGTGCTATGCAATTCTGCTTTTTACTGTGCCATGCAACAAGGCAATGGCCAAGATAGAAGCATGCACCACTCGTGCTTTTCCGATCATCCACTGATCCTGCCCAATCGGCATCTGAGTATCCCACAATATCCAGACTTGTTCCCATAGGATACCAAATTCCGAAATTAATTGATCCTTTGATATACCGGATGATCCTTTTCACCGCTTTCAGGTGAACCTCCTTTGGTGCTGATTGATATCTCGCGCAAATCCCAACACCAAAAGATATATCCGGGCGACTAGCCGTGAGGTAAAGTAGACTTCCAATCATACTTCTATACAGTTTCTCGTCTACATTCTCACTATGTGATTCACTTCCAAGTCCCTTGTGGCTAGTTCCCATTGGAGTCGGAAAATCTTTACAATTTTCTAGATCGAACTTTTTGACCAACTCCATTGCATACTTGGATTGACTCAAGTGAATACCTTCATCATTTTGTTTAATTTGCAATCCAAGGAAATAAGTCAATTCGCCCATCATGGACATCTCAAATTCGCTTTCCATGGTCTCCGCGAATTTAGAAGCATCATTATCTCTTGTTGCGCCAAATACTATGTCATCGACATATATTTGTGCTACAATGAAATTGTTTTGATAATGCTTCACAAAGAGAGTCCTGTCAGCTCCCCCTCGAGTATAGCCCTTCTCCAAAAGGTGCTTTGTTAACCTTTCGTACCATGCTCGCGGTGCTTGTTTCAGACCGTAAAGAGCCTTTTTCAAACGAAAAACATGGTTAGGTTGTTTATGATCTACAATACCTTTCGGTTGAGCCACATAAACTTCCTTATTTAAAAACCCATTTAGAAAAGCGCTCTTAACGTCCATTTGAAATAATTTGATTTTAAAATGACAAGCAATAGCAAACAGTATACGAATGGACTCGAGTCTAGCTACAGGGGCGAATGTTTCGTCAAAGTCTATACCTTCTACTTGAGAGTAGCCTTGAGCAACTAATCGTGCCTTGTTCCTGATGATAGTACCATCCTCATTTTTCTTGTTCTTGAAGATCCATTTGGTACCTATCACATTGTGTTGCTGTGGAGGCTTCGTTAATTCCCAGACTTTGTTTCGCTCAAATTGATGGAGCTCTTCCTGCATTGCTTTAATCCAGTAGTCATCCTGAAGAGCTTCATCTATGTTCTTTGGTTCGATTAAAGATACGTAGCAAGCGAATCCACAAACCAACTGCCTCCGAGTTCTGACTCCTTCTTGTGGATCTCCAATAATATTCGATTCCGGATGATCCTTGGAGATTCGTAACGTTTGGTGAAACGGAGTACTCGGAGATACATGAGATGATTCCTGCACATCAGATAAACTAGAAGAGCCATTAGATGCATCATTAATATTGGAAGTATTATCATGAGAAGATGCACTAGCAGGAGAATCATCATCTAGAGAGATATCGAGGGTAGATTTTTCAGATCCAAAGTGAAAAGCTTCATCTACTTTAACATTTATAGATTCTACGATCGTCTTAGATTCCAAGTTAAAAACTCGATATGCTCTACTATTAGTAGAATACCCCAAGAAAATCCCTTCGTCACTTCGTGAGTCAAACTTTCCAAGGTTTTCACGGTCACGTAAAATGTAACACCGACTCCCGAAGATGCGAAAATATTTGATGTTGGGTTTTCTACCACACCATAGTTCATATGGTGTATTTAACGTTCCCGGGCGCAAGAACACTCGATTAATGACATAGGCAGCGGTGTTCACAGCTTCAGCCCAAAAATGTAGCGGTAAATTCCGGCTATGAAGCATCACACGCGCCATCTCTTGAACAACCCTGTTCTTGCGCTCGACAACACCATTCTGTTGAGGTGTATAGGGTGCAGAGAATTCATGCTTAATACCGTTTGAAGTACAAAAGTCAATGAATTTTGAATTAATGAATTCTCCACCTCTATCACTTCTAACACGAATGATCTTTTCATTCTTTTCAATCATAATACGAAGGCAAATCTCGTGAAAAGAATCAAAAGTATCAGCTTTCTCTTTTAAAAATGCTACCCAAGAATACCGAGAGAAATCATCAACCAATAAAAAAATATACCATTTACCTCCCAAAGATGGTTGACGGGTCGGCCAAAAGAAAAAGAAGAAAAGAAAATAGTCTACATAAACTACACAAGATTTAATCGTAGAACGATTAAAGACAAGGAGGGGTTTCACCTTTGCATACCCAACCTTTTGAGTTTTGGAGTATGTTGGCAATGGTTGAGAAGTTTTCCTTGATGAAGACGTCTTGCATGATTGGTCTTTTTCTTTTGTCATCGTCTTATTTGAAGTACTACCAATGTCCTTTTCTTTAGGAAAATCCTTTTTTGAATTCCGGGGAGTGAACTTATTGGTAGTAGTTGCAAGATGTGGTTGATTTGATCTTTGAGCTCCAATCTTGCAGTTTCTTTCAATGTGCCCTGCAAAATTACAACGAAAACATACCTTTGTGCTTGACGATTCTGAAGAGGATGAAGTAGGCTTGTTGTCGTTGGTTGTCATAATTTCCGGTGTCGGAGGAGGAGATACCGACTGAGGCACAAAGACTGTCCCAACCGAACTAAAATTGTCTTCAGTTCGATTGTATCCGAGGCCGAACTTGTTTGTTTGACCAAGACCAAGAAGTTTATCCAACTTACTCCTTCCAAAAGAAAATTGCTGTAAGTCATCCTTGAGTTGGCAAATGGTCTCTGTCATTTCCGATTTTTCCCGTCGGGCCTCGCCGTAGAGCTTCAAGAAATAGTTCGCTTTGTTCACCATATCTATATAGTTCTTCTCGAGTTGCTCATTGGACTCTTGAAGGGAAACATTTTCTTTTATCAGTTTATCCCTTTCCACTTCAAGATCGGTCGAGAGAGAAGTTACCCTTTTTACTTCTTCTTCGAGATCATGCACTCTCCCTCTCAAACTCTTGTTTTGCTTAGCCACTTTCTTTGAATCCCTCAAAAGTCTGTGGTAGGCTAGAGCAAAATCTTCACCTTCCGAATCATCCGATTCATTGTCCGTTGCATTCTTTTCAACAGTGGAGTTGGACAACGACTCGGATGTACTTGCCATAAAGCACATGAAGGGTGAAGATACGGACGCGTGGAATGCGGTGGAGCTCTTTTCTTCATCACTCGAAGACGACTCATTTGACGTTGAGTTGTCATCCCAAGTGACGACTTGCATCGCCTTCTTCTTTGCCGGATACTTGTTAGGACACTCCGTTGCAATGTGGCCGTAGCCTCGACATTTGAAGCATTGAAGTTGTCCTTCAGAACTTTTCTTATCCTTTGAGAAGTTCTCTTGCTTTCTTGACTTGTAACTTGAAGTACCCTTGCCTTTGTTCGACTTTCCGAAGGATGGAGATTTGCTTGAATTACCCCTTCGAAAGTTGCGGCGAAACTTCCTTGTCAAGAGAGCGAGCTGCTTCTCAAATTCCTCCATAGAAAGGTTCTCGTCATCGTCTGAGGAGGATGTATCCGCGTCTTCTTCCTTAGTTGTTTTCAACGCATAACCTGAAGACTTAGAAGTGGATGCCTTTCCAGAAGAATTGTTAGTAGTAAATGTCATTTCATAAGTTTGTAATGAACCAACTAATTCTTCTACACGTATTTCGTCCGGGTGTTTAATAGTTTCAATGGCAGTAACCTTTGGGCGAAATCGTTCAGGAAGAGTTCTTAAGATCTTTCTTACAATCTTAAATTCTGGAATCTTCTCTCCCAGGTTAGCACATGAGTTTACGATATCTTGCAATCGTGTATAGTAGTCCGTGAAAGATTCATTTTCTGCCATCAAGATAGAGTCAAACTTGCTCGTAAGCATTTGCAGTTTCTGAATCTTCACGAGGTTAGTTCCCTCATGTGTAACCTGAAGAACATCCCAGATTTCTTTCACAGTCTCATATGCCGAGACGCGAGAGAATTCAGTTTGAGATAAGGCATTAAAAATAGCATTAATTCCCTTGCCATTGTAAGAAGATGAATCTAACTCTTCCTTGGTCCATTTCGACCTAGGTTTTAAGGTGTGAACATCACCAATAAATTCAGTTGGATTAGACCATCCTAATTCAATTGATTGCCACACCCGTTCGTCGATGGAAATTAAAAAGGCTTTCATCCGCACTTTCCAGTACGCATAATTTGTTCCATCGAAGAACGGGGGTCGGTTGATGTTTCCACCTTCAACCATTGTTTACAACCCTATTCCCGCTCTGATACCACTTGTTGGGTTATATGTAATAAGGATCTAAATAGGGGAAAAAACACCTAGAGGGGGGTGAATAGGTGTAAACGTATAAACACTCAAAAATCGTTGCGATAAAAACCCAATGCGGAAATAAAAATAATACGCAAGATTTTTACGTGGAAAACTCCATCACCGGAGTAAAAAACCACGGGACCGATAACACGGCAGAAATCCACTAGAATTAAAACACGTACAAGGTGATTTACCGTACACACTTACGACTCAACCTTTTCCATACGCTCCTAGAGGATCTTCTCCGCTCGCTCCACGACGCTTCTCGAATCCACGATCTGCGTCCAACGCCGAATCCACGGCGTCCAACGTCGAATCCACGACGTCCGACCGAATCCACGGTCTTCACCCAATAGCACCCTTCGAATCCACGAACGTGCCTCGCTCCGAATCCACGAGAGCGGTTGAACCTTGAATCCACAAGGACACGCGAATCCACGCGCCGATTTTTGGGGTAAATCGTTGTTTTTGGTGGTGATGATCCGCCGAATACTTAGATCAAAGATAGATCGGAAATACCATCTAAGTATTCATTAGTTTGATTCAACTCAAGATGTGAGTATGAAAACCTAGAATCAAACTAATCAATATAGATGAAGAAACATAGAGTATTCTCTAATGATTTCCTTTCTTCTCTATATGTGGATCTTAGAGCCGTATAAGATGATATATGAAAATGACGGCTATTTGGATTTTCGGCCTCTTTTTGGATTGACCCTAGAAAAAGAGTCATAGGGTCTATTTATAGGTTAGAAACCCTAGGAAGGAGATAAGAATCAAAAACCTAACATTTCTGGAAATTTTACGGACGGCGATCCGGATCGGATTAGCTGTGATCCGGATCGTCGTAACGAGTCAGGCAATTCCAGAAAAACGAAGGTTCGGGATCCGGATCGAAGTGCTTGATCCGGATCGTTCATACAGTTCACCAAACATCAACGTTCGGGATCCGGATTGCGAAGCCTGATCCGGATCGTTCAAGGAAGATGGTAAACTCAGTGTTCGGGATCCGGATCAAGAGAGGCTACGATCCGGATTGAACTGGTGTATGAACGAACCACCTTCGGGATCCGGATCGAACAACCTGATCCGGATCCTGAACATGTCCCAAGTCCAGTTTTTGATTTTTATGCAATGAAAGATTCTTCCAAGTGTTTCTACACTACAAGAAGTATTCGGATCACACAAAATCTTTAGTAAAACATACCTGATCCTTTTGAATTCTTCTTTCTTGAGATTGAGTTAAATGATCCAACTTTCTTCACCTTCAATCTTCAAGACTTGAGACTTTCACGAAACTACGCCAACTCAAATTCCGTAACAATCTGGACGGACAAATGTCAGAGGAGCTTCGAGGAGCTCAATGATAGATTGACGTGAACTCCGATTCTCGCCCTACCGGAACCAGGGGAGGATTATGAAGTGTATTGCGATGCGTCGCGAAATGGACTGGGTGGAGTGCTCATGCAACGGGGAAAGGTTATAGCCTATGCGTCAAGGCAGCTCAAAGAATACGAGCGAAACTACCCCGTGCACGATTTGGAACTCGCAGCAGTTGTGTTCGTCCTCAAGCTTTGGAGACACTACCTGTATGGGGCACACTGCAATGTGTACTCAGATCATAAAAGTCTTAAGTACCTTTTCACCCAAAAGGAGTTAAATTTGCGACAAAGACGGTGGCTCGAGCTATTGAAGGATTACGATTTAACGATCCACTACCACCCGGGAAAGGCAAACGTGGTGGCCGACGCCCTGAGCCGTAAGGGACAGGCCGAGAAGGCAGGGGTAAGTGCCATCACCCAGCAAGATGGTCTGATTGCGGAATTTTCGCGATTAAGACTAGAAGTAGTACCAGCGGGTACAGTCGAACGACTTCTGACACTGGTGGTCAGACCTACCCTGCTTGACAGAATTCTCGAAGGGCAGTCGACTGATGACCAACTCCAGCTGGTGCGAGGTAGAGTAACTGCCGACCCAGGAGGTGATTTCACAGTAAACTCCGACGGCACCATACGATTTCGGGGACGAATCTGCGTGCCGGATCTACCAGAACTCAAAGAGGAAATCCTGTGGGAGGCGCATACAGCTCCATATACAGCGCATCCCGGGGGAACGAAGATGTACAAGGACGTCAAACAGACCTTCTGGTGGCCCAAAATGAAGGGAGACGTGACTCGATTTGTGGCACACTGCCTGGTGTGCCAACGAGTGAAGGCCGAGCACCAGCGTCCAGCAGGAAAATTTCAACCCTTACCGGTGCCCGTGTGGAAGTGGGACATGATTACCATGGATTTTGTGACCGGGTTCCCGAGATCGTCACAGGGACACGATGCAATATGGGTAATCGTGGACCATCTGACGAAATCGGCCCACTTTCTGCCCATACACACGACGTGGGCGCGGGAACGACTGGCGCAAACCTACATCAACGAGATAGTAAGGCTGCATGGGGTGCCGACGTCCATCACGTCGGACAGGGACACGCGATTTGTGTCAAACTTTTGGCAGAGCCTGCAGCGAGCAATGGGAACCAAGTTGCACTTCAGTACGGCTTTTCACCCGCAGACCGATGGACAATCAGAGCGGGTGATACAAATTGTGGAGGACATGCTTCGGGCATGCGTTTTAGACCTGGGCGAAGGATGGGCACGGTGCTTGCCCCTAGTGGAATTTGCCTACAATAATAGCTACCAGGCCAGCATTCAGATGGCACCATACGAGGCCCTGTACGGGCGCCGCTGTCGGTCTCCAATATGCTGGGACGACATGGGTGAGCGTAAGTTTCTGGGCCCAGATTTGGTGGAGGAGACCGAAGCAAAAGTGCGATTGATTAGACAGAGGCTACTAACCGCCCAGAGCAGACAGAAAAGCTACGCGGACAACAGACGTCGGGACTTAGAGTTCATGGTGGGTGAGCACGCGTTACTCCGAGTTTCGCCCTCCAAAGGGAACCGACGCTTCGGCATAAAGGGAAAGTTAAGCCCGAGGTACGTAGGACCGTTCGAGATCCTAGAACGCGTAGGACCGGTGGCGTACCGATTAGCCCTGCCGCCGAATCTCGAACGAGTCCATAACGTATTCCATGTCTCAATGCTCCGGAAATACTTAGCTGACCCCTCTCATGCCTTGGATGCCTCCACCATCGAGTTGCGAGAGGATTTAAGCGTCGAGGAGACGCCAGTGCGGATTTTGGCAAGAGAGGACAAGAAGTTGCGCAATCGAACTATCCCCTATGTGAAGGTCCAGTGGAGCAACCACGAAGAGCGCGAGGCGACGTGGGAACTGGAATCGAAGATGAGGGAATGTTTTCCCGAATTAATTAGTGGGGTTTGTATTTAAGTTTCGGGACGAAACTTTTTATAAAGTGTGAGTGGTGTAGTGATCCGGTCTTTCGGGGTATTTTTGACTTACGTGTAGTCATTTAAGCCTTTAAGTGAAATAGAATTATTCAATTCTTGAAGTTGGCCATTGTGGGACGCTAGTATTTTTCCGCGATTGTGCGCGGAAAAAGAAAGCCGACGGCGCGATCGGATCTGAAATGCGATATCGGGAACCCCCTGAACGGGATTCAAAGTGATACGGTAATTAGTCGTGCATCGGAATCCGTGCTAAATATCTTGCACCCGTTAGAGATAAGGTGGTTTATCTCGTGGGGGATAATTAATTAGTTAATTAATTATCCCAGACGGAAAATTAATTAATTCTCTTACGTACGAATTAAAGAGGAATTAATTAAAGGTAAAGTACGACTATATAAGGGATCCCGAATATCGGAAAGGAAAAGAAAAGAAAATAAAAACCCTAATCGGAGAGAAGGGAAAAAAGGAAAAGACGAAACCCTAGCCGGAAGAAAGGGAAAGGAGAAAGAGAAGGAGCCCGATCTTCCCGGACGCCGAACCGAAGACAAGAACACGATCGGACAACCTTTCCGTCGATCTTCGGTTAGTAAAATAATTTATTTAAATTATTTGGGATTTTGTTCGTTGTCTTTTTCGTTGAGTTCTTGGTTTCTTGCTTTCTCCGTCGTATCCGTCACCGTCGCCGACGTCGTCTCCTTGAAAAGGCGCGGAACGGACGGCGGAGGCGCGCGATGCCGCTAGGGCATCGCGCGGAGGAGGGTCACGGACGGCACCGCACGGGCGCCGCGCGGCCACCGCGCGGACCCGCAATCGTGCGGGCACCGCGCGGACGCCGTGCGGCTGCCGCACGGGAGGCACCCGCGCGGGCCCGCAATCTTGCGGGCACCGCGCGGGCGCCGTGCGGCTGCCGCGCGGGCGGCCCCCGCGCGGGCCCGCATCCATGCGGGCACCGCGCGGGCGCCGCACGGCTGCCGCGCGGGCGGCCCCCGCGCGGCCCGCATCCATGCGGGCACCGCGCGGGCGCCGCGCAACCGCCGCGCGGGAGGCACCCGCGCGGGCCCGCACCCGTACGGGCACCGCGCGGGCGCCGCGCGGCTGCCGCGCGAGCGGCCCCCGCGCGGGCCCGTACCCGTGCGGGCACCGCGCGGGCGCCGCACGGCTGCCGCACGGGCGACCCCCGCGCGGGCCCGCACCCGTGCGGGCACCGCACGGGCGGCCCCCGCGCGGGCCCGCA
The DNA here is from genome assembly GCA_029204045.2 of Tillandsia leiboldiana. NCBI lineage: Eukaryota > Viridiplantae > Streptophyta > Magnoliopsida > Poales > Bromeliaceae > Tillandsia > Tillandsia leiboldiana. The sequence continues at coordinate 5,371,854 of CM055062.1, forward strand.
TCCATGCGGGCATCGCGCGGGCGCCGCACGGCTGCCGCGCGGGAGGAACCCGCGCGGGCCCGCACCCGTGCGGGCACCGCGCGGGCGCCGCGCGGCTGCCGCGCGGGCGGCACCCGCACGGACCCGCAACCGCGCGGGCGCCGTGCCGGGCCGCACCCGCGCGGGCACCGTGCGGCCGTCGCACGGGCAACCCGCGCGGGGCACCGCGCCGCGAGGGCATCGTCCGCGGAGATCCGCCGCGCGGTTCTGAACCGCGCGGGGCTCCGGCAGACGGCGACGGCGGCTCGGGAATTCCGTTTCGTCAACCGGACAATGTTGGACTTTTCCGTCAAAAACAAAGGAGTAAATTGGGTCTTATGTTTTCGGATGTAAGTACACGCTTTTAACTATAGTTATCCTTGCGGACTTTCTTTAGGTCCAGACGCGCAGCGGGGGTGCGCGAAAGATTCGAGTGTTCCGATCTCTCTCCAAATAGGTGGGTACGGTTGCTGTAAATACAACCAGTGCAGTAAGTGCATCTATCGTCATTAAAGTGCTCTCAATTTATCTAACAAAGTAGATGGACAGTTTAACCTTTCGCATAATTGTGTTATTATCTAACAATTGAAGCGGCTGCGGTCGCAATGTTCATGACACTCCGATCTCGGCAAAAACCGTTTTGGGATGCTGCACGTACACAGGCGGATTGGCCTCCGCATGGGTGTACTTTTCCGGAAGAGTGGTCTTGTATGACCCGTGTTCCTCACAAAGGGGTGGGAGCCGTGAGGACCCCTTCGCGCCCGCTGGGAATAGCACACCAGCACCGTGGAAGGGGTTAAATGCATCAAAGGAGTGCTTGCGCACGAGGGGAGACTTTGGTCTCTCCGATAAATATTCTGGGGTTGGTGCCCAATTAAATTGATAAATCTGGGGTCGGGGCCCAGCTTAATATGTGCAGGGTTTTTAGCGAAATGGTTACGGTGTTTCCGGTTTGCTCCTTATTCCTTATTGTTGTTAGACATCTACTTTGTTTGTCACTGACTTTACCCACTCCGTGACAGGCGCTACGAGGGGCGTTACCCGGGAGATTGTTGAGACTGCGTCGCGAGGACCGTAGTCAGAACGCTTGGTTATTATCATTATCTCATCTCTTTTACGCATGTTAGTTAATTTGCTTGTGAGTAGAAATATTCATGGACATGTATTACTTGGCACTGTGGATGAGTTGTACTTTTATAGTTTGGTTCTTCTGATGATGTTTCTTATGCGGCATGTTTTCATGATAAGCCAAATGATTTCGAAAAAGGTTTTCTCAAAACGAAGTGCCGTGTGGGCACGGGTTTTGCAATTGCTGGCTTTATCCTTTCTAAACATTGATGCCGCTTTAATATTCCGCTTGATGTTGAATGTCTATTGTATGGTTGATGGTTGATGATTGTTGTATGTTGTTGTAAATGAGACGCCGTGCATATACAAAGGAGACTCTGTCCGCGGACAGGGAGAATTTTGTGTATGTGGCGGTCTGGCACGCACCGGGGATGAGGTTTAATGTACCGTGTTCAGAAAAAAAAAAAGATACACACGAATTTCCGCTTTGATAGACTCAAAAACCCCCGGGGGCGTGACACTAGGCTTATCTCTCTATCACATACATTGATACACTAGCATGCAAATATTCTATCAGATAGAATTAGAGAACCGTCCACCGGTTCTGGAGACGAAGCAACCCACCTGAATCGCTTTCTGCAGGCAAAGCTGAAGTCGGGGAAGTGCGCAGTCACTCACTAACAAAATTTGCCAAGCAGCACCCTCGGTACACAGTCGCGCAAGCCTCTGCTTAACAAACAACACAACCAATTACAACATGATCAATACCCCCCCCCCCCCAACACCCAAAATAGCTCATGTTGTTTTTACAAACCAGCAGAGAAGAGGGGGATTTTCACCTGCATTCTGTCCTCAAAAAAATCCAAAAAAATCACGGCTGCGATCCTCGTGACAAGTGGATGCAAATCGAGTATTTATACACCTTATTCTGACACCTGTAGGCCAAGATATAAATAGAACACCGAGGAATGTCAATCAATCCACAACTCGCAAATCTGCGGAAATCAGTCACGAAGAAGCTAAAACATCACCTTCGAAATTACCTCCAAAAATTCCGATAAAAATACGGGTGCGTTCCTCTCGAAGCGTAGATGTCGATCGAGTCCTTAAACGCCTCATTCCGATTCTCGTAGACCGAGAAAATCCAACAATACTCCACCGCTGTCCAAAACCTCACAGCGGTACAAGGGGTCAAAAGATACCTCGGGAACCATGCCAAAAACCCAAAATGAGGCGAAGTGATCATCACGGAAATCGAAGACGTACCTCTCAAAAGACCATCGGGGTAGCTCAGGGGGTCTCGCACATTGAAATGCGATGGTAGAAGCCAAAATCGAAGGAGCGTCGAAGTGCGCCGCATCGCAGAAAACGCCGATGCCGCGACCTCCAAAAATTCCCGGGATCCCAAAAATCGAAGGAAACTCGAAGGTGAAGCTCTCTGTCGAAGGTGGGCTCAAGAGGGCTCGGAAAAAGCCTAAAAGGAGAAGCCCAAAGGGCTATTTATAGCCCAAATCAACCAAAGAAGGGGTTCGGATTCGGGCGCCGGATTCGGGCGCCCGAATCCGGCCCAAGCCCAACACTGTGCGCGCCCGAATCCCTCATGGCGCGCCACGTCACCCGCCACGCGCTCCCGGCCCACACGCGCCCGCCAATCGCGGCGCGCCGCGTGGCGACGCGGTCCACGCCGGGGACCGTGGGCCGCGATTCACGGCAGCCAAGCCGGGTCGCTGCGCCCGCCAACCAGCGGGCGCCACGTGGCCTGGCGAGGTCCAGGTGCGCCGCGCCCGGCGCGCTGTCGCGCGTGCGTTGACCCACCAACCAGCGCGCGACACGTGGCATGCCCACCGTTGGCTGGTCCCGGTGCACGCAAAAACCCGTGGACCGGCCTGCCCGCCGCCTCGCAAGCGCCTGCCCGCACCCTCGCCGTCGCGCTCCACCGCTGCCCGTCGCCGCCGGCGCTGCCCTTGCCTGCCGGAACAGTAAATCATGCCTCGAAATCCATGTTTTGGCATCCGGGCTCCGAAAAATACAAGTAAATAGTCTATTTTCATCGTTTTCACGCGCTAAGTCCAAATATGATGTTCGTTTTGCCCAATTCTGCTTCTAAAATTTGTCGAAGGCATCCGGAAAGGTATATTTAATCCAAATTTCATGCCGAGTCCAATCTTGAGGTCCGATTTGCGCGCAACAACCTCCAACACACAGCCTAGGCCTCCCGAAGCCGCTAGTCCAACAGTAATCCTCTCGCGGGGATCTTGGTCCTCACACACATGGCGGCCCCGGATTGGCCGGCTCACGCGCACGTGGTCCACGCAACGCGGGGGGCAGGCGGGGCAGGTGGGGAGGTCGTGTGGGGAAGGTGACCACCCGTAGGGCACCACCCGCCCCGCTGACCCGGTCGGGCCACGCGTCCGCGCCCGAGCGGCCTTGCACACGCTGTTCCCTGTTCGGGACACGTGTCGGAGCCCATGTAGATTCGGACGCTGATCGCAGGGGAACCTTGGGTGCAATTTTGGCGCCCGAATGTTTCGGGCGCCCGGAATTCGGGCCCAAGCCCGAAATGGCCCCCTTTTTTGGCTTTGCCTATTTATAGGCACTCCCCTCCCCCATTTCTAGACTTTTTCCTCTTCTTCTCATAGGAGCCCCTTTAGCAAAGTTCTTCCTCTCCTTGTTCCCCATCTCATAAAGGATTTCTGGGATTTTAGGAGCACTACAAGAAAAAGGGCATGTAGAGGCGGTTGCGTAGAGGCGGTTGTTGCAACCGCCTCTATGTTTTACCATAGAGACGTCTTAGAGGCGGTTTGGCACAACCGCCTCTAAATGAAAACAAAAAAATTATAATTTTTTTTCCCCTTTTTTTTTCTTTTCTCCTAAGAAGCCCTAATTTTTTCCCCCCAACATTTCCCCCCAAAAAACCATCTTCTCCTCCCACAGCCACCCAATCTTCCCTCTCCCGTCAGCGGCATCACCGGCCGGCGTGTGGCCCCTCTTCCATCGGCGGCTAAGGTATGGCCGCCCCCCCTCCCCCCAGCCCACCCCACTGCAGCTGCCCGCCCCGCCCCCTCCGCGCGACCCCCCCCGCGCGACTCCCCAGCAGCCCCGCCCCCTCCGCGCGACCCCCCCGCAGACCCCGCAGCCCACCCCCCTGCAGCTGGCCGCAGCCTCCCGCGCGACCCCCCCCGAGCGACCCCCCTGCGCGACTACCCCGCAGCCCCGACCCCTCCGCGCGACCCCCCCCCCCCCCCCCCCCCCCCCCCCGCGCGACTCCCCCGCAGCCCCCATGCGACCCCCCCGCAGCCCCCGCAGCCCACCCCGCTGCAGCCGCCCGCAGCCCCCCGCGCGACCCCCCCCGCGCGACTCCCTCGCAGCCCCCGCGCGACCCCCCCGCAGCCCCCGCAGCCCACCCCGCTGCAGCCGCCCGCATCCCCCCGTGTGACCCCGCCTGTGCGACCTCCCCGCACCCCACGCGCGACCCCCCGCAGCCTTTTCGTTTTTAAATATTAATTTCTAGTTGTGCTATTGTTTTACTGGATGAGCTCTGTTTAGTTCATTATCTTTTGATGATTCAATCCCTGGTTTCAACTATCTAGTGTTGCGCTGAAGTAGAATAACAGGCTAATTTATGGGAGTTTGTTTGGATGAAATATATGAAAGAGGTGGGCAGTTGAATGCATCTGAAACAGTTCGTATATTTCAGAACTTAAGAAAACATAATGCTTTGCCACCAACATGCAGATGCAATGAGCTTACGACTTTGTCAAGTTGTGTATTAACCTTCTCTGGATGTAAGAGAGTGAGGGCTTAGTTCTTCATTCGACTATTTAATTATCTAGGAAGCAGTATAATTCTACTATTTTCGAATTGATTGGAGTGTTGGGCTTTACATATTCTAGCTATAGCATGATTTTTCTGATTTGATTGCCTTTCGACAAGTTCAAGTTTGTTTAGATATAAGATACCACAATAACCGACTTTTTTAGAGAATAGTACTATTGATAAATTCATTTGCTGATTTAGTGTCACTAGGCTCCTTCGTATTTACTCCATATTCAATGTAGCACTCTCTGATATCCACGTATTGGAATGGTCCGAATGAAACATGACTATGAACAACTGTAATCTGAAATTTGTGATATTATGTTTTAAGCGATCATCGAAGCATGCATATTCAGGTGAAAAGGTAGTTCATTGATGTTTGATGATTCTGTTTGCTGAAGAGCTTTTCACTCCTTGTTCTTCTTGCATTATGTTTGAATTGCATGGGTAATAGACAACTGGAAGTTGCAACTCACAAAGCTATGCTTTGTTATATCGAAGAATCGCTCGTGGAAGGTCCACTTCACCACTTGTGATGCTTCAGCTCTTTTCTGATTTCTCATTTTCACATTTCTCTGCACATGCTTTCATGTCAACCCACTAGTTGGAGCCTCTTCGATCGCTAGAATATGTGCTTTTTAGATTTCCTTAGGGTTCTAGGTAGAGATTCTTAGGCCATAGATCAACTTTCTTAGATGCAATTTCTTTGGTCTTGGTTTTATCAGAATGGTCATATACAACTTTGCATATCAAAATGTCAAACTTCATGTACAATTCTACCAATAGAATTTGTAAAAGAGTGCTATATATTTGTGCTACACGCAAGCATTTGTCTCTCCACTACACTACCCTTTTAACAGGAAGATGGTAAAAATGTGTATAACTTATCTGAACTATAAGCTATTTTTAAGTCGACTATTTTAACTTTCAAAATTTTAAGTCGACTATTTTTAATTCGACTATTTCATAGATTCAACAGCTCTCATTGTTGCATTTCTCTCACTCTGCACCACAAACTTTTTCTCAGCTGAAGCACTTCGCAGGCCCATCTCCAATATCACTGTTTTGGGCTCTGTTTATGGTGATGCTTGCTCGAACAACACCTTCTCCGAACACAGCTTCTTCCTGAAAGGTAAAATTCTACATTGCACATTTGGCATCATTTTTGCTTGTGCTTTTTTTTAGATAGAAACCCTCAGGTTCTGCATGTTGAAGGCACTTGAAGGTATACTTACTTTACCTTTCTTTCTTTCTTTTTTTTCTTTCTTTTTTACTTAATTATGCTATTGTTTATTTTCAGCAAACTATATACTTAAGTGGCTTTGCTTGACTATATATATATATATATATATATATATATATATATATATAAAACCCAAAATATATTAGTAGTTTTTTTTTTTTAAGTGATGGAAATAGTGAATGGATATCTTTGACTGATTCGAGACAATTTTTTTTTTTAACTAGAAAGAAAAAGTGAGAGAAGAAGTCATTTGTGGGACTGTCGCGGTTGAGGTCATCTTCTACATTTCTTCTGTTTGAAGATTAGGTAAGTTATACCATATCCCATTTTTTATTTCTAATTTTTATTAATATTTTAATTTTTTTATTATTAAGTTAATTATTATCGCTAAGTTAGTCATTAGCTTCAGTACTATGCATTGGTAGTAAACAAAGTTTTTATTTTTTTCAGAACTTTTTCTATAATGGATAGGAGTTGGATGACAAAACACAGAAATAGTGATGATTATAAAAATGGAGTCTCACAATTTCTTGAATTTGCATTTTGTAATGCATCCCATAGTGGAAAGATATTGTGCCCTTGCATACGTTGTGTTAATTGTTTATTACAAACTTATGAGGATGCCAAAATACACTTGATATGTGATGGGTTTCTAAGAGGATATACTAGGTGGGTTTGCCACGGAGAGGAACCTTTATCTTTTACTTCCTCAGTTAATACCGTTGATAGTACTTCAACTTCTCAACCTATGCAAGAAGTTTCACATGTGCAAGAGTATAATCCTATCACCCAAAATTTTGAAAGGTTGGATGATGTATATGGACTTTTACGTGATACTGTTGGTCTTAACAGTGCGACAACTAATGAAGCAGAAATACCTATGAATGAACTTGATGAAATGGTAGACCCACAACAAGCGACAGTAGAACCTCATGCAAATCAGCCTAGTCAAGAAGCTAATTGTCATAATCATGAATTTCATAAGTTGTTAAAGGATGCAAATGAAGAATTATATCCCGGATGCAAGACATTTTCAAAACTATCATTTATACTCCATTTGTTCCACTTAAAGTGTCTAAATGGATGGTCAGGAGAGTCGTTTAGTATGTTACTTGAATTGCTAGCTGATGCATTTCCTGAAGGTACTTCATTACCTCGTTCATCATATGAAGCGAAAAAAATTATTAAGGCCTTAGGGCTAAATTATGAGAAAATTCATTGTTGTCCAAATGATTGTATGTTGTTTCGGGGGGACAAACTAAATCAAGAAGTGTGCGATGTTTGTGGATCTTCTCGTTGGAAAGGAAATAATATGGAAAAGGAATATATTTCAAACAATGAAGAAAACACTTCTGGCTTATCTAACATACCAAAACAAAAAAGAAAGATTCCAGCAAAAGTGTTACGATATTTTCCTCTTATACCTAGACTCCAAAGACTTTATGCCTGTACAAAAACATCAAAAGATATGAGATGGCATGAGGAGGGTTGTAAAAAGGATGGGTTGTTAAGACATCCCGCAGATGGTGAAGCGTGGAAGGCATTCAATGAACGATTTACTGATTTCTCCTCTGATTCTCGTAATGTAAGGCTTGCTCTTTGTAGCGATGGATTTAATCCATTTAGAACAATGAGTACCACTTACAGTACATGGCCAGTCGTGTTGATTACATATAATTTACCTCCTTGGATTTGCATGAAACAATCTTCTTTTATGTTATCAATGATTATTCCAGGTGAAAAGGGTCCTGGAAATGACATTGATGTTTTTATGCGGCCTTTAATTGAGGAGTTACAAGAATTGTGGAATGGCGTAGAAACATATGACGCTTCAAGCCAAATTTTTTTTCATATGCGAGCTGCATTACTGTGGACGATAAATGATTTTCCTGCATACGGAATTTTGTCAGGGTGGAGCACAAAAGGAAAGTTTGCATGTCCTTGTTGTGCGGAGCAAACACATTCTAAGTGGTTACACCATGGAGGAAAGTATTATTATATGGGTCATCGTCGTTGGTTGCCTGAGGGGCATTTATTTCGTTCTCAAAAAGATCTTTTTGATGGTACTGAGGAAGAAAGATCTGCACCTACTTGGATAAATGGAGTTGATATATTAAGACAATTGGATGGCATGCAATTCAAATTTGGTAAAACACCAAAAACAAATAATCAAGGAGCAAATAATAAAAGATGCAAAAAGAAAAGACAAGTGAGAAATGACAATGCAACATCAGATGATATCATTTCTACGTCAGAACCTAGCGGTGCTTTGAGGTGGTGGAAAAAGAAAAGTATTTTTTATGAATTACCATATTGGAAATATAATTTATTGCGTCATAATTTAGATGTGATGCACATTCAAAAAAATGTGTTTGATAATTTGATTGGCACTTTGTTGAATCTTGATAAAAAAACAAAGGACAATTTAAAAGCGCGACTTGATTTAGTGGAAATGGGCATTAGACCTGAATTACATCCTGAGTTGCTCGCAAATGGGAAGACAAGATTACCTTCAGCTTGTTTCACGATGTCCAAAAAAGAAAAAAGAATTCTTTGTCAAGTTCTCAAGGATATTAAAACACCTGATGGTTATGCCTCCAATATTTCAAGATGTGTGAATGTTGGTGACTGTAAAATTAGCGGGCTTAAGAGTCATGATTGCCATATTTTGATTGAAGATCTACTACCATTGGCATTAAAAGGTTGTAGTCCATCAAACGAAGTGACCTTAATAGTAATTGAATTGGCCAATTTTTTTAAATCATTATGTTCGAAGGTGTTGGATGTGAATGAGCTCGACAACATACAATCTCGTATTATAATTACACTTTGTCAGATGGAAAAAATCTTTTTACCCTCATTCTTTACCATTATGGTTCACTTAATGGTTCATTTAGTAGAGGAGACAAAACTCGGTGGACCGGTACAATATAGATGGATGTATTCATCGGAGAGGTAAATAATAATTTACTATTTATTTTTTTAATCTATTTACGACTTGTAAAACTATACCCTACCTTTACATTTTTTAAAAACTTATATTGTAGGAATTTTGTACGCATGAAATCATATGTTCGGAATAGATCTCATCCTGAAGGGTCAATAGCTGAAGGTTATATAGCAGAAGAATGTCTAACATTCTGTTCAAGATATTTAGATGCGGTTGAAACAAGATTTAATCGGCCTGTACGGAATCCTGATCTACCTAAAAACGGAACAGAAGGAAACTATTTATTTTCTACTGTCGGTATCCCAATTGGAAAGATTGAAAATATTGTATTAGACGAAAAATCATGGGTCCAGGCTCATCGTTACGTACTTCGCCATTATGATGATCTTAAATCTTTTCGCCAGTAAGTACCAATGATTATTTTATTACATTATTAATATTTGAACTTGTACACCAATTTTAAAATATAATTTTATTTAAATATAGACAATTCATTGATTTGGAGAAAAGAAAACGACGTCGTCATGCACGTCTCACTGGAGTGGAGATAGAAAAACTTGTGAATGAGAGATTTCATGAATGGTTACAAAATAAGGTATACATATTTTAGATCTCAAACTATTTATTATTATTTAAAAAATAAATAATAATAATATTTTATTTTTCTATAGGTTATGATGATGGATGAGTCAATCATTTCAGAAGAAATTATAGCCCTTGCTAGAGGCCCTAACAAATTTGCAAGAAGCATTAGTGGATTTATTATTAATGGTTTCAGATTTCATACAAAAGCTCGTGAAGAAAATAGAAAGACCCAAAATAGCGGTGTTGTTAATACTTCAGAAGCAGATGGCATAAACTATTATGGAAGATTGAAGAATATTATTGAATTAAATTATTATGGATCTTTTAAGATTGTCTTATTCAAATGTGATTGGGTTGATGTTCACCATAATATGGGCCTTAAGCAGGATGAATTTGGAGACACTTTGGTAAATTTTTCTCGCCTAATACACACTGGTGCAGAACTGAAAGATGATCCATTTGTATTTTCATCGCAAGTCGAACAAGTTTTTATGTGCAATTGCCGGGAGATGAGAATTGGTCTTCAGTTGTGAGAACCAAGCCGAGGGACTTATTCGATATGGGCGAAGATTCGATGGAAAGCAATTCTACATTGCCCTCACATGTTCAATACGTAAATGTAAATGAAGTACTATTGAAATAATACCTTTCATGCATATGATATATTTTATTTTCAAGTTTAACTAGATCAATATGCACTCTCATACCTGATTTCTATTATTCATCTTAAAAGTATAATTTTATCCTTTTTTACTAATTTATTTTTATTTGCAGGAGAATTAAGAAATGACGTCGAGATCAAGAAGATTACGCAATTGCAACATAATTGATTCTACCTCTCAAAATGATTCTCAAATTCAAGAACAAGCAAGAGAGGAGCAGTCGCCATCTTCCTCGCAACCTCCTTCAGAATCAAATAATACTGAGTTTGAAAATAATAATCAGAACGAATTATTTCTTTCGATCATTGGTTAGCAATACTATATGACACTTCTTATTTCTTTGGATCATTGGTTAGCAATATAATATGCTAATTATATTGCATATAAATTTAATTTTTTATTTAAATTAATATATTTAAGCTTATTTTTAGGTGGTGATAATAGTCGACGTAAGAAGCGAGGACGTACAACATTAGCCGATGTATGGAACCTATCTGAAAGAGAGAGAATTGAAGTTGAAGTAGATAAATATGGGGTTCCTTGTACCTATGCTGGATCTATCCTTGGATCATTTTTAGGAGTCGTCGCAAAAAATGGATCATTTGCTCCTTTAAACATTCCGCGATGGGATAACCAAGCTTTTAATCCATTCAAGGAAAATATGTTAAAACTTATTGAGGTTTGTTTACATGCACTTGTTTTATATTTTTACATTCTGTTTTTTCTATTGTTTTATATTTTACATTATACTTAATTTTTTGTATTACACTTTTTATTTTATGAATAATAGACAAAGTTTAGATATCCGGAGGCAACAAGACATTGGGTATTGGCATCTTTAAACAAAAAGTGGAGAGACTATAAGAGTGAACTAAGGTGCGAATATTTCTCAGAAGACAAACCAATTCAAGAGTTAATCAACAATGTACCGCTCGGTGTAATTCGGGATCAATGGACTAGCCTAGTGGCACGTTGGTGCACCGACGAGAGTAAGGTATAAAAATTTTTTATGCCAACTATTCTAATTATATTAGTATGTTCAGTTTTAATGTATTCTATTTATTTTCTTATTCATAGAAACTTTGTGAAGTAAATTCTATATCTGCAAAGAAAGTGAAGATAGCCCACACATCGGGCCGAAAAAGTTATGCTAGAAAGCGAAAGGAATTGGTAACGACTTAACATTAAAATTTATTTGATTGCAAATGATATTTTATCTCTTTCTATTGTTACAATTTATTTTTTATAATTATAGGAAATCGCTCTTGGCAAAGAACCTGATCGACTAGCTTTTTGGGAAGTGACCCATAAGAAAAAGGATGGAAATTTTGTAAATAAGGATGCGGAGGATAGTATGGTAAATATAACTTTCTTTCGCATCACTATGTGTTAATATTCATATTATTTGTGGATTGATTACTATTTTATTTCTTCAAATGATTAATAGGAAGCAGCGCGTCGAAAATTTGATGAATTATCGTAAAATTCTGAATCTGATGAAAGCAAGTTAATAGATCAGGCTTTTCTTAGCGCTATGGGTCCCGAACATAATGGGCGTGTGAAAGGTTTAGGCATGGGACCTACGCTAAGAACATATTATGGCTTGAAACAAATTGATTCGCTTGCAACGACGGGATCAAGCGGGAGCCAATCACAGGAGGTAGAAAGGCTAAAAGGGGAATTAGAACGTATGAATAACAAATTCGATGATGCTGTTAGAGAGATGCGAGAGGAAATGCGACGGGAAATGGATCATTTAAGGACGTCACTACTATCAAATACTCAGGTATATTAATTTGATCACAAGTCATTATTAGTAGTATAGTTAAATATTTTTGTATTTTCATATCATTGACATATATATTTTACATTGTTGGATAGGGTGCGGGTGGCAATATCAATCCGATTGATGCATTTTCTCCTAATCATCATCAATCATCGAATGCAAGTCATGAACCTACAAGTGAAGGAAACCGTCGAACAATTTAAATTTTTGTAATGTAGAAAACTCGAATGTTGACTACTCTTAAAACTATTTACACTTTTTATTATTTAGTATCTTGCTATATACTATTGGATAAACATTGAATGAGATTGTGTTTTGGATATTTTGATCGAAAATCGGAATGTTAATTTATTGTGAAGACTTGTGTTAATGTTTATATGGTTGATGATATATCTTTTCTGTTGTTGTTGAGACTTGTGTTAATTATGCTTATTGTTGTTTGATGAGAAATGTAATTTTTTTTTAATATATATTATTAATATTATATTTTATTCTGATTTGGCTTGTAGAGGCGGTTTAAACCGCCTCTACATATTGCCTTATCCATATTAATATGTAGAGGCGGTTTCAACCGCCTCTACAGATTAATATGGATAAGGCAATATGTAGAGGCGGTCTAAACCGCCTCTACAGACTAATTTTTGTAGAGGCGGTTTAAACCGCCTCTACAAAAAATAATCTGTAGAGGCGGTTTAAACCGCCTCTATATGTTAAAATTTATTAACTGAAAATAAATAAAAAATAAATAAATAAAAATGTGGGGACGGTCATAACCGCCTCTACATAACGCCTCTACGCTCCCCCGGCGGTTGCTAAAACCGCCTCTACGTTGTAGAGGCGGTGTCTACGCCGGCGGTTTAGAGGCGGTTGTTGGAACCGCCTCTACAATTTGTAGAGGCGGTTTAAACCGCCTCTACATTGCCTGAAAACCGCCTCTACATGCGCCTTTTCTTGTAGTGGAGGCCGCGACATCGACGTCTTTGGCGATTCGGCGCACTTCGACGTTCCTTCTTCGGCGGCCTTTTCCGTCGCATTTTGGTCCGCGGGCTCCCCTGGGCTACCTCAAAGGATTTTTCGGGTGATTCTTGTGGCATTGTCTCCATGACAGGTAGGGCTACATTTCTTGTATTTACCGCTTCCCTCCATTCCGAGTGTTTATTGGGTTTTGCGGATCACCTTTAGACCTTATTTTCTACGGCAGATTTTGGACAGCGGAGAGAAGATCTTGCCATATCTCGGCCTACGGGTGTCGGAACGGGGCGTATAAGTACTCGATTTGCATCTACTCTCGCGAGAATCGCAGCTATGATTTTTCTAGAATTTTTGGAGATCATCTCGCAGGTGAAAATTGGCCATCTTTGGGACTATTTGCGCGGACAGCGGAATGATGATATTTTCGGGACTAATTGTGCACTATTTTCGACTTATGTTACAGTTTTCACAGTGAGTCTGGAATTCCTTGAGGGAAGGCGAGGTTGGAACTGTTCTTCGTGACCGAGATGGGTGGTTGTTGTGTACCTCTTATTTCGACATGCTCACTAGGACTATTAGAGAGATCCCCTGAGTTATGATTGTTGATTGGCACCTTGTTGAGAACCATGCATGTTAATTACACTGATTAACTTCTAGCCTATCTATGTGAGATTAGGACATTATTGTTGGAACATGTTATTATGCCATAACCTTTCATGCAAAATTAATTATCATATTGGGACATCATGATCTGATCTATGTGAGAACACTGTTGGATGCTTTTCTTTTATTCTACATGAGGACACTTGGATGCTTGTATGGACATTTAGATATGCCACCATTTTATCGCTACACTATCATATCGGACTTGACTTAGGAGAAACCATGATTATTCTTTTTCTCCTTTCTATTCAGACATATGATTCATGTTGCTCGGGTTCAAGCAGGGGTTTGGGATAGTGTAGTCGAGATCTTTGAGTCTGGGAAAGGTTGTACAAATTGTTGACTTCTGGGGTATTGCGGCGACCGCGGACATTGGGCGGTTGACCGGATGTTTACTTTTGCATCAGATTGGGGGATCGGGGTTTCTTTAGTGGATGGATTTTCCCACTTGAGCATAGCCGTGATCCAGCCCTACTATTTTGTGATACTTGTGACATAGATACTTTACTCGTGTGGATTGCTCCCCTCGAGTGCTATTCCGGAGTGTGCGACTGTACCGGGTTGACGCCGGTCAGTCTTTGAGTTCTTGATTCTCTTATTACATCGGTGTTATGCGTTGGTGGCGTACCCGATGTGGCCGGCAAAGCAGGCAGTACCGGTTTTACCGGTCCATTTGATTGGGTTTACTTTAGGCAGATACTATTACTGTTGCATGCATACAGTTATTTCATTCAATATTGCATTAGAGGCATAGTAGTGGTAGAGTTTCCTTATCTGCAGTCTTTTTAGCTTACCACTTTATTTTTCCTTTTGCCTCTGGTAGACTTAGTGGGTACGTTGGATCCTGAGGATTTACCCACTAGGGGCTACTGTTTTATCAGTGGTTCTCACTCCCATTGTTGTTTTCTTTCTCTCTCTTCCTTTGTTTTGCAGAGTCTTCTGCGGGAGCTGCTGGACCGTCAGCGGCTGATCGAGATAAGAGGATCGCTGAGTAGATAGATCGTCTGCCTTGACAGTGACTTGTAGCTAGACTTATGGTGTATCCCCATTATCTCGGACTGTTGTGCTTTTACTTTTGGGTCTGGCTTTAGCCAGCTGGTTGTATTATTTTGGTGGGCTGGGAGTTTTTGTACTTATTACTGTTGTATTTTATTTCCAATTTCAGTCTGAGATGTTATAGTTTTATTTCAGCTCTGTACTTGTGCTCTTTTATTGTTTATATTATATCTAAGCAGGTTTTCGGCGCTTCGTGTATGCAAAAAATTTCGTATGTATGGCGGATCTGTGAACAGACCCGAATTCTGGTTTACACCCGGGGCGTGACAATGTCGATCGCTCTCGGCTCTCCATGAGGTGTATAGTGAGAAGTAATACCAAACCAAATGGTTGGTTAGTATTAAGAGATAGTTTGGGGTAAACATACAATTCAAAGACATAGAACCTTATATTTGAGGCATAGTAGTTGCACTTTTCTTTCTTACATTTATATTATAGAAATAGTTGTTTTATTTACTATTATTGTTCTACTTATGTCTCATTTAGACCGAGTATAGAGCGTCACTTTTTACTGTTGCACCCACTTATAAATCTTTATTCTAGTTTGAAGACTATTGATGAAATTGAGCTGTCCATAAAAAAAAGAAAAAAACTGTATGATCTGACATGACTGATGTTGTATGACACTGATAAATAGTTGTGTCATAGTTTGCAGATTTGATCTCATTTGTCTCAAACCAAATAGCTTTTTAGCATCAAGTCTGGCTTCAAATTGAACCATACACTCTGATCTATCAACTAGGTCCAAACTTTTTTTAATGACTAACTTCAAATAGATTCAAAAGTGCATGCAGGATTCCTTGAGGATTAATTGCACCATTGGTTACCAACTTTCATCCAATTTTTTAATTCAGTCTCCAACTTCTTTTTTTTCTTTTTTCAGAATCAGTTTCTTAATCTTTAGAATCAATTGCACCACTAGCCTGTTTGCCTTTTATCCATTTTTCACTTTAGCCTCTAACCTTTTATTTCAAGGAAAATACACGCCCAATTTCATCATCTTTAATATTATTCTTTATATTCCTCTCATTTTAACTATACACACGATGATGCATACTATTTTTTTTGGAGTATTCAATATCCTTTGCGTCGATCAGAACGTGTCTGCAACCTCTTCTAAAAACTTAAAAAGATTGGTGTCGAGATTGATCAAGAGATTATCACACTATAATTATGATCTATATATTTGACAATATATATATTATTAGAGTTCACATATTTGATAATATATTATTAGAGTTCACATAGCCTATTTTATTAAAATTAACAAAAAAAATTATATAGTTGGGATATAGTTGAAATAAAAATATAAAGCTTAGAGCGCTAATACCAAAAACTTCAATATTTAGAACCAAAGTATAAAACTGGTGGAATTCACTCATCCTGAAATGAATATGGTGTAACTGTTAGGGACTATATTCTAACAATATAAAAATGAGGTACTAAAATGAAAACAAACGGTGCAATTTTTCTCCCTCGCTTCCGCCGCCCCGTTCCGTCTCCCCATTGGAGATTCATTCCAAGGAGTCTCTAATAAAAATATTGAATCTATATTATCCTTGTTTCGTCTAATTTCTCTGATAAATACGATTATTGATTTATTTATTATTTTATTTTATTTTTTTGTGCTTCCGTTTTTTTAAGGGATTTTAGGGTTAATTTGAAGTAGTATATATATAAGATTATGCAAAAGATTATGATCTCAAGGGGTTGTGATCTATGGCTATTCCAAACAATGGTCTTGTTCAGCATCGTTGTCATTTTAATTGTGTTTTTTTAACCACTAATTATACATAATGTGATATATTGGCAGAGGGTGTTTCCTCTTCTTGTTAGTATTATCTTGTTCGCAATGCACCTCGTTCAAGTGATGGATAACAACTTATTTGAACTATAGATTATTTTTCAAATCGACTACTTAATCCTTCAAAATTTTGAATTTTTTATCCAACCTTCCGATTTGTTTGATTTGAATCAGTCGACAGTATTTTAACTTCAAATTTTAAACTACATGAAATATACTATCTAAACTTCTAAAGATAAATAATGCATTCAAAGTTTTGAAGTCAAAGTGTCATTAACCAGCTCAAATCAAACAAATTGACCGATCAAATAGTAAAATCAAAATTTTGAAAAGTTTGGTAGCATGCCCATTGTTTTAGGCAAGTTCTTTATATTTTTACGTAAAAAAATAGAAAGTTGCCTTCAAATTTTTGGATGGGAGAATTGCGAGTAATCCACTATCCCCTCCTACACTAATCCAGGTAGAATGCTATTTGAAGAAGCAAAAAAGAAATAGCAATGATGCCAAATGAGGCTTAGTATTTGTGTTGCTTAATTTAAGTTGCAAACTTGATTATTTTTTGTACAACAGTACGTTATAAATATGTTTACTATTTTAATAAGTTTTGTTGTTACGAATGGTGGACAAGCAGCTAATTAACATCCCTCAAACAAATAGAATTTGGAGGTTTTAAACTTTGTAAATGAAAGCGCCCTAGCTAGTTGTTGATTATGCACAATCTATTTAGCATTGAAATTTTAAATTTATAGATGTGCATATCTCTATAAACAAATACTTACTGAAGAATTTTTTTGTTTCTAAGGAAGGAAATGATTTGGGAATAAAAGTCGTTGGCTTACCGCTAAACTTGAACATAGTAGCTTTTGATTTACGCAAATGTTTGGTTGTTCAAAAAATATTCTATAAAATAGTTTTTTTGGCTGGAAAAATATTTTCTATCCGTTTGGTTTTTAGAAAAAATTAATAATTTTTCTAGAAAAAAAAATTCTAGATTTCATAGAAAGAAAATAGTTTTCCACACTTTTTCGAGAAACCAAGCATCCCTTTAATTGATGTAAATGATAGCCTAAATCTTCTATTTTGGTAGCAAGAGGAGAAAGCAATGCAAGTGTACTTTTGGCCTATTAGTTTAAAGGTGGCTCTCTTGGTAGTTTAGTTTTATAATTAAATATCAAAAATACTTCACAAATCAACTCTAGAAGTTGATGATGTGCTTTACTCATAAGAAATTTGGACCAAGCATATTTTGATGCAGCTTCAGGATGATTTTTATTTTTATTTTTTTATTTTCTCTAATTATTTTAACTTTTAGTTGCCTATCAGGATTTCTTGCTGATTAGGCTTGCTTGTAGTTGTTAGTTTTAGTTAGATATTTTTGGATGCTTTTTTGCCCCAGTGATATTACAATTAATGGTTCAACACCACTAAATTTTGAGTAGTTTGAGAATTTAATTTTAGTTCTGTTTAATGTTTGGCCCTTTTGATTGCCTATCCAATTTCTTATTTGTGTTTTAATTCTTTTCTGAATCTTTTATTTTGCCCTTCCTGCTGTAGTCAACCTTTGATTCATCTGTTTTGTAGCTTGCTATCCCATTTCCTGCTCTTATTAGGATTCCTTCCTCTTATTAGATATAACTGCATGACTCTTGGATCCTATTTATTATGCAGTTACTATTTTTTTAAAATAATAAGGTAAAATTATATGGAGAGCAATTAGGCCTCTACCAAAGGCTATTTTGAACCCTTTTCTTTTTATTCACACCACATCTATTTTGATTTGTTTGAGTTATTTTAGTTCAGTTTCACTCTACTTTTTAGCAAATCAATAGAAATGAAAATTAGTGTCAATAAAAATGTTTAAAGTTGAGATGTCTATCCAAAACAGCTTTGAGTCGTCGTTATCTAATTTTGAAAGTTTGTAGATATGATGTGATAGTTTGCTGTTTATTTTCAATTACGTGAAGAATTTTTTGTTTGCCACTTTCATTGGGCGCATATTTTGCCGGTCTTTAGGAAGTATTTGTTAGTGATTGGATTATGTGAGTCGATATCAAATTTTTAATAACATCTTTATTAGTTTACTAAGATTTTATTTAGATGCATAAATATTTTATTCCGGATATTCCTTTGATTTACCCAAAAAGTTGTAATATTTGATAGATGAGACATATGATCAAACTTGTAGAATGAAATAACATATTTCACTCTCTAATTAATTTTTCAAAATAAAATAAATTATCTTGTAGGTGAAATATATTATCCCACCAAACCATGAAGAACAAAACCATTGAAGAAAAAAAAAATCATACTTTTTGCCTCCAATCACGTAAAAAAAAAAATTATGCAAAATAAGTTATTCAAAAATAATTTATTCCAATATTCAAACAGAGCCTAACTTTTTTCATGCCAAAAAAGAAAAAAAAAAAAGAAAAAAAAAATAGCTTCTCAACTTTGAACATAAAAAATTGTTGAATGTTTTCCCAGTGAATAAATCGGCATGTTCTCTTCGCAGAAGCAAAAGATAAAGTGAAAAGTAAATTTTTGTTATGAGGATGCTTTTTAGCTTGGCGTATATTTTTGTCAGTTAAAATCTTTTATATGATGAATTATATTAATATTTATTAATCTTATTTCATGGAATGACACTGATTTTTTCATTTTTTTTTCACTATGATGATCTAAAGGCTAGGATTAATTTCAATATTTTTTAAAAAAAATACCTGGCATCTTCACACCCTTTCTTTTTATCTGGTGAGTTTTACGTCCACTTTATTCCTTTCTCTCTCTTTTTATTCCTCCTTCCATTTCTTTCCTTCTCTTCCTGTTTAGAATTTTCCTCGCTGAACTCATCCTGTGGCCATCATCCCTAATTTCAAGTGCCTACGAGTGGGTGAGCGAGACACGAGATCCTGCGATGGACACGATAGCAACCACCGTCCTACACGTGATAGATAGCGACGATAGATAGGGACGAGAGGAAAGCTCTTGAGATGAATAGACGAGAGTCCTACATGTGAGAGTGAGCGTTGAGAAAAAAACAAGAGAAGGAGAGGAAAGGCGGCCGCGAGAGAGGGAGCACGACGGATCGATCATTTTAGAGAGAGAGAACAAGATGAAGGAGGGAATTAAACATATGATGGAGTACGTGCGCATGTGAGAATAAAATGAAGTGTTTAGTTCATTTAATCTCAACCACCCATGTTCTTGTCTCAATTACTTTTTAGCCTCGAGTCTGGCCTCAAATTGAACTCTACAATCTACCACTCTATCAACTAGGTCCAAATTATTTTTAATGACTATTACATTTGGATGCAAAAGTGGTTGATGGATTCCTTTTAAGGAATAATTGCACCATTTGTTCCCAACCCTCATCCAAGTTAATTTTTAATCTGGTCCCTGACTTTCTTTTTTTTTTTTCTCATAATCATATCATTAACCTTTATTTAGAATTAATTGTACCACTTGTTCGTAACTTTTTATCTACTTTTGTCTCTAATCTATTCTTTCATGTGCACGCCTAATTTCATCACCCTTAATATTGTTCTTTACATCTCTATCATCTTAATCGTAAACACAATGCCCACTGTCATTTTTAGAGTATTCAATATCCTTTGCATCAAGCCGAGTATGCCAGCAATCTCTTCTAAAATTTTTTAAAAATCAATGTCAAGATTGATCATAGGATTATTACATTATAATTGTGATCTATATTTGGCAATATATTATTAGAGTTGACATAGCCTATATTATCAAAATTAATAAAAATTTAGATAGCTGGGACATAGTTGAAACAAAATATAAAGCTTAGGGAGCTAATAGCAAAAAATAAAATATGTAGGACCGAAGTGATAAAAGGGGTAATGCTTAGGGATAGGGATGCCAATGGTTACGGATATCCAAAATTTTATCCGAATCGGAATGGAATAGATTTATCCGATGCTTAATGGATATGAAATTGGATACCGATATAAAAAACAAAGACTCGGTGGATTTGGATTCGGATATGGATTTTGACTGTACCAGATCCGAATCCGAACCCGAATTAATTTTACATTATATAATAAGGATAATTGCCTGTGTAACCCTGAAATATGAAGAAATATCTGATTTACCCCTCTTATTTTTTTCTTTCCAATATACCCTTCATACGTTCCACCGTTATTAAAAATACTCCTACCGTTTCCCTTTGTTAAGTTAACTAGGGTTAAACTAGAGTTAAATAATAATCGGAGTTGAAAACTATCAGATATACCTATTTTGCCCGGGTTTAGAGTTTAGGGTTTAGGGTTTAGGATTTTTTAGGGTTTTAGGGTTTAGGGTTTAGGGTTTAGGATTTTTTAGGGTTCTAGGGTTTAGGGTTTAGGATTTAGGGTTTTAGGGTTTAGGGTTTAGGGTTTTTTAGGGTTTTAGGGTTTAGAGTTTAGGGTTTAGGGTTTTAGGGTTTAGGGTTTAGGGTTTAGGGTTTAGGGTTTTAGGGTTTAGGGGTTTAGGGTTTTAGGGTTTAGGGTATATTTGAAATGGCAAAATAGTAATTACAGACAGATAACAGCAGTTCCAAACGGTACACTAACCGAGTTTAACTTCAAGAGTATTTTGGAAAGAAGTTGGAACGTAAGAAGGGTAGTTTTAATATTAGCCTTCTAAGAGGGGAAATCTGAAAACAGAAAAATTTATAGGGATATGTAGGAAATTGCCCATATATAATATATATATATATATATTTGATATTATATTTAAATTTATATTTTAAAAATTTAGATTTAATTTAATATGTTTTGAAATATTGTAAAGAGAAAAGCAGAAATAATTGTTTCTCGTTTAGGTTTTCGGGTTTGGATTTTGAATTTTTGGTCGGATTCGAATTTGGATATAAATTTTTTAAGTTCTTGGGTTCGGATTCGAGTTTTAAAATATCCATCTCGAATCCGACCCGTTGACATATCTACTTAGGGATCGAAAATAGCTACTTGTACACTTTTTTTGGATGTATATTCTACATCTAACCTATTTAATAGTTGGGACTTCACCCATGGATGAAGTGACTAATAAAATTCATTCCATACTAGGACTAGTGGGATTTAAGATGTACACCATCTTTAAGGCTTCGCTTGGTTGAGGTATAAAAGAGAATTAGTTGCACCAGGGATAAGTATAAATTTTGGAACAAGCTGGAACTACCAGGTATAAAAAAAATAATGTTTGAAAATAATTGAAGAATAAGAGGAATAAAGAATTAACTTTTGTGTTAAAAGAATAAAATATCCTTTCCTTTTTAGTTTTTTTTTTCAAAATTAAAATTTCAAAATTTATTCAAATTTTAATATTTATTAATTTTAATTTTCAAAAAAAATTTAAGTGGGAGAAAAAAAAAATTAATTTTTAAATTTTAAGTGGGAGTAAAAATTTTAATTTTAAAATTTATATAAATTTTAAAAAAATTATAAAAAAATTGTATAAATTTTAAAATTTTAAAATTGATATTATTTTATATATATATAAAAAAATTTAGATTTATTAAAATATAAAATTAAAAAAAATAAAATTTATAAAATTAAAAACTTAAAATTTAAATATCTTTTAAAATTTAAAAATTCTAATTAAAAAAGAAAAAAACAAAACAAAAGAAGCATATAATAATAATAATAATAATAATAATAATAATAATAATAATAATAAAAGGCCCCTTCCCAAAGCACTCTGCCTTGGGAAGGGGCTTATTCTGCATTGTTCGGGAGGAAGGGACTTATTCTGCATTGTTCGGGAACAACCCGGTAAGGGGGGAATAGGTGGGGACACCTATTCCCCCCTCCCCTATTCCCGTTTTGTTTGGGTACAAAGGGGGGATATCCCCCCTTTGTACCCAAACCAAACAGCACCTAAGGGTATACAAGTAGTATTATTCAGACTGAACCAACGATATACTAACTTTTAGGTGCTGTTTGGTTTGGGTACAAAGGGTTTTGTACCCAAACAAAACGGGAATGGGAGGGAATAGGTGGGGATACCTATTCCCCCCCTTTACCGGGTTGTCCCGGTAAAAACCAGAACAACTTGGTATGAGGGGAGATTTGGGTTCCCCCCCTCCCCTCGAACAACGCAGAATAAGCCTCTTCCCAAGGCAGAGTGCCTTGGGAAGGGGCCCTTTGCTTTTTTTTTTTTTTTTTTTCTTTTTTTTTTCTTTTATGCTTCTTCTGATATTTTTTTTTTTAATTAGAATTTTTAAATTTTAAAAAATATTTAAATTTTAAATTTTAAAATTTATAAATTTTAATTTTTTAAATTTTATATTTTAATAAATTTAAAAATTTTATTTTATTTTTTTTAAAAAAATAATATTAATTTTAAAATTTTAAAATTTATATAATTTTTTTAAAATTTATATAAATTTAAAAATTAAAATTTTTACTCTCACTTAAAATTTAAGAATTAACTTCTTTTTTTTTTCTCCCCCTTAAAATTTTTATAAAAATTAAAATTAATAAATATTAAAATTTGAATAAATTTTGAAATTTTAATTTTGAAAAAAAAAAACTAAAAAGGAAAGGATATTTTATTCTTTTAACACAAAAGTTAATTCTCTATTTCTCTTATTCTTCAATTATTTTCAAACACTATTTTTTTTATACCTGGTACTAACCTAAAATCCAACCAAACATAAATTTACATTAGTTCCAACTTGTTTCAAAATTTATACTTATCACTGGTACAATTAATTCTCTTTTATACCTCAACCAAGCGAAGCCTTAAGGCCTTTCTTATAACAATCTAAAATAGAGGTACTAAAGTGTAAACAAATACTACAATTTAATTACCCCTCTCTTCATCCCTACCTTCGGCCCCGGGTTACATTTTCTCATTAGAGATTCATTCTAAGTGAGGTCAATCCTTTTATCTCTCTAATAATAATTAGAGATCTCTTGATTCTATATCATTCTTGCTTCATCTAATATCTCTTATGAATACAATTACTAAATCCTTTTTTCTTAGTACTTCAATTTTTTTTTTCTTTTTTTCTTTTTTTTTTTTGAGAGAGAGAGAGAGAGAGAGAGAGATTTTAGGATTAATTTACGGTGGTTGATAAGATTATACATAATTTGATATTTTGGAGAAAGAAATTTTTTTTTCTTATTAATATTGGCTAGCTCGTAATGCGCTTCAGCTAAGTAATAGATAATAATTTACTTGAACTATAAATTATTTTTTTGATTCGGCTACTCACCCTTTCAAAAATTAAATTTTACTTTTTTGATTCGGCTGCTCAGCCTTTCAAAAATTAAATTTTACCATCTAATATTTAAATTTAGTTAATTTAAGTCAGATCTGTTAGGAAAATAAATCGCACTAAATCTGATTATGATTAAATTATCTAACTATTTTTATAATTAAATTTGAATAACAGAACTTACCGTTAAGTGCTATAGAAATTCCAGAAATTATAGTAGAAAGAAGTGGAAATAAATTAATCCGGAAGCGTGGCGAGACACTGCCATGTGCGGATTAATCGGAGACACCACTCCAAGATACGATCGGAATTCCTCTTCCTACGAAATAAATAAAAACAATTAAAAAAAACAAAATAAAATTTAAATAAAATTTAAATAAATTCTTCTTTTTTTTTTTTTTTTTCTTTTTGTTCACTAGTCTAAAACGAAAAACCTTCTCTACTACTCCCTATACCCTACTATAATATAGTATTTATAGATGTGAATTGGAGTACGTTGCATCACGAAAGGGCTCCATTTCTTTTAATTAAGGAGAGAAAGACACTATAATTAGTGAAGAGAAACCAATAAAAAAATAAATAAAAATTAAATAAAATATTAAATGATAATAAATAAGAATAAATTTAATAAATGAATTAAAAAATTGATAATAAAATAATTATTGAGAATTTTAAATTTTATTCCAACCAGATCAATAGTATTTTAACATTAAAATTTAAACTAATTTTTTATTTTAATAAACGCATAGGTACGAGCTTTGTTAATTAATTCACAAATAATTTACAAATTATTAAAAATTTAAAAAAAATTAATTGTACATAAATTTTTTTTTTCTAAAAAGTTATAATAAAACGTGAATTTTTAAATTAAATTTATTATTTACGAATTAATCAAATTATTCAGCCAAATAAAAAATAAAATAAAATAAAAAATAAAAGCACGTACCGATTATTTCGAAATGATAGATGACTAAGTATTTATTTCTGAATGAATAAAATGTATATTATATATATTCATTTCTGGTAGGGGTAGCAATCCAGCTCGCTGTTCGCGAGCCGAGATCGAATCGCTCGTTTAGTAAATAAGCCGAACACGAACCGAATTTTTTAGCTCGTTTAATAAGCGAGCCGAACACGAGCTGGGGCCAGCTCGCTCGTGTGTATATATATATATATATATATATATATACTTTTGTTAGACCATCAATTTTTTTATAAATTTTAATTATTAGATTAAAATTTTAATTTTTTAATTTTTTTTTCATCTTTACATCTAATAATAGAAATAAAAATTAAATTTATTATTCGTGAGCCGGGCTCGTGTTCGGCTCGTTAGCCAAATTTTTCGGCTTAATATTTAAACGAGCTAGCTCGTATTAGACTCGTTTATTAAACTAGGGCTCGGTGGCACCCTAATTTCTGGTGTACGGTAGCATTGCTCTTTGGATAAATACGAGTCTCCTGCTGAGCCCTAAAAAATACTGCACCTCACTCTCTCAACCCCGCCTTCCCCCTCCTCCCGCCGCGCACCGCTCGGCATCGGAAACCCCCTCCGGGCGGGTCGCTGCTCGCCATCGGAACTCTCCCCCGGGCCGCACGCCGGTCGCCGGTCGCCATCTTCCTCGCCACCAAGCAGTTTGTGAGTCGGTGAGTTTGTGATTTTGTAAGTTTATGTACTAATTTATAGTGTTTGTGAGTGAAATTAACATTCGATATTATCTGCATGCTCAACTCAAGTGCCAAATTTTCATTTCTCCCTTCGTAATTTGAATATCTATTTATAACAATTTTATCTTATATATATGATTAATAGTTGTTGTGTTTTTCACGCAAAACATCTTTCTCTCCAATTAAGTTGTTGTTACATCCATTAATTTGCTTGCTATTGTGAGAACCAATGGAGAGTGGTTAATCACTTAGGGTTAGGTGATGTTTGATGGATGATTAATCGATGGGTAATTCGTTGCGTCTCCTATTGTTGGTAGATTGTAGTAGCAGAAATCTAGAGAAAAAAAAGTTTAATCTAGTAGCTGAATTTTTTATCCTAAATTTTTAATTGGCGAACGTATAATTTCTGTATAAATCGCGTATTCAAATAATTGGCGAATTCGCTTTTTAAATCGTATTTTTCAGCGAATTTAAAAATTAGAATACGAATTTTATCCGTATTATAACCGTAGTGGATTTTTGCCGAATCTGAACTAACTAACTATGGTTGTGAGAACGGCATGAAGTATACTAACTCAACTTGTAAAGATAAACTTGTGATTTACACTATTGTGCTTTACTCATAAGAAATTTGAACCAAGCATATTTTGATGCAGCTTAAGGATGATATGATTCTTATCTTTTTAAATTTTCTTTAATTACTTTTACTTTTAGTTTCTGTCAGGATTTCTTCCGGATTAGGCTTGCTTGTAGTTGTTAATTTTAGTTAGATATTTTTTGGGTGTTTTTTTCCCAGTAGTGATGTTGCAATGGTTCATCACCACTAAATTTTGAGTAGTTTGAGAGTTTAATTCTGGTTCAGTTTAATCTTCGGCCCTTGATTGTGTATCCAATTTCTTTTCTGGGTTTTTGATTTTTTTTTGGATCTTTTATTTTGCCTTTCCTGCTGTAGTCGACCTTTGATTCATGTTTTTTGTAGCTGGCTACCCCATTTCCTGCTCTTATTAGGTTCCTTCCACTTGTTGGATATGTTATGCAGTGACTATTTTTTAAAAAATAAGGTAAAATTATTTGGAGACCAACCAGGCCTCAACTAACGGCGATTTTGAAATAGGCCTCTAGACCCTTTTCTTTTTATTCACACTCAGTCAATTTTAATTTGTTTAAGTTATTTTGGTTGAGTTCCACTCTACTTTTTCGCTAAAGGAAAGTGTGTGATTAATGACTGATAGCTGTTATGATATGTTTACACCCTAACACGTGTTGCGATTCTTCAAGGGATCACGATGCTTCCTATGATTATATTCCGACTACTCCTATGCCTACTGTATCACTGATAAACTAATAGAACTTTATTAATGCTCCACTCTATATTACAATGAAAAGAGATGCCTCGTTTTTATAGGCCTATAATTATACAGCAGGCCTAATATGATTTGGAAATCAAAGATTAAAGATAGTCCCAAAATAATAAGATATTTTAGATATAATAATTATCGCTAATCTAAGAAATAGAATAATCCTAATCTTGTAAGGAAAATACTAGATATCCAAGATGTGTTTGGATTCAGGATTGTAACATAATCATTTCATGGGGATCCCAAATTAAACAAATCAATAGAAATGGAAGGTAATGTCAATAAAAATGTTTAAAGTTGAGATGTCTATTCAAAACCACTTTGAGTTGCCGTTTATTTGATTTTGAAAGTTTGTAGATATGCTGGGATAGTTTGCTGTTTATTTTCAATTATGTGGAGGATTTTTTGTTTGGCATTTTCATCAGGTGCATATTTTGCCAATGGCAAACATTTTCTAGCAAGTCTTTAGGAAGCATTTGTTAATGATTAGATTGTGTGACTCGACATCAAATGTTTAGTAACATGTTTATTATTTTACTAGGACTGTTTGGATACATGAATATTTTATTCCGGATATATCTTTGATTTACTCAAGAAGTCGTAGTATATGATAGATGAGACATGATCAAACATGTAGAATGAAATAACATATTTCACTTTCTAATTAATTTTTCAAAATAAAATAAATTATCTTGTAGGTGAAATATATTATCTTACCAAACCATGAAGGACGAGACCTTTGAAGAAAAAAAAATCATACTTTTTGCATCCAATCACACAAAAAAAAAAACTTCACGCCGAATAAGTTATTGAAAGATAACTTATTCCAACATCCAAACAGGGCATTAGTTTCTTCCTGTCAAAAAAGAACAAAAAGGAAAAATAAATAGCTTCTCAACTTTGAACATAAGCGATTGCTGAATGTTTCCCCACTGAGCTATTTCTTTTATTCATTTTGCTAGATACTTGCATTACAATAGATGGGGAAAGCTAAGGGTGGATCGATACTCATCAGGCTGGTTTCAGCTGCAGGGACTGGATTCTTCTATGTCAAGCAGAAAAATCCGCGCCGAATTACAGAGAAGCTTGAATTCCGCAAGTATGATCCCCGAGTAAATCGGCATGTTCTCTTCACAGAAGCAAAGATGAAGTGAGAAGTAGGTTTATGTTCTGGAATATGCATTTCTAGCTTGCCGTACATTTTTGTCAGTTAAAATCTTTTTTACATGATGCTGGAATGCTGGAAACGTTGTCCGAACGATATTACTATCTGGAATGCTGGAATCGTTGCCCGAACGATATTACTATTTATGAATCTTATTTCATGGAATGAAAAGTGTATGAAATAATTAGTACTTCATTTCAGCAGTAAAACCGAAAATGGATGCAAAAACTTTCATGTTGAATTTTGCTGATATTAGGTTGGAATGGTTTTGTAGAAATGGAGCTTTTTTGTATTCTGGATGGTCGGTTGGTGAGTTTTTCTGCATTTCTGAGGTGGCTCCGCTTATGCTTCTACTTTCAGTACCAGTTACTCCTATTTGTTATATATAAAAGTTTTAGTACTTTTTGTTGAAGTGAGAATAAGAAATGTGATGTCAAGGTCAAAAACTTGGCATGAATGCTGCAGTGAAAACCTTACACAATTTAAGGTCAAAACCTCATACAATTTGAGGTCGTGAAGGTTGTGTGTGGTTCGAATCGAATCAAAACGAAGAGCTTCCAACCGTGAGGAATAGCGACTTTGATGTGTACGCAGATCTCAACCTTTGATGTGTACGCGGATCTCAACATCGGACGGGTGGGAGGCTGTGGCAAGCTTCGGGCTTACTGAAGCTCGCAGCAGCCTCGTTTCGCAATCTGTACTAAGGCATGGTGTGTAGTAACAACTTGAAACTCCCAACTTCATCTCACCAAATGCCAGATTTCTAATAGTAGTGCTAGTGCCCCAGTGTCATCGAGTTCAGCCCCTCCTCAGCTTACTTTCTTTTTCGATTGTTCTTGCTCAATGAAATGGAGTAGAGTGATTCTATTTTATCGGAAGCACATACAAAAATTGTATTCTTTTATCCTACGATGGACAATGAACTTAACATAATTACTTTGACCGAGTACTTTTCAAGTTAAACTATATCTTTTCTTACTTTGTTTGTTTGTGTATTCCCTCTTTATCGTTTTTGTTTTCTTGAACAAATTATAATTTTTTAACTATGCATATAACTTTGATATTGTAATATACTGTATTTTTATAAGTAACAGTATAAATTCCAATTGACCATTTTATCCATGATGTATCTAAGAACCGTAGATGATCTAGACATATGTTTCCTTCCATCACGAACTGAAGAACTATCAAAAGAATGCTGAATTTTGTAACAACCTAGGAATGAGAAGAAGAGAGGTAGAAATTTAGTAGATAGCGGCAGAGTAGTTTTGAAAAATACAGAAGCTCGAGGAGCAGATTTAGCCTTCTTTCATGGCGGATCAAGGCATCCAAAGAAAGGGCACATTTATGGAGAACCAAAGACTCAGTAGGAGGGTGCTTGGATCCAACAGCCTTGGAGAAAGGAGGCAGGTTGTAACAGCCGGTGGGGAGGTAGGTGGTGGACAGTGCCGGAGGAGCAGGAAAATCCCCCCAGGGTGAGGAGTAAGTGGAGTAGTTAGAGTGTAGGGCTACCGTCAGCAGGAACTGAGGCTCCCAAGGATACGGAGTAGGTAATGGGGCGGGCAGTCGCGACGCGGGTGCCGGATGACCTCCGTGCGAGAGAACTGGATCCGACCCGATAGACTCAAGAGGAGGCGGGCCTCATTTCAAGGGAACAGGCCGAGCACCGGTTGGAAAGGAGTCTAGTGAAGCCCACATCTCAGTAACTTTATCCATAGTTTCTATAGTAAATTGTCATTAGTTTGCTAGTAGTTAGAATAATTAAGACATGATATATAAGCACATGGATGTAATGAAAGGAGAATTATGAATGAAGAGAATCAACTTCTTTCCCAATTCTCCTCTCCCCTCTGCTTCTTCTTCCTGCTCTCTTAGTCCCCATCTTAATTCCCACTCTACTCTATCTCAATTTTCTCGCCCTTTCTATCTTTACTTCACCCTCGTCACGTACTCGCAACCTTATTCTCTCATTCCCTCCCAAACTGAGCTAGTTCCTTCTAATTGGAACCATCATCATCTCCATTGCCGTCCTCGACTCAGAACGATCTCATCATCATCAGATTGCGACGGGTTCGGAATTTTATAAATTCAAACAGTAAAACATAATACCAACTAGCAATATTTTTCCTTTTAAAAACAAAAGAGTTGCCGAAAGGTGATGAGCAATTTTTTAATTTCCTAACTGTCCGCAAAAATTTAGATTTTAACCTTAGTAAAAACTTATAGGTGATATGATTAATGATAATTGAATCGAATACATGGTGACTGAACCACCAACACTTTCCGCACTAAATTCCAACTCATCTAAAATACAACTCACTGGATAATAATATAAAACACTAATTTCTCCTTAATCCCTTTTTATTGAAAAAACTTGCTGAAGTTGTGTCCTAAAAATGCTGCTGATCATATGCTATTTGCAGTACCTGATAACCTTGGCATTTCACTGTCTGAAAAGCAATGTTACATAAACATGTGTAGAAAAGCTAAAATGTAGAAACCCCCAGCATATTTATGTGTTATTTTACCACCCTCAATATCGCAAAACTGTAAATGCCACTCAATTTCGTGTTGTTTACGCTTAACCACATTCTGTAATTTATTGTTCATAAAATGTTAGGAAATAGGAAATCATGAAAAAATATAATCTCAAATAGCAATTATATACCTTGTGGGGCATGAAATTGATATTTCAAATATTTTTTCCAATCTTATTAGCAAGCACACTTCTAGAGCAAAATGTATTTGATGTACCAACACCAACAACTACAACTTCAATACATAGAATACATGCAGTGTTGATAAGAAAATAATGTAAAATAGCAAAATAATATGTGGTTTCATATGCATGTTTACCTGGGAACTCGAATGATAGGTATGCGAGCTTCATCAGCAAGAGACTATGAACTCAAATGCATCTGAAATGTAAATACACCATAACACAGAATTCACAATACTTGAATAATATACAAACATATTTACTGAGAAGAGAAAAGGTTATGATGCTGCAGCTTAAGAACAATTCATAGTTTGATCACACCTGTGAATCAATCTTATGCCGGTGTCCTACGACAATTTGTTTTGAAACATTATTTTCCTGTTTCTCGCTTTCTGAGAATAAGAAAGCAAGGTTCACCAACATGGTTTTCAGCAGTTGCTTTCCATAGTAATACACAGAAGAGCAACTTGAATGACACAAAAACTCTCTTATAAATTAAGAGAAAATAAAAGACATACAATTAAAGTATTGCCAAAGTATAGATGATCACCTGCAGGTAAGGACATTCATGCACATTAAATGATGAAAAAATTGTGAGTTCACGTGATATTCCCCAACAAAATGTTAAAAAGCAAACATAGATAAAACTATCAGAGATAACTCTAACGACTATGCATAAAAAGCCATTCTAATGGAGAAAGAAAAGGGCAAGCAAGAGTCCGTAAAACAGCAAAAAGGGACAAGATAAAGAAGATAGTATACAAAAGGGTAAAACTGAAAAAAGAATAGATATTTCGGGCTAGGCTTCTTGTTATTTGAACAATAAGAAGTTACTGTGATTCCTTATGCAGATGCCACAATAAAGAATATATATAGTAAACTTTGTTAAAAAGCTACACAAAATCAACTAAATTGAACACTTGTAAGAAGCCTCGTAAGTTTACTTAGCGTTTCCCGAGCAGATATAGTGTCTGGGTGATGCTCGCCACAAATTGAAGTCCGGATAAATATAGCCTTTCTTATAATGTCATCCCCTCTGTCATATTCTCCGCCCCGAAGCATTAGCTTAGCCCTAGTTTCCAAGACAGTTGCTTTCAGAAGTGCCAACTCCTGCCAAAGATATGTGTACTGAGAATCCGATCGAACCGATTTAAAACAGCAAACTGACTTATCGAGCCATTTATCAGTTCGACAAACTAATGATTCAGCACAGATTTCCAATGCATCAGTACAAAGGCACAAAAGCTCCAACGCTGCATTGCACCGCGAGAAAGTGATGAAGGTATGTATGGAAAGCGGGAGAACAATGCGCTTTACAAAGAAAATCAACTCAGATGGTCTCAATGGTTCTACTACCACTGTATCAGATCGAAACCCAAACACCAAGAAGCAGGCCGCCCAGAGATGTTCACTGCATTGAGAGATCGAGCCTCTTAGGTAAACTGCCTGAACCATGGCTTGAGCTACGCGGGTACCTCCTCTTTTGCAAGCATATAGCTTAATAAGCTCATGGAAATGCAAGTTATCATTTCTGGTGCTGCATTTAGCAATTCCAAATCTAATTAACATGGAAGAAGCCTCAACTTCTGATCTTTTGGTGTTAGCAACTGAGAAGCTGCATCTAAGTGCATGCAATATCTTCTTCCATATTGAAACACCATGATTCTTCTCTGGAATTTTCTGAGCAGCCAAAGCTAAAAGATGAACTGGAATAGAGGAGGGAGCGAACCAACCACTTACTTGGACCATCCTAGTAGCCAAACTCATCGGCCCATCAGCATGATCGAATATAGAAAGGCACACATCTAAAAGCTGAATAAGGGCTTTGTGTTGTTTCAGGGCAAGAGTTTCCCTATCGGTCCATGCCATGTCCTTTAAAGGCATTCTATTTATGGCATCCAGGAGTCTACTTGGAGTTATAGGGAGCTCGTTAAGAATCGCTCCAACAATACCAAGGCCGAGTGTTAGCCTCCCAAGTTTCTCTTCAATTACCCTGAGAGCATCGATTTCCATTAATGGGTAATCTTTCACACTCCCCTTCATCAAAGACATTGCCTCAACACCAGATAAGTATGAAAGCTTCATCGGCTCCAAGTTCATTACGCGAGAAAGACGTGTGGTTATTATGAAGTGGGTTTGTCCACCAAAGGATGGGAGAAGATCCATTATAACTTTTCGGTCCCACCAGTCCTTCTCGCTTTCTAAATTGTCGATGATAACTAAATAAGGGATGTCTCGTGATAGTTCCTTCCTTAGTTGGGCAATGGCTTCTTCCTCTTGCTCCTCAAAGGACCTGATTTTTCCTTTTTCATGATAATGGTTTCCGATGCTGAGATCAACTTCTAATAAAGAACGTAGAGCCAAAAAATTTGGCCGAATATATCGACTTTCCCCTCCCACCCATAAGACCACCTTGTATCTTTGAGAAAATCTGTATGCATATTCTAAAACCAACTCTGTTTTGCCGATCCCTGACTCGCCTGACACACAAGCAATACCCTTTCCATAGAGAATCTTTGATAACCCTTTCTTTTTACCGTACCGCCCTCCATTATTGCCTCTTAGTTGGCGGCGTTGCTTTTGAGAACTATCCATCCTTTGCATCTCAATTTCCTTCTCGGACTCCTTCCATAAAACAACTTCCTTCCCTTTGTCTTCATTTTCTGGCAGTTTGTCCTTTTTATTAATATTCTTTTCGTGATAGCTTCCAGACCATCCAATTGATAGACTCTTTCGTCTATGCCTTGTTTTGAGTTTGAAATATTCTCTCTCTCCATCCCCACTTACATCAGCAAACAAAATGAGCTCCAATTCTGAGAGTTCTTTCTTCCGCCCAACAAACAATTCATTTCGAGGAAAAGGAAATTCGTCCTTCTCTACTCTTTCCCTCCACCTATTTACTCTATCAACCACACTCCTCCTTCCCAATCTTGTAGCTAAGAGAACTATGGCTTGTAGTATACAATCCCTCCAATTACCATCATTTGCTTCTAATTGCCATTCCGATACCCTTAAAAGCCCATCAACTGCTTCTCTCCACTCTCTCTCTAAACCACCATACGGCATCCACAATTCACCACCATGTTTTTCCCACAGTTCCCCCCTCTTCTCTATTATATCTCTCGTAAGACAATCACCAGCACCCAACTCGAAGTATATAGGAATTAAATTCTTCTTTCCAAAGAAATCTTTGAGCTCTTCTATACTGTAAGGATTTCCGAAGGACTTCTTCGTTATTATCACTACTCCAAAGGAAGAAGAGTTCATTATTCTCCCCACTGTATTGAGGCTGCGAGAGTTCCTACAGTGAGCTCTATCAGATGCGAAACAGCTAATTCCATGTATCTCCAACTCCGCACGAAGCCAATTGGCAAATCGAAGCAAAGAAGGCTTACGACCATGAAATCCTATATATACATCACAGCTCCTAAGCCTATTAGTGGAAGAAACTGAAGCTGAAGATCGAGCCAATGAAAGCTTTCCATGGCTTCTCGCTGATCGCTTTTGCTTCTCTCTGCGAGCAAAGTGACCATTACTAGTTCCTTGGCTGTTATTCGATGAACTGCCATTACCAGCGTCATTAAAGGAGGAAACCAAGCAGGAATTGTTATAAACTGTGCTTGGAGTGCCAAAATTACTGGAAGTGCAGAAACTCGGAGCAGGAGAAACATCAGAAGCTAGAAATTTTATATTGGATAACGATTCAGATTGTCTAGTAAGAGTAGTGGAAACGAGATGATCAACTCTCAGAGCAACGCCATTGGACGAGCTTGTTGTGTGCTGACGGATGGCTTCAGAGGCATGTATTGGTGGTGACCTTGGAGAGAAGAAAGGGGACTGATTTGCTGAGAAGAATGTTGACGATGAAGATGAAAGATTTCTCGAGGGTGTGGCGGATAACGCCCCAGCGTTGGAGCTTTCCTGCTGAAGCTCCATATATCCATCTTCATATATAGCCCAGCTCTCCAAATGTTCGGGATTTCAAATCATTCAAGCCGTGACAACTCTCTGGAAAGGCAAAAAAAAAAAAAAAAAAAAAAAAAAAAGATGCCTACTTATTATTTCTTTGGAGATTTCAAACTATAGTAAAGACAATCAGCCAGTGAATTTTAAGAACAAGAATGTATGAACATAACCGGAACTAATAAAGCATTCTGAAATCAGTACCTGAAGTTTCGAAATTTTGGTTTATTGCCTAACCTTTCATCATTTTTCATTTCCGAAAATTCTGTTGAGTTCAACCAGAACTTATTGGCATCCACCAAAAATGCCATAGAGTAATTTCAACTAATGGAAAATTCCATTGGGTTATGGAATATTCAGTCAAAAACATCTTGGACACCATTAAGCTCTTACAGAGAGGTACAAAAACCAAAAATTTCTAAACCATTTCAAAATGCTCCTTAGTTCAGATAAGGTCTCTGCATTTTTAACAAGTTTACAAAACTATGAACATAAAGGTCCAAACAGCGGAACGAGAAAATTTTCCGCATGTAGGCTAACATAGTAGCATTACTAACACAGGCTTAAACATTTATCATGTGCACAAAAGTCATCAAGAGGGCCAATTGATTGTTACTCTCAATCTTGCGGGGGAAGACGCCGCACCCCTAATACTCTTGCATTGTACTATTAGTAACTTGGGGTGGCTTGAACACATTTGATTTAATGCTTAAGAGATAAAATTTAACACTAGTATACCAGTGAACATAGAGCCATCCACTTTGTCGCGTGATCCGAATTCAAAGCATTGGGGTGTAATAAGCATGGTGATTGCTTGCCTTTCCTTCTAATTCAGGATAGGTAAGAGATATTATTCCAAACCAATAAATCATCCAAAAGATGTAAAGCAGTGTATTTCAGTATGTGATTGCTTCAACATGATAAGCAAAGTAATGCATTTTTATGAGCAAAATGATTTGCACATTCAACCAACAGGAATCATACTATGTCCAATGTAAATTCTCCAATCTTCAATTTTTTTAAAAAAAAATTAAAAAAAAATATGCAATTCCAATAACTAAAAGAAAATATCATCCCAACAGATCAAAATCGAAAGAAATTCAAAGGAACTAAGGAAGAGTATCTCCAAGAAAATGTTTTTTTTTTTTAAAAAAAAAAAAAAAAAAAAAAAAACTTTGGGGGCCTACAAACAGAATAAGATATCTCTATAACCCCAAATCTTGAAATGTAAAAAAAAAAAAAAAAAAAAAAAAAAAAAAAAAAAAAACTTTGGGGGCCTACAAACAGAATAAGATATCTCTATAAACCCAAATCTTGAAATGTAAAAAAATAAAAAATAAAAAAAAAAATAAAAAAAAATAAAAACATTCGGGAATCCTACATTCAATTAGTTCTTCCTTAGAAAATTATAACCATTTTCTCTCATAATTATTCTAGATCTGCAATTTCCCTCTGCACAAATTGAGATCTTCAACTTGCTATTTAAATCAATAAAATAGCATCTCTTATACTTTTTCTGATAGAATTTTTTAGAAACCAAATAATTCTAATCCCAGATCTGATCAAAATATGAAGAACACAGAAAAAAAAAAAAAAAAAAAAAAAAAAAAAAAAAAAAAAAAAAAAAAAAAAAAAAAAAAAAAAAAAAAAAAAAACCAATCAGCCAATGGGAAACCAAAAATTTTAGAGCATTATATTCATTTAAAGAAGGTTTAAATAGTGAAAATGAAAACCAAAAAAAAAAAAAAAGGAGATCCAATATCAAGAAGCACTTACATCCTTTCTCATTACAACTTCTGTGTGATTGCAAAGCAAAACAAAATTCAAAGAGTTGGTCTCCTCCTCACTCTCAGGGCAAAAGAAGTACTGTAGACCTCAAGTGAGCTCAGTGGTAATAAGATATCAAAGGGGGCCAAATGAAGAGTTTAATATTATATATGGGGAAAGTGGGAGGCTCCCTAGGATAAGGCTTGTCATTGTTTCACTTTTTTTTTTTTTTTTTTTTTTTTTTTTTTTTTTTAGCCCTAGTTTCTTTTTCTTAGGCTGGCTGATTGTACCTAAAATTATAGAAAATAAATTTTTATAAAAAAATTTAGTAGAATTTTCTTTTTATGTTTTATAGTGCTTGTAAAAAAAAAAATTTAATTTTTTATCAATATATATTTAATTAAACAAATATTTATTTATTTAATTTGATATTAAATAAATAAATAAATTTTTACGTAGTTTAATTTTTGTTTACGTCTGCAAATCAACAGAAAATAAAAATATTTAATGTTTCTAAAATCTGTAAATATAATTTTAATTTTGCTAAAATCACCCCTTTTCTTTTTTCTAATTAAGTTTTTTTTCTCACTTCACTTACACACCCACGGATCGGATACTATATATATGGGAACTCATGAGTACAAGTGTGAAAAGGATATAATATAAATTGGATTAAGCAATATTACTTATACATCATTAAAATGTATATATTTTACCTCTTATTAATTCATTTTAAAATAAAATAAACTATACTAATCATATTAGAGCAATGCTACATGTACACCCCGAAGGGGTGTACATCATACACCTTCACAATTTTAATGGTGGCGATATTTTTTACGGGTCACATCAAGTGACTCATCATCACACCCCCACCCTTAGATGGGTGGGGTGTATGATGTACACCCCGAAAGGGGTGTACACATAGCATTTTCCATCATATTAATATGATTAGTAAAACAAAAATTATTTCAAAAACAAATTTATATTTAAATTTAAATTTAAATTTTGATTTATAATTTTTTTCATATTTGCATTTGAATATGCTATCCGTGGAGTTAGCTAAGTTCATGATTTTCTTTTTTAAAATTTTTTATTATTTTTCTGTATTTATTAGATTTTTGTGAAATTTAGATTACTCATACATGTGCCAACCAAATAATTTTTTTTACTTTCCACTCAATATAATTATTTAATACTTAATTCTAATATTGTGACATCTTAATAATTTCATATTGAATGGGAATGAATTGAAATTAAGTATATAAGTATTTGGACGTTAATAATAATTACTGAGTTTAAATATTTTGGACTGTGTTTAGGCCAAACGAGTCTCGGCTGAACGAGACAAGAGGGCTAGCGAGATAAGTCTAACATCGCCCGATAATCTTAGCTTATTTGGGCTGGCGAAGACATCATGTCTAAACAGAATGTGAGTTTGTAACACCACAATAGTCTCCTCCGACGCTAATAATAATAACTGAACTTAAATATTTTGGGTTATAGTTTGGACCCAATAAATTATAACACCGTCTCATCCGACGCTAATAATAATAACTTGACTTAAATATTTTGGGCTGTAGCTTGGACCTAATAAACTATTATTATTTGTTGGGACTGTAGTTTGGATCCAATAAGTTATTATTATTAGTACTTATTATTAGTAGACCGGATCGCTATATAGTAACTTATTGTTAGTAGACCTAATCGTTACATATATTAAGCAATCTAATTGTGTATTTGTATACAAATTCATTTCTATTGAATAAGGGTTTTTTCTTCTTACTCAAATAAATATTTAAATAAGGACAGAGGAAAGTGTAGATTAAAGTAAGAAAGTGGTGGGTGAATAAAGGGCAAGCATATCCATATTTTCCTAGTATTTGGAGTAAAGGTAAAGAGTGACTGCATTTGTAGTACACTTTTATGGGTTGGTTATTTATTTCAGGGAGTAAATAGTAACAACAGACAAAAAGTAAATAAAAAAGTGAAAGAAACAAATTTTGTGTTCTCTGAGAAATTTGAAGAGAAAATGATAAGCTTGTACACACAATGTACAGCAGCTAGCATAAGTCTCCTACATAGGTGGCTCCAACATATTGTTCTCCTAACTTGGAAGATCAAAGTACTTGTCCTTTTTTTACCTTTGAGATGTAATAAAATTCACCAACATCTTATAGTATTTAATTTATATCTAATAGTTATAATTTGGTGATATATGTTTCATAAAGCATGAATTAATTTGAGATATTTGTTTTCAGATAAAAATGTATGTTTTATGTCCCTCTGTTCCAAATTTTCTTTCGATTTTGCTTTCTCTTTCTCTTTTGGGTAAGGAAAGAGAAATCTCATCGAGTTCATTTAAAATGCAACAATGAAGTAAATATTAATTGTAAGCTGTTTAGTGTCTATTTTGATTCATGAACATCTTGCTAAGCATTTTTTTTTTTTTGATTTACATAAAAAACTTAAAAGTATTTGATAGCGGAGGTGTTTGATTAAATATCTAGCATGGCATATTATATATTTTAGATTAATTTTTTTAAAAAAATTTAGAATAAAATAAATTATTTTATAGGTAAAATAGTATTCCACCAAATCAGGTCTATCAAAACCTATCAAGCACTAACATTTATACTCCTAATTTTCAATCACAACTAAAAATTCTTACACTGAGCAAGTTATCGCTAAATAACTTATTGAAATATACAAATAAGATCTTAGTAAATAAGATATTAAATATAGTGTTGAGAGAAAAAAAAAATCAAAAGATAAAGATTTAATATATCTACAACTAAATTTTGAGTATACGAAGCAGCATTAAATGTATATTCAATTGTAGATCAAACACATGCTCGACAACATATCTTTAGATTTGGAGAATACATGTCAACTTAGTAAAAGTGGTTGCAGTTATTTATTATATTATCTTAAATTCTTGCGCCTATCTCGTTATATGATCTACTGCTATAAATTTTGAGATAAAATATACATAATAATCAAGTATTTTGCTTATTCTGTTGTCTCCAGAGATTTGCGAGATTTTGAATGTATTACAAGATTAGAAATCATATGAGTTATACGATTTGATTGTTTTATCGTAATCTCTTTTTAAGGATCAATTGTTTTTGCCGTATTTTTTAAAACTTTCAAAAATGCAAGTTAGAAATTAAGGTTTCTCCTATTTAATTTGCTTTGGCATGTCAGAAATTTATAATTATTATGTCATTTTCTAATTCCACAAAGCATGATCAGGATTCAAAACCAACCTCTCTCTTTTTTTTTTTTCTATGTTAATTTAACTTTAATGAACAAAATTATTGCTTTCAAGTTTAATATTTCTCATACTAACTCGAAATAGAATGTTAGATAATATATAATAATCTCTATTAATTAACAATCATATTATAGTATGGAACATTGAAATCATATATTTTAGATATTTTAACATATGAATCAAACAAAAAATAGTTCTACCATGTTGAAACTCAATTTTAGAATAATAATTCTTGAAAAATTAATTTATTTGTGAAAATTTTAAATTTTGTGAATCTAACATGCTATTACGGTAAAGTTTACTACTATGGAGTGCAAGAACAGAGCCATGTGGAGACCCAAAGTGGCAATGACCCTCCAATATTTTTAAAATTATATAAAAATTTATTATTAAGTTATTAAAAAATTAAAATAGTGTAAAATTTAGGAGCCAAAATAATCTGTTTTTTTTTTTAAAAATAATATTAGATTGTGGGCCACGAGATGCAAATTTAATTGACTCCAACGTATCGTAATATTTGATTTGCAAATTATATTAAATTTTAATACTTGATTTTTTGATATATCG
The DNA here is from genome assembly GCA_029204045.2 of Tillandsia leiboldiana. Taxonomy (NCBI): domain Eukaryota; kingdom Viridiplantae; phylum Streptophyta; class Magnoliopsida; order Poales; family Bromeliaceae; genus Tillandsia; species Tillandsia leiboldiana. The sequence goes on from CM055062.1 coordinate 5,412,183, forward strand.
TAAATTATATAAATCTTAATATTTGATTTTTTAATATATCGTAATATTTAATTTGTAAATTATATTAAATCTTAATATTTAATTTTTTGATATAATTTTTTTATGAATTTCTAGATCAATTTTATTTTAATACTAAAGATAACTATACTCTATTTTTTTTTAAAAAAAAAATATTAAAAACTCAAAAGCTAATGAATAAAAAAAATTATTTATATATAATTTTTTTATTAATATTTTTTAAAAATTAATATATTTTGCATAGAACTGCAGATACCCTTCCGGCGTTATGCCAGACCGAAGCCCTCGTTGGTCCGCGTGTCCCAACGGCCGGCGATCGTCTGTCGGGTGCCCTTCTTGGGCATCGACGGCCAGATGAACGCCGCCATCGAGAGAGAACCGTCGAGCTTCAACCGCTTGTCGGGATCTTCGACCGTCAGGAAGTTGCCGAGCTGCGTGAACTGCTTCTCGACGGCCCAGCGGCCGTTGATCGGATGGTCGATCTCCACTTCGACATAGCCCGGGCCGTCGCTGCGATTGTCGTCGCCGTGGATCAGGCGAACGAGCTGAGCGTCGGCCATGTCGGCGCCGTCGCAATTGACGTGAAATCGAATCTTCTCGCCCTGCTTCACCGAGACTGATCCGCGTATCCGAAAATCCTTCTCCTCAGCCATCATGCTTCTCCATCAGATTACCAAGCTTACGCAGGAACACCCCATGAAATCCTGTCTTCGGATCCGGATGATCGACCATGTCGAGATCGGTCGGTCGCATTGCCAGGGCGAGGAATGTCGGTGATAGCGGTAGGTCCCTCGAGAGGTTCGACGCAGCGCAATACTGTTCTTCGATCGGTCTGCTCTTGAAGTAGAAGAGAAGACGACCGAGAGCTTCGCTGCGATGCTGGGCATGAGGATTGCGGCGATGCTCCATCGATCAACGCGGCCGTCGACCACGGAGCGCAGATATTCACGCGTCTTGGCGTCGAAGTAGGCGCGCACGGCCAGCCCCACCATCGCACGGGGCGGCGATTGCCCGCGTACGCCGAGCGTTCGCGGTCTTCGAAATTCTCACTCATGGCTCAAGACTCCATAGATCATGAATGCGCGGATGAAGATCGCGTGGTATCCATCACCGATGGAATCGTATTCGCGATCTTCGACAACTCGCGGGGACACACCACGTTCGCCGGAGGAACGCGATGATCTTGTAGCGACCGGTCGCCGTGTTGCGATGGAGCGCGTATTTGTCGTCCATGGGGGCGCGGCGGAAGTACATGAGCAGGCGCTCGAGAGCCGCGCTGTGTTGCCCCAGCGGTTGCCGGCGGTGCCTTCGACGATCTCGGGACAGATCAGGGTCTTGAGGGTAGTCGCGCTGCATCTTGTCGAAGCGCAGGAAGAACAGGACGTCCTTGTTGGTCCTGCTCCGTCGCCTCTTCGGGCAGCGCTTCGCCACCCTTCTCGGTGCGCATCGAGCGCCACTCGCCCCGCTTCTTGTCGCGCCAGGCGTTGAACTGCTTCTTGATGCCGAAGTAGCCGGTGTTCAGGAACAGCACCACGCCGAGCATGATCATGCCGATGAGGAACAAGCGCAGCGGTCCGAGGCCGATGAAGCACCTTGTCGAGGAAGAGGACGACGAGGGTTCCCAGGATCGCGCCTTCGGCCTTGCCTATCCCCCCGATGGTGATCATCGCCAGCCCGAGCAGCACGGTGTCGAAGCTGAAGATGGAGAAGGCGGTGCCGCCGTAGAGCGTGGCGTAGAAGCCGCCGATGAAACCGAGCGCCGCCGAGGTGACGATGAAGATCGTCACGCGGGCACGCCGATAATCGACGCCGCAGGCGGCGGCGAAGGCTTCGCGCTTTTCCGGTGCCATGCGCAGGATGCGGCCGAGACGCTTGCCGTTGATGAAGCGGAAGAGGAAGAGCGCGGCACAGAGCAGCAGGAACGCGCTTTAGTAGGACAGGAGCGACTGGGCATCCGCCGACCAACTCTTGGGCAGAAAACTGTCCGGCACCATAGAGACCGCCGGACGCCGAGCCGAACTGCTTCGACGTGGTGAAGAACACGCGACACAGTTCGTTGAGGCCGAGGGTCAGGAGCGCATAGTAGAAGCCGTCCAGTCGGAGCGCCGGAAAGGCGATGACGCCGCCCATCACGAGACCGAGGACACCGCCGACGATCGGCAACGTGTACCAGGGCAGACCGAGTTGTATCGACATGTAGGTGGTGGCGAAGGCCGCCACACCGACCACCGCATAGGTCGCCAGCGAGAAGATGCTCGCCGTCCCGATGATGAGCGTCCAGCACACGTTGATCGCGGCGAAGATGCCGAAGATCGTGCCCGCCGACAGCATGGTGTTGTACATCGACGACGGGAACAGGGCCGGGCCGAGCATGAGCAGAAACAGGCACATCGCCCAATAGATCGGCCGACGATCGAGAATCTTCTTCTCCGCCTTCAGCGTCTTTCGATTGTAGACGCCGCGGATGGCGAGGAAGTTGCGCCGCGTCGGCCACCAGCGGCCGCGGTTCCACAGCGTCTGCCCGTGGTTCGGCCAGATCACATAGTGCTTCAGGCGACCCACCAGGTAGTCTTGCCTTGTAGGCGACGTTGGCATCCCAGACCTCGCCGGCATCGGGCGGCTGAACGGACGTCAATTCGGTCGTGGCCGCCCCCCACGGGGTCAGCGGATTGCGCACCAGGTCGTCGGCGTCGGCTTGTTGGAATCCGTCATTGTTCACGGGCCTTGTCGAGCAATCCGGAAATGCCGCGCGGGCGGACGATCAGGATCATGAATGATGACGAGGAACTGGGTGAATGAGGACGTACGGCCTCCGAGATAGCGAGGACGTGGCCGCTTCGGTTGCACCCAGGACGAAGGCGGCGATCACCGCGCCCCTGCACCGAACCGAGCCCGCCGCAGAGCGCGATGGACACGCCCCTTGATGAGGGGGGGTGAGGCCACGAAGGGGGCGATGTAGTAGGTCTGCGACAGAAGCACCGAGGCGAGCCCGGCCATGCCTCCGGTGAGCGCCATGACGTTAGACGCCGGTCGAGCGGATGCGATGCCGACGATCGGGCGGCAA
>CM055062.1:5415364-5505179 GCA_029204045.2 Tillandsia leiboldiana
GGTGTACACATAGCAGTTTCATCATATTAATATGATTAGTAAAACAAAAATTATTTCAAAAACAAATTTATATTTAAATTTAAATTTAAATTTTGATTTATAATTTTTTTCATATTTGCATTTGAATATGCTATCCGTGGAGTTAGCTAAGTTCATGATTTTCTTTTTTAAAATTTTTTATTATTTTCTGTATTTATTAGATTTTTGTGAAATTTAGATTACTCATACATGTTGCCAACCAAATATTTTTTTTTACTTTCCACTCAATATAATTATTTAATACTTAATTCTAATATTGTGACATCTTAATAATTTCATATTGAATGGGAATGAATTGAAATTAAGTATATAAGTATTTGGACGTTAATAATAATTACTGAGTTTAAATATTTTGGACTGTGTTAGGCCAAACGAGTCTCGGCTGAACGAGACAAGAGGGCTAGCGAGATAAGTCTAACATCGCCCGATAATCTTAGCTTATTTGGGCTGGCGAAGACATCATGTCTAAACAGAATGTGAGTTTGTAACACCACAATAGTCTCCTCCGACGCTAATAATAATAACTGAACTTAAATATTTTGGGTTATAGTTTGGACCCAATAATTATAACACCGTCTCATCCGACGCTAATAATAATAACTTGACTTAAATATTTTGGGCTGTAGCTTGGACCTAATAAACTATTATTATTTGTTGGGACTGTAGTTTGGATCCAATAAGTTATTATTATTAGTACTTATTATTAGTAGACCGGATCGCTATATAGTAACTTATTGTTAGTAGACCTAATCGTTACATATATTAAGCAATCTAATTGTGTATTTGTATACAAATTCATTTCTATTGAATAAGGGTTTTTTCTTCTTACTCAAATAAATATTTAAATAAGGACAGAGGAAAGTGTAGATTAAAGTAAGAAAGTGGTGGGTGAATAAAGGGCAAGCATATCCATATTTTCCTAGTATTTGGAGTAAAGGTAAAGAGTGACTGCATTTGTAGTACACTTTTATGGGTTGGTTATTTATTTCAGGGAGTAAATAGTAACAACAGACAAAAAGTAAATAAAAAAGTGAAAGAAACAAATTTTGTGTTCTCTGAGAAATTTGAAGAGAAAATGATAAGCTTGTACACACAATGTACAGCAGCTAGCATAAGTCTCCTACATAGGTGGCTCCAACATATTGTTCTCCTAACTTGGAAGATCAAAGTACTTGTCCTTTTTTTACCTTTGAGATGTAATAAAATTCACCAACATCTTATAGTATTTAATTTATATCTAATAGTTATAATTTGGTGATATATGTTTCATAAAGCATGAATTAATTTGAGATATTTGTTTTCAGATAAAAATGTATGTTTTATGTCCCTCTGTTCCAAATTTTCTTTCGATTTTGCTTTCTCTTTCTCTTTTGGGTAAGGAAAGAGAAATCTCATCGAGTTCATTTAAAATGCAACAATGAAGTAAATATTAATTGTAAGCTGTTTAGTGTCTATTTTGATTCATGAACATCTTGCTAAGCATTTTTTTTTTTTTGATTTACATAAAAAACTTAAAAGTATTTGATAGCGGAGGTGTTTGATTAAATATCTAGCATGGCATATTATATATTTTAGATTAATTTTTTTAAAAAAATTTAGAATAAAATAAATTATTTTATAGGTAAAATAGTATTCCACCAAATCAGGTCTATCAAAACCTATCAAGCACTAACATTTATACTCCTAATTTTCAATCACAACTAAAAATTCTTACACTGAGCAAGTTATCGCTAAATAACTTATTGAAATATACAAATAAGATCTTAGTAAATAAGATATTAAATATAGTGTTGAGAGAAAAAAAAAATCAAAAGATAAAGATTTAATATATCTACAACTAAATTTTGAGTATACGAAGCAGCATTAAATGTATATTCAATTGTAGATCAAACACATGCTCGACAACATATCTTTAGATTTGGAGAATACATGTCAACTTAGTAAAAGTGGTTGCAGTTATTTTATTATATTATCTTAAATTCTTGCGCCTATCTCGTTATATGATCTACTGCTATAAATTTTGAGATAAAATATACATAATAATCAAGTATTTTGCTTATTCTGTTGTCTCCAGAGATTTGCGAGATTTTGAATGTATTACAAGATTAGAAATCATATGAGTTATACGATTTGATTGTTTTATCGTAATCTCTTTTTAAGGATCAATTGTTTTTGCCGTATTTTTTAAAACTTTCAAAAATGCAAGTTAGAAATTAAGGTTTCTCCTATTTAATTTGCTTTGGCATGTCAGAAATTTATAATTATTATGTCATTTTCTAATTCCACAAAGCATGATCAGGATTCAAAACCAACCTCTCTCTTTTTTTTTTTTCTATGTTAATTTAACTTTAATGAACAAAATTATTGCTTTCAAGTTTAATATTTCTCATACTAACTCGAAATAGAATGTTAGATAATATATAATAATCTCTATTAATTAACAATCATATTATAGTATGGAACATTGAAATCATATATTTTAGATATTTTAACATATGAATCAAACAAAAAATAGTTCTACCATGTTGAAACTCAATTTTAGAATAATAATTCTTGAAAAATTAATTTATTTGTGAAAATTTTAAATTTTGTGAATCTAACATGCTATTACGGTAAAGTTTACTACTATGGAGTGCAAGAACAGAGCCATGTGGAGACCCAAAGTGGCAATGACCCTCCAATATTTTTAAAATTATATAAAAATTTATTATTAAGTTATTAAAAAATTAAAATAGTGTAAAATTTAGGAGCCAAAATAATCTGTTTTTTTTTTTAAAAATAATATTAGATTGTGGGCCACGAGATGCAAATTTAATTGACTCCAACGTATCGTAATATTTGATTTGCAAATTATATTAAATTTTAATACTTGATTTTTTGATATATCGTAAATTATATTAAATCTTAATATTTGATTTTTTAATATATCGTAATATTTAATTTGTAAATTATATTAAATCTTAATATTTAATTTTTTGATATAATTTTTTATGAATTTCTAGATCAATTTTATTTTAATACTAAAGATAACTATACTCTATTTTTTTTTAAAAAAAAAATATTAAAAACTCAAAAGCTAATGAATAAAAAAAATTATTTATATATAATTTTTTTATTAATATTTTTTAAAAATTAATATATTTTGCATAATATATTTTTGGCCTTCCCTAAAATTAAAATTCTGATTTCGTCCCGGAGTGCATTGATGGTTCCCAACTTTGTGATTATATCAATAAATAATTGATTAATCCTACATTTATGGTTTATCAATAAATAAATAATTAATCGGTCGAGTCTCCTTGGTATATATATCGGGTCACTATAATAAAATTAGGTTATAGAGATATATGTTTGTGATACTTTTTTACAAGTGTCATATTTATAATCCGTCTATATTCAAAATTAAGTTATAGAAACATATTTTTGGGATACATTATAATAATGTGTCGCTATACACCCTAGCGACAATACATATAGTGACACTAATAATAAGTGTCGGTATTTTTCTCAGCAGTATTTTTTTTTAGTTTTTACGAACACTTAAAAATTTCACTATAGCATAATTTTATTGTAGTGGGTTAATTAAATGGCGTTATGCGTATCTATACAAGTATTAGCATAAATATTCATGTAGTTATACATGTATCTGCTGAATATTATATTTTATTTATATATTTATACTTAAAAAAGGGTAAAAAAATACTTGTTGGCATTAAAAAAAAAAAAAAAAAAAAAAAGAAAAGTAAGTGCAGATTGTCATTGTCACGTGATGCGCTCTAACCGGTGCACCCTTCTCTTCCCTCTCTAACTGAAGGTTGATCCGAGTACATCTTAGGTGCGAACCGAAGAGCAGACCGTCCAACCAGTTTCTCCCTTAAGCCCGAAGTGTGTTGGCCTTGGTGAATTGTTTCCATATTTTCAGTATGAAAAATATTTTTTATACATTCTAAATAGAATATATATCTTATATCTTATATATTCTAGAATGAAATAAATTTTATTTGTCACTTCAAAATAACGAGTAAAAAAATTTCTATTCTAAAATGAACAGAATATATATCATACACTTCAAATAAAATATACGGATAGAATTATTTTTTGACTATTAGCCGAAATACATGTATTTAGCCTCTTAAATCTCAGGCGTTAATCCGGTCTGAAATTGAGCTTTGGTAACTATTTATGTCATGAAAGTGACTTTCGAGAAGGTGCACGTGGCAAAGGTGTGTAATATGGAGGTGCATTCACGGGCAATTAATTAATAGATCGATGAAATGTTTCTTGTTATGGTTGGAGTAGTTGTGGGCAATTGACGTTGCATATGGTCATATTTTGTGGACAAGAATTTTATGTTATATATAGTTACTTTTAAACAACATGACGCTTACTTCTAATGCAGGAAAGATTTAGAGTGAAAATCTAGATAGTTGATAATTGATGATTCCTCTCTTTATGTGGTTGTTCTATTTTTTTATAGCCTCAAACCCTAGTCTGGCTATATATATAGTTTGAGCAATTTTCATAAGATAGTTACTATTCATTTTTGAAATCGCTTCCGCATTCTTTACCTATTTGCAAATTCTCATATGTCTATTGAATTCTTCGAGCACTTTTCGTGACATCTCAATAGTTTCATATCGAATAGAAATAGAATTATTATTAGGTGTATAAAATATATGGACACTAGTAATAATAACAGGGTTTAAGTATTTTAGCCTGTAGTTTGGGCCCAACAAGTTATTATTGTCAGTGGGTCGAGTCGTTATATTTGGTATCAGAGTAAGGTTTCTAGCCGGAAGTATGTGATGAATCTTGACTGAGCCTGGATCTAGATATTGACAGTGGGCCGGGTCGTTACATTTGATATCAGAGTCAGGTTTCCAGTCGGAAGTGTGTGATGAGTCTCGACTGAACCTAGATCTAGATGACAGTGGTAGCGAGACAAGTCTCACATTGCTTGGTGATCTTAGGTTGTGCGTGTGTTTGGGCCTGACGTTCTGTGTCACGCCCCGAGTTCGAAAATAGAGTCTAAAATTTTTTTTTTCTTTTTTTTCAATCAGAGTTAAAAAAAAAAGCAAGCCAGGGCACGACAGACCGCCACATATATAAAAAATTTCCAATCCCCTTGGATTGAGCCTTTTCTATACATGCACGGCTAAGCACTTACAGCCAATACCAGAGTAGTCTAAACTACGCACTAACTATAAAAGATTACAAAAGATTACTAATTAATATTTACAACAACTTATTCAATTACATGTTTACAACTGGTAAAATTTCAGCGGCTGCCAAGGGTCAAAGCTATCTCAATAACCTCACCAACACGTCCCGACATCCTAGCACCCGACCGACCTGAAAAATGGTCACCCAGGGGGTGTGAGATACAACGACAGTGTATCCCAGTGGGCACGACGGGCCGAGAAATAACAAGTCGTACCTACCGGATACCATAATAAGTGGATAACAAATAGGCAGGCATAATCAAGCGAATATCAAATCTGTAAACAAGAGGGACAGGGTTGCAAGCAAATATTATACTGAAGATCTATAACTGAAAAGCGGAATAATATAACATGCATCAAATACAGAACAAAGTACCCAATCATATGCCACTATCGGTCTCACAGAACCTCAGGCTAAATACCACTTTTGGTCTCACAGAACTGCCCGCGCCGCCCGCGCCGCCCGACGTGCTGAACACGCTGGTCCATCACCATCTCCGCGCCCGGCTCTCAAGGTGGTGTGGGCAGATCATCTTGGGAAGCCACTTTGCTCCTCCAGCCCCCCCATGTGCTGTCTGCCCCCAACCCCGCCACCCCCGCCTGCCTGACGGGACCTGGGACTTGCCGGCCCCACTCCCGAGCCACGCAACCGATTCTACCGCTCCCCAACGTTGATCCCCGGTCGTCTCAGGGGATCGACCCCCGCTCCTTTAAAGATGCCTTGCTCCGTTCCCTCCCTACACCTCCGCTCGCCACTCGGCCCCGCTTCAAGAAGCGACCACCCACCTCCCCCGCCTCCGGACTCAAAAGGTGCTTTCGGTGCCTCGCAGGAGACCACCTCGTGCGCGATTGCCGCGACCCTGTTCGCTGTGCGGTTTGTCTCTGCACCGGGCACAGGGCCTTTTCCCACCACTGTCCAGCGCGCCGACAGCGGGTCTCCATGCAGCGCGGCCGCGGGTTTCGTCCGGTCTCTTTGAAAGTCTTCGTCCCTCTGACGGAAGGCTTTCGTGAACGACAGAACCAGCGCAAGAACGCCGTCCTGGCCGATGTCGTCGGCCGCTCGAACCTGGGGATCTTCCCTGGGGGGCAATCGCTTCGGACATGGCGGCGCGGTTCGGTGGATTCCCCACCGACTTTGTGGCTGCGCGCCACTCGGATCACGACTACGCCATCCTGTTGCCCGAGTGGGTGCGGCCCGACGACATCATCGGCCACGGCTTGATTGCGCTCCCCCACTGCCGACTCCAGTGCTATCCTTGGGAACCGTTCAGCGACGTGCCCAGATCCAGGCTGACCTTCAAGGCCTGGATCAAAATCAAGCATCTGCCGTTTGAGTGCTGGTCCACTGACCGCGTCTGTGCCATCGTCGGCTGCTTTGGTCGTTACATCAACGCCGACGACAACAGCCTGAATTTGGTAGACTTCACCGGCTTCCGCTGCCAAGTTGCGGTCGACGACCTGTCGGACATCCCGGAGACGCTCTCGATCTCGCTGGGGGACCACGTCATCTCCTGCGAAGTGAGGATCGAAAGCACCTCCCCGTTCGGTGGCGACGACCGTGGCATTCCCCTTGCGGGTTGGGGGCCCGACGAGGGCGGCGACCAAACCGACCCCCTCGGCGCGCGTCTGGCTCGTAGGGTGGCCACTGTGGGCCTTGGTGGTGGCTCTGATTCGCGGGACGCCACTCGTGCGGGCTCGAGCGACACCTGGAACTCCTCGGAGATCCGGGACCGACGCCGCCGGCCCTCCTCTCCCCCGGCCGGGTTCTCTGGCTCGCCGGCGCCCACGGTTGGGCCGGTGGCTCCCGGTGCGGGCCCCTGCGGCGGTTGCTCTTCACCTCCTTCGCCTGGCGCGGCTCCTTGCCCAGCGGGCCGGCCCTACAGCCCCGCCGCCGTCCCTCTGGCGGCACGACCGTTGCAATCGTATGCCAGGGCCTGCCACCCCCCCGTCCTCGGGCCGCCCCCGCGTTCTCTTTCCGGATTATTTTCAAATTCCTTGCACAACTTTGGATCGCCGTACCCTTGCTCTGGACGGCCGCTGCAGGGTGACGCAAGCCTCACCCTCGCTGTGAAGGGTCTGCTGTTGCGCCTCTCCCCGTGTGTCCCTCGAGCCCCGCGATCCACCTCTCGGACCCTGGTCCTGATCGTGCCCCCCCTGGTTGGTCGTTGGGCATTGCCGGGCCCACCTTTTACTGTTGAGTCTGACCCGGTGCCAGCCCCGGTCTCCTCGCTGGGCCACCATTGGGCCCCCTTCAAGCTTGCCCCCCCCCCCCCCCCCTCTGGGACCTGTCGCCCGCGCCTGCTCTGGAACCGGCCCTGGGCCCCCCCCCCCCTTGGCGTGCTGAGTGCCCGTGGGCCCATCCGCGGGCCCCCGACTCCCTTGGGCCCCTCCCCTGGGCCGCGGAGCCCACCTCCCCTGCCCTGGCAAGAGGGGTGCCTCGGGCCCCTCCTCTTCTTCTGTCCTGGGCCTTCGTGGGCCCATCCGAGGGCCCATCCTCCTTTGACCTCCCTGGGCCTCTGGCGACCGCCCCGCCTCGCGTCGGGCTAGGCCCACTGACCTCCCGCCCCAACATCTGCTGCCTCGTCGACGGGGAGCAGCTGCTCAGGGGAGGCGTCGGCCCCCCGGGGCCTCCCCTGGGCTGCCCTCTCTCCCCCGACCTGGGCTTTGCCGGCGGGCCGGGGTCGCCCGAGCCTGCTACCTGCCACCCTGCAGCACTGGAGGCTGCCCACCATCGCCCGGGTACGGCCGGACTTCTGCTGGCCGCGGCCTCACCTCCTCCTCCCCCGGAGCACGTCGGGACCGCCTGGCGCTCGGTGCCTCCGCCCCAGACGCCTCGGGCCGGCGCGCCCCTCTTGGACGCTGGCCCCCCGACCCCGGCTGTCAGGAGAAGCACTCGACTCGCGAAGAAGGCGGGCACTCAAGCGCTTGACCGTGCCATCGCCCGAAAAACCTTGCTCTTAGGTCAGGGCTTGCCCGACACCACTAGCCCCGGCACCAGCGATTCTCCGGCCATCTCCTTGCTCATCAAGAAATCGGCGAAGCTCGGCATCCTGCTCAGTGAGGGGGATGCCCGCTCCCTCCTTGGCTTTACCGGCCCTGTGTGCTGACCGCACGGCCGCTAGACTTTCGTCGTTAGGTGTCCTGTCTTCTTTATGTTTCAGATTTGCTCTTGGAATGTCAGAGGGTTGAATGACCCCACCAAGCGCGCCCTTGTCAAGTTGGTCGTCTGTAATCTTAAGGTGTCTGTACTTTGCTTCCAAGAAACGAAAGTCAGTTCGTTCCCTCGTCACTTCCTCTCCTCTGTCGCTGGGAATGGCTTCGACAAATGCCACTTCATCCCTGCCGCGGGGGCATCGGGTGGACTATCAACTTGCTGGAACTCCAGATTCTTCACCTGCTCTGAAATTTTGGTGTGTAATTACTCTCTCACGCTGCGTTTGACAAACGCTTTCAGCGGCTCATCCTTCTTCCTAACCAACGTTTACGGGCCACCGTCCTGGGAAGGGAAGGATGACTTCTGCCGCGAACTCCGAGCGCTCAAACCTGCTTGCCCTGGTCCGTGGGCAATTTGTGGGGACTTCAACCTTACCCGCTCCCAGGCTGAAAGACGCTGGTGCAACCGCCTAATGACCTTGTTCTCCAATCTGATCAATGAGCTGGAATTGGTGGACCTCCCGCTGACCAATCAAAGCTTCATGTGGTTCAGCATGCAGAATCCTCCCTCCCTTGCTAAACTTGACCGCTTTTTGGTCTCTACTGATTGGGACCTCTCTTTTCCCCTCTCCTCGGTCTCGGCACTACCCAGAATTACTTCAGACCACTGCCCTCTCCTCCTCAAAACGCAGATCACCAGACCCCCTTGCCCCTTCAGATTCGAAAATGTGTGGCTGACCAGGCCCGACTTCATCTCTATGGTCCCGATCTGGTGGCAGGAAATCGATGCCAAGCAGAGGAGACAGGGGAGTATCCTCACCTTCACCGCTAAGCTGAGACATTGTCGCAAACGTATCAAGGAGTGGCGGGCCACTAGCTTCCACAGCATTCGTAACGCCGCGAGGGCAGCTTCGGAGGAGATTCATAGGCTCGACTCTCTCGAGGAGCTTCGGTGCCTGACCCCCAGCGAGCTTACGCAAAGGATCCAGCTTAGAGACCACCTGAAGGGCATCATTGTGGAAGAGGAGTTGCTTTGGAAAGCCAGAGCCAAGCAGCACTGGCTTAAAGAAGGGGACGGCAACACAAAATTCTTCCACGCCATGGCCAACGGCAGGCAAAGAGCCAATCGCATTGGGACAATCTCGGTTGAGGGTGCAACGATTGGAAGGGAAAAGGATAAGTGCAACTATTTTTCCCAGCAGTTCAAGAACCGCTTTGCACCATACAATCTCCCCTCCACTGGGTGCGGAGATTGGAGCGGCCTCTTTCCTGACAACTCTGCGCTTAGCTCGTAGCACCTTACCTCCCCTTTCACCTTGGAGGAAATCCGCAAAGCAGCCTTCCAGATGGGCGGAGACAAAGCGCCTGGACCTGACGGCTTTAGTATGTCCTTCTACCAGAAGTTCTGGGACGTCATCAAGGCCGACCTTCTCAGAGTATTTGACGATCTCTTCGAGGGCTCCCTACATACGGGGCCAATTGACTACACCCACATCTGCCTGATTCCTAAAACTGAAGGGGCTAGCTCGGCGAACGACTTCCGGCCCATCAGCCTACTCAACTGCATCCAGAAGATTATCTCCAAGGTCCTTACGTACAGGCTACTGACTATGTTGGACAGGATCATCTCCCCGACCAAGTCAGCCTTCGTGAAAGGCAGATTTATCCTTGACTCCTTTGTCACGGCCAGCGAACTTCTCAGCTGGGGAGCCAGTAAGCACACTGAGTGTGTCGGAGTCAAGGCGGACTTCGAAAAGGCCTTCGACAGCGTGAGCTGGAGCTACCTTAAACATGTATTACTCTGCCTTGGCACCAACCTGAAATGGTGTGGGTGGATCGAACAGTGCACCGCCAACGGAAAACTCGCCGTTCTTGTGAACGGCACCGCCACCTGCTGGTTCAAAATGAAGAGGGGACTCCGCCAGGGCGACCCCCTTTCACCCTTCCTCTACCTGCTTGTGGCTGAAGGGCTGGCGCGTTTGACAAACAGAGCTGTTCGGAACAACCTACTCACCGGTGTTGGCCCTTCGCGGGACTCTGAAACTTCCTTGATCCAATTCGCGGACGATACTTTCTTCTTCTGCCAGGCTAGAGCCAGACAAATCTGCTACCTACGCTTTATTTGGGAGATCTTCGAATGGGCATCCGGGCTCAAAGTCAACTCGAGTAAGTCGGAGCTTCTTTATTTGGGCAACGCTATCAATAAAGGTGAGCGACTTGCAAGGCTGCTGAATTGCAAACTGGGAACGCTTCCGATCAAGTACCTTGGCCTGCCGCTCAATAAGGGCATCACCCTCAACCGAGATTGGCAGCTCATAATCTCCAGGATTGAGCAGAGAATCGCCGGATGGCAAGCTAAACTGCTCTCCTACGGGGGCATGCTCACTCTTGTCAACTCGGTGCTATCTAACCTTCCGCTCTACTTCTTCTCGGTCTTCCGAGCACCTGCCTGGGTCATCAAAAGAATCGACTCGTTACGCCGTGCCTTCTTCTGGAGCAGCCAGAGAGCCACGTCGGGGGGAAGGTGCCTGGTAAACTGGAAGACTGCCTGCAGACCCAAGAAAGACGGGGGGTTAGGCATCTTGAGTTTGGACAGCATGAACATTGCTCTTCTAGCCAAGTGGTGGTGGAGATTCTTCTCCACGGAAGCACCCCTCTGGGTAACGCTCGTCAGGGAACTCTACTACCTCCGCCGAAGACCGCTGAGTGAGGGAGCATCCTTCAAACCCTTCTCACACTGGTGGAGAAGTGTGCTACGCACGAGGGAAGTCTTCAAATGCAGCTCGACCCACTCGGTAGGGAACGACGCCCTGACTAACTTCTGGACTGACCAGTGGGTAGGGAACTCATCCCTATCGACCCAATTCCCGAGTATCTTCGCCTTGGCTATCAACAAAAATCTTCGGGTAAAGGAATGCTTTGACCAGTTCGGATGGAACTGGGCCAAGATTCTAGAGGGCGTACAAGGGGGCACAACAGGCACCGACGACACAATCCTGGACTTGCATAGGACTACAGCCCACCTATCCCTAACCGCCAACAAAGACGAATTCCTTTGGCGCTGGACCGCCACGGGGCTTTTCAAGGTCAAATCACTTTATCGCTTCCTGCAGGACAGCGGGGTAACTGACGACCGTTTCAACCGACTCTGGAGCATCAAGCTGCCGCTCAAAGTCAAAATCTTCGTCTGGCTCGTGCTTCGCGGAAGGGTCCTGACCAGAGACATCCTCCTTAAAAGGAACTGGGCCGGACCTACCTGCTGTGCCATCTGCCTCGGTCCTCCCGAAAATGCTGACCACCTCTTCCTCTCTTGCCCCTTTACCAGCGCTCTGCTGGAGACCCTGCTCCCTAATAAAGCAGGGATCCGGAGCTGCTCGACCGTCGCTATGCTCTGGGCTGCGAGCTCGCATTTGGGAGGGGCCTGGGGCAATGGGACGCTCATCACCGTCGCGGCCACCTGGTGGGCGATTTGGCTTGAAAGAAACAGGAGGGTCTTCGACAACAAGAGCCGTAGCCTGCCCGCTATCCTCGCCGAAGTCAGGTCCTCTCGCTCGTTTTGGGGTCTCTCCTGCTCCTAGTTTTTTTTTTTTTTTTTTTTTTTTTCTCTTTTTTTTCGGGCCGTCTACCGGCGCCCCAATTGCTAAGTTCATACTCGCCTTGAATGAAGCGGCAGCATG
Organism: Tillandsia leiboldiana; assembly: GCA_029204045.2. Lineage (NCBI taxonomy): Eukaryota > Viridiplantae > Streptophyta > Magnoliopsida > Poales > Bromeliaceae > Tillandsia > Tillandsia leiboldiana. The sequence goes on from CM055062.1 coordinate 5,427,456, forward strand.
CTGCCTTTCTCTCAAAAAAAGAACCTCAGCCAAATGCCACTTTTGGTCTCACAGAACCTCAGGCAATGCCACTATTGGTCTCACAGAACCTCAGGCAAAATATGCTATCATAACCCATGCACACCTGTGTGACCATAGGCTCATGGGTCGATGTAACCCTCTACCGGTAAAGAACACCATGACGGTGGCCAAACCGTCGGTGTACGTGACTGAAAGCTGGCGCAGTGGTGATCACAATGCTGATGCTGAAACTTACTGTCAAAACCAGGTAATTGGCAAAAAGCCAGAAAATCCTTACTGAGATAAATCATGTCATATGCTGAAACTGAATTTCCTATACCAATCATGCAATGAAGAACAGTATATAAAATCTATAACTGAGCTGGTGACCAAACAAGCATGGTATATGTCCAGAACTATGCGGAAATACTAGAAAGCTCAACTAGGCAATGTAATACTGAATGCTGGAATAAAAGAAAGGCTTAATCATAAAATTAAAGCTACACCAAAAACAGGGGTCCGACTTACCACAGCACCCTATAGGGCCAACCTGATAAAGCCCGGATCGAAGATAAACCCATCTGTATATAGGAGGAACAACGACTCCACCAGAAAGCTCGTTGGTCAGAGTCAGACTGCAAAGACCTGGATCATGAATACTGATCAGGAAATGACTCGCACATACTCAAAATTCACTAAGGCTATGCCACAAGTCCTCGAGTTGCGCGATTAAGACCGAGTTGCCGATAAACCAGCGATTTTGCCGATTTACGGTCGTTCTAACTATCGAAGTGTCATTTTAACGAACCGTCACCTCTAGTAGGTGACCCTCGACTTTCTGGACACCGTGCTCACCATTTGGCAGCAGCACGGAACCCGAGAAAAACTTCGGGCCATGATTTACGATACTAACATAGGCTTTATTTTTCAAAACTTAAACTTCTAACTGTGCCATCCTTAAACTAACTTGCTCACTCTTCTCTGGACATCCCAGAGACTCCAGGGCTTGCTATTGTACAGCCTAGAGGTAGCAAAACCAAAAGATCCAAACTACAAGTTCTCTAATGGCTGCAACAAGCTCCACACACGAAACCACACAGACAACTTTTGATCTAAAGTGAGCATCAAACTCAGGGGAGTGTGTGGAGAAAACTTCATATTGGTTGGACGCTCAGATTTTGAACTTGAGTTCATTAGGGCATTTCATCAAACACCTAGTGGGCACAACTCATTACCAAGCAACCAAGCTTGGCCCAAACCAGTTCTCTGCATAGGGGGGACCTGGGAGCTTCTAAGATGGAGGGAAATGCTCTTCGAAGCTGCAGAAGCATCCCCAGAAAGTTTGGGTCCATCTTGCTCTCACGGTTGGCGAGAAACAAAAAGAAGAAAACGAAGAAGATGACTCCATGGACCCGAAAATGGCAAATTCCCATTCCGGGGCTCTGGGCCTCAAACAAATGCACCAGCAGTTGCAATTTACTCCTCTGAGCTTTACCTGGACCCATGCCCGGCGACAGGACACGGCGGCGGCGGCGGCGGAGCAAACTCGCCATTGTTGAGCTCGAGCTCGGCCGTTAATGGCAGATCTCCCACCAGGCTGCATGGGCTCCAAAGAAGAACATAGATGGGACCCTCTTGGTCCCAGAAAACTTCCCGGCTATGTCCTCCCCATCGGCGATGGCCGGAAAGCCGGCCACCGAAGCTTGATCTCGATCTCGGGTCATCCATGGCACCCCCGTATTTGGGCTGCATGGATGCCATGCAAGGGCATGGTTGAACTCCTCTCACACCCAGGAAGCTTCTCGGCCATGCGCCCGGCGGTGGGGAGCGACGCCGGCGCCGGAGCAACGAGCTCGGCCGAAGCATAATAACCCGAAAACTAGGGTTTAGTTCTGCGATGCGCACACTTAACCAAACTCTTTCAAATTTTGAGGAAGTGATCACCATGTCCTACAGTCTAAGTTCATCATTTTATTTTGGCGTTTGAGCCATCGGTTGCGACAATCGACCGCGGCGGAGCAAACTAGGTTTCCAGCGAGAAGTTTTCTCCCGCTGGCAACCGGGACCATCCCGAGGGCTTGGGCTTGACATGGAGCATCTAATGACTCTTAAGAGTCAACTTCCAATGGTCTCGGGTTCTAAAACCCAGAGGAAAGGAGGAACCTACCTTGCCGGAGTTGGAGAAGAAAGGTAGAAGCCGGTTCTCCTCCCCCGCGTCGTGCAGCCACCCAGCAAGCTCGGCCTCAACCTCTAGACGTAGTAGAACCTCCCAGAGAGCTCAGGGGCCAAGTTTGAAGAACTTGGAGCAATCTTCTCTCTTCCTCTCCCACTCTCAGATTGGGCTTGTGGGGGATGTCTCCTCGGCTACCCCCACACCCAGGGTTTTGTCTGAGGCATGCAGGGAAGTGTGAAGAGTCCTTGGAACCAGGTATGGCCCTTCGGATCCCCCCACACAAAACCCCAAGAGCCACTTACTCTTAATGCATGTTTTTGCGAAATTTGCATCTACGCCCTTGCACTCTTGTTCTTTAACACCTAGCTCCCATCTGTAGGCTACAATTGCGGCCAAAACCCTAACCTATAAGCCACTCTCAATTCGACATATAAAATATAGGGGTTTTTGCGAAAATACCCGCTCCTTCGGTGTATTTCTGGCATTTCAAGACATACGGTTCGTCGAATTGAAAAACAAACTTCGCCACGACGTCCGGCTTGTCGAGACCTATCAAATAGTGCCCTTGCTTGTTTGATTTGGTGCTCGAATAAAATCTCGGGCCATAATATACTGTAGACTATACTGTAATGCACGCATTTCGATGCACCAGAATTGCCAAACACGAATTCTGTCAGTGCCATTGCGCTCAGAACGTCGAAAATAGCTAGAAACAACTACTCATACTCCTATGTTTGGATCATAGACAGTGAATCGGCCAACGACCGATCGAGAGAGGACCAAAAATCAGGGTTACCATTCATTTACTATTCATACTTAAGTTGTGAGCCCCGTCTTTCGTTACTGATTTGCGGAAGATCTGACCGTCGGATCGAAAACTTGTGAATATCAATCTTTCATGTTTCGACGAGACGGTCGCACTGGTGATCTCAGATTTTCGAGATCAGGCTTCGATCAAAGTCGATATTTTTGGTTATACTATATTAATAATCCATTTTTGCTAAACAAATAATCTAGAATATTTTTTAAACTTAGATTTTGGATTTCAAAAATCATGGTTACTACATTCTGGCATCAAAGTCAGGTTTCCAGTCGGAAGTGTGATGAGTCTCGACTGAGCCTAGATCTAGATGATAGGGCTAGCGAGATAAGTCTCACATTGCCTGGTGATCTTGGGTTGTGCGTGTGTTTGGGCTGACGAGAACGTCAAGCCTAAATGGGAGAAGTAGGAAAGGAGTTGTGATAATAGCTAGTCCTACATCGACTGGGAATGGAGTAGTGATTGGGTATATAAGAGACATGGGCACTATTAATAATAATTGGCTTAAGCATTTTGGGTTGTGATTTGAACCCAACGAGTTATTATAGCTAGTGGTCCGAGTCGTTACATTATTAATAGTGTTTATATCTCTTATATACCCAATCACAACTCCAATCCCATTCGATAGGGGACTATTGGGGTGTTACAAACTCTCATGGCTTAAGCATTTTGGGTTGTGGCCGGTTTGAACCCAGCGAGTTATTATTGCTAGTGGGCCGGGTCGTTATATTATTAATAGTGTCTATGTCTCTTATATACCCAATCACAACTTCATTCGCATCATTCCCATTCGATATGGGACTTCGTTTAGGCCTGACGTCATTCCAAACACACGTACAACCCAAGATCACTAGACGATATAAGACTTGTCTCGTTAGCCTTGTCATCTAGATCCAAGCCCAGTTGAGACTTGTTACACACTTCCGGCTGGGAATCTGACTTTGATATCAAATGTAACAACCCAACCCACTAGCAATAATAACTCGTTAGGCCCAAACCACAACTAAAAATGTTTAATCTCTATTATTATTATTATTAGTGTCCATATCTCTTATATACTCCATCACAATCTCATTTCCATCCGATATGGAACTATTAGGGTGTCAAAGACTTCCTCCGTTTAGATCTGACGTCCTCGTCAACCTAAACACCACACACACTGCCCAAGATCACCGGGCGATATGAGATTTGTCTCGCTAGCCCTGTCATCTAGATCCAGGCTCAGCCGAGACTCGTCACACACTTCCGGCTGGTGATTGATTGGCTCTGATACCAAATGTAACGACCCAACTCACTAGCAATAATAACTCGTTGGGTTCAAATCACAATCCAAAATACTTAAAGCCCAATTATTATTACTAATGTTCATATATCTTATATATCCAATCACAATTATATTCTCATCCGATGTGAATTTATTGGATTGTCACACTTTTAATTTTGGCTTTTCTATCCTGACCAAAACATCACTATTGGAGATGCCTTTTGGCATGTCCTATGTTATCAAAACTTAGGTTCTTTTGTTGAAACCACCATCTGAAATGGCCTTCAATCTAGTAATTGTCTACCAAAATTGGAATCTTATGTTGCAGCTCTCTTTAGTGCTAGTATCTCTTTTGGATTAAAAAAGAAAAGTTATATTAACTCTCCTTTCATATATAGTAAGTATTAATGTTATTTTTAAGAAAGTAATTACTGAGGTTCAATTAATGCTTCGTAAAGTGGATTATTTGAAGTGGAATATGCATGTACAATTTCTGAAATTTTTATGTCCTGCAACTTACAATAAATTCTTGCAAGCGCCCATTTAGTTGGATGTAATTATAAATATAGTATTATTAAAAATATATATAGTGAAAAAAATAACAGTTGTGGTAGAAAATACTATAATTATAAATAATTTATATAGTTAACGTGGTTAAGAATTACATTTACAAATTTTATCACTTTATATATAATTAAGATAGTAAGATTACTACCAACGAAATTTTTTTTATTTATTTAAAAGATAATTAGATAGGTAACTTTGTTTCTTATTTTAAATTACTCTTTCCAACCGCTTTAGTTGAAATTGTAATAAATTTGGACATAGTTTCAACTATTATCATTGAGTCTCTTTGTGCAATTCCAACTGCAATATTACCACAAAAGCCAAAACAATCAAATTTGTCAAATGCGAAAAAAATAAAAAAAAAATGGAAACAGAAACAAAAAAAAACACACACAAATAATTTATATTATTTGATTACTGGCCTACATTCATAAGCGAAAACAGAGCGGAGACTTCAATTATATCCAAAATAAAATAGCAAAAGATGTTTTTTTTTATAAAACTCTAATTCTTAAAATACACTCAATATTCCGTCTCATCCGGCATCAATTCACGAAATAAAAATCATATTTATATTGGTGGTTAAAATCTAATACAAATAGAAATAAAACTTTAATAAAATTAGGAATAGTTCTAAATAAACTAAATTGCTCAACCAAAATTGAATTGGGTTAAAAATATTGCGCGCGGCTTGAGAATTCGAGATACATTTAGTATATATGCAGTAGTTGACTTCTAATGTATCAAATCAAACATCATATTTAAATTTATATATATGTGATTAAACCCACTAGACAGGTGCGATTACATGCAAACCAAGAAGCCTCCTCGATCTTGAATCTCATCCCTTGGTTTATTACTAGCTTCAAAATCACTGTCACATGATCGATCGTTGGTTTATATGCACAAATATTAGAATTTTGGTGGTTAGATGCTGTTAAATGTTGTCGTTTTCAAGAAGCTAGATAATTTTAACAAAATATATATTTAAGGACTTTTTGTACTTTGTACATTTGATATGAAAAATACGCTCTCATATTATATACAGATCAGAACTAATATTTCATAAGGGATTAACAATATAGTACTAATATTCGTAACATGCCTCACAGCATGCGCTAGGCTCTAGCACACACTTCATGATCTTAGTACACTTGTATGAAAATCGACGAACTTGAGTGTGACTAGGTTGAATCAAATGAAAGTGGCCTACGAGGGAGATGTGATCATACCACGAGCCGGCTCAAATTCAATCCAAAAATTTAAACTAATAGGTAGAGAAATCTCTCACGTCATATGCATGGCAATACTCTTTGTAGTCAATATATATATATATATATATATATATATATATATATATATATATATATATATATATGACTAATATTCTCAACATTAATAATGTATATGAATAATTTCTAACATCTATTTTTACTTTGAATTTAGTATAAAGCATACCACATTCTGCAGGCCCAGCTCAAACTCACATTAGTCCAACAATATACACATATATGTCTAAAGAAATTTACAATACAGTAGAGAGACAATCTTGAAAAATACAGCAATAGCCAAAGTGAGAAAAGGCTTTAAAAAAAAAAAAAAAAAAAAAAAAAAAAATTGTCGATGTCACACGGTACATACATGCATGTACGCAAGTTGATCATTGTGCTCAGGATCTGCTTGTACTAAGATTCTATACACACACAGTTGGCATATGTCAATCTCATCATCAATAGTCTCTTTCTGTGTGAAAAGTGCTACAGTACTGAAATGGACCACCATCGAAGTTGACTCCAAAATGAACCGCAATAGTCCTTCACTCTTGCGTTACACACGATCCACAGAACAGCTAATGAGTGCTCTCCAAAAAGCAGGACAGATTTATTGCATGCATGTGGCTGTCTTTGAAATGCGAACTATTGGGTGTGGCCCTTGCAGAGGAGAGGATTTAGTGCTGTAGCATATAGTAGAGTGGATTTAGTGCTGTAGCATACAGTAGAGTGTTCAGATCTAGCTAGTTGCATATATGTATTGTTTTGATACATACTTGAAAAGATGAAAAAAAAAAAAAAAAAAAAACTATTTATACATTCCAATTCCAATGTGCAAGTTACACCACACTCATGTAATAGATGAGAGGCACTCACTAGTTATATCAAGTAACTAGTAAAAATATGAGCAATGCTACATGTACATTCCGAAGGGGTGTACATCATACACCTCCACCATTTTAATGGTGGCGATATTTTTTACGGGTCACATCAAGTGACCCATCATCACACCCCCACCCTTGGATGGGTGGGGTGTATGATGTACACCCCGAAAGGGGTGTACACATAGCATTTTCCTAAAAATATTTCATTCATTGGATGGTGGGGTATAAGATATGCATCCCCATTCCTATTGGGGTGTATAAGTAATATTAATTTTTAAGAGATTTAGTAAAGTTTGGCCTATTCTTTAAAAAGTGATTTTAAGCTCAAAAATAATCTTCAAAATCCGATTCTAATTTTTAGAATTAGTTTTTTTATTTTTTATTTTCAAGGCTCAAAATCAGAAGTAATTAGAACCTACTTCTTCAAATCTAATATAATTTTGATTTTAAATTCAAATTTAAAATTTTTATTTTAATTTTAGACGATTCATATTGTAAATTAAAATTAAAATTAAAATTTAAAATTTTATATTTAAATTTTAAATTTTAAATTTTTAAATTTTTAAATTTAAAATTTAGATACTAGATTTTAAATTTTAAATTTTGAATTTAAGATCAAATTTAAAATTATAAGTTTTAATTTTCAAATTACAAATTATAAATTTTTAAAATTCAAATTTTAATTTTTTTAAATTTTAAATTTTAAATTTATATTTTAAATTAAAATATCAAATTTAAAAATTTTGAGCACATTTAAATTTGAAAATTTTAAATTTTAAAATTTAAATTCAAATTTTAAGTTATTTTAAAATAAAATTTAGTAAAATAATTATTATGTGCAAATAGTAGCAAATTTTTGCCAGATAATTTTACAAAATCATTTAAATAAATTATTTTTCATCTAAACTCAGCCAAACACTTGTTATCAACTATGACCCGTTGCAACCCATTGATGATGAGCTTGCTCTGAGATGAGGATGGCAACGGGGATGATGGACCGATTGAATCCAATCTCCAGAAGCTTGAGGGTTTCGGTGTCTGTGAAATTGAGAAGAGTGGGAGGCAGGGGAAGAAGGAAGGAACTGGGGTAGAGCAATTGAGGAGGGAATGAGAGAGAGAGAGAGAGAGAGAGAGAGAGAGAGAGAGAGAGATGAAGAAGATGAGTGTAAAATTTCATTCATGCCCCATTCTGTTACATCTGCTTAATATATAGTGTTACTAATAGAAGACTATTAAATGCTAATTGAGTATTATCTAGTAAGTCAAGTATTACAAGTTTGATTAGCAACTAATTGGGTAATCTGTTGAGTGGGATGCTCTGCTGCTCCATGGGCTGGGTCTTGGGCCTGGATCGCCTGGATGGTGGCAGCTTCTCTGGGCTTGTGTGCTCCTGCTCCTTCGGATTCAGAGATGGCCTCTGGGCTTGTGAGCTCTCGCTCCTTCAGATGCAGATGTGGTCTCTGGGTCTGTGTAATCAAGTGACTTACTGGATTTCGAGGTGGCCCTGATCCTGTACTTCCTTGTCCTCGGATCCCCACTGTCATCACCTTAAGTTCTTTGCTCCCTTTTCCATGCCCTAGATCTTGTCGGAGAGCTGACTCTTCTCTCTGATCCTACCACAACTTGAGCTCCCGCTCTTGCTCACCTCCTCCCATCCGCCTTGCCTACAGTGCTCGATGCCCCCGGAGAAGCTAAGTTCCCAACTCCCCTTTATGTCTTCATTTGAGATGCTAAGTAAAAGTGGTAACTACTATTAACCTACTTGCTTTTATTCTTGATGCCTTCGCAGATGTTACAATCGCCTCATTCTTCAGATGATCCTTGTCCTCAAGGATCAAAAGATGGATACTGTCGCTTGAGACGCAAGTAGTCTTCCCAGGTAGCTTGGTCTTCGGAAAGATTGCTCCATTTAACTAAGACCTCTGTTGCTGCTCGGTTTCCCTTCTGAACCATTCTCCTATCCATGATTTTCTCTGGTTCGGCTAAAAGCTGACCGACCTCCTTCCCCGTGATGGGCACGGTTGGAGATACCGACGCTGTCGGTTGGGGGCTTCGTTTGAGCAGTGAAATGTGGAATACATGATGGATTTTCGATCCCTCGGGTAGCTGTAGCTTATAGGCAACGACCCCTATACGCGCGAGAATTTTGAAAGGACCAAAATAGCGTGCTGTGAACTTGATGTGCTTCCTTATGGCCACAGAAGACTGTCGGTAAGGCCGCAATTTTAAATACACCCATTCTCCTATGCCATACTCCTTCTCCCTCCTATGTTTGTCAGCCTGTTGCTTCATCCTATTCTGAGCCATTAGTAGTCTGTCCTTGAGCTCCCTGGTCAACCTTTGTCTTTCCTCGGCCCAACTCCGAACCTCCTGGGAAGTAGCTGTTCCCGCAGTGGCTAACAGGGGGTAAGGAGGGGGGTATCCATATAGAGCCTCATATGGGGTCATCCCTATAGAGGTGTGGAAGTTAGTATTATACCACCACTCGGCCTGCGCCAACCATTAGTGCCACTTTTTCGAGAGTGCTGGAAACAGAGGCACCTTAAGTAAGTCTCGAGACATCTATTTACTCTTTCTGTCTGCCCATCAGTCTCGGGATGGTAGGCCGAGCTCATTTGTAGTTTAACTCCCATTAATTTGAATAGTTCCCCCCAAAACTAACTTGTGAATATCTTGTCTCGGTCGGTCACAATTTTTCTTGGACAGCCATGAAGTTTGAACACCGTTGCTAAGAAGACCTTTGCTACCTCTTGAGCAGTAAATGGATGGGTTAAGGGGAGAAAATGGGCGTACTTGGTGAGCCGGTCCACCACCACCAGCACCGTGTCCTTTCCCTCAGATTTTGGTAACGCCTCGATGAAGTCCATGCTAATTTCTTCCCACACCTGCGAGGGAATAGACAGGGGCTGTAACAGGCCGGGGTAAGGTAGGTTGTTCACCTTGTTCTGGATGCACACTGTACAGTCTTTCACCAAAGCTTCCACTTCATTCTTTAGACCTGGCCAAAAGAAATGATGATTGATCCTTCTGTAGGTGTGTTGAATACCAGAATGGCCTCCAAGTGGGGAATTGTGCATTTGCTCCAAGATTCTCTTTCTCAATTCACCATTTTTCCCAATGTACAATTTTCTTTTTTTCCTTAACATTTCATTCCCATAAGTGTAAGGGCCTTGAGTGGGGGTTGACAGCAGCAGCTCTGCGATTAACCTCTCACAGTCTGGATTCCCTTTGTAGCTGTTAGTTACCTCTTGGGCCCAGGCATGAAGTGTAGCAGTGATGGCCAATGTAGTTCCTTCTTCCATTCTTCTTGATAGAGCATCTGCAACTACATTTTCTCTTCCACTCCTATATTGAATCGAGTAGTCGAGGCCCATCAGCTTCATCATCGCTTTCTGTTGCATGGGAGTGGATATCCTTTGCTCTAGTAGGTACTTTAGGCTTTGGTGGTCGGTCCTGATGATAAAAGATTTGGGAGTGAGGTAATGTCGTCATTTTTGTACCGCCATCAAAATTGCTAAGAACTCTTTCTCATATGTTGACAACCGCCTCTCACCAATTGAAAAGAAAAAAATGTAAATGTGTTGTATGCCTGAGACGAATGTTTGTAATAGCTAGTTGTTTATATTTTTTATACTTTTCTCTCGCAATCCTTGTATGAATTCGGTTCCACGTAGGAACATTTCGAATTGTACTGATTATGATGTTTTGGGCAGATAGAAAAAACTCTGCCTGTTTGACGAGTCAGTGCCCGTGCCTGAACCGACCGAATAGACATTGATGGGGCGTGACACGCCACATTAGATTACTGTCATTTGTCTATCTAGGCCATGCCAATCACGACACCTCCAAAGAGGAAACTCGAGGTATGCGACCCTACCGAGTATCAAAGTACAACTGTCATCTGCCAAGCTTAATATGATTAGCCAATTATAGTCAAGACGATGATTAATCAGATCACCAACAACTCTATCACGGTGCCCCATGCACAATCAAGCAATAACACAACCCCAAGATGTAAGCCCACCACCTCGCCATCCTAAATATAATAATCATAAAAGATTTACCTGTAATCTGTCCAAAATACCCTATAGGTTTCCTAATGATAAAATATTAATGTTCTATTACCAACCCATACGGTCCAATAATTATATTACAATGCTAAATTATTAACATGCATAACTAATCACTATTATCACTCAAACCCAACAATTGAAAAGACCCGCATGATTCCATGCAGATATAGAAGGTAATACATCATTCTCGGTGATATCGAACCCATCTGGATCGTAAATCTTGACAAAAAAAAGAGAAAGCGGGACGACAACACACTCTGCGACGACCTCCACATGCGTACGGTACCAACCCACAATCCGACAACACCACTCCTTAGCCGCGCGACATCGAAAACTCCTCCTAAAAGTCAAGCACAAGACAAACTCTAAACCTTAATTCTACAAAGAAAACTATTAATCTAATCTTATTGTAAAAATCACACCTAAAAAATCCCAAACAAATAATAAAACAATTAAGACCAACCTCAAAATCGACGTGTTGATAAATCTCACGCGTGTGTCCAAGCTCGACTCCTCTATCGTCCCGTGCACTCTACGCCACTCCCTCACGCTCTCCCTCTCCCTCTCCCTCGTTCTTTGATTCTCTCTCTAAAATCTATGGACAAAAGTCAGAAGAAAGAAGAAGAAGAAAAAATAGTAGGACCCACATTTCATACCCAAAAAAGGGGATTCAGACGCTCGAAACCAACTTTTGGGTGCCTAAAAACCAACTATTCGGGTGGCCTAAGCAACACCAGGCGGCCCAAAACATTCAGTCTGCTACAGTGGACATTTCAATCACCCGCCACATGTCCACCTGCTCCTATCACCCCGCGTCGTATTGCATCACGTCACACCATGCCAACCGACGTTACTTTATGCTAGTAGCAACTGCTGCAACACCGCATGCCCTCCCACTCCCTAACAATGCGTCGCGTCGTGCCCACCCACCATTCGGGCGACAACAGGGCCGGGTTCGAGCACCCGAAATTCCGCCCGAAACCTACGAATTTGAGGCGCTAGGGCTAGGCACCCGCAGGAGGATCCGTAAGCACCCTACTTTCTTATTCATGCGCCCGATTTCACTCGAATCACACATTCGGGCGCCCAAAATGCCTCGCCGAATCCGAAATCTCTTCAGAATTTGTCTCTCGACTCATTTTTTGCATCAATTTCATGCTAAAACAGCTCCACCTCAATCCTGCACTCCCTAGATGTGCCACCCCTAGATGTGCCACCCGTCCACCCACATTGCAACCTTGCTAATTTGCAAAGATCTAATACACTACAATATATGATATAGAAATTTTTAAGGCATGAATTTATTAATTTTTACGTTGCTCTATTATTTATAACTAATAATTTTTCTTTTCTTGCACCTCATTCGATATTACTCTTTCTCAAACTAAATTATCATTATAAAACCAAGCGGCATATATATTTCAAAAAGTTCTCTTCTAGGTGCCATGGAGATAACTTTTTTTTTATAGTAAAAATTAGTTAAAATAAATTTAATTAAGTCAAGAGTACTTAGCTGGATTAAAGTGGGCCCTAGGTCAATAATAAACGACTCAGGTCGACTCGTACTTGAACGGCTTCAAATTCTCTCATTAAGGCATCTATGGTGAGCAGAAGTTGACATAGATTGAAACTCTAGATTTTGACACACACAGAAGATAATATGCGGGTTATCAAGTGTATTGAAAATTTTTATACCAAAAATTTAAGTACCATGACACGGGATCGTGCCGAAAATTTACCGGCATGGTATGAGATGGTGCGTACCGAACAGTGTCGATAAGTGTCAGTCATAAAAAAATATATGTATGCCGATATATAATTATATAAAATATTTATTTTTGTAACAACAAAATTTTTCTAATTACTTATTACATATTTTTATCAAATATTTTAAATTTTATTGAGAAAATTACTTAATAATTTAAAGAAAAAAAGAATTTGAATTGTGCCATCGATATATAAATTATATCGTGTCAGTATCTTGTTGGCACAATATGACACAATGAATGCGATTTGTGCCGATAGATACTTAAATCCTTGTCTTATACGGAACCGATCTCGAACACAAAAAAGAATATGAAATCTTTGACTTTGGATTCCACAATACTCTGGTACTAAATTGTTAGGATCTCCCGCTCAAAATTATCGTATTGATACTAATTGACAGGTTTAACGCCTCTATTGGACGCCTCTATGATCTGAGGATAAGAGAGACCTACTCTTTTAACGCAATCTAAGCTATAAGCTATTAAGAAGAACTCACTTTTTTATTAATAACATTGACCATGCACTATAAATAGGAGAGAATTTATAGATCTAGAATCATTATTATATGATGACAAAATCTGAAAGATTTAATTTGTTGAGCATGAAAATATCAAAAAAAAAATCGAGAAAGAGAGAAGAAAAAATAAAATACACAATATTTATGTGGTTTAGCTACTGGTCTACATCTAGAGGTGAAGATATAACAAAAACTTCTATTATAATCAAAATAGTGTATAAATTATCTCTCATAAAACCCTATGGTTAAATTCTAATACAACTAGAAATACAAATTTATTAAGATTAGAAATTGTAGAGGTCCAGGTCCTGCAGTTTTTTTCGTGAATCCACAGTGTGAAACATCTATTATTGGTGTGTTGGGCCCATAATACATCAAATGGATGTTTTGAATGGATCAGTGAGGTTTCTGGATCATGTTTGGGCTTCGGCTGGTTTTGCCGAATTGTAGAAAAGGATTTGGGCCAAACAGAGGTCGGATTTGGATTCAGCGCGGAAAAACGCTTGAAAACGGCTATTTACTTGCATTTTTCTGAGTCCGGACGCCCAAAAACGGACACCCGAAAGTTTTCTGTGTAAAATGGTGCAGGGGGAGCCGTGGACCGGCGGGTGACACGTGGCGGCCTGGTATTGGCCGGCGCACGCTGTTTGGTCCATGGGGGAGTGGCGTTGGTGCACGGTGGACCGGCGGGGACATGTGGCGGCCGCCCATTGGCGGGTTCGCGCTCCGCGGTCCACGGGAGCGAGCGGCCAGTGCGTGGACCAGGGCGCGCCACGTGGCGGCCCCGGATTGGGCGGCTCACGCACGCGCGGCGCACGCGGGGCCGCGGGTCAGCGGGCCGTACCGCACGCGTGGCAGGCACTGGCGGTTGGCGGGCGGCGACTGGCGTTGCGGGCACGGCGCCGACGTGGCGCACACGGGCGCCACATGGCGGCCCGCCATTGGTAGGCGCCACCCACCCCGCCAGGCCGCCAGGGCCACGCGGCAGTGCCCGGTTCGCCGGGCGCCGCTGTCCCCTGTTCGGGGACACGTTTCGCGCCCGGGTGAATCCGGGCGCTAGTTGTTTGGGCCGAGCCGGGCGCGGATTCGGGCGCCCGAATGATTCGGGCGCCCGAATCCGAAAAGCTAGGTGGGCTGGGCTGGGCCTATAAATACCCTCCTCTCTTTCTCTTTTTGCTTTTTTCGAGCTTTAGAGAGAGATTGAGAGGGAGAGCCCTATAGGAGAGTTGTTCCCCTTGATGTTTTTGATCTGGTGGTGGATCCCCAGGATTTTTGGAGGCTCGGCAGCGGCGATCTTGGTTTTACAGTGCGCCTCGACGTTTCCCTTTTTCGGCTCGTTTTCGTCGCTTTTCAGTCCGAGAGGCCCCCTGTGCAGCCCCGAAGGAATTTTCCAATAATTTTTGCGGCAGCATGTTCCTAAGAGGTAGGCCTTCGATTTTTGTGCGGATCACTTCGCTCCGTTTTGGGTTTTTGGCATGGTTCCCAAGGCACTTTTTGACCCTTTTACTGTGGTGATTTCCTGGACAGTGCAGACTTGTTTGGTTTATATCTTGGCCTACGAGCATTGGATTAAGGCGTATAAATACTCATTTTGGATCTACTCGTCGCGAGGAACGCAACCGTGATTTTTCTGGATTTTTCGGAGCACTGTACAGAGGTGAAATTCCCTCTTTTTTCGTATTGTTTGGAAAACAGCAAAGGCTGTTTTTTTTTGTGTTGTTATTTACACCGGGTGCGATGTTTTGTGCAGTAGTGCACAGTTTTCGGTGGGTTGCGGAGTTAGAGGACTGCAGACAGCGAGGAGCCTTTTTGGGTGTGGATTGCGCATTTCGAGGTGGGTAGTTATTGTATCCCTCTATTTCGATGTGCTCACTAGGACTGCTAGAATAACCCTTATGTTTGGAATGCTAAATAGCAATTGGGTAACCTTGCATGATTAATTGGAATATATAATTGTTGGCCTATCCTTGTGATTGAGACATTAGTATTTGGATATGATAATGATGACATAACCTCTATTATTGAATTAATTAATTTATTGGAACATCGCGATCAGATGTATGTTAATACTTAGTGGTTATGCAAAAAGGGATTATCACATTGGGACATTACGATTTATTATATGTGAGAACATTGTTGGACGCTTTTCCTTCTATTCTAGATGAGGACATTTGCATGCTTGTATGGACATCTAGATAGGCCACTATTTACTGCTACACTATCATATTGGGATTTGACTTAGGAGAAACCATATTTTTTACTTTTCTCCTTTTATTTTAGACTCAGGGGTACTTATTGCTCGGGTTCGAGCATGGATTGGGATAGTGTAGGCAGGATCTTGGTATTTGTTGTGACACCCCCGGAATTTGGATTAGTCCTATATATAAATAATATAATAGGACTAAATCTCCTAACCCGGCTATAGCATTTTGGATGGTAGCAAGATCCAAGAGGAACATGAGAGTTAAGCGTGCTAGAGCTAGAGTAGTTCTAGGATGGGTGACCCCCTGGGAAGTGGGGCGTCACAGTTGGTATCAGAGCCATTCACCAGCCGAAAATGTGAGATGAGTCTCGGCTGAGCCAGGGTTATATAGCGGGTAGAGCGAGGCTTCCCGGCTAATGACCGTTGTGAGTGGAGTGGAGCTCCTCACAAGGTCGGCTAAGGCTAGCGAGACGAGTCTCACATCGCCTGGTGCTTGTGAGTGTGCTTGAGCCTGACGTGGACGTCAGGGCTTAAAGTGTGAGGACCCGGAATTCCCACGTTTGGATTACTGTTGGATCTGCGGCTTCTGGAGACCCGTGTTGGGTGTTAGAGGTGTTTGTGCGCATATTGGACCCAAGATTTGGACTCGGCATGAAAAATGGATCAAGTTTGCTTTCCCGGGAATTTTTTAGAAATTTTAGAAGTGGAATTTGGCAAATCGGACATCGGATTTAGATTCAGCGCGCGAAAACGGTCAAGATGGACTATTTACATGTATTTTTCGGAGCCCGGATGACCCGGCACGAATTTCGAGGTGATTTGGTACTGTTCCGGCCGCCGGAGGGGCGGCGGCAGCGGCGGCGGGCGGCGGAGCGCGGCGGCTGGCGGCGGCGGAGGCGCGCGGTCCACCGCGGAGGCGTGCACCCGGGCGGAGGACGCGTGGCGCCTTCAGGTTGGCCGGCGCAGCGGGCGCGGTCCACGGAGGAGGCGCGGGTGCACGGTGGGCCGGGTGCGGACACGTGGCCGAGCGTGGTTGGCGGGTCCTGGTGCGCGCGGTCCACGCTGCGGCTGGAGCAGGTGGCCGTACGGCGGGGCGGTTGGGAAGCAACGTGGGGGAGCCACGTGGCGCCCCGCGATTGGCCGGGCGCAGCCACCCCACGCCCGCGTGTCGGCCACACGTCGCTCCGCGATTCGCGGGCGCGCGTAGGCCGGGCGCGGGGAGTGTCGGTGGACGCGTGGCGGGCCTAGGGGCTTTCGGGCGTGAACAGTAACGGGCCCGGCCCGTTACTGTAGCAGCCCGGAAGTGCCAAGCGCCCGAAACTTTGGGCCAAAAGTCCAAAATTCGGATTTTCGGGCTGGGCCTATAAATAGCTGTCTTGTGGGGGAGTTTTGCCCCCTTTCCCGAGCTCCCCTGCCCATGGACCCTTTAGCAAAGTTGGAGATCTTCATCTTGCGCATCTTCTGGCAGAGGCTCGGATTTTTTGGAAGCCGCGGCGTCGACGACTTCGGCATCGGAGCGCAGTATGGCGATTTTTCATCGGAGGCCCGTTATCGTCGCAGTTTGATCTGGGAGGTCTATAGAGCTACTCCGTCAGTATTTTTGGACGATTTCTACGGCGTTGGAATCACGAGAGGTACGTCTTCGACTTTCGTGTTGATCATCTTGCTGGATTTAGAGTTTATGACACGGTTTTCGAGGCATTTCTAAGCCGCTGTTTTCTGGTGGAGTTTTTGGACAGCGGCCCCTTGCCGGAATTTTATCTCCGCACCCGTGTGTCGGATTGAGACGAGCCTATACACTTTTTGGATCTACTCGTCGCAAGGATTATCATTGTATTTTTCCGGGATTTTTCTGAGCCTTGCCCGAAGGTATACTATTCCCCTTTTATCTGTGTTTGAGTTTACAGTTGTGTGGTTGTGAGTATTTGCGCACCTGTACTGTGGAATTTGTAACTTGGCCTACGGGGCTCGGATTTGGGCGTGCAGGTACCCGTTTCGAAGGTCTCGACGAGACGCTCGCTGTGATATTTTTATCGGAATTTTCAGGGCACTTTCTGCAGGTGGAAATTTCAGATCTTCAGGACTGTCTCATGCAGATTTTTGTACTTGGTTATGTTGTGGAATAAAGTGTAACCTTGGACCTTTTTGTTGTACCCAGGAGTATTTGCGGATGTTTGTGAACCCGTTGGTGTTGAGGATTAGTGGAGGTTGTTGCTTCTGGTGTTTTCAGCTGTGGAACTCCGGACTGTTAGCATTTTCAGGTGGGTGGCCTTGTCTTCATGACCTATGGACTGTGCATTAATTCTATCTGTGTAGGGACTTGCATGTTATAGATGTGTTCTATATAGCATGCTAGATTATAGGAATTGATGTTCCTAATGCTGTTAGATGATCATGTGTTTATTTTCCTTCCCTACAAGCTGTTGATTATGGTTATCTTGGAACTTGACCTAGCACCCCGTCATATGTTGCATGTGTAACCAGACTAGTAGAAAACCCTCACTTGGGCTAGGGTTATTTCTGCTTTAGACATCCACACTTCTACTTTCCTGGACATAGTGTTCTTCCTCGCCCGGGTAGTGGGCCGAGTGGTCAGGAGTTATCTTTTAGTGTGGGATGCATGTTACCCTCGTGCTTGGGAGCAGAGTGGCGTATGGTAGATGTAGTTGGTTGTTCATCTGTAGCGGGAGCTGTTTGGGTAGACGGCGGTCCCGAGATGTTTTATTCTCTTGTTTTATCTGTCGCCGCTGTGTTAGTGGCAGCGGTATATCAGTGTTAGCAGGACCTTAAACCCAGAACCTTTTTGGACACACATATGATTTTTGTCAACCCAATGGTTTCTTCCAAGCATCGTAGGGTCGCCGGAGTCTGTTCTTGTTTGATTGGACGAAGGCATTAGCCCTTCGAGGCTTGGATATAAAACTTGGTTTCAACTGTTTTTCTAAAAAGAACTAAAAATCATTAAATATGGATTTCTTACAGATCAGATGGCTTCAGTAAGAAATGTCACCTTTTTCCTATAAATTAACCACCCGAGATGATTCGAGTGGTCTGGGTTCTAAGGTCTGCCTTCTTCTTGGGACGAGAACAACGAGAGGCTATGCCTAGAGCCTGTTCTTGTTTGATTTGGATTGTAGGTTCTAGTCTTTCGGGGTTCCCGGACCCTTCCTCGTATCAGTGGTTGCGATGTTGGCCTGTTGAGGCAGTTGTTCGCAGTGGATGCGGTGTTGGCCTGTTGAGGCAGTTTCTCGCAGTGGATGCGACTTTGTGCTATGAGTTGGTAGAGTGTGATCTAGAGGTTATTTTTCTGATTTAGTGGTGGAGGTGGTTCTCCCACTTAGCTTTGAGGATCTTCGGGTTCTGGCAGATCGAGTCGTGGAGGTTTCCCGACTCAGCCATGGTCGTGCATTTATCAGATTGAGTCGTTGAGGGTTCTCCGACATAGCTGTGAGAGTGTTTTGGGCTATTCCTGTTCGAGTCGAGGTTCTTTTTCCGACTGAGTTGTGCTTTGAGCTTGGAGTTACCGATCTGTTTGATCGTGGATCATAGCCTGCATGAGCCACATTTGAGCTTGACAGAGATACTTTACAGAGATACTTGAGATGGGTTACTTTTTACTCGAGCGGGTCGCTCCCCTCGAGTGCCACTCCGGAGTAGGCGAGACCGGGTTGTTATACCGGCGTGAGATTGAGCTTTTCTATCGCGACTTGTCGTTGCATTTGTCCCTCTGGCTGTGCTGGTGTTGGCAGTCATGGACGTCCTACGTAAGTCCGCTCCTCCGGGACGTAACGGCAGTAGGTTGGCGCAGGCTTGACTGGACCCGAGGAGGCAGTCAGTTCAGATTGAGTGATCAGAGATGAGAGTTAGTTGTGGCATCATGTTCTTTCTGTCCCACTCTTTGAGCATCTAGATAGAGGCATAGTAGCTGTAGAGTTTACTTTTCCCAGCTTTCCTTACAGCACTGCTTTTGTTACTTTATGCCTCTAGTGGACTTAGTGGGCAGACCGTCGGGCTTGTTGGCGGCACCCACTGAGAACTACTTGGGACGTAGTTCTCACACCCGTCGTGGTGTCTTTTCCCACAGGAACTTCTTCTCCGGTTCCTGTTGTTCCTGTTGCTAATCCTTCTGACCGAGGCGAGGGAGTCGCGAGCTAGTTCCCTACCCGTCGTTGGAGTGTAGCGGTACCCCTTCAGAGGAGAGATTCAGTAGATTAGTTATTTCATTTTCTTCCTTTGAGAGACTATTGTAGTGAGGATTGTTATGTATTGAGAGCCTGTACACTGTTGTATTTATTGGAGATACCTCCCTGTTGAGTGCTGATTCTTGTATTTGAGGTTGTTGTCTGATTATCATTTTTGGGAGACAGACATTGTTGTATTATTTCCAGTTGTACAGTGATTGATTTAGTTATACAGCAGATTTTTATTTATAGCTCTGATATCTGTTTAGCTGTAGTACTTTTCTTGCAGGTAGGACGCTTCGCCTATGCGGGTTTGGCATAGGTGGCGGATCTGTTGGCGAGCCGGGTCGCAGTTTCGACCCCGGGGCGTGACAGATTAGAGTGGTATCAGAGCCTAGGTTGTAGGTCATTGAGGACTTAGAAACCCTAGGCTTGTGGTTGGACATTAGGATGACTACGTGAGAGTCGTGACTTTTAGCGAGAGTCCTGATCGAGTTTTGTACCTCTCCCAAGAGACGGGATGAGTGATTGGCATGTTTATGCTCCTAAGCGATTATGTTGGCTGCAGACAACATAATGCTGTGGAATTGATAACATGTCTTAGACTTTCGCTGGATTGGGTCGTATGGTTGTTGTGTCCTGATGTTTGTTATTGTGCAGTGGTCTACGATGCCCCTGAGACGTCGTGTAGCGAAGAGGGCACATCCCGCATCTGATGAGTAACCCGAGCAGCGGGAGACAGAGCTATCAGAGCAGAGCGAGACCCAGGAGTTATGGATCCAGATGGCACAGATGTCGGAGGCTGTCTGATGCCAGGAAGAAGCCATGGAACGTTTGATGCGCTTGTGGGAGCAGAGAGCATAGCCAGTGGCAGTACCGCTTGAGTGTCCTCCAGTACTCTCTTCCTATGCAGTGGTATCTTCAGTTGTACCAGTGGCGCCGATGGAGCGAGCAGCCCCCTCCGTGCCGACGAGCAGTGCCGAGGCACCGAGGCAGGGTGGATAGTGGATAGTAGCTGAGCTTAGGGACATCATTGATCGATGGAGCCAGTCCCGGCAGTCTGAACCATCCCGATTCATAGGTTTGAGTTGGAGCCTTTGTAGGCAGAATTGGGGTTGGTGGTGATGGAGAGACTCTCGGAGAGCCTCCCTGTGCTAGGGAGTTTATACAGTCGTTGAACTACGCGCTCCAGGTTTCGAGGGACGAGGCGCATAGGATATGTGTGGCTGAGAGTGGATTGCGCCAGGATACGTTTCAGTTTACTCCGTTCCTCCGTTACAGGTTCTAACGCCTCGTTGGAGTAGGCGTTGGGTTTGGAGCGGGGCGCTGCAGTTCCGTTGGTTAGAGATCTGCCGCCAGAGGTGAGTTCTGGATATTGGCGCTTGGCGCCGGGTGATGGAGGACAGATCGGCCGGCAGAGATATTTCTGATTTTATTTTCCTGGATAACGGGTTCCCGTGATGCCAGAGATCGGGTGGACCCCGATGGTAGCATCAACATCTATAACAGAGTAGCGCAGCGGTAGCGTGGATTTGTTATCTGCGGAGGACTTTATACGTCTCCTCAATGTGAGCAGAGACAGAGGTCGTGCTCCCTTGTGGATAGTCCTGATTTTCAGGCAGTTTGGGCGACAACCACTTGCTTTGAGCGGATGAATCTGTGCCGCCCGGTTGGAGGGTGCCACGGTAGTGGATCGAGTTGTCGCAGGTGTGATTTCATCACAGCAGTCGGAGTAGGAGCATGTTGCATTCCTGCATGGACTAGAGGCAGATTGTTACCACATGCACTTGAGGTACAGGTTCCTGTTAGTGTTGTGTATGTGGGGGAGGCTTGTGGTCTATGTCCTATGCAGTTGAGGCCGCGAGATTTACGGGTAGACTTATTGGTAATTATGGCAGTTCGGCGTTTCGACCTAGTGCTTGGGTTTTGGTTGGCACAGTGCCACAGGATGTTAGACTGCGAAAGGAGAGGACTTTGACCTTCTGCGAGGCAGACGAGAGGAGATTTGGTTGTTGAGGTCGTTGGAGCACACTGGTTATAGCGACAGTGTGAGAGGTGCTTACGGCGGCACCGGGACCCAAAGATATCTCTGTTGCCACGAGATTCCGGGTGTGATTTCACCTGAGCTGTTGTTAATGCCGCCGGTTCGGGAGATAGAGATTAAGTTTGGCGTGGTTCGGGGAACCGCGCCACCCTCGACAGCACCTCATTGGATATTGCCAGTAGAGCTGTGAGAGCTGATGGCGCAGTTGCAGGATCTGATGGATCGAGGGGTCTGTTTGACCTAGTGCCACGCCGTTGATATACGGTAGTGATGCCACATCGTTGATACACGACTGTGAGGGCCCTTTTATGGTTCGTGTGTAGACAGGTCCGAGTATTATTCTGGACCTTTTGATGGAGTCATACTCCGGCAGTTATTGTTTGGTGCGAGTACCTACTTGGAATCAGACAGCCGAGGACCTTGCCTTGATGGCGTTCAGGACACGGTAGGGCATCTTGAGCTCTTAGTGAGGCCAATTGGATTGATTAACGCCCTGCCACTCTTTTGGTTTGAGGAATTGTGCTCCAGCTGTACTTGATTGTATTGGTAACAAGATCCTCCAGGGATATTATGATCTACTCCCAGAGCGACTTGGAGCATGAGGAGCACTGGTGGATGTGTTACTATGCTGTGTGGATGAAGCTGTATGCCAGGTTATTGAGATACAAGTTTTAGCTTTAGAAGCTTACCTTCTTGGGTCACATTGTGTTAGCCATAGGAGCGGCGGTGGATTTCCGGCCAATGTGGATGCTATTTGAGTTTGGCTGAGATCAACATTTATTGTTGAGGTGAGGAGCTTTTTGGATTTCGCAGTGCCAGGAGAGCATGGCGAATGGATGATGAGACTGGTACTAGCGCTGATTGCAGCTTTGCCAGAGATGGGGGATGGACCTTTGTGTTAGTGGTGCCTCCCATAGTGGCTGTGGAGTTACCATTGGGTTATTCTTGAGCATTCAGTACCACCCCGACAGGGCCACTGTGGTGGCGGATACCTGGAGCCGGATAGCTTTTCGGGGTTGAGTTTAATGGTTCCACAGTTGGCGCTGGGTGGGACCGTTGCGGAACAGGGCTCGAGGTTGTGTCCCTGAGGGTCCCTTTTGACGGTAGACTGCGGTGAAGCAGCCCCTGCGGATGGTCAGGATCCGAGAGTGACTGAGCGAGGACCCTAGCCGATTAGGGCTTCTTTTCCTTGGATGACCGTATGGGTGTCTCGGATCGCCTGGTTGAGCTGGCACCAGGGAGCGGTGTTGGTGCGTGCTACATTGGTTGTTCTCTCTTTTCCCCCAGCCTTTTGTTGGCGTTCGTGATGGTCCTTCCACGTCTCAGCTCAGGAGTGTTAGGCTTGTGGATTCCTCGCCCGTGATGGACTCGTTTTCTTTGTGATCTGCGAGTACTTGTGGTACGAGGGACGCCCGTTGCGAATTCTGGCTCGTGAGATGAGAGAATTACGCAACCGGGCCATGCCGTACTGATTATTATTTTGTTGAGGAGTAATCACGGGGAGTGAGTAGCGACTGGGGAGTTGGAGACTGTGTTGTTGGATGCTTACCCTTAGCTTTGAACTCCCTTTTGAGCCGTGTTTGTTTCGAGGATGAAACTTTCTTTTAGTGGGGGAGGATGTGAGGACCCGGAATTCCCACGTTTGGATTACTGTTGGATCTGCGGCTTCTGGAGACCCGTGTTGGGTGTTAGAGGTGTTTGCGCGCATATTGGGCCCAAGATTTGGACTCGGCATGAAAAATGGATCAAGTTTGCTTTCCCGGGAATTTTTGAGAAATTTTAGAAGTGGAATTTGGCAAATCGGACATCGGATTTGGATTCAGCGCGCGAAAACGGTCAAGATGGACTATTTACTTATATTTTTCGGAGCCCGGATGACCCGGCACGGATTTCGAGGTGATTTGGTACTGTTCCGGCCGCCGGAGGGGCGGCGGCGGCGGCGGCGGGCGGCGGAGCGCGGCGGCTGGCGGCGGCGGAGGCGCGCGGTCCACCGCGGAGGCGTGCACCCGGGCGGAGGACGCGTGGCGCCTTCAGGTTGGCCGGCGCAGCGGGCGCGGTCCACGGAGGAGGCGCGGGTGCACGGTGGGCCGGGTGCGGACACGTGGCCGAGCGTGGTTGGCGGGTCCTGGTGCGCGCGGTCCACGCTGCGGCTGGAGCAGGTGGCCGTACGGCGGGGCGGTTGGGAAGCAACGTGGGGGAGCCACGTGGCGCCCCGCGATTGGCCGGGCGCAGCCACCCCACGCCCGCGTGTCGGCCACACGTCGCTCCGCGATTCGCGGGCGCGCGTAGGCCGGGCGCGGGGAGTGTCGGTGGACGCGTGGCGGGCCTAGGGGCTTTCGGGCGTGAACAGTAACGGGCCCGGCCCGTTACTGTAGCAGCCCGGAAGTGCCAAGCGCCCGAAACTTTGGGCCAAAAGTCCAAAATTCGGATTTTCGGGCTGGGCCTATAAATAGCTGTCTTGTGGGGGAGTTTTGCCCCCTTTCCCGAGCTCCCCTGCCCATGGACCCTTTAGCAAAGTTGGAGATCTTCATCTTGCGCATCTTCTGGCAGAGGCTCGGATTTTTTGGAAGCCGCGGCGTCGACGACTTCGGCATCGGAGCGCAGTATGGCGATTTTTCATCGGAGGCCCGTTATCGTCGCAGTTTGATCTGGGAGGTCTATAGAGCTACTCCGTCAGTATTTTTGGACGATTTCTGCGGCGTTGGAATCACGAGAGGTACGTCTTCGACTTTCGTGTTGATCATCTTGCTGGATTTAGAGTTTATGACACGGTTTTCGAGGCATTTCTAAGCCGCTGTTTTCTGGTGGAGTTTTTGGACAGCGGCCCCTTGCCGGAATTTTATCTCCGCACCCGTGTGTCGGATTGAGACGAGCCTATACACTTTTTGGATCTACTCGTCGCAAGGATTATCATTGTATTTTTCCGGGATTTTTCTGAGGCTTGCCCGAAGGTATACTATTCCCCTTTTATCTGTGTTTGAGTTTACAGTTGTGTGGTTGTGAGTATTTGCGCACCTGTACTGTGGAATTTGTAACTTGGCCTACGGGGCTCGGATTTGGGCGTGCAGGTACCCGTTTCGAAGGTCTCGACGAGACGCTCGCTGTGATATTTTTATCGGAATTTTCAGGGCACTTTCTGCAGGTGGAAATTTCAGATCTTCAGGACTGTCTCATGCAGATTTTTGTACTTGGTTATGTTGTGGAATAAAGTGTAACCTTGGACCTTTTTGTTCTACCCAGGAGTATTTGCGGATGTTTGTGAACCCGTTGGTGTTGAGGATTAGTGGAGGTTGTTGCTTCTGGTGTTTTCAGCTGTGGAACTCCGGACTGTTAGCATTTTCAGGTGGGTGGCCTTGTCTTCATGACCTATGGACTGTGCATTAATTCTATCTGTGTAGGGACTTGCATGTTATAGATGTGTTCTATATAGCATGCTAGATTATAGGAATTGATGTTCTTAATGCTGTTAGATGATCATGTGTTTATTTTCCTTCCCTACAAGCTGTTGATTATGGTTATCTTGGAACTTGACCTAGCACCCCGTCATATGTTGCATGTGTAACCAGACTAGTAGAAAACCCT
The DNA here is from genome assembly GCA_029204045.2 of Tillandsia leiboldiana. Classification (NCBI taxonomy): domain Eukaryota; kingdom Viridiplantae; phylum Streptophyta; class Magnoliopsida; order Poales; family Bromeliaceae; genus Tillandsia; species Tillandsia leiboldiana. The sequence continues at coordinate 5,452,802 of CM055062.1, forward strand.
CACTTGGGCTAGGGTTATTTCTGCTTTAGACATCCACACTTCTACTTTCCTGGACATAGTGTTCTTCCTCGCCCGGGTAGTGGGCCGAGTGGTCAGGAGTTATCTTTTAGTGTGGGATGCATGTTACCCTCGTGCTTGGGAGCAGAGTGGCGTCTGGTAGATGTAGTTGGTTGTTCATCTGTAGCGGGAGCTGTTTGGGTAGACGGCGGTCCCGAGATATTTTATTCTCTTGTTTTATCTGTCGCCGCTGTGTTAGTGGCAGCGGTATATCAGTGTTAGCAGGACCTTAAACCCAGAACCTTTTTGGACACACATATAATTTTTGTCAACCCAATGGTTTCTTCCAAGCATCGTAGGGTCGCCGGAGTCTGTTCTTGTTTGATTGGACGAAGGCATTAGCCCTTCGAGGCTTGGATATAAAACTTGGTTTCAACTGTTTTCCTAAAAAGAACTAAAAATCATTAAATATGAATTTCTTACAGATCAGATGGCTTCAGTAAGAAATGTCACCTTTTTCCTATAAATTAACCACCCGAGATGATTCGAGTGGTCTGGGTTCTAAGGTCTGCCTTCTTCTTGGGACGAGAACAACGAGAGGCTATGCCTAGAGCCTGTTCTTGTTTGATTTGGATTGTAGGTTCTAGTCTTTCGGGGTTCCCGGACCCTTCCTCGTGTCAGTGGTTGCGATGTTGGCCTGTTTAGGCAGTTGTTCGCAGTGGATGCGGTGTTGGCCTGTTGAGGCAGTTTCTCGCAGTGGATGCGACTTTGTGCTATGAGTTGGTAGAGTGTGATCTAGAGGTTATTTGTCTGATTTAGTGGTGGAGGTGGTTCTCCCACTTAGCTTTGAGGATCTTGGGGTTCTGGCAGATCGAGTCGTGGAGGTTTCCCGACTCAGCCATGGTCGTGCATTTATCAGATTGAGTCGTTGAGGGTTCTCCGACATAGCTGTGAGAGTGTTTTGGGCTATTCCTGTTCGAGTCGAGGTTCTTTTTCCGACTGAGTTGTGCTTTGAGCTTGGAGTTACCGATCTGTTTGATCGTGGATCATAGCCTGCATGAGCCACATTTGAGCTTGACAGAGATACTTTACAGAGATACTTGAGATGGGTTACTTTTTACTCGAGCGGGTCGCTCCCCTCGAGTGCCACTCCGGAGTAGGCGAGACCGGGTTGTTATACCGGGGTGAGATTGAGCTTTTCTATCGCGACTTGTCGTTGCATTTGTCCCTCTGGCTGTGCTGGTGTTGGCAGTCATGGACGTCCTACGTAAGTCCGCTCCTCCGGGACGTAACGGCAGTAGGTTGGCGCAGGCTTGACTGGACCCGAGGAGGCAGTCAGTTCAGATTGAGTGATCAGAGATGAGAGTTAGTTGTGGCATCATGTTCTTTCTGTCCCACTCTTTGAGCATCTAGATAGAGGCATAGTAGCTGTAGAGTTTACTTTTCCCAGCTTTCCTTACAGCACTGCTTTTGTTACTTTATGCCTCTAGTGGACTTAGTGGGCAGACCGTCGGGCTTGTTGGCGGCACCCACTGAGAACTACTTGGGACGTAGTTCTCACACCCGTCGTGGTGTCTTTTCCCACAGGAACTTCTTCTCCGGTTCCTGTTGTTCCTGTTGCTGATCCTTCTGACCGAGGCGAGGGAGTCGCGAGCTAGTTCCCTACCCGTCGTTGGAGTGTAGCGGTACCCCTTCAGATGAGAGATTCAGTAGATTAGTTATTTCATTTTCTTCCTTTGAGAGACTATTGTAGTGAGGATTGTTATGTATTGAGAGCCTGTACACTGTTGTATTTATTGGAGATACCTCCCTGTTGAGTTCTGATTCTTGTATTTGAGGTTGTTGTCTGATTATCATTTTTGGGAGACGGACATTGTTGTATTATTTCCAGTTGTACAGTGATTGATTTAGTTATACAGCAGATTTTTATTTATAGCTCTGATATCTGTTTAGCTGTAGTACTTTTCTTGCAGGTAGGACGCTTCGCCTATGCGGGTTTGGCATAGGTGGCGGATCTGTTGGCGAGCCGGGTCGCAGTTTCGACCCCGGGGCGTGACATAAAGGGGGGGAAGAATGTGACACCCCCGGAATTTGGATTAGTCCTATATATAAATGATATAATAGGACTAAATCTCCTAACCCGGCTATAGCATTTTGGATGGTAGCAAGATCCAAGAGGAACATGAGAGTTAAGCGTGCTAGAGCTAGAGTAGTTCTAGGATGGGTGACCCCCTGGGAAGTGGGGCGTCACATTTGTGGCAGGTTAGACTTGTTAGTCGGGTATTGCGGCGACCGCGGATATTGGGCGGTTGACCGGATGTTTTTATTGCATCAGATTGGAGATCGGGATTTCATTAGTGAATGGAGTTTCCCACTTCGATCAGAGTCGTGTTCCAGTCCTGCTATTTTACCTGCTATTTTATATTACTTGTGGCTTTTTACTTTACTCGTGTGGGTTGCTCCCCTCGAGTGCCACTCCGGAGTGTGCGACATGCAGGCTTTGAGGACTTGAGACTCCTTCTTCCCATCGGTGTCATGCGTAGGCAGGCATACCCGATATGGCAGGCACAGCAGGCAGTACCAGTTTTACTAGTCCATCGATTGGGTTTATTCAGGCAGACACTTTTACTGATGCATTCATATAGTGACTATTTCTGGCACTGCATTTAGAAACATAGTAGTGGTAGCTTCATATTATTCGCAATTCTGTTTATAGCTTACCACCTCTTCTTCCCTTTTGCCTCTGGTAGACCTAGTGGGCATGTCAGAGTTTGAGGCTTAACCCACTAGGGGAGGCTACTGTTTTTATAGTAGTTCTCACCCCCATTGTCCTTTTTCCTTTTTCCCCCTTTATTTTGCAGAGTCCTCTGCGGGAGTTGCTGGGCCGTCTTCGGCAGACCGAGATAAGAGGATTGCAGACTAGATAGATTGTCCACCCTGTCTGCGAGCTTAGCAGTGTTTTGGTTGTATCCCCTATACTCTCAGACAGTTGTACTATTATTTTGGGTCTGACTTCAGCCAGCTGTTTGTATTTATTTGGTGAGCTGGGAGAGACACTTGTACTTATTGAGAATTATATTGTACTTTTACTTTCCAGCTTCAGTCTGAGTTGTATTAGTTTTAGTTCAGCTCTGTTTTTATACTCTTTCATTATATCTCTTATATCTAAGCAGGTTACCAGCGCTTCGTGTACACGAAAAATTTCGTGTGCATGGCGGATCTGTAGACGGGCCCGGGTTCTGGTTTACACCCGAGGCGTGACAAGAAATAATCTCAATAAAATTAGGCATAATCTAAACTTAACTTAATAGGATAACTAAAATATAATAGAGGTAGAAAGGCTTACAATTTCATAATTCGAAACATATCTAACAATCTCCATCTTGACTTGAATTCTCTGTATTCTCTACCAAAACACCAAAAGCTCCGAAAGTGTTGCTGCACATTCAAACCAAATTTACGGAGTATTTGAATTTGGTTACCATAAGAAACTTAATAAGCAAATTTGCAGGCTCTCTGAAGTAGCAATCTTCTTATTCTCCAATTACGTCTTTTTGCAACTTCTACTGCATTAGAACGATAATTTGTCGTAGAGCAAAACTGCTAGACCGGTCAAACTTTTCGATCTCAAATTTTATTGACGTCTTAAACACGCAAACAAACAATTTGGCTCCAATACTAGTTTGTTATGACAAGAAAAATCTAGTTCGTTGAGCGCGAAAATATTAAAAGAGAATTGAGAAAGAGAGAATTAAAAATAAAGCACACAATATTTATATGGTTCATCCATTGTCATACGCCCACGAACGAAGACAAACACAGACTTCCATTATAATTAAAGTGGTATATATAATATGCATCTCTCATAAAATCTTAGTCCCAAAAATACATCCATATACATTCTTATCCACTGCACTAAATTAATGGAATAAAAATATATTTATAATAGTGACTAAATACTAATATAATCAGGAATACAAATTCACTAAAATTAAAAATAATCTCAACAAGTTTAGACATAATCTAAACTTATCTTAATGAAATAATCAAAACAAAATAGGATTAGAAAATCTTAGATTTAAGAATTTGAGATATATCTAACACATTATAATAATTCTAATATGATAAGGTAAAAAAAAAATAGAATAGATTAAAGAACTTCCAAATCTAATAGATATCTAAAATAAAATAACTTTACTAATCTAATAAATATAAAATTCATAATATACAAATTTAAAATATTATAAAAAAAAATTACTAGAACAGATTAGAATCCGCGGATGAGTTAGATTTGGATTTATAAATGATTGTATCTGATGGTCTATTTTTAGATTTTTTTTCTCTAACAATATTTTTAGATTCTGTTTGGAATTGAGGGGAGGTCGTATAATAAGAAAATACAATAAAAAAATATCATATTAGATTGTAATATATTTTCTACGATCCAATTGAAAATATAAAAATATATTTTTATATACTTTTATCCTAACTCCCTATTATTTATTATCCCGCCTCAATACCAAACGGATACTTAATAATATGGAAAATGCTACTTGTACACCCCATTTGGGGGTGTACATCGCACACCCCACCCATCCAATGGGTGGGGTGTGGTGAGGGGTCACTTCACAATTTGTGAAGTGACCCCCCCACCCTTAGATGGGTGGGTGTAAGATGTATACCCCCTTTGGGGGTGTACATGTAGCGTTGCTCTAATAATATATAGTACCAACAATTTTGTCGCTTGACCATGCATGTGTCCTGTTCACGCTGGAGCTCAAATTATTCTAGTTCTTATATCCAAATAAGTATATTCATTGTGGGATTAATAGGCACTACGAAAAAGTTAACATTTAAATTTTTTTTTTTAATATTTAATAATGCTTAAAAGCACTCTAAAATAATTTGCCGTCTCTTTAAATACGTATACATATAAAGAATTATCATACATACACCGAAGTTTATGCCAAACATTAATAAAATATATTTTAATATTTTAAAATATTAAAATATTTTAAAATTTTAATATTTTAAAATATTAAAAAATAAAAAAATAATAATAAAATTTATTTTTTAATAAATTTATTTAATATAAATAATTAATATGATGATATTTTTTGAAATATAAATATTTGTAAAGATGATTGAAATGATTTTTTCAAACATCGTCTAAAAAAACATCTTTATGATAAAATTTGTGTGCAGTAAGACCTGTTTAGTTTGGCTATAAATTTAAGAGGTATAAATTTTCTGGGATAACTATTTCGGGATAATCAAGTATAAAAGTTAAATTACGTTTCGTTCAAAAGTTGGTATTCCCTGGAATAAAGAAAATTATGTTTGGTTAAAATTATGGGATAGTGGAGAATAGTAGAAAAAGATGATAGATTTTTTTATCAAAATACCAATTTTACCATTACCTTATATATATATAAATTAATTTTAATTATTATAAATTAATTAAAATTGCAATTTAATTGTTAATAAATTATATCTTACCTAAATAAAATAATTTTTTATATTTTATAGTATATTTTAGTAAATAATAATTAGTAAACAAAATTAGTAAACATAATTAGTAAATAAAATATAAAATAATTTTTTATATTTTATAACATATTTTATTAAATAAAATTAGTAAACCTAATTAGTAAATAGTATATTTTAGTAAATATAGTTCCAGATAGGAAGCTAAGCTAAAGTAAAAAAAAAAAAAAAAAAAAAAAATTTCATTCATTGCCCCTAGGTATAAACCTTATTCCAGGAGGGAGGTGGAATAAAAATTAACGGGTTATTCCAGAATAACCCGTTAAGCTGAGAATATTTTAAACTTGTATTCCTATATTTTTTTCCCTCTTGTTTGGCAAAAGAATTGAAGGATAAAGAGAGTTATTCCCCTTTATCCCCCAACCAAACAGGACCTAAGGGCCCGTTTGGTTCGGGGATAAATTTAAGAGGTATAAATTTTTTTATACCGGGAATAGCTTGCTATTCCGGGATAATGAAGTATAAAAGTTAAATTGCGTTTGGTTGAAAAGTTGGTATTCTCTGGAATAGTTAAAATTGTGTTTGGTTAAAATTATGGAATAATAGAGAATAATGGAAAAAGAAGATAGAATTTTTATAAAAATACCAACTTTGCGCTTAGCTTTTTTATAGAAAAATTAATTTAATTATTATATTAAATTTGAAGCAATTTAATTATAAATAAAAAATTATATCGTTAAAAAAATAATATTTTTTATTTTATATTATATTTTAAGAATATAAATAATAAATTATATTTTATATTTTTTATATTTTATATTATAATTTATATTATAATTTATATTTATATTATAATTTATATTTATATTATAATTTATATTATAATTTATAATTTATATTATATTTTATATTTTATATTTTATATTATATTTTATATTATAATTTAATTATAAATAATAAATTATAACTTTGCCCATTCACTGCCCCACGGATAAAATCCTATTCCATGGGAGGGAGGAATAAGACTTAACGGGTTATTCCAGAATAACCTATTAAGCCAGGGATAAAAAAAAAAATTTATCTCATATCATTTTGTAATTCTGTTTGACAAAAATTAGAGAATAAAAAAAGTTATTTTTCTGTTATCCCCAACCAAATGGACCTTAGTAGACAATACAAGACAACTGGGTTAGACAATTAATATTTTAATCCTATCTCAACGTACGTGATATATATGGCATCTTAATGCCATCGATTGATTGCGCCCATGCGTGAATCTCACTTTTATATATGAGCAATGCTACATATACATTCCGAAGGGGTGTACATTATACATCTTCATCATTTTAATGGTGGCGATATTTTTTACGGGTCACATCAAGTGACCCATCATCACACCCCCACCCTTAGATGGGTGGGGGGTGTGAGATGTACACCCCTTACGGGTGTACACAGAGTATTTTCCTTTATATATATATATATATATATATATATATATATATATATATATATATATATATATATATAGGAAAATGCTATGTGTACACCCCTTTCGGGGTGTACATCATACACCCCACCCATCTAAGGGTGGGGGTGTGATGATGGGTCACTTGATGTGACCCGTAAAAAGTATCGCCACCATTAAAATGATGGAGGTGTATAATGTACACCCCTTCGGGGTGTACAGGTAGCATTGCTCATATATATATATATATATATATATATATATATATATATATATATATATATATATATATATATGTGGGTGAGTGTGGTCCACGAGCTTAATCAACAAGAAAATGCCAATTAATATAAATATATCTAAGTTGGATGGTATAAGATGTGGGACATAAAGGTACGTAATGAACACATGTAAATTAGGAAAACCATTTAGTAATTAAGAACGTTCCATGTGGCTATAAAATATGGAAAACGCTACTTGTACACCCCATTTGGAGGTGTACATCGCACATCCCATCCATCCAATAGGTGGGGTGTGGTGAGGGGTCACTTCACAATTTGTGAAGTGACCCCCCATCCTTAGATGGGTGGGTGTAAGATGTACACCCCCTTTGGGGGTGTACATGTAGCGTTGCTCATAAAATATATAGTTCGGCACTTAATTACATAGGTGGTAATGTAGGTGCTAGCTAGTTAACCCACTGTGAACTGTATCCGACACTTCACTATTCATTTCTTGAACATTTTTGTGAGCTGCTGCATGAATAACACTTGGCTAAGTAAAGTCCTATGAAGAGAATTTCAGTATTATGATGATATATATATAATGTATAATTGAGTGAGGTGACGGAGTGAAGGAGAAGGCGATTGGACTGAAGAATTGGCAAGTGGATCCCACAATGAAGAGAGAGGGTGGCCACAGTAGCCATTGAGAGTCTTATTAATGAGGTGAAGGAGTGAAGGCGGTGCCGACGAGATGGAGAAGACGGGGGTGCAGACTGTATATGAAAAAAGAGATGGAAAGAGATAACATTAATTGAGATCTCATCCATTGCATGTAGCCATAAAAAGAGACAACTACGTACATTAGTTGAGAATGACTGAAAGATGGGTTTCATTTTTAAAATTAAGAAAGTGTATCTATCTGACTTAAAAATTAAGTACTTATACAGTGTACATGCGATGTAAAAAAAAAAAAAAAAAACACGAAGGAAAAAGAAATAGGAAATGAACAAATAAAATAAAACAAAGCAGACATGGTGCCTGGCTATTCCTCGTTTGCATGTGGGTAGTACTCCACTGTGCATCTAGAAGCTTCCTAGAGTTTTCCAACCTAATAAACAACAATAATCCTTTAATTTGCTGGTTTAATGTAAGCAACTATCTATATATATACTTCTTATGTGTTTTTGGAGGGTTGGATTATAAGGAGGGGGTTAAATGAATGGAAGGACAAAACAAGCAGCTAAGCATGTAGAAGGTAGAGTTTTAAATTATTGTTATGTGGTGTGTACACATTGGTCGATTCTATTTTTGCTCAATTTATATAATATGTGAATTAAAATTTATTCTTTTTCGTTAAGAATAAAATTAAATTTTATTCTTATATGTTAAAGCTAAGAATAGAATTTATCCATATGTGTTAAATATAATTAAGAATATATTTTTTATTGGTTAAGAAACATATCTTAATCCATATCCTAACCGATATTCTTTTATCTCTATGTGAGAAATTGGTTAAGAATATCCTAAAGGGTCCAAATAATTTATAAATAGAATCCTTTTCCCTATACATTGTATAACAATATACGATACACAAGAAGAAAAAGAGATTTTCTTCTTCCTCATTCTCTCTCTATGTTCTGGTTTTCACCTTCGTTCCCGGGTTGGAGTGTGAACATAGAAGATGACTCTAGTAGCCCAATCAGTGCATCCGATCTGCTGCGCATCCGATCTGCAACTAGAAAATTCGTGGAAAGTCACGAATTATCAAGACAAGGACGATCCAAGAAGACTAGTAAAACAAGCCGCCCGATCCGACTTTTGATTCCTGGATACGTTGGCTATCTAGTTTGTAAGTTTCTACTGCTCTCTAATTCCAACATAAATTAAGAAGAAAGAAATTAAGTATGATTATACTCACACTAATTGCCCACCTCATCCTGTCATTTGGCTCAAATTAATTTTTTTTAGTATCCAAAGGTGATGAGGATGGTACTTATAAATTAATAAACTTTGGTTATAGACAAAATGAGTATTTTGTACCTGGTAACTCTTTTTATAAAGATTAGATACAATCAGATTTAATTTGTTTACCCAATCTCTGGTGGTAAAGAACTATTCTTTTGCTATTTCTCTCGAAATGTTGCTAATTTTTTTTTTAGAATATCATAGACATTCAACTTGCATTAATGATATTTTCTTCGCATAATAAATATAAATATGCTGGAATTTGATTACTAGCTAAGCAAGATCATCAGGTGATTACATAAAGAAATGGAGCCATTTGTATAGATTTGGATGCTATCTATATTAGATTTTGGTAAAGATATTTGCTCCTCATGATAAAGTTTTTGATTAACCAACCACTTTCACCACCCTTCCATGTGAAGTTTGTATTATTATAACATGATCCTTTAAATTGATCATTGGGGTTTGCACATGCATTAGGACCAACACATTATTATACACATTTGAAGGTAATGCACATGATGTACATGCACTCGATGTCATAATCTTGTTGATTGTGTCTTAAGATGGATTATATATTCATTTAATCTATCCATCTTAATAGTAAAGTTTTCCTTTTGGAGTTCATTTAACTTTCACTCAAAAAAAAAAAAAAAGGTGTATATTCTTCTAAGAATAGGCAAAACAATCTTTTTATACATTAAATTAAGATGATTGACTTGGACTATGATTAGTCCATGTGAAAAATTAATTATATGGAGGGTAATCATATATATATATGGGGAGTAATCACTCTAATTAAGCTGTATTAGTCAACCCTATAATCTCTTTAATTTTCTAGTTTAGTTTAAATAATGAAGTGAATTATTATTGTATTAATGTGCTGTGCTTGCAAATAAGGATATTTAGATGAAAGACTAGGACTGTGATTAGTCTTTTACATATTATCCGAAAATCGTTTAGCGTCTTTTTCATCGAATTTCTCCATACAGGTTTTAACTACAATGATTCAGAAGTTTCTAATTAGGGAATTTATTTTAATTCTGTAATATATAAGCTTGCTTTAGCTTTCATCAAACATAAGCTCTCGATTGCCAGATGCCTAATATGTGATTCTCAAATAAAAATCTACTTCGAAAAGGATCAAAGGATATTGATAGATTTTAATTAGTTATAATAAGAATAAGATGTATGGAATCTAGTTAGTATTAGCAATGCATCATAATAATTCTTACTCCTACTGCAAATAACATACTGATTATTTCAAAAACCAAATAAATCATATTTAATTTGAGGAAAATGCTATGTGTACACCCCTTTCGGGGTGTACATCATACACCCCACCCATCTAAGGGTGGGGGTGTGATGATGGGTCACTTGATGTGACCCGTAAAAAGTATCGCCACTATTAAAATGGTGGAGGTGTATGATGTACACCTCTTCGGGGTGTACAGGTAGCATTGCTCTTAATTTGATACTATTATATCTATCTGGGGTGCCGGTTTTCTACAACCTATAACATAAAAATTTCATCTAATATGCAACTTTTAACTTTTTAAAATTTTATGAAAATGCTGAAATAAGTATATTATTATATATTAAGCAATGCTACATGTACACCCTGAAGGGGTGTACATCATACATCTCCATCATTTTAATGGTGGCGATATTTTTTACGGGTCACATCAAGTGATCCATCATCACACCGCCATCCTTAGATGAGTGGGGGTGTAAGATGTACACCCTTACGGGTGTACACATAGCATTTTCCTTATATATTAAGCACTAAAGACAAGATAAAAGTTTATATCTTTGGAAGAGACAGGTGATGGGATGTGACAATTGTGTACTGAGCATGCAGGAGATGGCCATGTGTCATTCCCTTAAATGACATGCCTCATGCTTTCCCAACCAATTTTGTCAGAAGCCATTTTAGCTATTGTTGCAACACAATGGCTATTGTTGCAACACCTCGGCCCCATTTTTGATATTGCAACAGCATGCAATTAGTAGCAATTGGTGAACAACACAACAGTAGCTAGCTCACCAACTTGTGTTGTCCACACCACTTGCTGGAAAGTGCTGTGCACAGAATCATATTAATTGGTAGCCACCATTGAGCAGTACTTGATAATTAAGTTGATACATATGCAGTGTGAAAAGAGCTATGCTATGTATACACCCAAAATGGGTGTAGATCATACACCCCATTCAATTCAAAGAATGAGGATTTATTCATCGATCACTTTAAGTGATCGGTGAAATTCACCACACCTTTAGATGGGGTGGGGTGTATGATATATACATCCAAAATGGATGTATACATAACATTTTTCGTGAAAAAAACTGTGTTTTCTACTTTTCTTTCTTCTCTCCTTTGAACTCATGATATGTTCATTTCAAAGGGTAATAAGTGTTGAATATTTTTTTTTTCAAATTAATTTTTTTAGTCAAATAATATTTAAATAATTTAAATTTATAATATTATCATGTAAATTACTATTATACTATTAATAATAAAATAGAGAGATTAGTTGAAGACTGTGAATGCCGAGATGTGCGTAGGCACTGTCCTAGAAGCAAAATTATCCCTCCATGTACGAAGCTCTGGCAATCATTCCTAACGATACAACAATCACTGTCCACCCCGTCGGCACGACTTCGGTATGGTGCGTAGCGAATCCGATGACTTTCAGAGGTATAGCAAAAGTAAAGCTCGAAATCAAGTAGAGAAAGCCAATGCAAAATAGTAGATCTTAGTGTAGTAGTATAGGTAAAACCAGAGTAGAGTATATTGTCGCTTGTAACTTAACCAATTTTTATTGCTCTACATATATATAGAACCCAAAGAAAAAGCCTTCTCCAACCTAGCTGTGGACAAAGTCCAACGGCTAGTTCCTCGGGCAGCCCACTGAGCACTTCCCCAGGCAAGACTCTTGGAAAGCCCAAGAAGGTCTTTCTCAAGGTAAGTTAAGTTAAGCAAAAAAAAAAAAGATCAAAATAAAAAAGAACCGGAGCAAGATCGCTCGCGCCGCCGCTCGCCCGTCCTGCCATGCACGCATGTATAGGAAAAGTCACAACTCTCACTTTCTACTGACCAATACAAGCAAGTATAAAGGAGTATATAAACAAATATAAACAATTTCTACATGTGATGAATTTTTGATGTGGGACTAAACATCACAGGATAGACTTTGGGCTCCCAGACAAAGACCATAGATATTGGGCCACCTAGAAAAATTCATAGACCAAAAAACAAGTTTGAAATCACATTAAAACCCAAGTAAAATCCTACAATAAGAGCAATGGAAACAAATTTAACTTGAGCTCCATATAATGTCCCTAGAGTGTAATTTAATTGATTGTTACGGCGCATAAACACTATAACTTCAAAATTGGCGCATAAACACTATAACTTCAAAATTCTTTATGTCAAATAACAAATTTTTCGTAATGTTAAAAAATAGGGGTATTAATCTCCACCCAAACTCACCTAGATCTCATATTGAAGTCTATTAATTTCTGGGTACCAATCTCAACTTGGTTCATTTGGTAATTAGGTTGATGCACACATTGAAGGAGAAAGTGGCGGTGACCTGCTTTGATATATTTGTTGATCGTTATCGCCACTATTTTGAAAGTTCGAATCATTTTATTTTAAGTATATAGACACAATATTTACAGATCTCCATTATGATTTAGTCCATCTAGCTTATAGATAGACAGAATACTAGTTTACTTGGCAACACATATATTCCAAATTCATATAGAAAATCAGAACAAATCGATTTAACTAACTTTTGGCAGCTTCGGTTTGAAGCTAAGCCAGATTCGACTCAATTGCGATCAATGTGATTAACTAGGCTCACTATGTTTGATCAGAGCCCTAAAATAGAAATCACATATGAATGAATTAACAGGGTTAGGCACCTGCTGCAAATGTGAATTCTCATTCTACATACATTCACAGCCCGTTTGGTCCTCGATGGGCCTGATCTGCATGGCCCATTTTCAGCCCAACAAATTAAAGAGGGTAAGAGAATTTGAGGGTTAAATGCAAATTGATTTCTCTTTAGGATAGATTGAGAAATTAGCAAAATATAACAATAGCAACATACCTCAACATCATGCCAGTAATTTAAAAGGTAAAATAGTATAAGTTAGTTGCACTTTTTGAAATTGGCATCTGAACTTCAAAAAATTGAATTTTATGGGTGAAATAATATATGTTAGAATTTGAAAGTTTTTATTAGTACAGTTGTAGAATATTCTCTTGTATAGCAGAGCATTTCATCAAATTTCAAAATATTCACTTTTAAAGGTGAAATTTATTGTTAAACTGTGAAAGAGATATGCTAAATCAAATAATATTATAAGATTAGGTAACTAAATTAATTTTTTATAATTTAGATAACTGATTCAAGATGCGGCATAGTTTAACCATACATTTTTATCTAATCAAAACTTAAATGTTTGTTATACAATAGGATAAACACTGTTCATATTTATTTTTTCAAAATATTAATTTGTTCATATATATCCTTGCCGTCAATATCCGTTAAAAAAATGTAATTAACTATAGGTTAAATACTTAATCTTGATAAGTGAGTATGGTAAATTTACTTTTTTGTCATTTCAGATATTATAATTAATCATAAATATATTTTTTAACGGTTGAGATTTTTGGAGAGACATATTTGTAAGAGTAAACTTGGCATTTCACTTATATTTTATTAAAAAATAAACAGTAAATTAATAGGAACAAACCAAGAAATATATATACGAACAACTTAGAACTTTTAAAGGAATAAATATAAAAAATTTAATTTTGTAGAAATATATTTGTTATTTGATATGTTTATATGAAATTAACCCTATGCAATAAATATTAAAGTAAACTTCAATTAGGCACCCTATTTCTCAAACTATTTGCACTTGTGACCAAGGTTTAGGGGTGTAAAACGGGATGGGCGGCCCGTGGCCCGCCCGGCCCGGCACGGTTACTGTAGCTTCGTGCCGGACCGGCCCGATTCAAATTTTCGGACCATGCTGGGCCATTACTTCAAGGCCTGTCGGCCCGGCCCGGCACGGCACGGCACAACCTTGTGGGCCGTGCCAGTCGAGCCAACACAGCCCGGACCCCAAGGTCCAAGGCAACTTGCCTTAGGCCTTGGGGTCAACTCTCGGGGAGAAGAGCTCTTCTTGACTCTTCTCTCCATGAGTCTTTTGGGGAGAAGTGCTCTTCTTGGCCCTTCTCCCTATGAGTCCTCTTCCTAAGGTCTTTACGAGGAGATGTGGTTTTGGTCTAATAGATCAAAATTTTATGATTCATTAGACCAAAACTTTTTTTAAAAAATTTATATTTTTTAATAAAAATTTATAAATATTTTTTTAAAAATTTAAAAGTTTATTATTTTATAATTATTTTTATATATTTTAAATTTTTTTATCAAAATATAAAATTAAATAAAAATAATTTATTATTTATATTTTTAAATTTTATATATTTTTTTTAAAAATTAAAATAAAAAATTTAAGAAGCCGGCCCGGCCTGACACGGCCCTTGCCTTCCGGGCCAAAAGGTCGTCCTGGGCCGAATGCTTAAGAAATCCGGCCCTACGGCCTGGATTTGAATTTCGGTCGGACCAGGCTGGCCCCTGGCCCGTTTCGACCCGAAAAATGTGGCCTGTGCCGACCTGGCACAGCCCACACTACACTCCTATACTAGTTTCAAATATTGTGTTTAGCTATTCTACAGTTTTTATTTTATTTATTCTACAGATTTTATTTTATTTGACCGTAAGAAAAAAAATTACTTTATAAAAATTAAAAGATGGCAAAGTACAAGGGATAATTTCCTTTCACCGGTACCCTCCAAAGAGTTGAAAATTTCATAAATATCCTCACAAAATCAGTAGTATCATATTTAATTTAATTCATGAAATTAATTTAAACCAAATAAATAAAAACTGGAAGAAAAAAACAATAGGGACCTTCTTCAAAATAGTCTATATGGGAGGGTTGATATTTTTTTTTTTTTTTTTTTTTTTTTTTTTTTTTTTTTTTTTTTTTTTTTTTTGTGTAATGCTATATATAGGCCCCATCCATAGGGTGGCTTTCAAGGGGTGTGAAGTGAACTCTCACCATATCTTTACCCATTTGAATGGATGTGATGCTAATAAAGTATATAAGTAGTGTTTTTTATTTTTTAACTATAACGTTTTACTGTCAAGTCCACGTACGCGTTCCTCATCGATGGGGGAACCCGGGATCTTGCTGCCCCGTCCATTTGGTGCCTGCGGGTGCCGTCGAAGGTTAAAATCTTCATTTGGATCGCCCTTAAAAACCGTCTGCCCACGACCGATAGGCTGGTGATTAGAGGCTGGTGCGGAAATAACCTTTGTGTGCTCTGCGGGGTTTTCCCGGAGACGGCTGACCATCTCTTTACGGGGTGCGTGTTCGTGCGTTTCTTGTTCGGGGCGGGAGTCGGGGCGGTGGATATCCGAGCGCTTGGGAATAGCGTACGAGGAGTGTGGGAGAGGCAGGTGGGTCGTGAGACCGACTCTGACTCGATCAGGACTCTAACTTCGCTGGCGGCGCACTGGTGGGTCCTGTGGAATATTCGCAATAGGGTTATCTTCAAGCAGATTAACACCGACCCCCTCCGGGCTGTGCGGTGGGTCAGTGACGTGTTGGCGCTCTGGTCCAGTTTAGGATCCTAATTTTTTATTTTATTTTATTTTATTTTATTTTATTTTTATTTTTTTATTTTTTTATTTTTTTATTTTTATTTTTATTTTTATTTTTTATTTTTTTATTTTTTTTTTTTTTTCAGAGACCTGTGATGTCTCACCTTTGTAAGCCGAGTTCAGTCTTTTGTTGAATGAAGCGGGTAGCCTGCTACCTTTTTCTCAAAAAAAATTATAACGTTCAACTATTTTAAGGATCAGAGACAAAACCGATAATTTTATTTTTAATTCACAGACTAGTTCGTATGCCGAGAATAAATTTGAAAAAAATGTATATATTTAGAAGGATACGAAATTTACAAACTTTTGATGGTATGGATGGAATTAATCCGAAGTATAAATCATAATTAGATGATAAATTGCATTAATAATTTACCATCTTATGGATGGTTCATATAATTAATACTTCACCTGCTAAGTGAAGTGTCAAAAAAAAAAAATAAAATAGCAATTTATTATGAATGTTGTGAAGTATTATAAATTAGCAAAATAAATGAATAAATACGGCTGAAGTTTTCCGCGTTTATTACTAAATGTCACTACAAATTAATATATAATTGTAAATAAATTTTATTTTGTATTTATAGTGTGATGAAGTTCATTAACTTAAAAAAAAAAAAAATTCTTTGTTGTGTGTGATTTATTTCAATTATAAAAATAATTTTTAATTTGAATTAATACTTAAATATATTTAAAAATTATACATCTTTTATTTTATTAATTAAATTAATTAAAATATATCTGAATAATTATTCTCTTAGCGTAATTAACCATTTAACTTAAAATTTAAATTTTTTTATCAAACTCATAATTGATTTCACCAAATTTGATAATTTAAATTATATTTAGAAATAAAACTAAATCAATCAATAGTTAATAACCGATAAGGTTATTAAATTTGATAAAATTTTAAATTAACTAATAATTAATAACTTAACTAATATTTAAAATTATATATAAAAAAAAATAAGTTGAGATAATTATCTCACTCAAAAATATAAAATAATTTGTTGTAAAATAAATTTATGAGTTGCATCTTTAGTTTTCTGTATTTAATTTTTTGAAATACTTTTTATACGCAATATGTATATAGATATATATTATATAATGAAAGATTTGAATTTTTTATATTTTATTTTAAATTATTAGTGAATGGTAGGAATTTTATTTTTATGGTGTAAAATTATAAAATATTTGATATTAATTGATAAAATATTGATAAATATTTTTTATTATTGTGAATGCAAATTAGTTAGCATTAATTTTCCACACTTAATAATCACTACAAAAAAGTTAAGCTTTACCAGCGGTCGAAACCGCTGGAAAAAATATTTTAAACCACTGGGAAAACATTTCCCAACACTTGTAAAACCGTCGGAAAAAATTTTGCAACCGCTGTTAGATCTCCGTCGCAAAAGATCTTTACCGACAGTTTATACGACTGTTGGAGAAGATGATAATTTTAGTAGCACTTCTCCGACCGCTACTAAATATAGTAAAAAGTGCTACTATAAATAATAAATTTATACCAACGGTTTCATAATTATTGTGAATTAAATTCAAAATATAAAACATACAATTAAAAATAACCTAGACAAAATTTTAAAACTCTTTAAATTGGCATATAAGAACAAATTAATCATTCAAACAATTTTAAATTTAATTACATTCGACAATGGTCAAACAAGAGAAGCCAAATCATTTAGCCAAATAAGAATTTGCAAAGTAAAAATACAATTGTCAATTAAAAATTACATTCAAAATTTTCAATCTAAAAAAAAAATAAAACCTAATATGAAATCAAATCAGAAGCATTTCAAACTTCTGATTCATGCCAAAAACTCATTATATACATTTGCCCACTCTTAAGAGTAGAAATTTGAATCCTTCTGTCGCATCCTTGCAAACCATCAAACGCAGTTTCATGCTCGACGGTGCACTGCCAAGTAGTTGTTGCATATGAGAAGCAAATGTATCATCCAAGCAAATGTATCATCCAATACCTGTACGTGAAAATCTCTAACTGAAGAGAAAGCAAAGATTAAGAAATCAAATTATCCGAGTGTAGAAATGTCAATAGACTGAAAAGCAGTAACTTGCCTTCAAAAGATACTCATAGAAGGAATCGATGCTTGTTCCAATTCCAGCATCCTGCAAACAAAACAGAATTTTAATCAAAGGAGGGATCAAAATAGTCAACTTCATTCTCTTCATATGAGTCTTTTTAATTGTTTTTATAGCAATCACAAAGAGGGGGGTAAAAATGAAGTTGACTATTTATTAGGTATCACGTTTTGTAGAGTTGGTAATTCTCACTATGTATTAGGTATCACGTTTTGTAGCAGCATACAGATCATATCAGGTTCATCATCCTGAAGAAGAGCTTAGCATTCGACACTTTGGAAATCAAAACAAACATAAGACATGAAATTTGTTATATTGTAAATGATGGGAAAAAAAAGCCAGACAAGGGGAGGTTTATTTTCAGTACATTTAGCCAAAAAAAAACTCTCGGAGAAAGAAAAAGAATGAATTATTACAAGCCAGATGCAGATTTGAAACATCTGTCTATCTCACAGAAAATAATGTAATTTAACACACGTGTCTTCTCATAAGAATAGGGTACAAACGAAACAAATTCCCTGCTAACTATTTACACTGATACACAAAGCAAACAACAACATTTAGCACGACGGAAACAGAGAAACAGTATAAAGTCCTTTTAAATAACAAAACTACATAGATTATTTACCTTATTGAGGGTATTGTCATCTGTTCGACCACTGGAATTCAATCTCTAGGTTTCGAGAAGGTCCGCTTTTGCTTTCAGGCAGTAGAGTATACTTGCCAGCAACTGAGCCCAGCATAACAACCCGATCAATCTGAATAGTGACTTTTCCGAATGAGCTCTGCAATCAGAGACATAATAAAGATTCTGTGTCAGAGACATAATAAAGCTCTGCAACTGAGCCCAGAATTGGATTTATTTTACTGATCAAGCTCATAAAGTGTAAAATCAGATCATGCTATACTTAATGTTACCTCTTACATTCCCGTGCTGAGGGCGAGGGCGAGTAGCCTTTAGTGACAGCTTAATGTTACCTCTTACATCCTGCCCTGTGCACATTAATGATAGCTCTTGGCCAATAGATACAACATCAGAGACTTTTGTTACCTGGGGAACGGAGTAAAAAACGTTAAAAGGTAAGTGATTTGTTATGCATGAATTAGACAGGTTCACTATGGTCGGTATGATTAGATTGAAATAAATTGTTTGTTTTCTTGTTTTACCTTTCATCAGGTTTAGACTCTGGAGGCAGAACAGCAAGCAAAGCCTTCTCTGCAAGAGTGCCTATATACCAAAAAACAATTAAAAATTTGTGCAATAGTTACTTCCAAGTGCTACATAGATTCAGATAGAAGGAGATAAGATGGCTATATAATACATACAGAATGAGATAAAGTGAAGTGTTACCAGAATATCAAGCAGAAATTCAATCACAAAAATTGCACAAACTTTCCTTAAATAACAATTAAGAATGCCATTACTACCGGGTGCACGGGACACGTGTCGAAGCGTCATTGGCTGGCTCATCGGACGCGGCGCACGGAGGCGTGGGACCCCGCCTCGGGGCGCGTGCGCGTCAGGGCGCCAGGCAGCGCGACAGTGCCGCACATGGGCACTGTCGCAGGGACACGTGGCGCCCGCTCATTGGTGGGCGCCAACCACCCCTTTGACCGGGTGGGGGCCACGTGGCCGCAGCGGAGTGGCCCATACAGCTGTTGCCTGTTTGCTGGGCCGCGTGGCAGCACCGGGCGGTTTCGGGCGCGCACAGTGTTGGGCCAGGCCCAACATTGTAGCCGCCCGAAACTTCTCATGCGCCCGAAAGTTGGGACCCGTTCGGTATTTTTTGAAATATTTTCTGGGGCTATAAATAGCCCGAGCTCCCTTCACTTTCGTTTTTTTTGGCATTCCGAGCCTTTTCTCACTGCGATTTCTTCAGAGGAGTTCATCCCCGAGTTGTGCTGCACCCATCTGCGGAGTTTGGAGATTTTACGTGGCACGGTTTTCGAGATTCCCATTTTCTTGGCGCGTCGCGACGTTCTTTCGCTGGTGTTTCTTCCGTCGCGTTTCGGTGCACGAGCTCCCCCGGCCCACTCTGACCATTTTTTCGAGCGATTTCTTCGCCGTTGGATCCGCGACAGGTAAGGCTACGATTTTGGTGTTTTCTGCTTTTCCTCATTTCGTGCTTTTCAAGGAGCTTTTCCATGCTCACTGGGACATTGGTTTTCTGTGAGGATTTGTGAGGACAGCAGGTTGATTCGAGGAGATCTCCGCGCACGAGCGTCGGATCAAGGCGAGCCTATACACTTTTTTCATCTACTCGACGCGAGGATCATCACTGTATTTTTCTTGGATTTTTCCGAGACCTTCTCGGAAGTATATTATTTCCCTTTTTATCTGTGCAAGATTTTACAGTTGTGTGGTTGTATGCTTTTGCGCGCCTGTACTGTGGAATTTGTAACTTGGCCTACGGAGCTCCGAATTAGGCGTACAGGTACCCATTTCGAAGGTCTCGACGCGAGGATCGCCGAGATATTTTTATTGGATTTTTCTGGGCACTTTCAGCAGGTGAAATAAGCGTATCTTTGGGACTGATTTTCAGTGTGTTTGTGCGTGGTTGATTTTGGGAATTTAAGTGTAACTGTGAACTTTGTGTTGTACCCAGGAGAGTTTGCGGATATTGCTGGACCTGTTGGATTGGGAGATAGTGATTTCCTGGTATTTTCAGCTGTAGGACTTGGACAGTTCAGCTCTTCAGGTGGGTGGCCCGTTTCCAAGATCCTCGGAATGCACATTAATTCTATATGTGTAGGAACAAGAATGATAGGAATAGTGTGTTGTTAGCATGCTAGTCTGTGAAAATCGATATTCCTGTTTAATTCTGATGACCTTGTGATTTTATTTCCTACAACTTGTCATTTACTGATATCTTTGGGACTTGACCTAGCACCCCCGCCATATGCAGCATGTTCAACCAGACTGTAGAAAACTCCAACTTGGGCTAGGTTTTTACTGCTCTAGACATCCCCACGTCATTGTTCTATATTGCACTCTGGATTTAGAGTTTTCCTCGCCCGAGTAGTGGGCCGAGAGGTCGGGTTGTTGTGGGATGCATTTACACTCGTGTCTGGGGACCGAGTGGAGTCTGATAGCAGTCTGTAGATCTGGGTTCTTTGGGAGCCGTCAGAGTGACAGTGGGTCTCGGCTGTGCATTTTTCCAGCCTGTGAGTGAGACAGTGTTCTGTTGGTTACATCCGATCTTGTTGATCGAGGATTTGGATTATAGCCTGCATGAGCCACATTTGAGCTCGACAGAGATGCGCGGATACTTTACTCGTTGGGGTCGCGCCCCTCGAGTTCCACTCCGGAGTTGGGCCTGTTACTTCTATCGCGACTTGTCGACGCAGTCCCTCTGGCTGGGCCAGTTTTGGCAGTCACGGACGCCCTACGTAAGTCCGGTCCTCCGGGATGTAACGACAGTAGGTAGGCGCAGGTTTGACTAGACCCGAGGAGGCAGTCAGTTTAGATTGGGTGATCTGAGTTGAGAGCTAGTTGTAGCATTGTGTTCTTTCTGTTCCACTCTTGAGCATCTAGATAGAGGCATAGTAGCTGTAGAGTTTACTTTTCCAGCTTTTCCTTACAGCACTGCATATGTTACTTTATGCCTCTAGTAGACTTAGTGGGCAGACCCTCGGGCTTGTTAGCGGCACCCACTGAGAACTACTGTGGGATGTAGTTCTCACACCCGTCGTGGTGTCTTTTCCCCAGGAACTTCTACTCCTGTTCCTGCTGCTTCAGTTGCTGATCCGGCTGACCGAGGTAAGGGAGTCGCGAGATAGATTCCTTCCAGTCTTCCTCTGAGAGAGAGAGTAGATGTACCCCTTACCAGTTTTTGAGAGTTCATGTCGAGTGACACTTGTAGTGAGGTATCGAGTTGTACCTTTCCTTTACTGTTGAGAGAGAGACTTATGTATTTTGGTGAGGTTGGTTTGTATTATTGGAGTTGTAGTTGTATTTATTTATCTTTTATTTCAACATTTTCTTTTCAGCTCTGATATCTGTTAGTGTAGATGATTCTTTTTGCAGGTTAGTCGCTACGTCTATACGGGGCTTCCCGTATGGGCGGCGGATCTGTTGGCGAGCCCGGGTCGCAGTTTCGACACCGGGGCGTGACACTAATACTGTTATCTTTCGACATTCCTGAGACTAATACTGATGGTCTGGGGATGACTCTATTCCTGAGACTAATACTGTTATCTTCGGACATTATATTAGTAGGATTAGATTAACGTTTACCTGAGAGTCCCACTGGGCGTGCCAAAAAGATTGGTGGCACCGAAAATGCACCGCTGACCGTTGACCGGTATGGTCCGCGATCGGCCTCCAAATTGACCCTCTGAGTGTGATGCGCCACGTGGCAAACGATTGGGCCGAGGAGGGATCTGCTCGGCCGGATTTTTCTCAATCAAACTCTCAACAGAGCTCGACCTAGAGGAACCGAACCGATATTTGGAAACATGAATTGACACGACCTGGACAACTGATTAGAAATTGTATTGCTCGAGAAAGGGTTACAGAGTAACAATTACAATTAGGACTACTCCTAGGAAAGCTGTAGATGCGGGTATGAAAGGCTAGTTAGGAAAGCGATAAGGAAAAGCTGTAAATTTATCCTAGAAAAGTTGTAAGAAAAGTGGTAAATGCTGGTATAAAAGTCTAGTCTAGGAAAGAAATAGATGCAGGAATTGAAGATATTGAAAGGTAGGGGTGGTCACTGGCTTACGAGGTTGCAGGACCCTTTTTTCTTCAATGGCTCAATTATTTATACTCGCTTGAACCAAGTGTATGGTCGCCGTTTTGGGTAATCGGCGTAACTTAAGGAAAATCATCATGTATCTCTCAACTACTTCCTTTTGACTTGATCCTTCTCGGTTGGATAGTAATTTTTTTTCGTCTACGTTCATCCCCAAAATTAGCGCATCGAGACACGATTCTCGCCGCTTTCCGATGTTGGGTGTCGTTTGCTATTTCAGAGCCAGTTGCGTGATTTGTGCCCCGGATTCCATGCCTTTTGTTTTCAGGATCTTTTCTTTTGCAGCTCGAGCAGCCGATAGTCGATCTTGATTTCATCTCTTATTATCTTTCGGCTGAGATGGTTTGACGGCTTATTTTCAGCCGAAATTGATCTCGATTACTATGTGAGCACCTTTCTACCAGCTACTTATTCTATCGACTAATATTTTTAGCCGATAGTCTGCGCCACATACAGTCTCATGACTTGACCACGGTGCGTTTCACATGATAATCTTTTTGACCTCAATATAAGTATTAACAGACCATGTTAAGGATTGAAATCCCTAGCATTGCGTAAACGACCACAGATAACTGTTAGCCAAGATCGTACGTTTAATTGGTGAGGTGATTCCGGCTTTCGGCGGTGAAGACCACTAAGAATTAATTAAGCCGTGGATGTACGAAAGATATATTAGGTCAACGTATAACCTGGGATACAGTACTGCATGCGCCAAAAAAAAACTAGAAAATTAGAAAATGACGAGAGAGATTCCAAATGAAGGCTCAGATTCAAACAAATTTGCATACAAAAGAATATAATTAATTGAGTTTTGGTGGACTACTATTAATAGTTTAGTACTAGTTTATTTTTTATTATGGAGCTCATAATTAAATCCAAGATCAATATAGTGGAATATAGTCTAAGTCATTTAAATTAGCTAGAAACTAAAATTAATTTAGAGTTTCCCTATGTTGTTCTCTTGTGCATCATATGAACATAGACTTAATGTCTGAAAATTGAATATCCTTCAAGCTGTATTGATACGATTTTTGTATTTAAAATTTAAAATCTAAATTTTATTTTAAATAGCGTAAAAAGTTTTCTAATAAAAATTCAGCTAATTTGATCTTTTCTATATTGTTAAACGGGCAAATTCATCACATCGGTCATTAAAGTTATAAATTTTGTGACTATTTAATTATTTGATTAGTAAAATAAAAAAAATATTAAATTTAATTTTTAAATAATTTAGATTCCTGCAAAATTCTGGTTAATTAAAATTAGTGGGCCCAGTTTTGTTGATAATGTTATCCTAGGTTAGCATTCATCACCAAACTAGGTAATTGAATATATATATATATATATATATATAAATGTGTCACTTTCGAAACGTAGTTGAATTAAAATTGAGTTCAAGGACGATATTGTACGTACAAGCTTTGATTGCTCAAAATATTTAAACCGTGTAGATTTTTTTAGCTGATAAATTTACTTTTATGTATAATTTTTATTTGATGTTTTCTACTTCATAGTTTCGGCTTCTGTTAAGAAGAAAGATTTTCGGTATAAAAATAATTTTTATTGTCAAATCCTAAACAACTAGTATTAAAGTGGGTATTATATTTACAATAAATTAGTATGAATAGAGTGTGAATTCTCTTTATATAACGAGAAATGCTTTTTATACACTCCCAAGTGAAGTATATATCTTATATTTCATTCATCACAGAGTGGGATAAATTTTATCGGTCACTTCGAAGTGATCGGTAAATTAATTTCCACATTTGAATAGAGTGGGGTGTGCGATGTACACCCCATATGGGGTGTACAAGTAGCATTGCTCGTATATAAATGTGAAGAGTTTTTTTAAAATAAATTAAAATTTTAAATTTTAAATACAGCTCACCAAACAGTCCATTCCACATATTTATGTATAAAAATAAATATAATATTTATTTTATTATAATCTTAATCATGTCCTGCCTAAAACTAAAATA
This sequence comes from Tillandsia leiboldiana, assembly GCA_029204045.2. NCBI lineage: Eukaryota > Viridiplantae > Streptophyta > Magnoliopsida > Poales > Bromeliaceae > Tillandsia > Tillandsia leiboldiana. The sequence continues at coordinate 5,477,543 of CM055062.1, forward strand.
TAAAAAAATCACATAGTTAATTAGAAGCGAGTACAACTTCAATGAAAAACTCGTCAAAGAGTTATTATTAAGACAGTTTGGTGACGATATGTCCAAATCTAAAAAATGAAGTTTTAATCTAAAATTTTTTTTTCATCTAAACCTTGATATCGTATTAATTAAAAGGTGAATTTGAAAGAGGTGCAATAAATTTGAGTGAGGAGCTTCTCTTTTAAATTTTTTCCGATAATACTACCAAACCATATGGTAAAATACAATTTTTTCTAGAACTCCTAATTAAGATGGCGTGAACGGAATCTTTTGGCTGCAATGTATACTTAACTAGGTGCATTGAACCATGCACGTGGTCCGCTTATTATGAGATTCCAAACCCCACTTAACCCACGTTCTCTCCTGTTGTTTTTCTTTTTCTTTTTCCTTTTTTCTAAAATTAATAGCACTCGTAATTTTTGTGTCCCTCCTCCTTCCCTAAATTTCTTAAATTGTAAAGATTAATAAATATATCAAAATATTGCAATGGGTAAATATTATTGAAACAAAAAAAAATTATTTTATATTTTCTGAATATCACGTTAAGTCAAAAATATAATATAAGTGTATAATTTGCACTCTAGACTGTCACATAAAAATTAATTTATAATATATAATAGTGGAACCCTATAATATATATATATATATATATATATATATATATATATATATATATATATATATATATATATATATATTATAGGGTTCCACTATTATATTTTTATAAGTAAATTTTTTTCGTACTCATAAGTTTTTGGTTCTTGGATAAAAAAATATGCAATTAGGATTATAGTGGTCCCCTATGATTTATACTATTTCACCAACAACCCAGTAAACCCTAGGGGGACTACTATCATCCTAACCGCACATCCCTTCATCTAAGGGTGAAAAAATTATGAGAATAAAAAAATTTATACTCATAACAATATAGTAGCCCTACACTATATATATATATATATATATATATATATATATATATATATATATATATATATATATATATATATATAAAATTGAACTTCTATACTTGTAAAAACACAAAGTCATTGATGTTTGTAAGTTTTTAATCCTAGGATAAAATGATGTGTGGTTCAGATGAGATAGATCCCTTAGGTTTAGTGGGTGGTTTATGGAATAGCATGATATAAGGGATGAAATTAGTTAAAGGGATAAATCTAACGGCAAAAAACTTACAACCACTAACTAGTTGGTGCTTTTACAAGAATAGTAGCGAATATATATATATATATATATATATATATATATATATATATATATATATATATATATATATATATATATATATATATAGTAGAGTTTATATACTTTTAAAAGCACAAGTTTAAATATACTTGTAATTTTTTTATCATTAGATTTGTATTGAGATCCATACTATTTTACTTTTTCTTTCTCTCTGTTTAGTTGACTTTCAATAGTATAAATCTCAATACAAATTTTATGGTAAAAAATTCACAAGTATATTTGGGCTTGTGTTTTTAAAAGTACATAAGCTATACTATATATATATATATATATATATATATATATATATATATATATATATATATCTCTCTCTCTCTCTCTATATATATATATATATATATATATATATATATATATATATATATATATAAGGTCCGGCTACTATACTCTTATGAGTAAAATCCTTTTGTACTCATAAGTTTTCATCCATTGAATAAAGAAATGTGCGGTTAGGATTATAGTAGCCCCTTGAATTTATACTATTTCCCCAACAACCTAGTAAACCCTAGGGGGACCACTATCATCCTAACCGCGCATTCCTTCATCTAAGGGTAAAAAAGTTATAAGTATAAAGGGGTTTATACTCATAAGAGTATAGTAGCCCTACGCTATATATCACTATAATAAAATTAGGTTATAGGGACACATATTTGTGACACTTTTGTATAAGTGTCCTACCTATATTCCATCTATATCCAAAATTAGGTTATAGGGACACATTAGAAAAATGTGTCGCTATACACCTAGCGACGACACATATAGCAACGCTTACAATAAGTGTCGGTATTTTTGTCAGCGACACTTTTTTTAGATTTTAGAAACACTTAAAAGTGTCGTTATAGCCTAATTTTGTTGTAGTGTATATATATATATATATATATATATATATATATATATATATATATATATATATATATATATATATATATATATATATATATATATATATATATATATATATATATATATATATTAGGCTATTATGCTATTAACAGCGCCTAAGTCATTGGTGCTATTAAGTTTTTGATCTTTAGATTAAGAAATGTGTAGTTGGAATGATAGAGGTCCCCTAAAGTTTAGTGGTAGGTTGATTGAATTGTATATTAATCTAAGAGTTGAAAATAATCAATGGTATTGACCTAACGGTGGAATAATATATATATACTATTCTCTCTCTCTCTCTCTCTCTCTCTCTCTCTCTCTCTCTTTCTTTCTCTCTCTCTTTCTATCTATATATATATTAGTGTAGTTACCCGTGCGATGCGACGGATAGATATTATCAAAATATATTTATTTATTTATTTTTTTTATCATAATATAAACGCGGAAGTAAAAAATTATATAGAAAAATTTTAAATACTGTGTTTTAAAACTTTCGTTCCAACATATCAGGAAAAAAAAATGATCATTCTCAACCCTAACATAAGAACCTATCAGTAGTAATCGAAATAAAAGATTAATCCACTCGAGATTAAAATCTAAGGCATATATGGGAATGTAATGAAGTTTATAGAGAAAGGGAGAGAGAGTTCGCGTTCTATAAGCTATGGCGACGGCGACGGCGACGACGGTGGCGGAGGAGGAGGAGGAGTAGGCGGAGAAGTGGAGGATTCTGATCGGCGATGACATTCGCGGTGGGAGTGGCGGCGATGGATAGGGGTTGATTATGAGCGGCGCCCCCCGTGCGACTAAGGAAGACGATGATCGAGTCTAGGGTTCCGACGAGGTCAGGGTTGGAAGATTTCCAAAAATGGAGAATCAGATTGGACGATGATGGCCATGGAGTGGATGGTGGAGATTTTGACCTTGAAGGAGGAGGAGAAGGAGGGGGCCAAGGAGACTTGGAGGTTCTCCACGGCGGAAAAGAGAAGGCAAGGATCAAGGGTGGAGAGGTCAAAGGAAAGGGCTTCCTTGCCTACGGAGATGGCAAAAGGAGATGTGGTGGCGTAGAGAGAGAAAAAAAGAACTAAAAAAAAAAGAGAGCGAGAGAGGAAAAAATGATGTTGGTCATTGCATAAGAGTTTTTGTGGTTGGGTGTGAGTCGTATGTAGAATTTAATTTTAGGTGTATAAGTGGTTCATTGAGTTTCGAGTCCACAATTAATTCATTGGGGATTGAAAATGGAAAGAATCTACAATTAATTCATTGGGGGTGGGAATGAGAAGAATCCACAATTAATTCATTGGGGGGTTGGGAATGGAAAAAGTCGAAAAAAAAAAAAAGACTTGTTGAGGGTCGGGAATGGAAAGAGTCACACTATGAAAAATTTAGGTAGTATCAAAATTCTTAATTGAAAAAAATTGTGTCACGTGGCAAGAAATAGGGAGAATAATATATAGCTATATATATATATATACTTTTAAAAGAATAGAAGCTCAATTTTATATATATATATATATATATATATATATATATATATATATATATATATATATATATATATATATATATAGCGTAGGGCTACTATACTCTTATGAGTATAAATCCCTTTGTACTCATAACTTTTTCACCATTGAATGAAGAAATGTGCGGTTAGGATGATAGTGGTCCCCCTAGGGTTTACTAGGTTGTTAGAGAAATAGTAAAAATCTTAGGAACTATTATAATCCTAACCGCACATTCCTTCATCCATGGGATGAAAATTTATGAGCACGAAATTTTTTTACTCATAAGAGTATAGTAGCCGGACACTATATATATATATATATATATATATATATATATATATATATATATATATATATATATATATATATATATATATTGTAATTAAAAGAATATATATACATTCAATCAATTAAACTGTCTTGCAGTATATTATAAAATTACAATCAACTTTTGGCTGAAAGGGAAAAAAGTTTTTGTCCAAAATGATAACTATTTTATATTGTTAATAAAACCTTATATTATCTATTTTTAAAAAATAACAGTCCAATAAATCAAAGGCTTAAATAGTAATATATGTCTATTCATTTTCTTGTTTGTTCATTCATATGTAGTAGCTAGTAGAGACTGCACTTTTATACAAATTGAGTTCGTAAAAAAAAAATTGGAAACAGATGGTTGTTACTATTACTACATGGTTGTCATATCTCGTGAATTTTTTTTATAAAATTATTTCAGAAATAGAGCTATTTTGGAAACAGGGTCAACAAAAAAATATCTCAATTGTCTAGAAAATCGACAGATCCGTCACAAATATAAATTTTTTTAATGCACACGGACATAATCTCTCCTATATTTGTACGGCGTACCACATAATACACAATAACAACTAACCCATCTCAACTCACACAGTAAACAACAATTACAATGTGGATGCCCATACAATTAAACAATCCTTAAAGATATGATACTTGGTGTACCCTACAACGTCCTTACCGAAGATGATGTGAATGCACAGATTATCAAACATTTCTACTCTTTGAAAGTGTTTTCCACTCGAAAACTTATTTTAAAAATGTAAAAATATAATGAAAACAAAAAATTCTTTTAAAAATAGTTTTTCATACAGAAACATAATATTTTGAAAACCAGCTATCATGAAGGGTATAAAATATTTTATCATAAAACCAGAACTAGCATCAAACCTTTATTAACAATCCAGCAATTCAAATGTGAACTGAACAACCACAATATCTAAATTATTTAACAAATAATTAAAAGTCAAGGAAGATAGTAAATCTGTCACGCCTCGGGGTCGAAACTGCGACCTGGGCTCGCTAACAAATCCGCGGTCCATACGGAAAGTCCCGCAATGGCGAAACGTCTAACTTGCAAAAGATAATACTACAGTTGTACAAATATCAGAGCGAGGAAAGTAAACTACTGAAATAAAAGATACAACTCCAAATAGTACATGTTAGGTCCTCACAATATATAAGTCGCTCAAAATAAACTTTCAAAAGTAAATATACAAAAATCCATTGACAGTATTGGAATCTCCAAAAAGGGTACCGTTATTCTCCAAGAAGGAGTAGGGATCTAAATCGCGACTCCCTTATCTCGGTCAGTAGAAGCAGCAACAGCAGCGGTAGGAACTGGAGTAGATGCCTCTGAAAAAAGTTACCATAGAGGGTGTGAGAACTACATCAAATAGTAGTTCTCGGTAGGTACCGTCTCTAAGACTACGGTCTACCCACTAAGTCTACTAGAGGCATAAGATAACAATGCAGTAAGGTGGTGATAAAAAACTAGAAATAACTCCACAGCTACCATGCCTCTATCTATCATGCTCAAAGAATGATACAGATGATAAAATGCATCTACTCAATATGCTCAATCAACCCAATCACACTGACTGCCACATAGGGTCCAGTCAAACCTCCGCCAGCCTACTACCACACATCCTCACAGGGACGGGATTTACGTAGGGGGTCCCACTCGGACTGCGTCGACAAGTCGCGATAGCAAAGTAACAGGCCCAGCTCCGAAGTGGCACTCGAGGGGAGCGACCCCACCGAGGATGTATCCGCGCATCTCTGTCGAGCTCCATACGGCTCATGCAGGCTATAATCCAAATTCATGATCAATCATATCGGAAACAACAACCCAACACTAACAACATCAGCCGGAAACACTCAACGGCTCGGGACCACCATCTGCCCGGACGGCTCTCTACTCTAGTACTGCTCTAATCTCAGCTACCAGACTCCAATTGGCCCCAGGCACAAGTACAAAATACATCCCACACCATCCCGACCACTCGGCCCACTACCCGGGCGAGGAAAATCCTTAGTCCAAGGAAATGTAAATAACAGTGTAGGAAGTCGAAATGTCAAAAATACATAAGTTGACGGTGTTCTAATGTCTGGCCAAATATACTTGCAATAGATGACAGGATGCTAATCAAAGTCCAACATCTCTGATAATGTCATAAATACATCAATAATAGCACCTATTATAGCATGCTGAGATCAACAATAATAGAATTAGAAAAAAATCCGCAGACTTGGAGGAAAATCCAACCCACCTGGATGTGCGCATTGGTTCGGAGTCCAAATGAGCCGAAAGTTGACGTGCGCGATCTTCAGGTTCCCACGGTTCCAACGAATCAAAAATTACCAAAAAACTCCTCTCGGTCACTGAGCTACAAGCCAAATACCGCGGTAAGCCTAAATCGCCCAAAACAGTAACATCGCCGCAAGTCTGTCCACAAAACAGTAAAATACCACCTGTGAGATACCCTCTAAAAATTCCAAAAAAAATATGGCTGCTATTCTCACAAAGTTTAGATAGAAATCGAGTCCTTAAACATCAAATTCCGCCACCTGTAGGCCGAGAAAGAGCAAGATCACTTCTCTGCTGTCCAGAAAATCCATAGCACAAAATAGGGTCTAAAGATGCTGAGAGAACTCCCAAAAAAACTCAAAACAAAAAAGAGCAATGGGTAACAAAATTGAAGGCCTACCTGTCATAGAAACACCGCCGCAAAAATTGGCAAAAAACTCCAAGAACTCAGCTCGGGTGAGCCCGCGGACGAAAAGTCGACGGAAAAGATCGGTGTCAAAGAAGCGTCGAATCTCGCAGAGTCGGGGAGGAAAAATATTAAACGACATCTAAAAATCCTCCAAAATGTTAAAACACAAAGAAGACTCAATGTAGAAACTCCTTGTTGAAAATGGTTTCAAAAATAGATCAAAAAAACCCTCAAACACTGCCTCAAGTGGGCTATTTATAGCCAAAAACCAAAAAATCCACTTTTCGGATTCGGGAGTAGAAATCGGCCGCTCGAAACACCCGAGTGGCACCCGAAATCCGCACAGTGCGCGCCCGGATTCACCAGAGCGCACCACGTGTCCAGCACGCCCGACTGGGTGGGTGGCGACGGCCAACGGAAAGCCGCCACGTGTCCCACGCCCGCCCCGTGCACCCCTCGCCCGCGCGGTGGTTGGCTTCGGCCAATCACCACGCGCCACGTGGCCAGGCGCGCGGTCCACGGCGGGGTGCACGCGGCGATGATCGCGCCGTGTCTTGCGCCACTGCCCGACCAACCACAGGCTGCCACATGTCCGCTGTGCTTCGTCGCTGGTTCCGGTGCACGCGCAAGTGGGCCGTGGACCGGCCCACTCCAAATTGAGCCCGATAAGCCCATTTTGCCCGAAAATAGCCATTTTTCACCATTTTCACATGCTGGGTCCGTTTTTGACGTCCGTTTGATGCACAACACACTCTATGCACTAAAAATATGTATTTTCTCACTGCCGACCACACAGTCAAGTCACACGGGGCCTCAGGACACCACTTCTCCCCCACTAAAAGAAAGTTTCGTCCTCGAAACTTAACATACCTCAGCCAGCAGTCTCGAACAGGTGGGGATAGGCATCAATCATCACCATCTCTAGCTCCCAAGTAGCCTCCCGCTAATCGTGATTACTCCACAACACTTTCACGTACGGTATAGCCCGGTTACGCAATTCTCTCACCTCACGAGCCAGAATCCGTAATGGGCGCTCCTCGTACCCAAGATCCTCACTGATCTCAAGTGGAGTGAAGTCAATCATGTGCGAAGGATCAAAGACATAAGTTAGCAGAGACCCCAGGGGATACGACCTCAATCTGCAATCACCTCATTTGCTCCATAAGTGGTGCCTGTGTGTAATCATCATACTTAGACTCTGCACTGTCCTCCTACTCAAAGCATCTGCCACATCATTGGCCTTGCGGGGGTGATACAGAATACTCACATCATAATCTTTCAGTAACTCCAACCACTGGCGTTGCCTCAGGTTCAGTTCCTTTTGAGTGAACAAATACTTCAAGCTTTTGGGGTCGGCGTAAATCTCGCAGTGCTCGGCACAGCTTTAGAGCAAGCACGACCGCTGCCAACTCAAGATCATGCATAGGGTAATTTTTCTCATAGTCCTTCAATTATCGTGAAGCATAGGTAATTATCCTACCATGCTGCATCAATACACGACCCAGACCGCTGTGAGAGGCGTCGCTATAGATCACAAATCCCTCTCCCATGACCGGGAGAGCAAGGATCAGAGCCGTCATCAATCTTTGCTTCAGCTCCTCAAAATTGCTCTGACAAGCATCACTCCAAACAAACTTGATCTCCTTTCTGGTCAGACGTGTGAGGAGAGTGGAAAGCATCGCAAAGCCCTCCACAAACCGACGATAGTATCCAGCTAAACCCAGAAAACTCCGCACCTCGGTGAGAGTCGTCAGCCTCGGCCAATCCCGAATAGCATCCACCTTGGCAGGATCTACTGCCACTCCTGAAGCTAAAACTACGTGGCCCAAGAAGGTGACCTACCGAAGCCAAAATTCGCACTTCTTAAGCTTGGCATACAACTTCTTCTCTCGCAGAAGCTGCAACACTGTCCTCAAGTGCTCCTTATGCTCTTATGCTCCGTATCGCTCTGGAAGTAAACCAAAATGTCATCAATGAAGACTACCATAAACCTGTCCAAGTACGGTTGAAACACACGGTTTATCAGATCTATAAATATTGCAGGGGCATTAGTCAAACCAAAAGGCATCATCGTGAACTCATAATGCCCAAACCGTGTCCTGAATGCCATCTTGGAGATGTCCTCGGACCTCACTCTCAACTGGTGGTAACCGGACTACAGGTCTTCCTTGGAGAACACACTAGCTCCCTGTAGCTGATCGAAGAGGTCGTCGATGCGCGGCAGGGGATACTTATTCTTGATGGTCACTTTATTCAATTCTCTATAGTCAACACAAAGTCTCAGTGATCCATCATTCTTCTTCACGAACAACACCGGCGCTCCCCAAGGCAAAATGTTTGGCCTCACAAACCCTCTGTCCATCAAATCCTATAACTGCGCCTTCAGCTCCCTCAGCTCTGCAGGCGCTATCCTATAAGGTGCCTTCGAGATTGGCGCGATTTCCGAAACCACGTCAATCACAAACTCTATCTCCCTATCTGGCGGCATCGAAATCAGCTCAGGGGGAAAGACATCCGGAAACTCACGGACGATAGGGATATCCTCGAGTCTCGGTGCCACCGTAGGCACCTCTACAATAGTCACCAAGAAAGCGATGCAACCTCTGCTCATCATCTGCCTGGCCCTCGCTGAAGAGATCATCGCTGCGAACAGCGTGCTCTGACAGCCTCTAAAGACAAACTCCTCCTCCCCGGGCTCTCGAAAAGTCACGGTCCTTTCTCTACAATCTATGGTAGCACAATACCGTGACAACCAATCCACGCCCAGAACAACATCAAAATCCTATAGCTGCCGCAAGACGAGCAAGTCTGCCGGCATGATCCGAGATCCTAACTGTACTGGACAAGCTCTATAACACTCCTCTACATGCATGATATGATTTGGAATCTGAACCTCTAATGCATGTGACAATGATCCTATCTCTAGTCCATTAAGAGATGCAAATGATCTACTAATAAAAGAGTGAAAAGCGTCGATATCAAAAAGAGCTTTGGCATGAGCAGCTGAAATCAAAATAAAACCTGCGATGACATGGCCTGCCGCTGTAGAATCCTCTACCTGTGCTGCATACACTCGCCCACTCGGCACTGGCGGCCGTCGCTCCGGTTTTCTCGAGGAGGAAGCTCGATCAGGCATACTGTAAGTCGAGGGTGGTCCAGCCATCTGAAGTGGTACAGGGGGAGATGAAGCTGTCGATGGTGCCAGAGGTCCCGCTCGGGGACAAGCTGACTGGAAGTGTCCGATCTGACCACATCGGTAGCACCGGCCCTGTCCCTGGCTGCACTATCGTGGCGAATGCGGTCCTCCACAAATGACACATCTGTCCTGATGCCGCTGTTGCTGTGGTGGCTGTCGCCGCCGCTGCTGCTAACGGGATCCACCAGATCTCTGGCGCCCCTGAAACCCACGACCCTGAGGGTGGAATCATGGAGGTCTCGGAGGCCCCTGACGGCTAGTCTGTCCCCCGTCAACTGGTGCTGGGCGCTTCGCCCCTGAAATCTCAGCTGGGGCAAGGGTCCTCTCCACCATAACCATTGTCACTCGCTCCACATAGAGCGCCTACTCCATGGAGGCGTCCAAAGTCTGTAGCCTCTGTGACCGCACAAATTGGTAAATATCCTGGCGTAATCCCCGCTCAAACATATAGATCCTGTGCGCCTCATCCCTAGCCGCATGTGGTACACAGTTCAGTAGCCAATTGAACTCCCGGATGTACTCCTGTACCGAGCGATCTCCCTGCTAAAGGTTCCTCAGATCGTCCTCTAGTCTCTGCCTGACACACTCTAGGAAGAAGGCTCTAAGAAGAAGAATGCAGAACTCTATCAAAGTAAGCAGCTGGCCCCCTGGCGGGCCAACAGGTCGAACCCGGCGCCACCAAGTCTCTGCATCATGCTCCAAAAAGTTCGTCGCCAGGTGAACCTGATACTTTTCTTCTATTAAGAGGCTCTCAAAAAGTCGCCCCGTGGCGGCAATCCAGGACTCCGCCTCCCAGGGCTCCAAACTGTGACCAGAGAATCGGGGCGGATCAAATTGTCAAAGATTGGTCAACCGATCGACCAAATCCCTCTGCTCCTCCAATGATAACTGTCCTCCCAGCCTCGGTGCCTCCCCACTGAAGGTCGGCCCAGCCTGGGCCACTGGCACTACTGGTGCTGCTGGGGGTATCACTGTAGGGGATGAAGGTGTTGGCGAACTCTCAGGTTGGGCTACAACTGGCTATACCCTATGCTCAAGTAGGCGCATCATCCTGCCCATGGCCTCCTCTTGACGTTGGGAAGCCTCCTCCTAACGTCGAACAACCTTCGACATCTGCTCCATCTGGGCTCGTAACTCCTGAACCTCTCTCTGCTGGTCCTGCCCTGACTCCTCCCGCTCAGGCTCATCGGAGGATGAAGGCTGAGGACGCGTCAGTACTCTGCGTCGTGGAGGCATCGCTCTCACGTACAACAAAAATGAGAAGATCAGAACCAAAACAACACTCGACCCAATCTAGCGAAAGTCTAAGGCATGTCCCCCTTCCTGTAGCACTACATTGTCTGCAGCCAACATAGCCTCTTACCAGTAGAAGACATGCCAATCACTCATCCCATTCCTTGGGAAAGTTTAGAAACTCAATCAGGACTCTCGTTAACAGTCACGGCTCTCACGTGAGTCATCCTAAGGTCCAACCACAAGCCTAGGATTTCTAAGTCCACAATGACCAACATCCTAGGATCTGATACCACTCTAATCTGTCATGCCCCGGGGTCGAAATTACGACCCAGGCTCGCCAACAGATCCGCCGCCCATATGGGAAGTCCCGCAAAGGCGAAGTGTCTAACCTGCAAAAGATAATACTACAACTATACAGATATCAGAGTGAGGAAAGTAAACTACTAAAATAAAAGATACAACTCCAAATAGTACATGTCAGGTCCTCATAATACATAAGTCGCTCAAAATAAACTCTAAAAAGTAAATATACAATAATTCATTAACAGTGCTGGAATCTCCAAAAAGGGTACCGCTATTCTCCAAGAAGGGGCAGGGATCTAGCTCGTGACTCCCTTACGTCGGTCAGTAGAAGCAACAACAGCAGGAGTAGGAACTGGAGTAGATGCCTCAAGAAAAAGTCACCACAGAAGGTGTGAGAACTATATCAAACAGTAGTTCTCAGTGGGTACCGCCTCCAAGACTACAGTCTACTCACTAAGTCTATTAAAGACATAAGATAACAATGCAGTAAGGTAGTGATAAAAAAGCTGGAAATAACTCTACAGCTACCATAACTCTATCTATCATGCTCAAAGAATGATACAGATGATAAAATGCATCTACTCGATATGCTCGATCAACCCAATCACACTGACTGCCACATAGGGTCCAGTCAAACCTGCGCCAGCCTACTACCACACATCCCCACAGGGATGGGATTTACGTAGGGGGTCCCACTCGGACTGCGTCGACAAGTCGCGATAGCAAAGTAACAGGCCCAGCTCCGGAGCAGCACTCGAGGGGAGCGACCCCAGCAAGGATGTATCCGCGTATCTCTGTCGAGCTCCATACGGCTTATGCAGGCTATAATCCAAATCTACGATCAATCAGATCGAAAATAACAACCCAACACTAACAACATCAGCCGGAAACACTCATCAGCTCAGGACCACCGTCTGCCCAGACGGCTCCCCACTCTAGTACTGGTCTAATCTTAGCTACCAGATTCCACTCGGCCCCCAAGCACGAGTGCAACATGCATCCCACACTATCTCGACCACTCAGCCCACTTCCCGGGCGAGGAAAATCCTAAGTCCAGGGAAATGTAAATAACAGTGTAGGAAGTCGAAATATCAAAAATACCCAAGTTGAAAGTTTTCTAAAGTCTGGCCAAATATCATACAACAGATGATAAGGTGCTACTCAAAGTCCAACATCTCTGATAATGTCATAAATACATCAATAATAGCACCAATTTTAGCATGCTGAGATCTACAATACTAGAATTAGAAGGAAGTCCGCAGATTTGGAGAAAAATCCAACCCACCTGGATGCGCGCGTTGGTCCAGAGTCCAAATGAGCCGAAACTTGACGTGTGTGATCCTCAGGTTCCCACGGTTCCAATGAACCAAAAATCACCAGAAAACTCCTCCCAGTCACTGAGATACAAGCCAAACACCGCGGTAAGCCTAAATCGCTCAAAACAGTAACATCGTCGCAAGTCTGTCCACAAAATAGTAAAATACCTCCTACGAGATGCCCTCCAAAAATTCTAAGAAAAATACGGCTGCGATCCTCGCAGAGTGTAGATAGAAATCGAGTCCTTAAACACCAAATTCCGTCACTCGTAGGCCGAGAAAGAGCAAGATCACTCCTCCGCTGTCTAGAAAATCCACAGCACAAAATAGGGTTTAAAGATGCTACGAGAACTCCCATAAAAACTCGAAACGGAGAAAAGCAATGCAAAATCGAAGGTCTACCTGTCATGGAAACGCCGCCACAAAAATTAGAGAAAAACTCGAAGAACTCAGCTCGGGGGAGCCTGCGGACGAATAGTAGACAGAAAAGATCGGTGTCGAAGAAGCGTCGAAGCTCGCGGAGTTGGGGAGGAAAAATATGAAACAACATCTAAAAATCCTCCGAGATGCCAAAACGTGAAGAAGACTCGATTTAGAAACTCCTTGTCGAAAATGGCTTCAAAAATTAATCCAAAAAAACCCTCAAACACTGCCTCAAGTGGGCTATTTATAGCCAAAAACCAAAAAACCCACTTTTCGGATTCGGGCGCAGAAATCAGGAGCCCGAAACACCCGGGTCGCTCCCGGAATCCGCACAGTGCGCGCCCGGATTCACCAGAGCGCGCCACGTGTCCAGCATGCCAGACCGGGTGGGTGGTGACGGCCACTGGAAGGCCGCCATGTGTCCCACGCCCGCCCCGTGCGCCCCGCGCCCGCGCGGTGGTTGGCTTCGGCCAATCGCCGTGCGCCATGAGGCCAGGCGCGCGGTCCACGGCGGGGTGCACGCGGCGATGATCACACCGTGTCCTACGCCACTGTCACGCCCCGGGGTCGAAACTGCGACCCGGGCTCGCCAACAGATCCGCCGCCTATGCAAAACCCCGCACAGGCGAAGCGTCCAACCTGCAAGAAAAGGTCTCGCACTGCCACGTGGCGTACGGCGCCAATCAGAAGCTGCCACGTGGCACACCTCCGGTCCACCGGTCCACCGTGCACCCAAAAACACCAGAAAACTTCCGGGTGTCCGTTTTTGGCCGTCCGGACAAAGAAAAGTACAAGCAAGTAGTTGATTTCCATCGTTTTCGCGCGCTGAATCCAAATTCGCTGTCCGTTTTGCCAAATTCCAATCCTCAAATTTTCCGAAGGCATCCAGATAAGTAAGCTTAATCCAAACTTCGCGCTGAGTCTAATTCTTGGGTCCAATATGCGCACAAACACTTCCAAAACTCAACTTAAGCCTCCAGAAGAAGCTGATGATCCAACAGTAATCCTTACGTGGGAATTTCGGGTCCTCACAGCCGCCGCCCGACCAACCACAGGCTGCCACATGTCCACTGCGCTTCCTCGTTGGTCCCGGTGCATGCGCAAGTGGGCCGTGGACCGGCCCACTCCAAATTGAGCCCGATAAGCCCATTTTGCCCGAAAATAGTCGTTTTTCACCGTTTTCGCTCGATGAGTCCGTTTTTGGCGTCCGTTTGATGCACAACGCACTCGATACACCGAAAATAGGTATTTTCTGACCGTCGACCACACAGTCAAGTCATACGGGGCCTCGGGACACCACAAAATCGTAGCCTGAAGGGAAAATAATCATCGGGACTACTAAGCTCTCTAGCTACGTTATCTCCTAGCGTACCGTCCTGACCGTCACCTCCCGCGACACCTGAAATGGGAGGGGGGGGAGCGAGAAACCAACTAGAGTCTCCCAGTAGGTACCACAAGACGACATAGGCGAGCTATACTCACTAGTAACGAGTAACAAAAATAGCAACGATATATAAATAAGCAGGTAAATAAGTACATTAGCAATAACAATAACGGAAAGAACTATAAATGAATAAACAACCACTACTGTAAAAATGAAGTACGAGTATAACCATGCATTAACCGGAACAAATCGTCCAAAAACACCCAATCTCTGCCCATGCCAGTCTAAAGATCTCAGGCAATGCCACATCATGCTCACCCACCTCTGCACATAACCCTCATGGCAAAGCATCTATACTTGGGGCTCACAAGTCGAAAGTACGACCATTTTTTCAGAAAAAAATGCCATTGCGGTGGCCAAATCGCTGGTGTATGTGAAATGCATATGAGTTGTGACGATCAATGCAATATACTCAACAGTCCACAATCGGCAAATAGCCGGGATCAAAACCACAAGTAACCACTGACCAAATCCAGTCACTCATATCTCATAGATATCACCTCTCACCGACCAATCGGATCTATCAAGTAACATAGAGCAACATGAAGTGAAGTCTAGTGGTAAATCAAGTGCTCATCATGATAATGTGTAATCAAGTAAAAAGGAAAGAGGTAGAGAATGTCACTGAGGTAGCGCCTGTGGTGACCCGGATCTTTGCAGGGCTTCTACAGTGTGACCGGCAGCTTCTGGAGGCCTAAGTGGCATGTCGGCGGTGTTCGTGCGCCAATTTGGATGCAAGTGTTGGGCTTTGGGCTTAAATGGATCACGCGGGTGATCGGATGACTCCGTCGGATCTTTAGAAGTGGTTTCGCGTGAAACGGATATTAAAATTTGGCTCAGCGCGAAGTTTGGACAAAGGAACACCTTTCCGGATGCATTCGGCAGATTTTGGGTTTGGAATTTGGCAAATCGGACACCGGATTTGGAATCAGCGCGCGAAAACGGTCAAGATGGGCTATTTATTTGTTTTTTTTGGAGCTTGCTACAGTAATGTACTGTTCACCGGCCGGAACAGTAACTCCGGCACGGCCGGCGGCGGCGGGCAGCGGCGGAGGGCGCTCGGGCAGGCGGCTAGCGGCCGCGGGCAGGCGCTGAGGGCGCGGGCAGGTGCGCGGTCCACCGCGGAGGGCGTGCGCCGGGAGCAGGCCACGTGGCACTTTCCTGTTGGCCGGCGCAGCAGGCGCGGTCCACGGAACTTGGGCCCGGGTGCACGGTGAACCGAGTGGACACGTGGCAGACGGTTATTGGTGCGGTGTTGTGCGCGCGGTCCACGCAGCGCACGGGGCAGGTACCGGGGCAGGTGCCGTACCGCAGGGGGGCAGGCGGGGCAGTTGGGTGCACCACGTGGCGCCCGCTGATTCGCGGGCGCCACCCACTGCGTTGACTGCGGGCGGGGGCACGTGGCGCTCTCCGCGGATGCTTGCACGGCTGCCGCGTGTTCTGGGGACACGTGGCGGGACCCGAGGCAGGTCGGACGGCGCGGGATCGGGTCGGACGATCCCGTGCGGGGCGCGGTTTGGGCCGGGCCGCACTGTGCGCGCCCGAATTCGGGCGGGCCGGGCCGCACTGTGTGCGCCCGAATCTTTCGGGCGCCCGAAAGATGGGACACAATGGGAATTTTTTCAATTGTTTCCCTCAGCCTATAAATAGGCAGCCCGAGCCCTCTTCTTTGTTTTTTTCCTCTCAGCCCAAGCTTGATCTCCCCGAGCTCCCTTCTTGGAAGTTTTTCATCTTCAAGTCCTTGATCTTCCTGCAGAGTTTTGGGATTTTTGGGAGCACACATCCCGAGGTTCTGGATTTTTCGGCGCAGTGCGACGTTGCATTTCAGGTGTTCCTCTTCGTCGCTGTTCGGTGTAATTTCTCCCCTGGGCTACCCCGACCTTCGTTTTTAGCGATTCTTGCGCTGGCTTACTCCTGAGAGGTAGGACTTCATCTTTTGTATTGATCGCGCATTTCGGTTTTGAGTCTGTGGCACGGATACCGAGGTTCTTTCTTGACCCTTTTTCTGTGTGGAATTGTGGGACAGCATCGAGGTGTTTTGGCCATATCTTTGCGCACGAGCGTCAGCCGGAAACGAGCTTATACAACTTTTTCATCTACAGATCGCAAGGAACGCGCTCGTATTTTTCTTGGATTTTTCTGAGATTTCATCAGAGGTGAAAATCACTGTTTCTCTGTGTATAGTGCTACAGTATTTTTGATACAGATTTTGTTTGAGTGTACCACCTTGCCGAATTTATATCTTGACTTACCGAACTCTGATTTGGGCGTGTAAACAGCCGTTTCGAAGGTATCGACGCGAGGATCGCTGTGATATTTTTCTGGGAATTTTCTGGGCATTTTCAGCAGGTGAAAATTAAGCATCTTTGGGACTGAAATTGTATGTGGTTGTAAGAGCAGTTTTGGGAACTTATGTGTAATTGTGGACTTTGTATTGTGCCCAGGAGAGTTGCGGGTGCTACTGGACTCATTGGAGTAGGAGATTTGGATTTACCTGGTATTTTCAGCTGTGGGATTTGGACAGTCAGCACTTCAGGTGGGTGGTTGCTATATCCCTCTTTTCTGACTTACCCACTAGGAGTATTGGAGTGATCATCTTTGGAGCATTATGATTGATAATCGCTATTCTTATGAGCCTATCATGTTGGAAATGTTATTAGAGCATCACTATGTGGGACACATAATTGAATACCTAATTGGGACTTATGCATGCTTGTGTGGAATCATGGATTGCTATGTTAGCACTTAACCTTGCTTGTGGAATTGTTTATTATATTTGGTCGAGATGATTTATCCTGTTAGTGGTATTACTTGAGGATAGGTGACATGCACAGGTGGATGATTTATGTGAGATTAATTTGGTGGACATAGCATGTTGGAATAGGATTATTGGGATATTTTAATAGTAATAATTAACATGTCATGTTAGCACATAGATTTTATGAAAGTGGG
Source organism: Tillandsia leiboldiana (assembly GCA_029204045.2). Taxonomy (NCBI): domain Eukaryota; kingdom Viridiplantae; phylum Streptophyta; class Magnoliopsida; order Poales; family Bromeliaceae; genus Tillandsia; species Tillandsia leiboldiana. Next base: position 5,495,125 of record CM055062.1, read on the forward strand.
TTAAATGGATAAATTGTTGAGACATTATGACATATCTATGTGCGGGTACCACTTTGGTGATTTATCATGGATCAGGGATTATAGACATGTGTGGTTGAATAATGATTTTAGCATGTTGATGGTTATATCCATGCGGAGCTAATAACAGATACACATGTGGAACCACTATTTGTCATACTTTCTTTTATCGCTCTTGAGGACATATGCATGCTTGTATGGTCATCTAGATAGGCCACCTTTTATTGCTGCACTATCATTTTGGGACTTGACTTAGGAGAAACCATGCTTGTTTCCTTTTCTCCTTCTTATTTAGACCTTTGAGTCTGGTTGCTCGGGTTCGAGCAGGGGTTTGGGATAGTGTAGCGGGGACCTTAGGGTCGGTGACAGGTTGTGTTTGATTGGTGTGTTTGATTATGGGATGTGGGTTATTCCGGCGACCGCGGATATTGGGCGGTTGACCGGAGGTCGGTTGTGAGACCTGGTCGTGGATTTTGGGGTATTGCGGGGATCGTGGATTTTGAGCGATTGACCGGATGATCACTTATGCATCAGACTGGGGATCAGTTTTCTTTTAGTGGAGGGTTGTGTTCCACTGGGGTTTTATAGTTGTGATCCAGTCCTGCTTTTGTTACTTATCACACCGGCGCGATTATTGCCCGGTGATGCTTTCCTCGTGTGGGTCGCTCCCCTCGAGTTCCCCTCCGGAGGCCGGGGCCAGACAGTTATGGACAGTTTTGCTATCACATCGGCGCGGCTTATTTGCCCGATGATGAGGGCGGCAGCAGGAATTTTGCTATCACATCGGTGCGGCTTACTTGCCCGATGATGAGGGCGGTACAGATTGGGTTCATCTGGGACGGTTGGTTATTGTTGCATACGGTTATTCCAGTCTAGGACTGTATTTTAGAGGCATAGTAGTGGTAGATTTCCCTTTTTCAGCAGTTTCATTTCTTACCACTCTTCTTTCCTTTTTGCCTCTAGTAGACCTAGTGGGTGTGTCAGAGTTTGAGGTTTTACCCACTAGGGGAGGCTACTGGTTTACTAGTAGTTCTCACCCCCATTCTTCTTTCCTTTTTTTCTTCTCCCTTGTTTTGCAGTGTCTTCTGCGGGTGCTGCTGGGCTTTCAGCGGCGGGTCGAGGAGAGAGGACGGTTGAGTAGATAGATCTCGAGGCAGGATGAGCGGGTTAGCTGGACTGTTGATGTACCCATGTTTCCTCAGACGGTTGTACTTTTACAGTTGGGACTGGCTTCTGCCAGCAGGTTGTATTTAATTCGGGTGAGCTGCGAGAGACAGATGTATCATTTATACAGATGTATTGTATTTTATTTCCAGCTTCAGTCTGAGATGTATTAGTTTTAGTTCAGCTCTGTTTTTATTGCTCTTTTATTATTATCTCTTATATCTGAGCAGGTTTGGCGCTTCGTGTACGCGGAAAATACCGTGTGCACGGCGGATCTGTAGACGGGCCCGGGTTCCGGTTTACACCCGGGGCGTGACAGCACCACTGTACCGACTTCGGATTGAAGTACCCACTTGAACTCAGACGAGGCATCTAACTCCCAAGGTGCTCCTGATCGTTGACCAGATCTACAAAAGATCTACTAAGTTAAAAACTAAACACTACGTGACTCAAAGTCACTAATCACACAATCCCAACCATCGAAAAATCGGTTCATTTGATCGAGTTCCAAAACCCCATCAAAATTTTCGGCAACTCATCAGAACACTTCCAAAATCCACGAAGTGCTCCGAAAGGTCCCAATATACACCGCAAGTCATCCGCTGCTCTGAAACACACCAATTTGGGTGCTCAGACAACAAACACAAGATTCACCACTAATAAATAATTTAAAAGTAACTAAGCCGTAATCGGGTTCCTAGAAATACCGATTTCGGCTCCGAAATACTTCGCCGCCCATTTGCTATCTCCGAACGCATGAGATGGCGAGATCAACCAACTAATAAGGCTTAGCGATGATTATGGGGCATTCACGTTGATCGAAATACGAATCCCGCACCGAAAATGACATTAAATCGACGAGTTTTGTCGATTAACGCACCAAATTCTTAATTACACCACACGAAAGCTATCGGACCTTGGACGATTAGTCCAAAGGGTGGGGTCACGCTGCCCAAGGCAGTCCGCATGGCCGATTTGCATAAAAGTCCCTTAATAAAATTCTAAGCACGTATTATATCGTAGAAATTACAGTTTAGGGCCCGTTACCAAAATCCACGCACTTCGGAGACCAACCAGCAACGTAGGTTAATAGGTATCGATGTGTTGAAGCTCGTGCTCACTGTCCAGAGCACAAGCGGTGGCCTAGGAGCGCGCCAAAGCTAGCCGAACTTCAATTTTTGATGTCGTCGGGTGCGATGTAGTCGAACACACAATCGGAGACATCTCGAACTACAACGAAGGTGAGCACGGTTGTCCACGACACCTTTGGAGGACTGTGCTCACCTTCCGCAGGGTTGCCGACGGTCAAACTAGCTGAAAAAAGTAGCCCGACCAAAAACTACACCAAGCTTGGCTAGGTTGGAGCAGCATGTCACGCCCTTGGATGAAAAAGCATACTATTTATTTATTTTATAAATCAGAGTTAGAAATCTTTATCCACAAGACCTGAGGAGATCCGCCACGTGCATAAGGTTATTCGGTCCAAACGGATAGAGTCTTCCCTATACACGCACGGCTAAACAATGTAGTGTTACGGAATTTGAGTTGGCGTAGTTTCGTGAAAGGTTCAAGTCTTGAAGATTGAAGGTGAAGAAGGTTGGATCATTTAACTCAATCTCAAGAAAGAAGAATTCAAAAGGATCAGGTATGTTTAACTAAAGATTTTTGGTGATCCGAATACTTCTTGTAGTGTAGAAACACCTGGAAGAATTTTTAACTGCATAAAAATCAAAAACTGGTGTTCGAACATGTTCAGGATCCGGATCAGAGCCAGCAGTCCGGATCCCGAAGGTTGTTGTTTCATACATTACTTCAATCCGGATCGCAGCATCTCACGATCCGGATCCCGAACGTTGAGTTTTCTGAATTGTATGAACGATCCGGATCAGGCATTCCGATCCAGATCCCGAACGATTGTTTTTCTGGAAACCGTCTTTCTTGCTACTGCAATCCGGATTGCCCAAATCCGATCCGGATCGCCGTCCGTAAAAATTCCAGAAATGTTAGGTTTTTGATTCTTATCTCCTTCCTAGGGTTTCTAACCTATAAATAGACCCTATGATTCATTTTTCTAGGGTAAAGCCGATAATCCAAGAAGAAGGAAAATAGCCGTCATAATCAAATATCATTTTTATACGGCCTAGATCCATATATAGAGAAGAAAGGAAATCATTAGATAATACTCTATGTTTCTTCATCTATATTGATTAGTTTGATTCTAGGTTTTCATACTCACATCTTGAGTTGAATCAAACTAATGAATACTTAGATGGTATTTCCTATCTATCTTTGATCTAAGTATTCGGCGGATCATCACCACCCAAAAAACAACGATTTACCCCAAAATCGGCGCGTGGATTCGCGTGTCCTTGTGGATTCAAGGTTCAACCGCTCTCGTGGATTCGGAGCGAGGCACGTTCGTGGATTCGAAGGGTGCTATTGGGTGAAGACCGTGGATTCGGTCGGACGTCGTGGATTCGACGTTGGACACCGTGGATTCGGCGTTGGGCGCAGATCGTGGATTCGAGAAGCGTCGTGGAGCGAGCGGAGAAGATCCTCTAGGAGCGTATGGAAAAGGTTGAGTCGTAAGTGTGTACGGTAAATCACCTTGTACGTGTTTTAATTCTAGTGGATTTCGCCGTGTTATCGGTCCCGTGGTTTTTTACTCCGGTTTGGAGTTTTTCCACGTAAAAATCTTGCGTGTTATTTTATTTCCGCATTGGGTTTTTTATCGCAACGATTTTTGAGTGTTTATACGTTTACACCTATTCACCCCCCTCTAGGTGTTTCTTCCCCTATTTAGATCTATATTACATATAACCCAACAAGTGGTATCAGAGCGGGAATAGGGTTGTAAACAATGGTTGAAGGTGGAAACATCAATCGACCCCCTTTCTTTGATGGAACAAATTATGCGTACTGGAAAGTACGGATGAAAGCCTTTTTGATTTCCATCGACGAAAGGGTGTGGCAATCAATTGAATTAGGATGGTCTAATCCAACTGAAATTATCTCTGATGTTCGCACCTTAAAACCTAGGTCGAAATGGACCAAGGAAGAGTTAGATTCATCTTCTTATAATGGCAAGGGAATTAATGCTATTTTTAATGCCTTATCTCAAACTGAATTCTCTCGCGTCTCGGCATGTGAGACTGCGAAAGAAATCTGGGATGTTCTTCAGGTTACACATGAGGGAACTAACCTCGTGAAGATTCAGAAACTGCAAATGCTTACGAGCAAGTTTGACTCTATCTTGATGGCAGAAAATGAATCTTTCACGGACTACTATACACGATTGCAAGACATCGTAAACTCATGTGCTAACCTGGGAGAGAAGATTCCAGAATTTAAGGTTGTAAGAAAGATCTTAAGAACTCTTCCTGAACGATTTCGCCCAAAGGTTACAGCCATTGAAACTATTAAACACCCGGACGAAATGCGTGTAGAAGAATTAGTTGGTTCATTACAAACATATGAAATGACATTTACTACTAACAATTCTTCTGGAAAAGCATCCTCTTCTAAGTCTTCAGGTTATGCGTTGAAAACAACTAAGGAAGAAGACGCGGATACATCCTCCTCAGACGATGACGAGAACCTTTCTATGGAGGAATTTGAGAAGCAGCTCGCTCTCTTGACAAGGAAGTTTCGCCGCAACTTTCGAAGGGGTAATTCAAGTAAATCTCCATCCTTCGGAAAGTCGAACAAAGGCAAGGGTACTTCAAGTTACAAGTCAAGAAAGCAAGAGAAATTCTCAAAGGATAAGAAAAGTTCAGAGGGACAACTACAATGCTTCAAATGTCGAGGCTACGGCCACATTGCAACGAGTGTCCCAACAAGTATCCGGCAAAGAAGAAGGCGATGCAAGTCGTCACTTGGGATGACAACTCAACGTCAAATGAGTCGTCTTCAAGTGATGAAGAAAAGAGCACCACGGCATTCCACGCGTCCACATCTTCACCCTTCATGTGCTTTATGGCAAGTACGTCGAGTCATTGTCCAACTCCACTGTTGAAAAGATTGCAACGGACAACGAATCGGATGATTCGGAAGGTGAAGATTTTGCTCTAGCCTACCACAGACTTTTGAGGGATTCAAAGAAAGTGGCTAAGCAAAACAAGAGTTTGAGAGGGAGATTGCATGATCTCGAAGAAGAAGCAAAAAGGGCAACTTCTCTCTCAAACGCTCTTGAAGTGGAAAGGAAAAAATCTGATAAAAGTAAATGTTTCCCTTCAAGAGTCCAATGAGCTTTTTGAGAAGGAACATACAAATCTGGTGGATAAAGCGGATCACTTCTCAAAGCTCTACAACGAGGCTCGACAGGATAACCTGGAAATGACAAAGACCATTTTCCAACTCAAGGATGACTTGCAGCGATTCTCTTCAGGAATGAGTAAGTTGGATAGGCTTCTTGGTCTTGGTCAAACAAATCGGTTCGGCCTCGGGTACACTCAAACTGGAAACAGTCCAAGTTCGAGTGGGACAGTTTTTGTGCCTCAGTCGGTATCTCCTCCTCCGACACCGGAATACAAGACAAACAACGACAACAAACCTACTTCATCCTCTTTGGGATCGTCAAGATCTAAGGTATGTTTTCGTTGTGGTGTTTCAGGGTACATAAGAAGATATTGCAAGACGAGAGTCAAACGCTCACCTCAAACACCTCTTGCAATGACTACCACAAAGGTGATTCCTCAGAAATCAATTGCAAATCAATTGAAGGAAAAGAACCTTGGTAGTTTACCGCGCAAGACGACTTCATCAAGGAGCAGCAATCGTTTTAACAAGACGCTTTCACCTAGGCATATAACTTCACGACCATTACCGACGCATTCCAAAAAGGTCTGGGTGCGCAAAGGTGAAATCTTTCCTTGTCTTGTTACCAATGTTTCCTTGCATGCATATGATAGTTCGTCTTGGTATCTGGATAGCGGGTGTTCCCGTCACATGACCGGTGACAAAAATAGTTTTTAAAATCTTGAGAAAATCTCCGGAGGACTCGTTGTTTTCGGAGACGGTCGATCTTCCAAAATTGTTGGAAAAGGAATAGTAGCTATTCCAGATGGCCCGGTTCTAAATAATGTGTTATTTGTTGATGGTCTTAAGACTAACCTCATAAGCATAAGTCAACTTTGCGACAATAGTTTTTCAGTTAACTTTTCATCTGTTGAATGTGTTGTAACTGATAAGGACCATGTCTTCTTTTAAAAGGGGTAGATCTGAAAACAATTGCTATGTTGTTCCTAATAAAATTTCAGAAAAATGTAATCTAGTTTCTTTGATTAATGAAACAATTTGGCATGAAAGGCTAGGTCACATAAATTTTAAGGAACTTGCTAGAATTTCAAACAAGGACGTGGTCAAGGGGGTTCCAAAACTTCTATTTAAACAAAACATTGTGTGTGGTGGTTGCCAAAAGGGAAAACAGTCCAGGACTGCACACAAGAACTTGAACCACGTTGGTACAAAACGGCCTTTGGAACTTTTACACATGGATTTAATGGGGCCAGCTCGTCAACCATCTTTGGGAGGTAAATGGTATATTTTCTTGATGATTGATGATTTCTCTCGGTATTCTTGGGTAGCATTTTTAAAAGAGAAAGCTGATACTTTTGATTCTTTTCACGAGATTTGCCTTCGTATTATGAGTGAAAATAATGAAAAGATCATTCGTGTTAGAAGTGATAGAGGTGGAGAATTCGTTACTCTAAATTCATTGACTTTGCACTTCAAACGGTATTAAGCATGAATTCTCTGCACCCTATACACCTCAACAGAATGGTGTTGTCGAGCGCAAAAACAGGGTTGTTCAAGAGATGGCACGTGTTATGCTTCACAGCCGGAATTTACCGCTACATTTTTGGGCTGAAGCTGTGAACACTGCAATCTATGTAATTAATCGAGTTTATTTGCGCCCGGGAACGTTAAATACACCATATGAACTATGGTGTGGTAGAAAACCCAACATCAATATTTTCGCATCTTCGGAGTCGGTGTTACATTTTACGTGACCGTAAAAATCTTGGAAAGTTTGACTCTCGAAGTGACGAAGGGATATTCTTGGGGTATTCTACAAATAGTAGAGCATATCGAGTATTTAACTTGGAATCTAAGACGATCGTAGAATCTATAAATGTTAAAGTAGATGAAGCTTTTCACTTTGGATCTGGAAAATCTACCCTCGATATCTCTCTAGATGATGATTCACCGGCCATTGCATCTTCTCATAATAATACTTCCAATATTAATGATGCATCTAATGGTTCTTCAAGTTTATCTGATATGCAGGAATCATCTCATATACCTCCGAGTACTCCGTTTCAACAAACGCTACGAATCTCCAAGGATCATCCAGAATCGAATATTATTGGAGATCCACAAGAAGGAGTTAGAACTCGGAGGCAGTTGGTTTGTGGATTCGCTTGCTACGTATCTTTAATCGAACCAAAGAACATAGATGAAGCTCTTCAGGAATGACTACTGGATTAAAGCAATGCAGGAAGAGCTCCATCAATTTGAGCGAAACAAAATCTGAGAATTAACGAAGCCTCCAAGCAACATAATGTGATAGGTACCAAATGGATTTTCAAGAACAAGAAAAATGAGGATGGTACTATCATCAGGAACAAGGCACGATTAGTTGCTCAAGGCTACTCTCAAGTAGAAGGTATAGACTTTGATGAAACATTCGCCCCTGTAGCTAGACTCGAGTCCATTCGTATACTATTTGCTATTGCTTGTCATTTTAAAAATCAAATTATTTCAAATGGACGTTAAGAGCGACGTTTCTAAATGGGTTTTTAAATGAGGAAGTTTATGTGGCTCAACCGAAAGGTTTTGTAGACCATAAACAACCTAACCATGTTTTTCGGTTTGAAAAAGGCTCTTTACGGTCTGAAACAAGCACCGCGAGCATGGTACGAAAGGTTGACAAAGCACCTTTTGGAGAAGGGCTATACTCGAGGGGGAGCTGACAGGACTCTCTTTGTGAAGCATTATCAAGCAATTTCATTGTAGCACAAATCTATGTCGATGACATTGTATTTGGCGCAACAAGAGATAATGATGCTTCTAAATTCGCGGAGACCATGGAAAGCGAATTTGAGATGTCCATGATGGGCGGAATTGACTTATTTCCTTGGATTGCAAATTAACAAAATGATGAAGGTATTCACTTGAGTCAATCCAAGTATGCAATGGAGTTGGTTAAAAAGTTTGGACTTAGGAAAATTCGAAGGATTTCCCGACTCCAATGGGAACTATCCACAAGGGACTTGGAAGTGAATCACATAGTGAGAATGTAGACGAGAAACTGTATCGAAGTATGATTGGAAGTCTACTTTACCTCACGGCTAGTCGCCCGGATATATCCTTTAGTGTTAGGATTTGCGCGAGATATCAATCAGCACCAAAGGAGGTTCACCTGAAAGCGGTGAAAAGGATCATCCGGTACATCAAAGGATCAATTAATTTCGGAAATTGGTATCCTATGGAACTAGTTTGGATATTGTTGATACTCAGATGCCGATTGGGCAGGATCAGTGGATGATCGGAAAAGCACGAGTGGTGCATGCTTCTATCTTGGCCATTGCCTTGTTGCATGGCACAGTAAAAAGCAGAATTGCATAGCACTCTCGACTGCCGAAGCGGAATACATTTCAGCGGAAGTTGCTCAACCAACTCATTTGGATGAAAAGTGTGTGAGCGACTTCCGATTTCAGCATCTTCGTAACAAATTCTTTGTGACAACACAAGTGCAATAACATTTCTAAAAACCCTGTGTTGCACTCTAGAACAAAACATATTGAACTTAGATATCATTTTCTTAGAGAGCTAGTTGAATCAAATACTCTTCAACTTTCATATATTTCAACTGAGGATCAATTAGCTGACATTTTAACAAAACCTTTGGATCAAAAACGTTTTATTCATTTGCGAAAGCAATTGGAATGCTTTCCTTGAAATAAACTTCTTTTTGAAACCTTTGCTTAGGATAGGTTTTGTTTTTGTTTTGTTTTGTTCATTATCTATGTTGTACATAGGACATTAATTGAGCATAGATCATAATTGACTTTAATTGCATCTTTCGCACATTTAGAAATTTATTATGCTTTTGCCATCATAATATTTCACTGTTGCAATGATCATTTATGTTAATTAAATCATCTTTCTAAGTGATCAAAGTCAATTTCTCTCTCAATGATCTCTTGGTATAGTCATTATCTTATTTGACTGCTTAGTCGAGTATGAAATCGAGATCAATTTTTGGTTGAATACTTTATATCTTAAATAATTGATAGCCAATTGAGGGGGAGTCAAAGAAATGTAAAATGCTCAAAAGATGTGGAAAGAGTTACATCCCAATGAGGAGTGTGAAAACTACCACCACATGGAGGAAAGAGCTACCACCTCGGTCGTCCGAGTATTGTGTGCAGCTACCACATGTATACCAAGCATGGTTGTTCAATTTTTGATTAAGTAAAATGCATGTTGAAATACTTGACTCCGTCAAATTTCAAGGTTGGTATAAGGTGGGATTTTAAAGAAAGATGCTCAAAGAGCCACTCTCTTCAACAGATTGTCTAGATACATTATCTACCATATTTGGGATTTCAAACATCTATTGATCTTTGTATTTCATTTTCTTTACTGAATTGATGATTTGATAAAGGCATTACTCATAAGATCAAGTTAGATGTAATTGAAGGTGTTCAACTTTAAGGGATTTAATTTTTGTAAATTTCGTTTCATTTTTGGATATTATTGATAGATTTGGCATAATCTAATTCTGTTGTATGAAACGATGATTTTTGTTTAAAGTTGATACACATTTGTGCTTACATCTTTTTCTGGATTTTGAAAATTTTTCTAAA
>CM055062.1:5505279-5561810 GCA_029204045.2 Tillandsia leiboldiana
ATCGTTTTCTTTTAGTGGAGGGGTTGTGTTCCACGGGGTTTTATAGTTGTGATCCAGTCTGCTTTGTTACTTATCACACCGCTGCGGATTATGACGGTGAGCTTTCCTGTGTGGGTCGCCCTCGAGTTCCCCTCCGGAGGCCGGGGCCAGACAGTTATGGACAGTTTTGCTATCACATCGGCGCGGCTTATTTGCCCGATGATGAGGGCGGAGGGCAAGCAGGAATCTTTTATCAATCGGTGGGCTTATTGCCCGATGATGAGGGCGGTACAGATTGGGTCATCTGGGACGGTTGGGTTATTGTTGCATACGGTTATTCCAGTCTAGGACTGTATTTTAGAGGCATAGTAGTGGTAGATTTCCTTTCAGCAGTTTCATTTCTTACCACTCTTCTTTCCTTTTGGCCTCTAGTAGACCTAGTGGGGTGTCAGAGTTTGAGTTTTACCCACTAGGGGAGGCTACTGGTTACTAGTAGTTTCTCACCACCATTCTTCTTTCCTTTTTTCTTTCTCCTTGTTTTGCAGTGTCTTCTGCGGGTGCTGCTGGGCTTTCAGCGGCGGGTCGAGGAGAGAGGACGTTGAGTAGATAGATCTCGAGGCAGGATGAGCGGGTTAGTGGACTGTTGATGTACCCTGTTTCCTCAGACGGTTGTATTTTACAGTTGGGACTGGGCTTTCTGCCAGCAGTTGTATTTAAATTCGGTGAGCGCGAGAGACAGATGTATCATTTATACAGATGTATTGTATTTTATTTCCAGCTCAGTCTGAGATGTATTAGTTTAGTTCAGCTCTGTTTTTATTGCTCTTTTATTATTATCTCTTATATCTGAGCAGGTTTGGCGCTTCGTGTACGCGGAAATACCGTGTGCACGGCGGATCTGTAGACGGGCCGGGTTCCGGTTTACACCGGGGCGTGACAGCAACCACGTTACCGACTTCTTTCGGATTGACGTACCCACTTGAACTCCGACGATGCATCTAACTCCCAAGGTGCTCCTGATCGTTGACCAGGATCTACAAAAGATCTACTAAGTTAAAAACTAAAACACTACGTGACTCCAAGTCACGAATCACACAATCCAAAACCATCGAAAAATCGGTTTCATTTGATCGGAGTTCCCAAAACCCCATCAAAATTTTCGGCAACTCATCAGAACACTTCCAAATCCACGAAGTGCTCCGAAAGGTCCCAATATACACCGCAAGTCATTACGCTGCTCTGAAACACACCAATTTGGGTGCTCAGACAACAAACACAAGATCCACCCTAATAAATAATTTAAAAGTAACTAAGCCGTAATCGGGTTCCTAGAAATACCGATTCGGCCTCCGAAATACTTCGCCGCATTTGCTATCTTCCGAACGCATGAGATGGCGAGATCAACCACTAATAAGGCTTAGCGATGATTATGGGGCATTCACGTTGATCGGAAATACGAATCCCGCACGAAAATGACATTAAATCGACGAGTTTTGTCGATTAACGCACCAAATTTTAATTCCACCACACGAAAGCTATCGAGACCTTGGACGATTAGTCCAAAGGGTGGGGTCACGCTGCCCAAGGCAGTCCGCATGGCCGATTGTGATAAAAGCCCTTAATAAAATTCTAAGCACGTATTATATCGTAGAAATTACCAGTTTAGGGCCCGTTACCAAAATCCACGCACTTCGGAGACCAACCACAACGTAGGTTAATAGTGTATCGTTGTGTTGAAGCTCGGCTCACTGTCCATGAGCACAAGCGTGCCCTAGGAGCGCGCAAAGCTAGCCGAACTTCAATTTTTGATGTCGTAGGGTGCGATGTAGTCGAACACACAATCGGAGAATTGTCTCGAACTACAAACGAAGGTGAGACGGTTGTCCACGACACCTTTGGAGGACTGTGCTCACTTCCGCAGGTTGCCCGACCGGTGTCAAACTAGTGAAAAAAGTATGCCCGACCAAAAACTACACCAAGCTGGCTGGTTGGAGCAGCATGTCCACGCCCTTGGATGAAAAAAAAGCATAATATTATTTTTTTATAAATCAGAGTTAGAAATCTTATCCACAAGACCGAGGAGATCCGCCACGTGCATAAGGTATTCGGTTCCAAAACGCGATAGAGTGCAATTACCCTATACACGCACGGCTAAACATGTAGTGTACGGAATTTGAGTTGGCGTAGTTTCGTGAAAGGTTCAAGTCTTGAAGATTGAAGGTGAAGAAGGTTGGATCATTTAACTCAATCTCAAGAAAGAAGAATTCAAAAGGATCAGGTATGTTTAACTAAAGATTTTTGGTGATCCGAATACTTCTTGTAGTGTAGAAACACTGGAAGATTTTTAATTGCATAAAAATCAAAACTGGTGTTCGGACATGTTCAGGATCCGGATCAGAGCCAGCATCCGGATCCCGAAGGTTGTTGTTTCATAATTATTCAATCCGGATCGCAGCAGCATTCACGATCCGGATCCCGAACGTTGAGTTTTCTGAATTGTAATATGAACGATCCGGATCAGCATTCCGATCCGATCCCGAACGATTGTTTTTCTGGAAAACGTGCTTTCTTGCTACTGCAATCCGGATCGCAAATCCGATCCGGATCGCCGTCCGTAAAAATTCCAGAAATGAAATGTTAGGTTTTGATTCTTATCTCCTTCCTAGGGTTTCTAACCTATAAATAGACCCTATGACTCTTTTTCTAGGGTTAATCCAGAAAGAAGGAAAATAGCCGTCATAATCAAATATCATTTTATACGGCCTAGATCCACATATAGAGAAGAAAGGAAATCATTAGAGAATACTCTATGTTTCTTCATCTATATTGATTAGTTTGATTCTAGGTTTTCATACTCACATCTTGAGTTGAATCAAACTAATGAATACTTAGATGGTATTTCGATCTATCTTTGATCTAAGTATTCGGCGGATCATCACCACCAAAAACAACGATTTACCCCAAAATCGGCGCGTGGATTCGCGTGTCCTTGTGGATTCAAGGTTCAACCGCTCTCGTGGATTCGGAGCGAGGCACGTTCGTGGGATTCGAAGGGTGCTATTGGGTGAAGACCGTGGATTCGGTCGGACGTCGTGGATTCGACGTTGGACACCGTGGATTCGGGCGTTGGGCGCAGATCGTGGATTCGAGAAGCGTCGTGGAGCGAGCGGAGAAGATCCTCTAGGAGCGTATGGAAAAGGTTAGAGTCGTAAGTGTGTACGGTAAATCACCTTGTACGTGTTTTAATTCTAGTGGATTTCGCCGTGTTATCGGTCCCGTGGTTTTTTACTCCGGTTTGGAGTTTTTTCCACGTAAAAATCTTGCGTGTTATTTTTATTTCCGCATTGGGTGTTTTATCGCAACGATTTTTGAGTGTTTATACGTTTACACCTATTCACCCCCCTCTAGGTGTTTCTTCCCCTATTTAGATCTATATTACATATAAACCCAACAAGTGGTATCAGAGCGGGAATAGGGTTGTAAACAATGGTTGAAGGTGGAAACATCAATCGACCCCCTTTCTTTGATGGAACAAATTATGCGTACTGGAAAGTACGGATGAAAGCCTTTTTGATTTCCCATCGACGAAAGGGTGTGGCAATCAATTGAATTAGGATGGTCTAATCCAACTGAAATTATCTCTGATGTTCGCACCTTAAAACCTAGGTCGAAATGGACCAAGGAAGAGTTAGATTCATCTTCTTATAATGGCAAGGGAATAATGCTATTTTTAATGCCTTATCTCAAACTGAATTCTCTCGCGTCTCGGCATGTGAGACTGCCGAAAGAAATCTGGGATGTTCTTCAGGTTACACATGAGGGAACTAACCTCGTGAAGATTCAGAAACTGCAAATGCTTACGAGCAAGTTTGACTCTATCTTGATGGCAGAAAAATGAATCTTTCACGGACTACTCTACACGATTGCAAGACATCGTAACTCATGTGCTAACCTGGGAGAGAAGATTCCAGAATTTAAGGTTGTAAGAAAGATCTTAAGAACTCTTCCTGAACGATTCTCGCCCAAAGGTTACAGCCATTGAAACTATTTAAACACCCGGACGAAATGCGTGTAGAAGAATTAGTTGGTTCATTACAAACATATGAAATGACATTTACTACTAACAATTCTTCTGGAAAAGCATCCTCTTCTAAGTCTTCAGGTTATGCGTTGAAACAACTAAGGAAGAAGACGCGGATACATCCTCCTCAGACGATGACGAGAACCTTTCTATGGAGGAATTTGAGAAGCAGCTCGCTCTCTTGACAAGGAAGTTTCGCCGCAAACTTTCGAAGGGGTAATTCAAGTAATCTCCATCCTTCGGAAAGTCGAACAAAGGCAAGGGTACTTCAAGTTACAAGTCAAGGAAAGCAAGAGAAATTCTCAAAGGATAAGAAAAGTTCAGAGGGACAACTACAATGCTTCAAATGTCGAGGCTACGGCCACATTGCAACGGAGTGTCCCCAACAAGTATCCGGCAAAGAAGAAGGCGATGCAAGTCGTCACTTGGGATGACAACTCAACGTCAAATGAGTCGTCTTCAAGTGATGAAGAAAAGAGCACCACGGCATTCCACGCGTCCACATCTTCACCCTTCATGTGCTTTATGGCAAGTACGTCCGAGTCATTGTCCAACTCCACTGTTGAAAAGATTGCAACGGACAACGAATCGGATGATTCGGAAGGTGAAGATTTTGCTCTAGCCTACCACAGACTTTTGAGGGATTCAAAGAAAGTGGCTAAGCAAAACAAGAGTTTGAGAGGGAGATTGCATGATCTCGAAGAAGAAGCAAAAAAGGGCAACTTCTCTCTCAAACGCTCTTGAAGTGGAAAGGAAAAATCTGATAAAAGTAAATGTTTCCCTTCAAGAGTCCAATGAGCTTTTTGAGAAGGAACATACAAATCTGGTGGATAAAGCGGATCACTTCTCAAAGCTCTACAACGAGGCTCGACAGGATAACCTGGAAATGACAAAGACCATTTTCCAACTCAAGGATGACTTGCAGCGATTCTCTTCAGGAATGAGTAAGTTGGATAGGCTTCTTGGTCTTGGTCAAACAAATCGGTTCGGCCTCGGGTACACTCAAACTGGAAACAGTCCAAGTTCGAGTGGGACAGTTTTGTGCCTCAGTCGGTATCTCCTCCTCCGACACCGGAATACAAGACAAACAACGACAACAAACCTACTTCATCCTCTTTGGGATCGTCAAGATCTAAGGTATGTTTTCGTTGTGGTGTTTCAGGGTACATAAGAAGATATTGCAAGACGAGAGTCAAACGCTCACCTCAAACACCTCTTGCAATGACTACCACAAAGGTGATTCCTCAGAAATCAATTGCAAATCAATTGAAGGAAAAGAACCTTGGTAGTTTTACCGCGCAAGACGACTTCATCAAGGAGCAGCAATCGTTTTAACAAGACGCTTTCACCTAGGCATATAACTTCCGACCATTACCGACGCATTCCAAAAAGGTCTGGGTGCGCAAAGGTGAAATCTTTCCTTGTCTTGTTACCAATGTTTCCTTGCATGCATATGATAGTTCGTCTTGGTATCTGGATAGCGGGTGTTCCCGTCACATGACCGGTGACAAAAATAGTTTTTAAAATCTTGAGAAAATCTCCGGAGGACTCGTTGTTTTCGGAGACGGTCGATCTTCCAAAATTGTTGGAAAAGGAATAGTAGCTATTCCAGATGGCCCGGTTCTAAATAATGTGTTATTTGTTGATGGTCTTAAGACTAACCTCATAAGCATAAGTCAACTTTGCGACAATAGTTTTTCAGTTAACTTTTCATCTGTTGAATGTGTTGTAACTGATAAGGACCATGTCTTCTTTTTAAAAGGGGTTAGATCTGAAAACAATTGCTATGTTGTTCCTAATAAAATTTCAGAAAAATGTAATCTAGTTTCTTTGATTAATGAAACAATTTGGCATGAAAGGCTAGGTCACATAAATTTTAAGGAACTTGCTAGAATTTCAAACAAGGACGTGGTCAAGGGGGTTCCAAAACTTCTATTTAAACAAAACATTGTGTGTGGTGGTTGCCAAAAGGGAAAACAGTCCAGGACTGCACACAAGAACTTGAACCACGTTGGTACAAAACGGCCTTTGGAACTTTTACACATGGATTTAATGGGGCCAGCTCGTCAACCATCTTTGGGAGGTAAATGGTATATTTTCTTGATGATTGATGATTTCTCTCGGTATTCTTGGGTAGCATTTTTAAAAGAGAAAGCTGATACTTTTGATTCTTTTCACGAGATTTGCCTTCGTATTATGATTGAAAATAATGAAAAGATCATTCGTGTTAGAAGTGATAGAGGTGGAGAATTCGTTAACTCTAAATTCATTGACTTTTGCACTTCAAACGGTATTAAGCATGAATTCTCTGCACCCTATACACCTCAACAGAATGGTGTTGTCGAGCGCAAAAACAGGGTTGTTCAAGAGATGGCACGTGTTATGCTTCACAGCCGGAATTTACCGCTACATTTTTGGGCTGAAGCTGTGAACACTGCAATCTATGTAATTAATCGAGTTTATTTGCGCCCGGGAACGTTAAATACACCATATGAACTATGGTGTGGTAGAAAACCCAACATCAAATATTTTTCGCATCTTCGGGAGTCGGTGTTACATTTTACGTGACCGTAAAAATCTTGGAAAGTTTGACTCTCGAAGTGACGAAGGGATATTCTTGGGGTATTCTACAAATAGTAGAGCATATCGAGTATTTAACTTGGAATCTAAGACGATCGTAGAATCTATAAATGTTAAAGTAGATGAAGCTTTTCACTTTGGATCTGGAAAATCTACCCTCGATATCTCTCTAGATGATGATTCACCTGCCATTGCATCTTCTCATAATAATACTTCCAATATTAATGATGCATCTAATGGTTCTTCAAGTTTATCTGATATGCAGGAATCATCTCATATACCTCCGAGTACTCCGTTTCAACAAACGCTACGAATCTCCAAGGATCATCCAGAATCGAATATTATTGGAGATCCACAAGAAGGAGTTAGAACTCGGAGGCAGTTGGTTTGTGGATTCGCTTGCTACGTATCTTTAATCGAACCAAAGAACATAGATGAAGCTCTTCAGGATGACTACTGGATTAAAGCAATGCAGGAAGAGCTCCATCAATTTGAGCGAAACAAAATCTGAGAATTAACGAAGCCTCCAAAGCAACATAATGTGATAGGTACCAAATGGATTTTCAAGAACAAGAAAATGAGGATGGTACTATCATCAGGAACAAGGCACGATTAGTTGCTCAAGGCTACTCTCAAGTAGAAGGTATAGACTTTGATGAAACATTCGCCCCTGTAGCTAGACTCGAGTCCATTCGTATACTATTTGCTATTGCTTGTCATTTTAAAATCAAATTATTTCAAATGGACGTTAAGAGCGCGTTTCTAAATGGGTTTTTAAATGAGGAAGTTTATGTGGCTCAACCGAAAGGTTTTGTAGACCATAAACAACCTAACCATGTTTTTCGTTTGAAAAGGCTCTTTACGGTCTGAAACAAGCACCGCGAGCATGGTACGAAAGGTTGACAAAGCACCTTTTGGAGAAGGGCTATACTCGAGGGGGAGCTGACAGGACTCTCTTTGTGAAGCATTATCAAAGCAATTTCATTGTAGCACAAATCTATGTCGATGACATTGTATTTGGCGCAACAAGAGATAATGATGCTTCTAAATTCGCGGAGACCATGGAAAGCGAATTTGAGATGTCCATGATGGGCGAATTGACTTATTTCCTTGGATTGCAAATTAAACAAAATGATGAAGGTATTCACTTGAGTCAATCCAAGTATGCAATGGAGTTGGTTAAAAAGTTTGACTTAGAAAATTCGAAGGATTTTCCGACTCCAATGGGAACTAGCCACAAGGGACTTGGAAGTGAATCACATAGTGAGAATGTAGACGAGAAACTGTATCGAAGTATGATTGGAAGTCTACTTTACCTCACGGCTAGTCGCCCGGATATATCCTTTAGTGTTAGGATTTGCGCGAGATATCAATCAGCACCAAAGGAGGTTCACCTGAAAGCGGTGAAAAGGATCATCCGGTACATCAAAGGATCAATTAATTTCGGAAATTGGTATCCTATGGGAACTAGTTTGGATATTGTTGGATACTCAGATGCCGATTGGGCAGGATCAGTGGATGATCGGAAAAGCACGAGTGGTGCATGCTTCTATCTTGGCCATTGCCTTGTTGCATGGCACAGTAAAAAGCAAAATTGCATAGCACTCTCGACTGCCGAAGCGGAATACATTTCAGCGGGTAGTTGTTCAACCCAACTCATTTGGATGAAAAGTGTGTTGAGCGACTTCCGGATTTCAGCATCTTCGGTAACAATTCTTTGTGACAACACAAGTGCAATTAACATTTCTAAAAACCCTGTGTTGCACTCTAGAACAAAACATATTGAACTTAGATATCATTTTCTTAGAGAGCTAGTTGAATCAAATACTCTTCAACTTTCATATATTTCAACTGAGGATCAATTAGCTGACATTTTAACAAAACCTTTGGATCAAAAATGTTTTATTCATTTGCGAAAAGCAATTGGAATGCTTTCCTTGAAATAAACTTCTTTTTGAAACCTTTGCTTAGGATAGGTTTTGTTTTTGTTTTGTTTTGTTCATTATCTATGTTTGTACATAGGACATTAATTGAGCATAGATCATAATTGACTTTAATTGCATCTTTTCGCACATTTAGAATTTTATTATGCTTTTGCCATCATAATATTTCACTGTTGCAATGATCATTTATGTTAATTAAATCATCTTCTAAGTGATCAAAGTCAATTTCTCTTTCAATGATCTCTTGGTATAGTCATTATCTTATTTGACTGTTTAGTCGAGTATGAAATCGAGATCAATTTTTGGTTGAATACTTTATATCTTAAATAATTGATAGCCAATTGAGGGGGAGTCAAAGAAATGTAAAATGCTCAAAAGATGTGGAAAGAGTTACATCCCAATGAGGAGTGTGAAAACTACCACCACATGGAGGAAAGAGCTACCACCTCGGTCGTCCGAGTATTGTGTGCAGCTACCACATGTATACCAAGCATGGTTGTTCATTTTTTGATTAAGTAAAATGCATGTTGAAATACTTGACTCCGTCAAATTTCAAGGTTGGTATAAGGTGGGATTTTAAAGAAAGATACTCAAAGAGCCACTCTCTTCAACAGATTGTCTAGATAAATTATCTACCATATTTGGGATTTCAAACATCTATTGATCTTTGTATTTCATTTTCTTTACCGAATTGATGATTTGATAAAGGCATTACTCATAAGATCAAGTTAGATGTAATTGAAGGTGTTCAACTTTAAGGGATTTAATTTTTGTAAATTCTCGTTTCATTTTGGATATTATTGATAGATTTGGCATAATCTAATTCTTGTTGTATGAAACGATGATTTTTGTTTAAAGTTGATACACAATTGTGCTTACATACTTTTTCTGGATCTTATGAAATTTTTCTAAATTTTTCTGAAGAAAAAGTTGGAGCCGATCCGGATCGGGCAAGCTGATCCGGATCCCGAACGCAGGCTTCTTCCTGCGGCTGGCCGATCCGGATCGAAATCTCGATCCGATCCGGATCACGGCTAGGGTTTTAATAAGAACAAGAGGGTTTTAATTTCTTTTACCTTAATCTTTTGTTCTCAAGTCTCTAGAGCCTCTCTCTCTAGAACTGTTGCACCTTGGAGCTTTCCAAACTCAAGTTCTTCGAATACAAGTAAGTTTTATTGATCAAAATCCCGTTCTTCACAGTTTTTCTCTATTTTCTTCAAAACGTGATGAGATTTTTCTATCTTTTTCGTTTTTGAATGGTTTTTGGTCAAATTTCTTTTGAAATAAGAACTCTGGGTAGATTAGTTTTGATTATATGCTAGGTATTCTCCTGATTAACGGATTTTTAGGCTTCGATTTCTAAAAATTTCGGTTTTAGGGCATATAATAAGGATTTTCGAAAATCATGCAATTGATCTATTTTTAAAAGTCCTTTTGCAAAACTAATTTGATTCTTAGTCTCTCTACATGATTATGATTGTTTGGGTACAATTTTTCAAATCTTTGAAAATTAACAATTTATCATGTGTTCTTGAGTTGGTCTTCACATGATACATTTTTCACTAGCAATCAAAATGGTGATCACTTGGATTATTTTTCTACTTGCTGCCATGGTACATGTCAAGGATACTGCCAAGCCTAAGAAGGCTAAGAAAGCGAAGAAGACTAAGGATGATTCTGACACTGAATCAGAGACGGAGTCGATTGACTGGGATAACATCGAAATCGAGGGAACTGTCCCCATTATCTCCAAAGGGAAAGCCCCTGCTGAAACCTCAAAGGCTCCGGCCACTGCAGCTGAAAAAGGGAAAGCGCCAATGGAACCAAGTCCAATTGGAACAAAAAGAAAAACCGGTGCAAGAAAAAGAGGCAGTGCTCAGGGAATTACCATTGAGGAACCAGTTGCTAGACAGCCTTCTCCACAATACTTCATCAGCTCCGCAAGAATCAAGGATTTTGAGAAGAGGGAATGCATTGGCGAGAGACATGTCAATGTCAAACCAATGAAGGAACGATCTGCAGTCTTTGGGATTCTGTTTGACCAAGTTGGTCTTGCCCAAATTTGCAACTTCCTTGAGACTACTGGGTACTGTCCACACTCAGTTCGAATGTTTTATCAGAACGCTGCAAGTCTAATTGATCACGTTGATGGACGTCGAGAATTTCACACTTTGGTTAAAAATATCAAAATCAAAGTCACACCCCAACTGGTTGGAGATGTGCTAGGTATGACAGCCAGAGCTGATGGACTCCATTACCTAAAAACTCAAAGCTTCAACGACAACTCCTGGAGAGTTGTAGTTAATGAAATTTGTGTTCCGAATACTTTGTCAACCGGAAATTCTATTTTATCTAAAGAGCTTCGACCAGAGTATCGGTATATAAACTTCATTGTCTGCTACAACATTCTTCCCAACATGAATACGAAGGTTCTTCGATGGGACAGGATGTTATTCCTTTATCTTCTTGGAAACCCGGCCGCATTGATGGGAGCAAACTTGAATATTCCTTATCTCATTTGGTCAAGGATGGCGCGGTATGTGGAACACTCTCACCCCACGGAGAGACTACCATATCCAATGATAATCATGCGCATCCTCAAAAAGTTTAAAGTCGATACAAGCGCGAGCTCATACATGTACAGTTTGGGCACCATTAATGAGACAACAATTGTGAAGTCTCTCTCGACGAAGCCAGATGATCCCATAATACCTCCTCACCGCCAACGAGGACAACAACACCAAGCAACAACCTCTACACCAGCAGCACAACCAGCACCTCCATCAACGTCTGATGATGATGCATCGGTTAGCTCAATCTTTAAGGAACAACAGCGACTCTCAAACGAGCAAGAACGCATGGCTACTGATTTCGCTGAAATGAGAGAGGATATCAAAGAAGTTAAGAAGGAACAAGCTTCTATGAACAAACGGATCAAGAAAATGTTTCAGAAGCTTGGGTGTATCAGCTCCGACGACTCTGCATAAACTTTTGTTTCTAATCTTTCTTTTGCAGGTTTTTAAGCTTTTGTTATTATTCAGCTCTCACGTTTCTTTATTCTGATCTATTTAACTCTCCTTAAAATTTTTGTAATTTTGGCTTTGTTTGTGACAAAAAGGGGGAGAGAGTTTAGAGAGAACTTGAACAATGATTGAACAATGATGAATGCTAAATGTGTGAACATCAAGGTAAGTATCACTTCAACTTTGACTTTGGTGAAGGGTAAGTATCACAACTTTGGTTTTTATCTTGTGATTTGTTGCATGTTCCTACTAACTATTCGACTAACTATTTGGACATGTATTATTACTAACAAGTTGTTTGATTACTAACAAAGCAAAGTTATGACATTTGGAATTTTATTGCTTAGAAGATATGTCAATGTTTGATTGTGATCTTATTACATATCTGAATTATTCAATGTCATGGTAAGCATAAACTCTATCTCTGTTAGGTTTTGAATGCTAAATATTCTTGAGATATCTAACGATCACTTTTTGTCAAGAATGATTTCTTTGTGCAGAGAGTACAGATGTCTAAGTCTAGAGTCTGTTTTAGGAGTTTATATCTTATGTTTTTAAATTTTTGGATCTCCATTGTAAATTTTTGTTGTATGGTGATAGCAACAAAGATATCTTTTTGAATTTTTTTTAGTGGATCTGTGTTTTGTCACGAAACCGCCAAAGGGGGAGATTGTTACGGAATTTGAGTTGGCATAGTTTCGTGAAAGGTTCAAGTCTTGAAGATTGAAGGTGAAGAAGGTTGGATCATTTAACTCAATCTCAAGAAAGAAGAATTCAAAAGGATCAGGTATGTTTAACTAAAGATTTTTGGTGATCCGAATACTTCTTGTAGTGTAGAAACACCTGGAAGAATTTTTAACTGCATAAAAATAAAAAACTGGTGTTCGGACATGTTCAGGATCCGGATCAGAGCCAGCAGTCCGGATCCCGAAGGTTGTTGTTTCATACATTACTTCAATCCGGATCGCAGCATCTCACGATCCGGATCCCGAACGTTGAGTTTTCTGAATTGTATGAACGATCCGGATCAGGCATTCCGATCCGGATCCCGAACGATTGTTTTTCTGGAAACCGTCTTTCTTGCTACTGCAATCCGGATCGCCCAAATCCGATCCGGATCGCCGTCCGTAAAAATTCCAGAAATGTTAGGTTTTTGATTCTTATCTCCTTCCTAGGGTTTCTAACCTATAAATAGACCCTATGATTCATTTTTCTAGGGTAAAGCCGATAATCCAAGAAGAAGGAAAATAGCCGTCATAATCAAATATCATTTTTATACGGCCTAGATCCACATATAGAGAAGAAAGGAAATCATTAGATAATACTCTATGTTTCTTCATCTATATTGATTAGTTTGATTCTAGGTTTTCATACTCACATCTTGAGTTGAATCAAACTAACGAATACTTAGATGGTATTTCCTATCTATCTTTGATCTAAGTATTCGGCGGATCATCACCACCCAAAAAACAACGATTTACCCCAAAATCGGCGCGTGGATTCGCGTGTCCTTGTGGATTCAAGGTTCAACCGCTCTCTTGGATTCGGAGCGAGGCACGTTCGTGGATTCGAAGGGTGCTATTGGGTGAAGACCGTGGATTCGGTCGGACGTCGTGGATTCGACGTTGGACGCCGTGGATTCGGCGTTGGGCGCAGATCGTGGATTCGAGAAGCGTCGTGGAGCGAGCGGAGAAGATCCTCTAGGAGCGTATGGAAAAGGTTGAGTCGTAAGTGTGTACGGTAAATCACCTTGTACGTGTTTTAATTCTAGTGGATTTCGCCGTGTTATCGGTCCCGTGGTTTTTTACTCCGGTTTGGAGTTTTTCCACGTAAAAATCTTGCGTGTTATTTTTACTTCCGCATTGGGTTTTTTATCGCAACGATTTTTGAGTGTTTATACGTTTACACCTATTCACCCCCCTCTAGGTGTTTCTTCCCCTATTTAGATCTATATTACATATAACCCAACATGTAGAACAGTGCAACATATGTAAATCTCAGAGCTACTAAACAAAAGGATAATCATAATAAATAAAATAATTAAGTCATCCCCTACGATAATTCAGATAAAAAAAGTAGAAAATCCATCTAACTAATCAAGATCAATAACATGGTCGGCTCTATCAATCTCGTCGAACGGTCCTCACGACATCGTCCTCTATCCCACAACTTGAAGTACCTAGAAAAGGTGCAACTACAACGGTGTGAGACGCGACTGAATGTATCCCAGTGGGTACAACGAGCCAGAGACAAGCAAGTCGTACCTACTGGTATACTATAAGCAATATGGACGAGAAATAACCATATATATTAGCAGGTGATATCAAGTAAAATCAACAATAACCACATATATGATCAGCAGGTATGTAATGACAAAAACAACATATACAAGCAGTAGTATCGCCAGGTAAGGAATGAACATATATAATCCATATAATTTGAAATATGAACCAAATGTTGATCATCATATGAAACCAACAAATATAAACCATAAGCAAGTATATTAATCAGCGAAACCCAATCAACATATCTGAGTATAGTACGGTACAATCAGTGAAATTGAAATACAAATAGAGTGACGATCACAAATCATGTAGCATGAAAAGCAATAGCAAGAATCAGGTACTACTTGTATCATGCCAATATGAAAAATAACTAGCATCAATGGTATGCAAACACAAAAATAACTGAAGTACAATAACAATGTATCAATCACTGGAATCACCAGGTACCCAATCTGTGCCACTATTGGACACAAGGACCTTAGGCTAATGCCATGATCGGCACATATCAGATGACATATAAACCTGCATCCACTCGGTGCTATTTGGGGCTCACGGGTCAAATAAACAACTCTACCCGTAAAGAACACCAATGAGGGGATCAATCCACAAGCGTATGTGACATGTACAGCTAGTGCTATGGCGATCATAATGATCGATGATGCTCAAGCTCGCGGTCTAGAGACCGAAAAGACGACAATAAGCCGAGAAATTTTCAATCGGGATCACAAGAACTATATACACATATCAAAGACTCACTGTCCAACAATCGATAATCAACACAATGTCAAGAAACTCTCAACCAAGGACATCATAAATCACAGTGAAAACACAACCCAAGAGGGTAAATCGAGACTACATCTCTAAGAGTCACAAACACCTACTCTACGAGTCATGCAATGACAATCAAACCAAAGTGAACAAGAATCAGTCGACGGTGTCATGAGTAAGTGATATCAGTCAAACACAAAGTGACATAAGTACATGAACAGATATATACTAATATGATGACCAAAATCCTAAATAAGCAATGGCAAAAAATCAGGATGATAGGATAGTATAAGATCAGACATCTACTATCCATCAGGCGTGGTCGCAATCACAGATATATATATATATATATATATATATATATATATATATATATATATATATATATATATATATATATATATATGATGACGTATGCATGTGGGTGAGATCAAAATATCATGCTAGTGGTCAAGTATAGAATCAAATGTCACGATAATAACCAAAGGCGGGATCAAAGTATCCAATGTCAACTATGTAGGGACGCAAAGATAGGTGAAAGATATAACCATACAAGTATAGGACAAGTATCAAGTGAGAGATCAAAGGGTCCAATCGAATATAGTACCTAGTAAGATTTAACTATGCTAATGTCTGGATCAAAGTACCCACCTGAATGACGACTGTTCGAGTCCACGACTCTGCCAATGTGTCTAGGCGCCAAGGGAACCTAGGCATAATGTATCACATTTTAAAAATCTCTTCAAGTCAACTAAACTAACCGACACGCTTAGCACTCCACTAAAGTGCATCGCAATATACTTGGAGTATCGGTTCTATAACCAACCACCAACGACTCGACCATCTACTGAGCCAGCTCGATCAGAGTCCAACAGGATCCACAGTGACTGACAACTCTTTGCGATCCTAAGTCGCTAATACATAATCCAAACAATAATCAGAACATCGGTTTCTTTAACCAATTTTTCGAACTATGCGATAAGCATCACTAAGGCCACCAAGAATCAACAAGTTCTCCGAAATGTTTCAAAATGTGCCTTAGGTTTCAATGGATCACACGCTATCCCAAAATATCAATAATTTTGACGTTGGGCCAGCCGTACAACAAATGCACCTAAACAGAATACCTACGTCCTAAAATTCGCCAACTTGGTTCACAGGATGCCCATTTTGGCACCGGAACCACCCGCAGCCCTCTCGTTGCAACCAGAGGTGTCAAACCTCACCAAATTACTAGAAAATGAAGTCTATTAACTACTTCGAACATCATCAACCCGCGCGACATGATTCCGAGTTCGGTATTGCCTGGAATGTCGTTTTCGGGTCTAGTTCAACCCATAAGTGCTTTGAAATGCTCCGGACATCATTCAACTATCCCCACTATCCTAGGACACTCCTTTTTAAATGCCGAGATAGCCGCATGCCAAGTGGCGCAAGTCGGGCATGTAAAAGTACAAAACTCGCTCCACTGGATACAAAAAAAAGTGACGATTTGGCACCAGAACCCACCGTAAGTCCACTGGTCATCACAGAACATTGAGGGGATGACCTAAACTTAGACAAGGATAGATCTAGAGCCCTCACGGTGTTCAAACATAATTCCTAAATGAATCGGGTCGATAATTTGCCAAAAACTGTACCGGAAACTCAATTGTTGCTCCGAAAAGAACATATGGACTTTGGACGATTAGTCCGAAGGTCATATACTGCCCGTGCACACTGCCCAAGGTAGCACAAGTGTTCTACTAGCATGCAAACCCCCACAATATACAATTATTGCATAATTTATGCTAAAAGCAAAATTTTTATGGACTTATTACATTCGACTCCGTATTTTGAATCAAATTAACATCGCTGGGTCAAAAGTCTCGACGTTTGGAATCCTGTGCTTGCTGTCTGGAGTGAAGTGGTTCATCAAAAAGTGTATCAAGTCTACTTATATTACTGATTTTGACATTTTCAGAACCGACGTTGCACCAACAATGAACGAGGACAGCTTTGACCACAACAAAGTGGAGCACGACACTCCCCGAGCCTTCAAGTTACCAGTACTTACCATCGGGATAGTCGCCAGAGTTGTCCATTGCCGGAACAGGGAGAATATCCTCTCCAACTTCAGCCCACTACTAGAATAGGAGCAACAACAATAGGGGACTCTCCCTAGAGGCAACCAGAGAGAAGCTCTGGCCAGAGGACGTCGAGTCCGACGTGTGGGAGCCAAAGGGGGCGGCGGCTGGCGCTGCAGGAAAGCCCGCAGGCCGCTAGGGCATCCTCGGGCCCAACTTGGGCCTGAGCACTAGAGGCAGCCTGGGGTCCTTGGGGTGGCTCCGGCGGGGTGCCCGGAGCTGCAAAGGACCGGCGGGAACGTGAGGAGGGGCGGTGGTGTTGTATGCTCGCGAAGGCATCATCTTGGTCTCTACTTGAGCTCGATCCCTAGCAGCGCTCATGGTTGGTTGGGGCATTTTCGGTGAGGTCCACAGGGTCTGCCAGAGATGGCAGGAGGGCGACAACAGCGCTGGATCCAGAGAAGAGGCCCAAGCTAGGGCATACTCGAGCTCTGCTGGGTTCAAGGTCTCCTGGCGGCAGAGGGGCGGGTCGAGACGGTGTCGCCAGAGGCCCAGGAGGTGGCGGCAGTGGTTTGGCGGGGGCGCAACTCTCTTTGGTTGCTTCGATTCCATGTTCACCTAAAGGGAAGAGAGAAGGAGAAAGAAATAGAGAGATCTAGTTTTGTCTAGGCTACGTGTGGTGTCCCAAATTCCCATGCGACTTGACTGTGTGGTCGACGACGAGAAAATATCTATTTTTGGTGTAGCGAGTTCGTTGCACGTCAAACAGATACCAAAAACGGACTCAGCGTGCGAAAATAGTCAAAATCGACTATTTTCGAGCTAAACGGGCCTACTGGGCCCATTTTGGAGGAGGGCCGGTTCACAGCCCATGACAGGTGCACCGGGACCAGCGAAGTCCCGAGCGGGCCACGTGGCGCAGCTAGATTGGCCGGGCCGCATGCGTTGTGCCACGATCGGCCCGGGCGGGCCACATGGCAGCGCGCCATTGGCTGGCGCGCGAACCCGGCAAACCCGGCATGTCGTACGCTGCGTGCTCCCCGCCGTGCACTCCGCTACCACATGGCGCGCCCCGATTGGCGGCGCCAACCACCGCGCGGACGCGGGGCGCACGGAGCGCGGACGTGGGCACGTGGCATGATCCGGTGCTTCTGGACGCTGCGCGGAGGCCGCACGGATGCGTGCCACGCGTCTCGGGCGCGGTACTGTGCGGATCGGGCGCCCAGTTTCTCCCCTTGATCCGAAATGGATTTTTTTTAGGATTTGGCTATAAATAGCCCCATTTGAGCAGCTATTTGGGATTTTTGGGAAATTTCTCTTGGGACCTCCTTCGACAGAGAGCAAGTTCAACAAGTCTTCTTCACTTCTAGGGCTTTTGGTGGATTTTTGGAGGTCGTTTCATCAGCTTCTTCCTCGATTCCGTGAGCTTTGACGGTCCTTCGATTGCGGTTTTCTTCGTCGACCTTTCTTCTGCGGACTCCCCTGGGCTTATCCTTTGGAATTTCAAGATAAAATTTCAGGAGGATCTTTACGAGAGGTAGGCCTTCTACTTTGGTACTCATCATTCCTCTTCATTTTGAGTTTTTATGGGGTTTCTCGCAGCATCTTTAGACCCCAATTTTGTTGTTGCATTTTCTAGACAACGTGGAGTTTTTATGCATTTTCTCGGCTTTCGGTTGGCAAATTTGAGGGTTTAAGGACTCGATCTCTATCTAGACTTCGAGAGGAACGTAGCCGCACCTTTCTTGGATTTTTTTGAAGTCATTTCAAAGGTGAACGTTTCCTATCTTTGGAGCTCTATGACAAGGATTTGATGCTGAAATCTGTATTTGAACTCATCGTGACATTCGGCGTTATATTTCAGTTTTTGTTGGGATTTTGGGTTGTTGCTGAGAAAGTAAAAGTTGGAACTCTTTCTTACGATCAAGGTGAGCATCTTTATTTTTGGTTTCGGGTGAAAATTGTGTATGGCTTGGGTTCTACACACTGTTGATGCGCACGCTGAATTTTGTAGTGGACCGTTTGGGCAGCACTTGGTATTTTGAGCACCGCCGTTTATCCGGAAGGAGTTATTTAGAGTTTCTTGATTCGTTGGAACCGTGAGAGCCTAAGGAACATGCATGTCTAGTTTCGGCTAGATCGGACCCCGGATCATCTCATTTCAGGTGGGTTGGATTTCTTCCAAAATTAGTGTGCGACGTACTAATTCTATGTCGTAGTATGCATGCATGTTAAGTTAAGTACTCATTTTTTGTGGACTAAGATGCAAGCATGTATGATAGAATTAACAAATTGATTATTACTTGTGATAACAAAATATTAGAATCTTGACTAGCACCCTGTCATATGTTTGCATGTATTTAACCAGACTAGTAGAAAACCCTCACTGGGGCTAGTTTTCTTCATGTTTTAGACTTTCCACACTCTGTACTCTTTTTTTCTGGACTTAGAGTTTCTCCTCGCCTGGATAGTGGGCCGAGTGGTCGAGATATTGTGGGATGCATTGGCACTCGTGCCTGGGGTTCGAGTGGAGTATGGCAGCTAAGGCTAGATCAGGGCTAGTGTCGGGAGCCATTCGAGTCGACGGTGGTCCCGGGTCGTCGAGTATCCTCCGACCAGTGTCGTGGGCTCTGTGCACATACTAGTGCTGAGCTGGTGATAGCAGGACCTTGAACCAAGACTGTTTTTGGACACACATGATTTCAGTAAATCTATGTTTTTCTCCCGAATTTCGAATGGTCGCCGTAGCCTATTCTTGTTTGATTGGGTGAAGGCATTGGCCTTTCGGGGTTTGAAAAATAAAACTTATTTTAACTGATTTTTCTTAAAGAACTAAAATTCATTAAATTGGGTTTCTCGAATCAAAATGATTTTCAGTAATAAATGTCATCTTTTCTTATAAACTTCGCACCTGAGAGGGTTCTAAGGGTTGTTTCCATATTTTGGGTCGAGAGCTATAGGGGGGTTGCGCCTGGAACCTATTCTTGTTCGATAGGGTTGTAGGCGCTAGTCTCCCGGAACTTTTGGACCTTCCTTCGTGGTTGGCGGTTGAGTACCTCCGGCTAGTGGATTTAGTGTGGTCAGTCGATTGGTCTGTTTTGGGAGCCGTTTGGGGACGGTGGTCCCGAGCCGTTGAGTGTTTCCAGCTGATGTTGTTAGTGTTGAGTTATTGTTTCCGATCTGATTGATCATGGATTTGGATTATAGCCTGCATGAGCCGTATTGAGCTCGACAGAGATGCGCGGATACTTTCTCAGTGGGGTCTCTCCCCTCGAGTGCCGCTCCGGAGCTAGGCCGGTTACTTATCTTTCGCAGATTGTCGATGCAGTCCGAGTGGGACCACCTACGTAATTTCTGTCCTAGTGGGGATGTGTGGTAGTAGGTAGGCGCAGGTTTGACTGGACCCTATGTTGCAGTCAGTGTGATTGGGTTGATTGAGTATACCGAGTTAGAGTCGATGCATCATCTTCATCTTTACTATCCATTGAGTATTTTAGATAGAGACATGATAGCAGTAGAGTTTATTTCCTGCTTATTTACCTTTCCTTACTGCATTGTTATCTTATGCCTCTAGTAGACTTAGTAGGTAGACCGTTGGTCTTGGATACGGTACCCACTGAGAACTACTGTTTGATGTAGTTCTCACACCCGCTGTGGTGACTTTTTTCAGAGGCATCCACCCATGTTCCTACCCCAGTTGCTGCACCTGCTGATCGAGATAAGAGAGTCGCGAGCTAGATCCCTGCCCCTTCTTGGAGTGTAGCTGTACTCTTTTGGAGATTTCTAGTACTATCAGAGGATTTGATGTATCTTGTACATTTTACTTTTGAGAGTTTTATTTTGAAAGACATATGTATTGTGAGGATCTGACATGTACTATTTGGAGTTGTCTTTTTACATTTCAGTAGTTTACTTTCCAGCTCTGATATCTGTATAGCTGTAGTATTATCTTTTGCAGGTTAGCCGCTTCGTCTATGCGGGGCATCCGATATGGGCGGCGGATCTGTTGACGGGCCCGGGTCGCAGTTTCGACCCCGGGGCGTGACACTACGGCAGTCAGAGCTAGCTTGTCGGAGGTCCAAGGATCGGCGCTAGCAGTGAATGAGGGAAGGATGGTGGCGGCTGTGGTGAAGAGGAAAGAAAACCTAGGGTTTTCCAAACCCAGACCTCAGCATATATATTCACTTAGGAATAATTGCACACAAGTCCCTATTTTCTCCATATTTTTAACTGGGACCTACCACACGTGTATTTTGCACATAAATACCTCCCTGCCAAGTTTCATGCAATTTGGCGCATAAAATATCGCACATTTTTCATAAAAACTGTTAAAAAATGCCTCGTTTCACATTCTTTTGTAATTTCTCTTTGTCGAAATTGAAATTGGACTTCACCACGGCGTTCAGCTCGATGAGATTGTTCAGGTAGCGATTTTATTTCGTCAGGATCGGGTCTCGTTTCAATAAACTAGCCATTTCATCGCGAAGACCTCTTAGAAATTCGAATTTTCGAATTTTAAGTCTTCAGAAATTTCAGAAATTTATATTTTTCGTACTCTTTCCCATTTAACTTTTCATGGTTACCACACAACAACTACCCAACTTGAGTTCTAGCGGCCAGGGGGTGCGGGCACCAGCCGGAGAAGGTTGCAGCCAACGAAGGGAGACCAGCAGGGTCGGTGGCTGGCGGCATCGGTGGTGATCAAGAACTCGTGGCCAACCTGAGGTGAGCTCGGGTCCAGCAGCTCGCTGCCGCAAAGCTAGGGCCATGGCGGCATTGGGCTAGTCGGGGAGGAGTTGCCAGTGCCCAGGGATGCCGGAGGCATAGGTCAGGGGTGGCGCGACCAAAAGGAGGAGGTGACTTGGAACACCAACCTTGAGAAAGAGAGAAAAAGAGAGAGATGGAGAATGAGATGAAGGCTGGCTTTCTGGCGACCAGGGAAGATCGCCGGAGGGTGGGGATTGGAGGTGGCGACGCAGGGAAAGGCCCTGTTGTGGCTGGGTTGAGAGATATAGGTAGAGGAAGGCGTATGGGAGAGGGAACCCTAGGTTCCTATATAAGACCTTTTTGTAAAATTGCGCGTAGACCCCTCTATAATCAAAATTTTCAACCCAATCCTCTACCATGCGCGTAAAATGCGCAAAGGCCCCTCCACGTGCGATTTCATGCAAATCAACACATAAAATGTTGCACTTTTTCCCCTAAAAATAAAAAAAAAATTGGCCACTTTTCATATTTCATGCTTTTCCATGGTTTCGATGCACCGAATCCAAAAATGAAGCTTGCCACGACTTTCGACACTACTGGACCAATAAAGCAGTGATGTTGTTTCATCGAACACGATCCCTGTTTCGCAAAACTGGCCTCCTCTCTCCCGGCCTCAACATTTGAATACAAATTTTTAAATTTAAATTTCAAATTGAATTCAATTTCATCAAGTTTAAAATTACAGTTATTACAATGGTTGTATTTGTTGGCCCACTATGTAAAACCTACACACATATCATGATTATAATCCAATATCATTGATCATTATGTGAATATCACCGC
This sequence comes from Tillandsia leiboldiana, assembly GCA_029204045.2. NCBI lineage: Eukaryota > Viridiplantae > Streptophyta > Magnoliopsida > Poales > Bromeliaceae > Tillandsia > Tillandsia leiboldiana. The sequence continues at coordinate 5,527,555 of CM055062.1, forward strand.
CTTTTCTTAGAAAAAAAGAGAAAAAAATAAAGTACTTAATCAAACTATATACAAATCATAGATAAAAGCTTGCAAGAGTTGTAGCATTGGATTTGAGGTGTCGAAAAAATATAAAAAAGTTATAAAATATTCATATAAAATAAGACAAAAATAAGTTAGAATATTAAAAAAATATGAATTTCTAAAAATTCGAGTATCTTCTTTGTTTTCAAATCGAATCGTTTGTTAGTAATGAAAAAGTTAAGTACATATAGAGGTGGAAACTAAACCAAGACTTATCCCATGTTGAGCGAAAATTGTATATCTCACAAAATAATTTATCATTTTCTACACAGGTGATGATTTGCCAACAATAAATCCGTGATCAGACAAATAGACCAAAAACACATTATTCATCTTGAGTAACTATTCCAACTTTTCAATATTTTTTTATCAATAAAAAAAACCTAATTGAAATTATAGGAAACGTTTACTTTTTTTTCTTGGGTTCCATGACTACCAACAACTCTACTCACTCACCATCATTTTCCTAATTGCGAATTCCCTACAAACAAATTGGATCAAATTAATGCTAAATTTTAAAATAATAAGTATGAATTAAGGATGAAAATAGAGGAATAGAACCTCTTTGCTTTCTTCCTTTCTTCCTCATTATCATAGTTGTTTACCTTGGACTGATATTTGTCAAATATGTTTTCAAACTCAATAGCCTTGTATGGGCTCAAATAATTTTATATTTGCCAAAAATTAATGGTGAGGATTTTTCAGAATTCTGAAATAATATAATAAAAACTAAAAACTAATATGATATTAACCTATTTTTTTATCATAAGCGACTCGACGGTGTCAACTGGCACCTTAACGGAATAGTCCCCTCGTCTTAGATTCCCTCAACCCTCTCCCTCTTCGTCGTCATCATCATTACCACCATCGCTTAGCACTCTAGTGGAATATTCTCCTCTTTACCTTCGATTCTCTCGACCCTTTCCCTCTTCATCGACATCGTCGTCGTTGTTGTTACCATTATCGCCTCCTCCACTCTATAACCCTCTTACTCCATCTCTTCCTCATCGTCCGGCGACGGCGGGAGCGGGGGCGGGGGCGAGGGGGGGGGGGGGGGGGGGCATGTTAGGAAAATGCATGCGGAAATAAATTTTATTTATAGAATATGATCCAATCATATACACCTTACAATCATAACATTTATAATATTAGTATATATATATATGTATCAAGATCGTTTTGCATGACAGACAAAAATTATTATTCTAATCTAATTAGAAGAAGGGTTAGAATTTCAATATTTACTAATTATCAAAATTATTTGTCGGTTGATATTGGATCTGAACTTTTGATTCTTTGAGCCGCATAACTGTTCGGCCTCTATGTGTATCCACATAAGGGTGCTTTAATATCTATGCTTCACACAATCACAATATAGCCTCGAAACTCATTTCGTAATTTTTTGTGTCAATGTGGATTAACTATCTCAAGAGGATTAACTAAAATATAGAAATTAATTATTGTAGTAAGACTTTTCTCTAATGATTAAAGAAAATTCTATAAAATTAAGAGCAGTTTCTCTCTTTCTCTCTTACTTTACTTCATATGATATGCTATGATTGAGGGAGATTACTCCTCCCTTTTTATAGCCTTAATTAAGAGCCATAAATAAGAGGAGAGTAAACTCTTCTCATTTATTGAGCGGGAGGAAACGAAAGGGGAGGGGAGAGAAATTGGCCTTTAATAAATGGTCTGTGAGGAAAAAAAAAAAGAAACGAAAACTCTTTCCTTCACTTAATATATCAATTAATAAGGAGAAGAGTTTTCTTTCTTTAATAAATGCATGGCATTTTCTTTCGCTCTCGTTTGATTGCAACTTTAGCAAATAAGTTTTGTACTAAATCAAATATAGTATTATGTTTCTCCATACAAATATTATTTTCTACAAGCAGTGTTTTGCTAACTAATTTAGCAAATAAATTCTACTTTAACTGGTCTCTATAAATTTTCCAAGCACTCGATCATACGCAACTTTTATTGTGTGTGACCACATAGGTTCAATTCCACCTGGTAGTAAGACGTGTCACCAAACTCCTTTTGTATCATCATCGGAAAACCTTTCGATAGACCAAAAATATTTTTGGCTCTCCGACCTAAGTGTGATTAACTATCTTAAACACTCCCATAGGTCCCACAATTCACAAGTGACATCTAGTAGTATGTCGCGGCAATCCAAGTAAAATGAAAAATGGACTGAATCTCTAGGTGTAGTTACCATGTGATTAAAATCTTTTATCACTTGTCCCAATTGAGCCAAGATTATAGATAACTAGTTGTTGGGACAAAAATTTCGCCATTTAAGGAAGTGACACGTGGCGTATACCATCGGCTGAGGACATCATGTGAGAGTGCGACACGTGACGGATGTACATCGGCTAAAGGCATCAGTCGATAGGAGAAACGGCCAACAAGAAGATTATCGCCTCATCTAGGACTGATCTTGGCCGAAGATAAACACCAGACCGCCTTTATCGAGCGATGAAAGAGGCGAAATCAAGGTCAACTCTCGGCTGCTCGAAGCCGCAGGAGGAAAGACTCTGTCTGGAATGAAGGAATGCGAGATTTGGGCGCGAATCTCGTAACTGACTTCGAAATAGCAAGCAGCGCCCAACATTGGAAAGCGCCGAAGATCACGTTTCGGTGCATCAATTAGGGGATGAATCTGGACGAAAAAATGACTATTATCCTATTGAGGAGAATCGACTCAAAAGAAAGTAGTTGAGGAATTGTTGATTAGGGGATGAACCAATTTTTTGCCACTTAAGAAAGTGACACGTGGCAAATACGATCGGTTAAAGACATCGGCCGAGGAAGAAAATGAGTCAAACAGAGGGGGACTCATGTCTCAAATAAGACCGGTCTCAGTCGCGTGAGAACAGAGCACGCGATGCATACCGTCGGCTAAAGGCATCAACCGATAGAAGTAATAGCCGACGAGGAGAGTCGCACCTCATACAGGATCGATTTCGGCTGAAAGCGACCATCGGACCGCTCCAGTCAAGCGGCAAAAAATGGGAGGATAGAGTCAGCTTTCGGCTGCTTGGGCCGAAAAAGGAAAGACTTCGGAAGAAAGGAGTGCGAGATTTGGGCGCGAACCTCACAACTGGCCCGAAACGGCAAGCAGTGCTCACTATTGGAAAGCGCCGGAGATCACGCTCCGGTGCACTAATAAAAGGATGATCCTGTATGGGAAGGCGGCTATTATCCTATCTGAGAAGGTTTCGACTCGAAAGAAAATAGTTGAGTATTTTCCGAAAAGCTTTCCCCAAATCATGACGATAATTCAAATCGACGCCTAATAACATGGTTCGGAAAGTGTATAAATACCCGAACCATCGAAGGAAAAGGGGTCCGACAACCTCGTAAGCCCGAGACCACCCCCCGCTTTTCATATCTTTACTGCTTTCCTAGGAGAAGGTTAACTTAACTTTTCATACCAGTATTTACTGCTTTTCTTAGGAGTAAATTACTTGTAATTTCTATCCATTTTCTCATCCTTGTATCTCCTTTCTCTATGCAATACAATTCCTAATCGGCTCTTTTGCCATGTCCAATTCTTGTCTCTTCTACCTGGTTCAACTACTCTAAGTCAAATCCAACTTCTCTCTGTCTCCACATCCCGTCTTCGGCTGCTCTAAACCGAACGGTCGCGAGAGTTACTAGAGAAGAACTCGGCCGAGCGGATCCCTCCTCGGCCCGATCGCTTGATCCTTGGCACGTGACACATTCACATCAAGAGGGTCAGCAAACAACCCAGGGTCGATCCCTGACCGCTATTTTCGGCCCCAACAATATCTTTTATATCTACATTTACTGTTTTCCTATATAACCTTTATCGTATTTTCTAGGAGTAGATTAACTTGTAATTGGTTCCCAGTTACTCTTGTAACCCCACTCCAATCAATGTAATTTCTTAATCGGCTCCTTAGCCGTGTCAAATTCTTATCTCCTCATCTTAGTTTGGCTACTCTAGGCTGAACTCCGCTTTCCTCACAGCCCTAGTTCGGCTAATCTAAGCCGAACTCGTCTGAGAGTTGATTGAGAAGAACCCGGCCGAGCTGATCTCTCCTCGACCCGATCGCTTCATCCCTTGGCACGCGACGCATCACACTCAGAGGGTCACCCCGACGGGCCAATCACGGACCGTGACTTTTCTGCCCAACACTCGTCAAACCCCATTACTCAATTATATTTTATCTGATCAACAACTGATATATGGAAACTCCATTCCATAAAATCACACTGCCTTGGCCAAGAACTTTTATATTTTGAAGAACATATAGTTGTTGAGACTAGATTTTTCTGCCACCGGAGAGAGCGACACGTGGTGTCAACCATCGGTTGAAAGATATCAGCCGATAGGGGTTTGAGCCAACAAGGAAAAGCTTGCGTCCCAAGTGGGATTAGCCCCTAGTACGGAGGCATGCAGCACGCGATGTACTATCGGGTGAAGACATCATTCAGGGTCGACCGCGGTGTGAAGGAAGATATTCGATCGTCGCGATCAAACGACGAAGTAGATGGAGTCGGAGTCAACCTTCGATTGATCCAGCCGAAGAGGGGCACACGTCCCGATCCGGACCGATCTCGGTCATGAAAGTACGCAAGACGCGATGAATGCCATCGGCTGAAGGCATCAGCCGATAGGAGAAGTAGCCGACAGGAGAGGCGAATAACCGAAGGATTGTCGTCTCTCGGCCGAAAACAGATATCATACCGCTTTATTCAATCGACGGAGAAGGCGGGAGTCTGAGTCAGCTTTCGGTCACTTGGGCCGAAAGAATAAAGAATCCGGAAGGAAGGAGTGCGAGTTTTAGGCGGGAATCTCCCAACCAACCCAGAACGGCAAGCAGCGCTCGACGAAGGAAAGCGCCGAAAATCACGCTCTGGCGCGATGATGGGGGAATGAACTTGGACGGGGAAACGACTACTATCCTAATTGAGTCATCCGGCTCAAAAGGAAGTGATTGCTAATTACCTGATGACTTTCCCTAATTAGTGCTGATAATTCAAATCGGTGCCTAATAACGTGGTTCGGGATGTGTATAAATACCCGAGCCATCAAAGGAAAAGAGGTCCGGCAACCTCGTAAGTCCGATACCACCCCAGCTTCTTTCATATCTAGGGGTAGGTTAACTTAACTTTTCATATCTGTATTTACCGCTTTCTTTTACTACTTTCCTAGGAGTAGGCTTAATTGTAATCCTTTTATCCCTACCTTATTCCTTGTACCCCTTCTCTAATCAATACAAAGTTATTATCTGCCGATCAACCGTGTCTTTATTCATTCTTCTTGTTCTTTAAAGTTATCATCGGCTCCTCAGCCGTGTCTTTATCTTCATACCTTGTTCGGCTATCCTAAGTCGGAACCAGCGATCCCTCTCTACCTCCTTAAACCCGATTCGGCTATTTTAAGCCGACGATCGCGAGAATTAGCAGAGGAGAACCCGGCAGAGCAGATCACTCCTCGTCCCGATTGCTTGATTCATTGGCACGCGGCGCATTCGACATTCTCTGAGGGTCACCCCTAGGGGTCGATCGCGCAAAGCCACCATTTTGGCCCCAACAATAGTATAGGACAATTACCTCTCTACCAAGAGTAATAGATTCTATCTTGACACACACCTACCTCTACGTATGACCCACTGTAGCCAACATGTGTTGACTTTAACTCATGATTAGGGTATAAAGTATTTACACAGTCAAACTACAGTAACTGACATGTAAGATAACCGTCGTACCTCAGGTCAAAAGATCACTCACACCATTATATCATGGAATAATTCACTGACGGGTAAGTAGACATCCATGTGATTGTTCATAATTGGTCACGCTAAGTGAAAATGTTCTCCAACATTCACCTGTATACTTGCTCTAGTGTCACCACACTAATGACTTAAGACTCGTCATTCCATAACAGAAACACAACATACACTGACATAACCGAATTTATCACCGTCCTCGTGATAATTCTATGATCAAGAGCATTTAGGAATTAATTACAAAAAAATGCATGTCTCAAATTTCTAATATCTTAGGAATATGATTCTTCTACTATTAATTTTATGAACGATTCATGTATATATTTGACAATAATATGAATGAATAAATAGCAATTTATTAAAGATATAAAGATGCTAACCCTATAGTTGTGTCACCGATTGACTTATAGGGCATATAACTAGCACGACGGCGGGATCAAATGGCAGTGAAGGTGGGAATCACAACCGATCTAATTGGAAAGAGAGAGAGAGAGAGAGAGAGAGAGAGAGAGAGAGAGAGAGAGAGAGAGGGAAGGAAGGAAATGAGAAGACACGAAGGAGAAGGCTTCAAAAAAAAAAAGAACAGGAATAAATGAGGGGACATAAGGGGAAGATGATGGGACGTGCGGTAGAAAGAAATGTCGGCCTTAAAAAAAAAAAAAAAATTTAAAAAGATGTTGTGCCATGTCAACTATAGGTACCAGGATTAATATAAAGTAATAATAGATAATTGCTATTAGTAGCCTAATTAATTAATGACTTTTGAGTAGGTTTGTCACACCATATTTCTAGTATAATGATTTCTTTCTATTTAATTCAAGTCCACGTAATAAACATATTAAAGAATATCAAAAATATTAAATATAAAAATATAATAATATAAAAATAATGTATCCTATAAACTTAAGTAGTTGTTTTACATAATTTGACAACTTTTTGATTTTAAGATCTAGGTGAATAATACAGAGTTAGGGCACATTTGCATTGACGTAATTTAAGTGTGAATGAAACTCAAGTGTATTGAAGTTGAAGTTTTCTAAAATCAACTGTTTTTTTAGTTGTTTATTTTGATGAAAATCAATTATTTGAAAGAAAGATTGCAAATCTTTTATTGTTCATATTTTTACGCACAAAATATTATAAATTTTGAGATTGTAACAATGTTCACATTTTCACGCATAAAAAATTATAATTATTCTTTTTTAATATCAAAAATTTTTGTGCAACACCGTTAGCACTGTTAAACGCCATCGATATCTTCACCTCTTGAAAATAAGCCTCCAATATCACTTGTTATGAGCTTCTAACAAATATTATTTTATATATTTGTTAGAGTATATAGGAATCTCCATAAAAAAATAAAATAAAAAAGAGAATAAAAAAAATAAATAAAAGAATTCGGTATATTTCGATAAAAGCAAACTAAATTAATTTATTAAAATAGTAAAACTAGACTTTCATAGGTGTGGGACCTTGGGTTACCACTAATTAATTATTGCGACTCTCACCTTCATTAACTACAATAAACTTAATTCTTTTTTTATAATATATTATATAAAATACTATTCTAATTAAATATTTTATATAATTAAATTTTTATTTATTATAATTTAAACAATCAAACATAATAATTAGATAATCTATTTCTAATTTAATTAGCGTTATCTCTAAGAAAGTATCGCTGACTTACCTAAATCAAATAAATTAAAATTTTAAATAATAAAATTAAAATTAAAAAATTAAATAATCAAATTAAAATATTCTATAGTGCAAATAAGTTCGGTACTATTTTATCTATTTAATAGTAAAATCTAAAAAATATCTAAACTTCTAAATATATATAAAGTGTAAAATTTATATCCAACTCTCTAAATATACAAATAGCATTGCTTGAACTTTACTTGAGACTGTATATTGACCAATGCTATATATATATTTCAAAAGAGATATATATTTTATATATATCTATCCATCTAAGAATGAAAAGATCATTTCATATCCATCCATCTAAAGATGAAAAAAACATTTCATATCCATCAATCTAAGGATGAAAAGATTATTTCATATTTTGTGAAATGACTCCTCACCACAACCAGGGTACAGCTAACATTTTCCATGTATATTTAAGCTGACAAATTGAGTCACACCATCCCCACACAAAAAGAGAGAGAGAGAGAGAGAGAGAGAGAGAGAGAGAGAGAGAGAGGGGGGAGGGGAGAGATGGAGAAGCTAATAGGGGTGATGAGGAGGGGAAGCAGCAAGCTCTCTCTCCTGCAGAGGGTGACTAATTCTTTCTCTACCCAGCAAGCAGTAGATCACCAGGCAGCCTCTCCAGCCATCAGGGACCTCTCTGCTCTCAAAATTAGCAAGCTACCTTCCCAGGCATCTATGCTTCCCCTTCTCTTTCTCACTCTCTCTCTCTCTCTCTCTCTCTCTGTGTCTCTCACTCTCTACACATGTCTACTGATGAATGATTGGCTTGATCTCAGCCTTACTTTATATTATTTAATAACAAGATGATTCAAAATTTCTGCTATGGTTGCGAATGAAAATACAAATTTAAGTTTTAAAATTTTAAAAATAAAATTAATTAATTTAGAACTTCTATTTTTTTATATAATAAATTATATAAAAGTTTAAATTAAGTGCGGTTTGGTTGGACATATTTGTAAATGCAGTGTAAATAATTTTACTTATCAATCAACATAATTTAAAATTTTTAATCTATTTAATTTTAATATATAAATTAAACTTTAAAAAAATTATTACGATTCTGTCATTTTTTTTAATCAAATTTAATAATTATAATTAATTAAAATTTATTAAGTTAACAAACACAATCATATTTTATGAAAATTTAGAAATACAACTATTTTTTATTTTAAATAAAACTAAATTTAAAACAAATTTAATTATTTTACACAAAGCTTGTATATATAGTTTAAAAACTTTTATTACTATCTATTTATTTACAAATATTTTTATTTATCTATATATAAATAATTGTATATTAATTAATTATTTATTTATCTATTTATTTATTATTATTAATTAATGTATGATCTTATCTTCACCACTGTTGCAATTCTAACTATGGTCAATTTGGATTTAATTCCAACTATATGTATCTTAGCTTTCTTGTGTAGTTGCAACTATAGCAATTCACTTCAACTGTATTCAATCAAATACTAAAATTGAGATTGTATATATTTATAAACGGTCCCTAAATAATTGTTGATTTTTTTTTTGCATAATTATACTTGGGGTATGTATAACACTTCATCAAATAGCCCCATACTTTAGGGGGTGTTTGAAAGTGGCGAAGTCAAAGAACAAGAGGAGTTCACATATTATTTTTTATTTTTAATAAAAATAAATAAAACGGATAGCATATTATTCAGAGATAAATTTTTTTTTTTTAACATATTTAGATATATGAACATATTGCTCCTCAGTATATATTTTTAATTTAAAAAATTTGCGACAATAAGCGTGATCAAATATCTAGTAGTACATATTATATTCGGCTTTGGAAATTTTTTTCTCAGAATAAGACTACTACTATACTATTAATCTACCAAATACTAGATGCTAAAATCTTGCAAATATATATATATCTTAAGTTTCAAAATTTTCTTAATACTGAATAAGTTATTGGTGCATAAATTAATTCAACATCCAAAGAGAGCCTTAATATTCTAAATATATTTTTTGTAAAAAATTGCAGCTAATTGGGAGGACACCTTTGGTGTACCTGAACAAAGTGACAGAAGGGTGTGAGGCCCGGGTGGCGGCTAAGCTGGAGTTCCTGCAGCCTTCCTTCAGCGTTAAAGACAGGTTCGTCAGTACTCACCACTGCCTTCTGCCGGATGCTTTCGGCCATGGGCTGGCACCGGCCGAATCACAGCCGTCCATTTTCATGGTATTAATCAGAGAAAAAAAATGCTATTTGTATATTTTCTTAAAGAAAAAATCTAAGTGTACACCTTTGCATGGGTGTATATCTTACACCCCCACCCATCCAAGGGTGGAGGCTTCTCCACCCACCCCCACTCTTGGATGGGTGGGGATGTAAGATATACACCCATCCAAGGGTGTACATATAGCATTCCTCCTTTTTAATGAATTTTAATAATACATCAGAATATGACTAATAAAAAAAAATATTATTTTAGAATGAATAAAATATAAGATGTACACTAATGGTATTACTGTAATCAGAACCGTACATTGTGGGTAATGATTTTGTCGCATTTGGATGTGACGCAGGCCGGCTTTTTCTATGATCGAAGATGCTGAAAAGAGAGGGCTGATAGCTCCAGGCAAGGTTAGTCCAGTAAATTTGCAACCAAATATTGCTGCTACTTTACTTCCACCCACAACTTTATGATTTGTGAGTGTAACACCTCCAACATGTAGCTATGACCTGTTTTTTATTTGGCAAATACTCGGGTACTTTATTTCTTTCGTAGCTGTCAATTAGACATTATTTAACTGATGAGATGCTCTAAAAATAGATTTTTTATATACTAATTATAGTGCACATAAGCGTTGTATTTATAAATTAAATTTAAATTTTAAGTTAAAATATATTTTAAATATGTATTTGGATTTTAAATAGTTTTTAATGATATAGGATCTATTTTTAAGTTAGTCTCTAATTTAGCATATTGTAAATATTTTTTATGTGTCCCTAGGGGTGTAATGTGGGCCGTGCGGCCGGGTCAGGCACAGCCCACATTTTTCGTGCCGGGCCGGAGCTACGATAGGCCTTCGGCCCAGCACGGCCCTCGACCCGAAAGGCACGACTAAAATTGTTTAGTCCATTGGACCAAAACAACTACTCCCAAGGTCTTGAGTGGTAGATCTTAGGAGAAGAGCTCTTGGTCAAGCCCTTCTCTCTAGAAACTCATACCCCTTAGACCTTGGGATTCGGGCTGTGCTCGACCGACTCGCATGGCTCAAGCAGGCAATACCTCCTAGGCCCAGCACGACCCAAGCCTGTTCAGGTCGGGCCGTGCGGGATCGTCGGGCCCAAAATAAAAGGCCTAGTATGGCCCGAAATATTGCTCTGGGCCGAGCCGGGGTGCCGGCCGTCCCGGACCGGGCCGCCCGTACATAATAACATACAAATTTTATTAACATATGCCCAAAATTTAAATTTAAATTTAAATTTGTGAATCAAACTCAAAATTTAAATTAACTTCGAATCTATTATTGAATTAAAACAATTATTGATTCGAAAGGTTTATTTTTAAACCATTCTACATTTCAAATCTAAATTATTTTTAGTAAGTTTTTTTTTTTTTTTTTTTCTTCTTCCCTAATGTGTATAGAATATTTTTTTATACTATCTAGGATTTCATTTATTATTTTTAAGCTAGCTAGATCATATTTAAATATTTAGATTTATATTTTAAAATCTTTATAATTGAGTTGTTCAAAATTTCATTCTATACACTGAGGGACGGTCTCCTTGAGCAATGCTACGCGTACACTCACTTTTGGATGTACGATTTACATTCCATCTATCCCAGGCAGGAACGAAGCTATGTTAAGGCCCAAAGGGGCCATGGCCCCCCCCAACTTTTTAATATTACTTATTAGTCCTAAGTACTAATTTAATAAAAAAAAATTTAGATAGCCATGGCCCCCCTCAGCTTTTTAATATTTGCTTAATTTATTTTTGGTGCCAATATATATATATATTTTTTTCTCTATATATATTTTAAATAAGTCAAAATATATTAAGAGTCGCATACTTATAAGGTATTTTGAAATACATCCCTTAACTCTAATTTTTTTTTTTTTTTTTATTTCTGCCTAGTGAGCTATTTTATTTAACAAAATAAAATATTATATTAAATTTAATAACTATTTGATCTAATAATCATTAAATGTTATAATTTTATTTATTAAAAATACTAAGAAATGGATCAATCGCTAACTGAATTACTGTTAGATTTAATATAATTTATAGTTATTTAAATATAATAATATAAATAAAATAATTAAAATTAAATATCTGTAATTAAAAATTAATTTTAATATTTTTACATTAATTATTAAATTAATAATTTTTTAAAAAAAAAATGATTAGATAAAATTATATTTATCTGCTAAAATTTTTATTTACATATATATTTTGACCCCCCTCATGATTAAATTCTGGCTTCGTCCCTGATCCCAGGGTGGTATGTAATTTATCGGTCACTTTGAAGTGACTAGTAAAATTCACCCCACTCTGAAATGAGTGGGGTGTATATCGTACACCCCCATTTAAGGTGTACAATTAGCATTTTCTGTCTTTTTAATAGTTCAGACCCTCCAACTATAGGCCAGTTGAAAATAAAAAAATTTTGTTGGTATTTTTAAAATTTTTTAAAATTTAATAACCTTATTTTCTAATGAGTTTTAGTTTTTAAGAAAGTCCACGTATCAAGAAAGTCCACACATCCTTCATCTAATGAGCAATTTGAAATATAATTTGATCAAATCACTAATTAATTTATCAAAGTATTTAATTTAATTAATATAAACAGTCAAAATAAAACTAAATGAAGCAATGAATAGGGAAAACACTGTTAAAATTTTTTTTTAAAAAAAAGTTGAAGGGCCTTTTTCAAAATCGCCTATAGTGAGAGGCCTCTATAAGAGAATTTTTTTTTTTTTAGAAAATTACTTTTTGTACACCCCATCTGAGATGTATGATCTATACTCCATCCATTTTAGAATAGAGTGAATTTTACCTATTATTTTGAAGTGATTGGTGGAGAAGTACACATTCTTAGATGGGTGAGGGGTAGATCCTACACCCAAGATAGAGTGTACCACTAGTATTACTTTTTTTTTTCTTAACCAGTGATGATTAGTATAAATTACTTTTTTACCCTTAGCGGATAAGCGATATAGATCTTTTCTATAATTTTATTATAAAATTTTAATTTTTGTAAAGATTATTAAATTTTATAATATAGTAGACTTTTTTTTTTTTTTATCAAACGAAATTACTAATTAAATAGATTCTAGTCACAAATCTTGCACGGCATCGTGTTAAAGTTTTAAAAATAGAGAAATCTCTCTCTTTTCTCTAAAAGTATTATTGTAAAATAAGAGTGAAAAATATTGATGGTAATTTCACAATCATTTAATGGAGATTCAAGCACAAGAGCAATAACCACAAGAACACAATGATTTTACGTGGTTCGGCTATGCCTACGTCCACGGAAAAATAAGCAAAGAAACTTTTACTATCAAATCATGGGGATTACAAGAGAGATACAAATAGGAAAAATATCACATCTCCTCAAAGATAAAGAGAAGCTCCAACAATCTCTAACTCTATCTAAACGGTGCAAACTACACATCACAAGAAAAATCTCACCTCCTTCTTGATAGAACTAAGATGAAACCAAAACCCCTAGGCAGGGACGAAGCCAGAATTCAATTACGAGGGGGGCCAAAATATATTCAAATAAAAATTTTAGTACATTATTAATTTTTTAAAAAATATTTATCAATTAAATAATTAATATAAAAATATTAAATTTTTTTAATTTAAAAATATTTAATATTTAATTATTTTATTTATATTATTTTATTCAAATAACTAAAAATTTTACTAAATATAACCGTAATTCAATTAGATCAATGACTTTAGCTAAAAGATCTATTAAATTTAGTATAATATTTTATTAAGTTAAATAAAATAGCTTACCAAAAATAGTTAGAAATTAAAAAAATATGAAATAAAAAATTTAGAGTTAAAATATGTATTTCAAATAACTTGTAAGTACGAGACTCCTAATATATTTTCATCTATTTAAAATGTATATAAATAAAAAATAAAGAAAATTATGTTGGTATAAAAATAAATATTAAAAAGCTGAGGGGGGGCATTATTATCTAAAAGAGAGAAAGTGATAAATTAGTATCAAGGACTATTGAGTAATATTAAAATGTTGAGGGGGGCCATGGCCATCTTGGGCCCTACTATAGCTTCGTCCCTGCCCCTAGGGTTTTCTCTTTTTTCTCCCACTTTTTTATTCTCTCTATATTTTATTAATATTCTAATCACCCGTACTTTAGTCTAATAAAGCAATTAAATATGGGTCGTTGGATCAAAAGAATTATGATCCAAAGACTTACAAGTAAGAGTCCCAAATATATAATAAGAAAATATTAAAATAGAATATTTGAGTTTACTAAATTATATAGCCCAAAAAACAAGGCCCAATGTAATTAAATCAACAGTTATAAAGAAAATAACAAAAGAAGTTTGGAAGTAAAAAGAAAAAAATGAAAGTTATTTTAAAGTTTTTATTTTTAGCTTTTAAGTCAACACTTTGGATGAAAGAATTGTAAATAATTTTCTGTTCTATCCTACACTATCTACTATGCAAAATTTTATTTAAAAAAATAAAAAATAAACACGATATGAAACTAGATCTTACTTTCACCTATTTAATAGTTCATCAAACTTCTTTTGACAACCTATATAACTTAGTTTTTGAACACTAATTAAATTGCAATCCAAAATTCTTGTTAAAAAGAAGTTACTAAAAATATTACATTAGCTCCATATATATATATATATATATATATATATATTAGAAAAAGATAGCACACTACCCGTTTTATTCATGCCGTAAGTGAATTAAGCTAATATGAGTGAGACAATAAAATCTCAGAAAGAAAAAAACAAGAAATAAAATAGGACTACCAGAACTAATACTAAAACAATAAAAAGGACAACGTTGATCGAGCATGTTGTTCATGGCACATTGATTAGCTCCACATATTGACACATTGATTATATATATGTTTATAACAGACAACGTTGATCGAGCCAACGTCGGGAAACATGGGGATCAGCATGTCGTTCATGGCGGCTCTGAAAGGTTACAAGATGGTGCTCACAATGCCGTCGTACACGAGCCTCGAGAGGAGGGTCGTAATGAGGGCGTACGGTGCAAATTTGGTGCTGACTGACCCTAGCAAGGGGATGGGCGGAACCGTGAAGAAAGCGTATGAACTTATGGAATCCTATCCCGACGCCTTCATGCTTCAGCAGTTTGAGAATCCTGCAAATGATAAGGTACGTATATATATAGCTTAACCTCTTCTTTTGCAGGTTATATATATATATTTTACGTACGAACTTTGAATAGTATCATCATTTCATGCTTATCACGTACGCCTATTAATAAGAATTCACATCTTTATTCTTATTTACGAAAGTAGGAATTAACTAATGAGCGACAAGATATTTGAGAAAAGAATAATTTGACTTGTTCTAAAACTACAAGCATGAGATTTTAAGGTCAACAAACTTAAGGGTACGTGCTTATTTTGTATACTAATTTCATCACACCAGTTTTATTCATTTCTTACTGTTAGAAGCAAGCAATAGTATATCTTGAGGAGTTCTAGATCCTGCATGCTATAGAAAAATTTCTTTTAGCTAGCTCATGGATTAGTTAGACTTTTATAGTATCATTTTCATATCAAAATGAATCTGGGCTGATAATTAAATATAATTTTGCTTGCAATTAGATCTTCTACTTAATGTACGTCTTTACATTATTTGTTATGTACACATTTCCTAATGTCCAACTATTTTGTAGAAATGAAACTGAAGTAATTATGATCAGATCCTAATTCCAGAAATTATTTGTCATGTTTATGTATGTTTGAATCTAAATACCATTTTTAAATTTATGAAGTTTCTTTTTCCAAAAAAAAATTTTCAATACCAGATCCATTTTGAAACCACTGGTCCTGAGATATGGGAAGATACTTTGGGGCAAGTCGACATATTCGTTATGGGAATAGGGAGTGGAGGTACTGTCACTGGTGTTGGAAGATACCTAAAATCTATGAACCCTAATGTAAAGGTATTGTGATTCTCATTCCAAAATACAACTAAATGGTTTGAGTGCTTTTTGTGATTGCTTTTTTGATACCAATCAAGTTGTCCTATTTAGTCATCAATTTAAAGATTAAGAAATTATGTACTCAATGATTTCACTGTTGTCTTTTTCTTAGATATATGGAGTTGAGCCTGCTGAATCCAATATTCTGAATGGTGGTAAACCAGGTATTGTGGTTATATTTTGTAATATTATCTTATAAAAATAATAAAAGGAAACAATATGGTAAATAAGTATGCTGATATAAAATTTTGCTGGTATTCTTTTCCTTCTGATAAGATTTTTAGAAACTATGCTTGTTTTGAAATTTGAGATATTTAGTACCTTGGTTATTGTAATAATTTGATGTCGTCGCATACGGATTTACTTTTAGGCCCTCATCTAATCACTGGGAATGGAGTTGGCTTCAAGCCTAAAATTCTCGACATGGATGTAATGGAGAAAGTTCTTGAGGCAAGTTGCCTAGTTCTTCTGAGTTATTTTTATATGATAGTGTAATAGGGCGAGTAGACGATATAATTAATCCTACTAATTTTAAAAATAGTCTACTTTTTTTTCTGTAATTTATGAAGCCTTACATGTATACTTGTCGAGCTAACTGGACACAACTAAGTTACAGGTACGAAGTGACGATGCGGTGAACATGGCGAGAGAATTAGCACAAAAAGAGGGACTATTGGTAATAAACTAACATATCGTCTACGCACTCTGCTAATTTTTTATATCTAGTCAAATGTTACTAGCATCGACTATGCAAATTTAATTTCTTTGAAATGCCATGTTGAGAAACTATGGTTCTACCTAAGAACAGGATTTTGGATGATTCGCGACTACTATTTCTTGTAATGTAGGTATTAATTGGAAAAATTACAATCAAAATTTCTTCAATTTTGCAGGTAGGTATATCATCGGGGGCCAATACGGTTGCAGCACTCAGTCTAGCAAGAAAGCCAGAAAACAAAGGGAAACTTATTGTGGTATGGTGCTTCAATCTTTAATAAAGATCAAATATCTTTATAAACTATTCTCTACGTTTGCGCACTTCTCTTCCTATAGTAACACTATCACAGTTATACGACTACATTGCCATGTCAGTACATTCATTATCATTATTGGCTGAATGTGTAAATACATGAGTAGTTGTTACGTGAATTGGGAATATATGCCTGAACCTGAGTTATATCATTTGATGACAATCAACAATAATTAAATGGTATTAAGCTGATCATTTCCTGTTCATAACTTGCTAGATATTATCTCACTGTTGTTCAGGCTTTTTAACTGTCCTCCTATTTCTAGTGGAATATTCATTGGCAACTCCTTTGTTTTTTTCCTTTTGGGTTCACATCCAATGTATGAATAGGAGAAACCTCATCATTATTAACCAGAATTGCATTATCGAGCGGTAATAATCCGTGGTAAAGTATCTCTAGGTCTTTTCCAAATTTTTTGAGGTTAGTTATTCTTTATAAGACAAAGTTGTGAAGCTTGCTAGGTAGGTTAGCACAATAAGAATGGTTTCCAAGTATGCAGTTTGTAGAGATTACTCTCAACCTGGAATTTTCTGCCATCATGTGTTACTATAGAACAAATCTAGTCTACTCTTGAGTGTATTTGAAGAAAAATATCTCCAGCTTTTATATGTCAGATCAAAATTTCAATTCACAAGTGCGTCGTTACAAGATAGTCATTTGTTATGTAAATGCAGATTTTTGACCAATTAACACCTATCATGCACCCTCTGTCATCATTTGTATTTTCCAAAAAATTCAAAAAGTTACCTTCGAGTTAACAGACGCCTTTTATGAAGAAACATGTTTACTAGTTTCATTTGAAAAGTAACATAGAGTAGTATTCATTTCAGGTTCCTTACGAAATCCAGTTATCTCACCAAGTTAATTACTTGATAAATTGCAAAGACTAATTTGATCATGTATATATGCTATCTAAAATTAATTTCAGACGGTTCATCCGAGCTTGGGGGAGAGGTACTTGTCATCAGTTTTGTTTGAGGAACTAAGGCAGGAGGCCGAAAATATGCAACCAGTCGAAGTCAAGGATTAATTAGTACTCATAATCTACTATTGCGCATAATTCTAAGCTTTTCAAGTGTTCTAGCCTTTTTATTCGTGTTGTCGAAGAAGATCACAAAAAAAATTAACAACTTGCGTACGTATTGTTAATTCTGATTGTCATTTCCCTATGACAACATCATGAGGATATTAAGATGTAAGTTGATGGTAAGAACTTCAACTGCATGCTCCTTTGTTTGCGTCTTCGATCATTTAGATAGTTATTAAGAAAATTTCGTCAAGTAAGCTTTTCACTGCAGTGAGAAAAGGTTTTAGCTATTCAATGCTTTGCTGAACTGTCCTTAATTTATTTCTGCAAGTGAAGCTGAATTTAAGAATTGCCACAATTTCTTGAATATCTAAAATTAACCGAAAATTAATCGTAGTTGCGTGCCATGATTAAGACTACTCTCAATGCATTACAGAGGTCTCCTTGGAGTTGCACTTACTGATTTAGAAAATTGGTGAAATATGATCATATTAGTCTGCGTTAACGAGACCAAATGCTGCTGCCTATGCCTATGTTGCTAAAAATAGCAGCTAGAGTTGGAACTTGAGACCTCAAAGTACTAACCATATTAAGCATTTTATCATTTGTACTAGAGATGGTCATTAAAAATATTAATATTTTATTATTTTAAAATTAATTATTTAGTGTGTAGAATTAATGCTAGCTAATGTGTATTCACAATAATAAAAATTATTTATTAATATTTTTTCAATTAATAACAAATATTTTATTATTTTACACCATGAAAATAATAGTTATACCATTCTCTAATAATTTCAAATAAAATATAAAAAAAAAATTAAATTAAGTTTCCATTGCATAATATATATTCATGTACATATTACGCTGTCATGCCTCGAAGCCGCTTATTTGGTCGGTTCGGATACGCGCACAGACTCGCCGAACGAACATAATTTCTCCTGTCCGCCCAAGGGTCACAACCAATACAATTCGATATGTTCCTATTTCGAATTGAAACCAGTACAATTCGATATGTTCCTATTTGGAATTGAATTCATACAGGGATTACGAAAGAAAAGTACAAAAAATATAAAATAACTAGCTATTACACACATTCATCACAGACATACACATTTACATTTTTTTTCTTTCTATTCTCTTTATACAAAATAAATATTATTACAATTTAATTCCTTTATATTTTTACGCTGCTAGCTACTCATTGACGAAGGATACTTCTAGCTGGGCCTCAATTTGGTAGGGCACTATCTACTGCATCCTTGCCTGCACTACCGCTCCGCTCGTGAAAGAACTTGCAAAACACGGGAGTGAGAACTAAAAGAAGTTCCTAATGGGTTCGGCCCCGACATAGGCGTCTCTCCCACTAGGTCTAATCAAGATATAAGTATATATATATATATATATATATATGGAAAGTTATAAAGTACTATACTATGCAAATAGAAAGAAACACTATTCTATACCTTATCAGTATGTATCAATGCTGAACTTGACATGACCCATTGTCTTATGATCTAATCATCGTGCTCGTCCCACGTCGAGCCAAACTCACATCATTAAGCCCAAGATGAACTATCACCATTTCGGGGGCCATCTGCTAGGGAATAAATCTCAATCCATAATTGTGTCATTCCGGAGTAAACTGTTAAAGAGGACTGACCTCTTTGAGCCAAAACAGGCTATGTGAGTTTGATCCCGTCCTTCTCTCTGGAGGACTCACTAAATCACAACGACGCTAACCAAGAAAAACTATCAACCTTAGCGTTCAACTCATTCAGGCTCTGTACAATACCAATGTAACCAATCTATAGGACTTACCCTATCATAATAACACTATTATGGAAAAATCAACCATTCTTAGTGTCTAACTCATCCAGGGGCACGATAACAACCCTAATGTAGCTAACACTCTACATATAATAGATGTCACTCAGTCTATATTGTCATCACTAGGTTATGTTCAATTCTAAATTGTCACCTAATTTTCATTACATGCTTTCTAAGTTCCACACTAATCAATTAATGCAATACTAGCTAGGATTCTTATTCTTGACCTGATCCACTTCTCACGCATTCAACTCTTTGGATTATTGACCCATGTCACTCAATCAAGACTTGAAAAGCATGCTAGAAATTACAATCATTTACCCAACACTAACCATACATGCATCAAATACCTCGTGTACATATAGGTTACAAAATACAAAGTTAAATATAGAAGGGCATTCATCCATTTCTAAAAGCACCACCCACCTGGAATAGCCTTCGATTGCTCGTAGGCACTTGCAATCGGACCCTCACAGTGATTCGCTTACCTAGAAGTAGGGGTGGCAATCCAGCTCGCTGTTCGCAAGCCGACTTGTGTTCGGCTCGAAATGAGCTCGAGATCGAATCGCTTGTTTAGTAAACGAGTCGAACACGAGCCGAATTTTCCAGCTCGTTTAATAAACGAGCCGAACATGAGCTGGGGCTAGCTCGCTCGTGTTCAGCTCGATAACAGCTCGAATACATTTATATTATATATATATATATATATATATATATATATATATTAAAATTATATATAATATAGATTTTTATTATTTAATTTTTATTTTATTTTAAATATAAAATTCAACTCCGTTATAAAGAGACCTAAAATAAAAAATGCTTATTTATAGCTAGAATGTTTTTAAAAGTATAAAAAAAATAATTAATCTTTGGAACTGACTTTTTGATCATTGAATCAAAAGTCAATAATAATGATTATTTATGAACCATTGTGTATGATCCAAAAAATTATTAGAATTAATTCAACGATTAAAAATATTATAGTGCGAATATTTTAGTACTTTCAAAAGCATCTTGGCAAGACTTTATATATATATATATATATATATATATGAGAAATACTCCCATAAATTTTACTATTTAGATTTTAGGCCAACCTAACATAAAAATATTTTTTTTTGTGAATTTTAATTATTAAATTAAAATTTTAATTTTTTAATTTTCTTTTAACTTTACACCTAGAAGTGGGAATGAAAATCTAACTTGTTATTCGCGAGCCGGCTCGTGTTCGGCTCATTAATAAACGAGCCGAATTTCTCAACTCGATATTTAAATGAGCGGGATCGTGTTCGGCTCGTTTATTAAATGAGTCGAACACGAGCCGACCCCACCTCGCTCGTGTTCGGCTCGTTGACACCCCTACCTAGAAGCATTAACGAAAGGTTCGCGGTGGTTTTGACCAGTTTTGCATCTAATTTTTTTTTATTTTTTTTTAAAAAATAGAAATTAGTATGTTCCTAAATTTTAATTCCTAAGAATAATTTAAATTTCAATATAATTTTCTAAAATTAAAATCATTTACAATATATAAACAATTAAACAAAAAAAATTAAAAAATTACTATTTAAGACCATAACTAAATTGAAGTATTTAAAATTTCTTATCTTTTCAAAAAAAAAAACTCTCACTAAATTAAAATCTTTAAAATTTATAATATTTACAAAAAAAATCTCTAAAAATAAAATTACTTACTTACCCCTGAATCAAAAGACCAAAATATTATGTTTTTGGGTACCTAGTAACTAGTATCTCTCTGGCTATTGCAGATCACAACTAAAAAATAATTAAATCTGAGCTGTTGAACAGAAATAAATGGACGGTAATAATAAAAAAAAAAATATAGGAGTATTTCTCTTTTTTTTTCATACTTTTTTCTTTTTTTTTCTTTTTTTCTTTTTATTTCTTTTTTTTTTTTTTTTTACAGATTTCAAATCCTCTATTTTTTTTAAAAAAAAATGATAAGAGATTCTTGAGCTTGCCAAGTTAAAAAAAAACTTCTTCATTTACTACTTTTTTTAAAATATAAAGATTTCACAATAGTATTAATACCTTACTTATTGTCCCAAAGCGAGGACAAATTGTTATCAATTAGAAAAATAAATGAATCATGAAAAAGAAAATATGATTAATGATTATAGAAAAAAATATTTGAAAACATTATATCCTATCGTTGGTTTTCTTCCAAAAATTGTAAAAACTTAAATTTTCTTCTTTTCTTTACACTTTTTTTTTTAAAATTATTTTTCATTGGAAAGTAATTTCATATTAAAAGCATGTACTGTATTTTTCAACTTATTAAATCCAAGCACATATGATTATATCATTTTATTTTTTAGTTATGTTTTTATTAATTTATTTTATTAAAAAAAAAATTCCGCCACATTGCATTTGTCCTAAATTAGTGGGTTGGAAATCAAGAAAAAAAATATGGTAAAATGAAATTAATAGGGCTTTATTTTTTTGAAGTTTTTTTTAGATACAAGAAAATGCCCCTAATTAAATCCAATAGCAGCGGATACGAGAACGCACCTCGATCGTAATTCTTAACTATTAAAATTGAGACCCCTCAACTATTAGCAATTTTAGAATCGGCTTTTTATTTTTTTATCAAGTTTAATAATTAAATGTTATATTTAGTTTAGTTACAAATTTTATCATGTTTAATAACCAAATTAGTTTTATCAAATTTAATAGTCAAATTGATTAAATTTAGTATAAAAAAATTAAAAGCTAAAAAATATAAAAAATTAAAGGGCCGATTTCAAACTGACTAATAGTTGTCAGGGTCTCTATGCATTTTATCCCAGGATGTCCCGGTCCGACTCCAAATCCAGGCCTAGCCCAGCATGGCCCCCGACCTGGATCAAACTGGCGGTGCTGGGCTCGGCTGGGCTGTGCTTCGGACCAGCCCTCTAATTATTTTTAAAATTTTTAAAAAGTAAAAAATTTTAAAATATAAAAGATAAATACCAAAAAAATTAAATTTGTTACAATAATTACAAAATAATACAAATTATAAAACTTTGTAAAATTTTTAATTTTATAAAAAATTTGGACTAAAATGTCTTTTCAAATAATCACTAGATGGTTTAATATATCAAATGTTTAAAATTTTAATTCATTGAACCAACATGGATCACCTTGGGAATCTGCCCATAGGTCGTGGCAGGCTTTACGAGTCTTGGGCCAAGGTAGGTGTACGTTTGCCGAGGTCTAGCATAAGAAGACCTTGAGAGAGAAAAGGAATCCTAACAGCTTTGGGATCTCCAGGACTGGTATTGGCCGCCGGAACTTGTTGGGCGGGTAATAAGCATGGCCCGGCACGAATGCTATAACATCCTTTCTTTGATGCCACACTTTCTATAGAAGATCATTTATTCTAAAATTATTTTAATTCTAAATAATTTACTTGTTCTAAAATTGTTCTAATTTTGGTATTTTTAACTTTTTTAATTTTATGAATCTAATCACTGCTTGACATGTTCTTGGGTCTAACCACCGCCTAACATATTATAGCTGGATAAATAGGCTTAATCATATTATACCTTATGTATAGAACTAAGATTGACAATTATTAGGAGATGAGCTGTGTTCTACCCACTGTCCACTGTATGATTCTATCTCAGCCAATACCCATCTTACACTTTCGACTGAAAATTTATTCTGAAACCAATTATGATGCCATACTTCTTAGAAAATCACCCATCCTATAACTACTACGCATAATCCTTTTAACCTTTTGTATATATCCACCTCCTAATTTAGTATAGTCACATTAAAAGATTTAATATATATATATTATATTATATATATATATATATATATATATATTTATATATATGACAAACTAGGAATGTCACATGTGCCGTGCCTTAGCCCGGCCGAAAACTTGTGCTGCATCACACGGCCTGTTTTACATTTCGAGATAGAGTGTACATTAAGCATTTATTCAAACTAGTGAAGGCCCGCGCTGCGCCGCGGGTATAATTTCTTCAATAAATATTATTTTTTATTTTATTTTTTTTGATAAATATTACCTAACCTACAAAATAACCTTGCAGTCCACCAACACAGGTATATAGGACAAAAGCAAGGTAAACACTAAGGAACATAAATAAACTAAGCAGAAAGGTCCATCGTAATAAGGAACTAAACTTACAAATTAATATCACGTCGCAAAACTCAGCCAACTTCAACCAGTGCTAACAGCTGATGCAGTAGTCAAGCAACTCCAGTGTCAATATCCAGCACAATAATCTACTAACAAGCGACGCAAACTTCACACATTGTCAAAAGGCAACGCAATAGTCTACCGCGTTCACCCAGAGCTAACAGGCTGCGATGATTGGTATAAAACCGGTGAGCCACCACGCCTCAGGAAAAATAATAAATGTTTACCAAACTCAAAAGATACACTCCTTCGCAAAGAAACATAGCAGCAGAGCATTTATGTTGCATCATTGCCCAGTACCAAAACATGAAATATAGCTAAGGAAATATTAAGCAAAAAAGAAAGCTGAGAAGAGAAGAAGAGCAAAACGCAGCTTAGAAAGAAAAGAAGAGTAAATTTTAGATACACAAACAACAAATAGAATGGACACATTCCATGAGAGGAACGCAGCCTGCAGAGAAGAGAAGAACAGAAAAAAACAGCGCAGAAAGAAAAGAAGATTAAGTTTTAGATACAGAAACAACAAAGAGAATAAACACATATCAACACAAACTGCCACGACAACCCCAGCTATCTACACCAAAGGCTGCGACTTGCGGCACTTCGGCGAGTTGCAGGTAGTAATTTTGGAACTACAGTAAAATTTGAAAACTTACAAACTTACAAAAGGAAATAAACTTATAAATTGGCAATAGAATCTACTTTGCATTTGGGAAACCACAACAACATTTACACATGATTAGCAAAGTGCGGTAACATTCACATTCAAAAACTGCACTAAATGGAGGTTGGACAATATATTTTAGGATTAAATAAAATTTTTTAGGATCAAATGTAGGTTGTGCAACATATTTCTTTTGTATTCCTCAACCAGGAACAGCTCAGCAGAATCAGAATCAATAGTAGCTGGGAGAAGAAGCAGCATCAGTAGTTGGAAGCACCAGTAGTTGCAGCAGTTGGTTTTTGATCAATTCTTCAACTCTATCATCATCTTCTTTTTGTTCTCCTCGTCCTTGTATTCTGTTACCAGCAGCAGGTAGAGAAGCACCCTGCAAACAAAGTTCAAATTAATTTCAGTGATTTCATCTAAAGTAATTTTGCAAATATAATGATCAAATTTCAACATATTTGGAGATAACAATTTTTTGTTTAGGAGGTGATGCACTCAAAAGAATATGAAGTTTAGCAGGTTATTAAAATTTGTTTAGTTTCTTGTTTAGCAGGTGATGCACAAAGAGGACCAGTTCTGTTTTTTGTTTCGGGGTAGTTGTTGAAGCAGTCCACTTTATATGCAATAGAACATCAAGAACGTTTTATTAGCATATAGTAAAGGGAACCTACATCAGTTCGAAATGTGATTAAAATACCAAATAACTTATAAGGTGCAGACAAAAGTGGGCACATAAAACAATAGTAGAGCAAACTATATATGAGGAAATACTTCTATTAAACATTACAATGTAAATTGCCTTTTTTTCCTTAATTAGTAAAGTCAGTTCGTGTGTCATGTAGGAGCAGTTTAATCTTCAAAGTTTAAATAAAAGTTGCAGTAGGCATATATTGCATGGGATAATATATTTTGCATGCATTAAGGAGAGAGAGGTTAGCATTCTGCCATCACCTGCTCGAATCATCATCGCGTCATTGGGAACAAACTTGATCTAAGCAATAAATTCTGGATACATACATATATCAATGCATGCATGCACGGACATTCAGTTACAATCCATCCATACGTGTATGCGTACGTACTTGTGTGTGTTGTGTATGAGAGAGAGAGAGAGAGAGAGAGAGAGAGAGAGAGAGAGAGAGCTTTCCCTCTATGCCAAAAGCCTGAAAATAAAGAGAGTATTAAAGCAATTTCTAACTACCTCGATTAGAGAGGATCTTAGATGAGCACAGTTTGGGAGAAAGGAAATGCCAGGTGCCAGTTTCTGCAGTAAAGAGGGCGGTTGAATATAACATAATAAAAACATCATTCTCCATTAGCTAAGTGTTTTAAGGGTTGTTTGGTTCCACATATTTACTACTGCTGTACAGGCATCGGCGCATTTGAGCCCCAAGTGTTTTTAACCATATGAGGTATTTCAAAATATAAAAATACGCTCAAAATAATTATAACATAATTTTTTTCATAAAATATTTCTTAACAATTATATTTATAATTTTTTTTTTATTTTTTTGAAAAGAAAATTGAATTTAATATTGTTCATAATTCTAATAAGTTAATGATTGTTTTTACAAAAGAGTTATTCCCACCACTCTTTCTATCCCTACTCTTTCCATCCCTACATTCCTGATCAGCATCCAAGCTTGAACCTCAACGGGCTCACCCACACATTTTTGCTTCAACTAAAATTGTCCAAAATAACTGATATTTCACATTCGGTCCGATCATATCTTAGCCGGACCGATCCGATAAAAAATAAATAGTATATAAATATAAAAATTTATCTATTAAAATTTTGAATATGAATTCAAATATTTTATATCCATACCTGAACTTGGACCCGATTCGAGTCCGATATTTTAGTGAGGAGGGTCCGAAATAATTTTTAAATCTGAATCCGGACGTGATAAAATACTCAATAGTAATACTCGGTGGAGTATGATAGTTTTATCATAACTTTTGTGTTTGTAAAAAATAACGTATCTTTTTTATATTAAAATATTTTTTTAAAAAATAAATTTTATTGGACTTGATGTAGCTTACTAAAACACGAATTTTTATATTAAGAAGATTATAATCTGTACATAAGCCATTTAATAAAATTTATAAAAAGAAAATATGTATATGCGGATATTCGTATCTGATCTTAAGTGGATAGTGTACAGATAATCACTATCCAAATTTACTCAAATAGATCTGATGGGATCATTTATAATTTAAGTATTCAAGTCCGAACCGATCCGAAGTTAACTATTCAAATCCGATCTGATTCACGGACACCTTCAGCTCCAACTACATACTCTTCATCATTGTTTGGTTGGAATATAAAAAAGGAGAATAATTAGTTCTTATTACCCATATTGTACCCCAACATTATTTTGAAGTAAAAGGAATAGTAGTCTTTTTTTTTTTTTTTTTTTTCCTTTTTTTTTTTTTTTTTTTTGGAGAATATGCTGATATGATTTTGAAACAACTGTTTAAAACTTAAATCTAATTTTAACTTTTGTATTAACTTATTAATTACTTTAATTAATATATCTAGTCATTATTTATTACTTAAATAGTTAATTAATTAATTATGGTTAATTAGCTTGTTAAAACTTAATTATTTATTGTGTTTATTTAATAATTAATATTTATATTAGCCAATGAGTAATAAAATAAATTTTTTAACTAATCATCCAACTAATTTGAAAATTTACTAATTAATTAAAAAGATAAATTATATTTTATAATTAATTAATAAATATATTTTTTATTATCGTACATAATATTCTTAGCTAATAAATTTATTAATTTATTAGAGGGAAGTAGAAAAAGATTGAAGAAATGCTGGCGAAAAGAATATCCTACCTGAAAATAAGAAAAGAGACTATCATCATAGGTAAAAAGCAAATTCAAGTATTCAGGGGAAACATAGACTTGAATAAATGCAAACAGCAAGCAAATATATTGAGAAGCAGGGTACAAGGAGTTGCCAAGTACGAAACCATGTGCAGGAATTTGTAACAAAAAAGAGTAGCAAGAGCCACTGATGTGATTAATTCCTAGTAGAAGAATATGATTAGGCTCCTATGAAGTTCTTAAGTATTACCAAGTTGGGTCAAAAAAGCAATCCTGCAATTTTATATTGAGAAGAAAAATTATCTTTCAGTACACTATTACCATCCAATAGTACATCCCTGAAATTTGAGCCTTCTCAAGAAATTAGTGTAGAAGCTCCACCAACACAAAATTTGCTTGTCAACCTCAACAACTGCTTACTCTCCTCATCCATCAGGAAATCGTCCTCCTCCATACGTTCGGCAACTATTAGAGGCATCTTACAAGCTTCTGCATCTGTTCGAAGCAATGAGTTATAAATCTCAGTGGTTACATACCCAGCACCCCGAAGCATAACCAAGAGCTTCTCTGCACCTTCAACATCACCCATCTTCTCAAGCTCTCTAAGCTTGAAAATGCCTTTTCCAAACAATCTAAGGCCTTGTCCATATGCTTCCTGCCCAAATGACCCAAAGCTAACAATTCCCATGTAGAGTAGCAAGACTTAATTCCAATTTGTACAGTATGCTTATGAAAACTTTCCGCTTTGCTTATCATATTATTATTAATGTAAAAGGAAAGGATAATGTTTGGTACCCTTGAATCACGCGTGCCCGATACTGACTCCCATTCACTGTAAACATTTTCCGCTTCCTCAATACAACCTAACTTTGTGAGCGATGAAAGCATGCATTTGTACTCAACATCACTCAACTTTCTGAAGATCAATCTCATTTTGCTCCATATCATATCTACACTATCTTTATCAAGAGATCAAAGAGCAAGCTACGATCCATTTTACATACCAAACTAAATTGGTGTTTTACCAAAATTGATGCACACAACAGTAATTCTTGCAGATTAATGAGATTTTCCTTCTTCAAGATTGTGCAGGACTGGACAATATGGAGCACAACCATTTCTTCTGCAAATTCACATAAAGTTGTCATATGATGAATCAACTCACGAAGAATGCAAGCCAAAACAAAGTTATGGGTTTAAAAGCATGCTAAACATCTTTATAGTAATAAAAAAAACTTACTGAATTGGATCTGGAAGAATAAGCTCCCTCTTTCTCGATCTTGTGCCCTTTTCCAGGAGAGTCTGAACCTTGGACATTGCCACCGGTCTTTTTCTCATCCCTGGCTTTGTTGAATATGACAGTGAATCTCTCCACAGAAGCAGGGTCATTGACATCCCATTCTCCAAACTTGGGTAAAGGTCGTCCTGTATCTTGCTAGAAATCCACAACAAACCTAATTTATAGGGTCTAGCATTTATGCCTTTCGAAATATTTCGCCTAATATGTTGGCCACAAAAATTTCAAACCTGCTTGGGAAAACGAAGTTATTGGAAAGTAACAACTTAAGCATACCAACCTTAGCAAAACCTTTCCATAATTTCGTCACAAGTTCACCGATAAACAATATTTAGCTCCTCTGTATTTTTAGATCTATAAGGTATAGGCGAATGAACCGTCACTACAGTTTAATTCTGGTAATGATAGAGTTTAGGAACAAAATATGACAGGAAAATGCTCAAATTCCACATGATTTGGCGCAAAATCAATCTAAAGGCCAAAAGATTACTTGAAGCATGAACTCAAATTTGTTTCAATGCAGTAACCAGTAGATTGAAAAACTTTCTTGGTAGGATATCGATGTATAAGTTACTCTTTTTTCTTCTTCTTTTTTCTGTCTGATGGGTCAAAACTTGGTTCTATTTAAGTTTAATGTTGATCTTGTCTTGTCGTATGTGTGTGATGAATACATGTTGAAGATAAAGAAATTGCAGAATAAAGGAATATATTCAATGCTAAATACAAAACATGCTATGGATAAATAAAGGTCTACATATCTATGGTACTCAAAACAAAATACCAGAAAGTGAAAAAAATCATTAAACTTTTAGAAGTAAAAATAGTTATTTGTTGACCATCCACATGCAATCAAGAACAGGAACAAATCACCAAGTTGAAGCAACATATCTCAATAGCATGATTTCATTCTAAGGCGCAACCATATTTTAAATAATATAATACCACTGTAAGTTGGAACAATGCTAGATTATTAATGCAGTATAAGCAAAGACGTGATAGCGAATCGTATCAATTGCTTGATGCTGGTATCCAATACTGAAGAATAATCGATTAAATATTCATTGTAAATTGTAATATTTGTCATTTGGCCAGCACATCCATCAACAAACATCAAAAGTAGTTCAAAACGAACAGGTTTGCATACACTATCATATTGTATATGTATAATATTTGGCATCAACTTCCATTTTTTGAGAAAAAATTTCTTGGCTGGTGAAACATAATAATTTTCACTTCCTGGACTATTCATAAAAGTAATCCTAATCTTCCCAATGTGATCCTACAATACCTCATAAGTGTCCAAGGGCATGGCTGATAGTTGATCCAACCATATAACCCCTTTGTTCGTAGTTCTTAACTGAAATGTTGAGTTTACGTCCATTCCTGTCGAGTCTAATTGAAGCAGGGCACAGTTGTTGACTGCACAACTACAAAGAAAATGTTGTTCATTTAGTACCAGAACAAAAAAAAAGAAGACATGATTAATAGCTTCCTTATAGATCAATCAACATATGTTAAAATATAGACATTATGGCTGGGTCATAATATATGGAGTATTTCCATACAAACCTGAACATCTGAAATTGCGATTTTACTACCTAACCTTATAGTATATTTAATTTAGTTATCCATAAGTAAGAACTGAACAGCCATTTTAACTTCTTTTAAAAATATTCTATAACGTACCATAATATTCTCATACTTCACAAAATATTCATCAACTTTTTTCACTTGTAATAAACAATTTGGATAGCAAAATCAAAGATTTTCAAGTTCAGAGAGCAATTTGGGTAGCAAAATCAAAGATTTTCAAGTTCAAAGAGCAATCTGGATAGTGAAATCAAAGATTTGCAAGTTCAGAGAGCAATTTGGGTAGGAAATCAAAGTTTCTCAAGTTTAGATAGCAATTTGAAGATACTTTATGGTTCAGGTAAAATCTATAAATTCTCCCAACTGAATATCATGGTTCGAACCATATGATAGAGAAATGCGGTTACAGAAACACCATTCGTAATAATGATAATAATATGGTTGCAATGAGCATCATTTAGTTGATAATATATAGCAATTAAGAGAGAATCAACCTTTGTAGTCAGCTTCTGTACACCAAGTCCCCCTGCCCTCCTTCCTGTCTTCTTTGCACCATTGGGCTTCTTGATTGTAGGATGAATGGGGGCTCTAGGCGAACGAACAACTTTATTTTAGAATAAGAAATTTATACTATTCATAAGAAGTTCCTGCGCAGCAAAAGTTTCAAATTTTAAATTTTTTTTTATTATTATTTACGGTACAGGAGTAACCAGGAATTTAAAGGGAAAAAAAAAGGAAGAAAAAAGAAAAGACCTGGGATCCGCGGCAGATGCCGAGGAATGGTACGTTGCGCTGGAGGGAGCGGCGGGCGAGGCGCAGTTCGATGTTGTCCTTCTCGCGGTCGCCGACGGCGTCGCTGGTGTGGAGGCGGCGGATCTCGTTGAGCTCGTTGGGGGAGAGCCCAAAACAAAAGCAATCAATGGATCAAACATTTAGGCCCTACTTTGACACTTTAGAGGCTCCCAAAAATCCATAAGCACATTGGATCTACTCTCCTATGCTATAAATGGTCATTACAATCACTGATGAAGAAGCATTGGCTGGATGCTTCCTCATCGGCTGTTCCCGCCACCATTTATAGCCTTTACATGCAGCTGAAAAATGAAGTGAGGAGAATTTTCTGGGGCCGTAGATTTTGATCCAAAGACTAATAAACTGAGTATTTTCTGGTAATGTTTTTTTTTCCTTTTTTTCCAAAATTAAAATTGCATATCTTATTTAAATTTATATTGTAAAATTTCTAATCAAATTATAAATTTCAAAAATTATAATTTTAATAGTAAGAATTTTCAATCATAATTTAAATACTAATGTCAGCTTGAAATTGTATTTTTATTCGGATTCATAGTAGACTTTTTAGTTTGGCACAACCTGGCAACTATTCAATTTTTCTACATAAATTAGGATCCAAGGCTGCAATTCCAATTTCACAAATAGAAGTTGATTTCAAAGAAGTTTAAATTTTCATTCTTCTGGCAGTTTTAAATTGATTTCAGTCATTTGATCTAAAGTAATTCTGCAAATATCATAAAAATGCAAATATAAGGATTAAACTTCAATATATTTGGAGATAACAGTTTCTTGTTTAGGCAATGTTGTGTAATAGTTTTGCTGGTTTTGGAAAAAACAAATTCGAAATTACTTCACTGCTGTTCCTGCACCAGGCTGCTACTGCTGCTGAAGTTCGAGCTATTGTGGCGGCTATTCCAGTAAATCCACAGAGCAACCAAGTAGAAGAAAAGGTGCACAACACTCTTAAGTGTGTTCCCAAGCTCCTAATCCATTAGAAAATTTCCATAATCAGCATGAAATCACAATGAAAGGTGATTAAAAAGTTAAGAACACGAACACCTCAAAATCCTGATTTTCGGTTGAAGAATTCAAATCAAAATTCACATAAAACTAACCTTCAAATGAGTTCAAACAAAGTTCCCACAAGTTCTAGCTGAAGTCAAGATCATCTCTAACAAATCACAAGCTCAGTTTAAAGAGAAAAATTCAAAGAAATCCTATCAAAACCTTAGCTAATCCAAAAATTAGAAATCTTTATTAAAGCTTTAATTAATCGAAAAATATCTAGAAACTTGGTGAATTAGATTACTCCACAAGCTCCTAACTTCAAGATCTACCCGTGTAAGAGCTTCCCTAAAAGTCCCAAGCCTCGAAAGAACACCAAGGTCCAAGAGGAAGTTGAAACCACCAAGGGTGCTCAAGCTGCTGCTGCTGTTGGAGTGGTCTAGCAGTGGGATTGTTTCATCTAAAAGGCTAAAAACTTAACATATTGTTTCTCATTTCATCTTTTCTTCTCATAGTGTACGTTCTCACAGTGTGTATGGTATATAATTAGCAAACAGCGTGTACGGTTGTGAAATTGGTCGATCGCATATGTAACATCTCTAACTTACACAGCATAAAGAAAGCATTCCTATAAACAGACTATGTATATTCCACTATTAGACATTAGTTTCTCAACAATAGATTGCTATAAATCATGCAATATAAAGAAAAAGGCAATCTGAATATTTATTTTCTTCCAGAAAAAATAATTACATATATATTCTTGAATAATCTATTCCTACTGATTCTATAACCACATTCATTTGTGTTCTTATGCAAGTAGATATGCGATCAGTGATTTTATCACAAACCATTGAACTATTTAGATGGAGATTTTAAACACCTCGTAAATGCTATAACTTAAAGAACATGTAGAAATCTCTATTACTAATCATATGTTTAAAACTCTGCTGAAGTTCGAGCTATTGTGCCGGCTATTCCAGTAAATCCACAGAGCAACCAAGTAGAAGAAAACGTGCACAACACTCTTAAGTGTGTTTCCAAGCTCCTAATCCATCAGAAAATTTCTATAATCACCATGAAATCACAATGAAAGGCGATTAAAAAGTTAAGAACACGAACACCTCAAAATCCTGATTTTCGGTTGAAGAATTCAAATCAAAAATCATATAAAAACTAACCTTCAAATGAGTTCCAAACAAAGTTCCCACAAGTTCTAGCTGAAGTCAAGATCATCTCTAACAAATCACAAGCTCAGTTTAAAGAGAAAAATTCAAAGAAATCCTATCAAAACCTTAGCTAATCCACAAATTAGAAATCTTTATTAAAGCTTTAATTAATCCAAAAATACCTATAAACTTGGTGAATTAGATTACTCCACAAGCTCCTAACTTCAAGATCTACCCGTGTAAGAGCTTCCCTAAGAGTCCCAAGCCTCGAAAGAACACCAAGGTCCAAGAGGAAGTTGAAACCACCAAGGGGTGCTCAAGCTGCTGCTGCTGTTGGAGTGGTCTAGCAGTGGGATTTTTTCATCTAAAAGGCTAAAAACTTGATAACCTATACCTTTTATTATTTCTTTAAAACTAAGCACATAACTTTCCAAAATACCTTTTAAATATTAATTTTCCAAGCTTCTATGGAATGGATATGATTGAGTACCATAAAAATTTTTAAAGAACCAAACAATAAAAAAAATCCTCTACATATATAAGATTATATAATATATATATATATATAATATCTATTATATATATATTAATATTATACTATATATATATATATATATATATATATTATATATATATATATATACACACACAAAAAGGACTCTTGTATGCTTGACAGTTTATATATGTTCTAGAGTTCATCTTTAATGCGAGATGTTGGCATTGTGCCTGCATCAGAAGTGTGTTTTTAAACTTCTGTTTAAAAGTTACCTTTAAAATTTAATTGTTGTAGTCGAATTCACCTACCATGGAAGCTCTGAGAGGAAAAAGTAGCTGCCTGAGTCTGGCCCAAAGCCCATCTGAACAACACTCTGCAGGTCATCTTCACCAGAAAGTCCCAAGCTGAAGAAAAGCGAGCACACCCCTTTATTAGTATGGAAGATTGCCTTACAGGGATTGAGTTATCTTAGCAATCGATAGTTCAACAGCTGCTTATTCAGAGCTTCAATGATCTGATTTCTATATAGAACTACATCTTACAAATCAGTATTCCCTGCTTGCAAGAGAAT
>CM055062.1:5561910-5601910 GCA_029204045.2 Tillandsia leiboldiana
AGAGAGCGAGGGTGAGAGGGGTCTGGAGACCCAGCATGTGCAAGCACATGGATAGAGGTTCATAGAAGAAAGTAGGAGAGAGGAAAATATAAGCTTGTAGTCCAAACCACACCCACGAAGCACGGAACGCCGCCACGTCGGCTCGGAACGGCTGAGAGCCCTCCACGGAGGCTCGGCACACTTCAGAATTTATTATCTTTTATTGATACCACATCCCAAAGTATATATATATATATATATATATATATATATATATATATATATATATATATATATATATATATATATATATATATATATATATATATATATATATATATATATATATATATATGGGGCAATTTTTTATATACCCCTAAAAATTTCTGTGTTTTTAGATTTACCTCTCTTAGAAGGTTAATATTAAAACTACCCTTCTTACGTTCCAACTTCTTTCTAAAATACCCCTGAAGTTAAATTCTGTTAGTATACCGTTTGGAGCTGCCGTTATCTGTGTAAAATTACTATTTTGCCCTTTCAAATATACCCTTCTACCATAACCAACTTTTCTTATGTATCCTTAAAATTTTTAATAGTTTTGATAGATAGGGACAAAATAGGTATATCTGATAGTTTTCAACTCCGATTATTATTTAACTCTAGTTTAACCCTAGTTAACTTAACAAAGGGAAACGGTAGGAATATTTTTAATAACGGTGGAACGTATGAAGGGTATATTGGAAAGAAAAAAATAAGAGGGGTAAATCAGATATTTCTTCAGATTTCAAGGGTATACAGGCAATTATCTCTCTATATATATAGTGGAATTTAACACCTATACACTCAAAAATCTTTACCTGTGGATTTTTTTTTTTTAAACATGTCCAGCATTTCTTTGTCATTACTTAGCAATCGTAATTTAACGGCCGGTTTTAGCCAATGTTCTTTGACATGTATGGTACATTATAGGTCTCTCTTTTCCAAGCCAATTGTTAGGGATCTAGAAAATGTAAATCTAAGTTTCTAGCCCAAATCAAACTGGACTTATTAAGGAGGCCCAACTTCAATATCATTTAGGAGAATATAAAGAGAATTGCAACCTCCTTCATGAATGCCATCAATGATAAAAGATGTCAAGAATTATGAATAACCTACAAGGTTGTAGTGGGCTTAGTGGATATTTAATATAGTCATTACCGGGTGTCTTTAAGTGTAGGCTTAGTGAGCGAGTTATGTACATGAGCCTATAAATAGTAGGGTTGGCTAAGGCCAAAGAACAAGAGAGAGTTGTATCTTATAGTTGTTATTTTCTAAGTAAAGAGAGTACTTAATTTTTCTGCGGAATCTCTACTCTTTTTTCTTTTCTCTATTTTTGCACTTAGTCGTAGGGTGCGAAGATCCGGGCTAGCAAACGAAGAGCAAAGCTTACCCTCTTCGAGCAGGAAGGCAGGCGCCGCACTAGCTTTTGCTAGGCAAAAAGCATAAGTTAGTGACAGTTGGTATCAGAGCGGGTTCAAGCTAGGAACCATGTCAACATCAGATGCTGGCATCACCGATGTTGCGACTGAACCTCCAAAGCAGTCCAAGCGAGGCAAGAGCAAGGAGCCGCGGGCCATCACAAGGGAGGCCGCTCTTTTGGATGACCGCCTCGCGTTATTGGAGGATGTCGTGGCAAAAATGGGTGAACGATATTATGATTTGGCTGAAACTTTTGGAATGTTTGTTGATGACATTCGCAACATGGAGGAAAGTGTTACTACTGCAATGACAATTTTTCGCACCGAAATTCAAAAGCTTCAGGAGACCATTACTCGTCGAGACGAGGAGCGAAAGACCTTGATCGTGGATCTTGTTGCCCGTGTCACGCCCCGGGGTCGAAACCGCACCCCGGGCTCGCCAACAGATCCGCCATCTGTACGGAAACTGCCGTACAGACGAAGCATCTACCCTGCAAGTCAGATCTAGCTATAATGTATCAGAGCTGAAAAAGAACCAGTAGCTACAGAAATCCACTGAACATCTGATATAATAAAAAATCTCAATACAAAGTCTCTCAGCTACAAAAGTACAAGAAATCCTCACTGATCTCTCAGAATGTACAGTACAAAAGTGGAGTCATAAAATACCCAAGGTACATCTACCTCTGACTCTCAGTGCTGGTAAGGAACTAACCGGCCACGTCCTCACCTCGATCAGCTGCCTCCGCGCGAACCAAGCCGGAACAGCTATCACAGGAACCTGTCACCGCAGCGGGTGTGAGAACTACTGCAAAGGTAGTTCCCAGTGGGTACCGTCTCAATATCCACGGTATGCCCACTAAGTCTACTGGAGGCACAACAGATAGGTATGCAGATAGATAGATAGATAAAAGCTGAAAGGAACTAGCTATCATGTCTCAATCATCATGCTCAAGAAACTCTACAAATGATGAAGATATGCATACACCCACTACTGCTAACACGCCTCAAGTATCATGCTCAAAGGAAAACTCATCTATGAACAGGCTATGAAACTCACTCACACATATCACCCAATCCCAATGACTGTCCCTCTTTGGACCAGTCAATCAAGCCTGCGCTCATCTACTGCCGCGCATCCCGTAGGAACGGACTTACGTAGGCATCCACTGCCGCACATCCCGGGGGAACGGACTTACGTAGGGTGTCCCTCTAGGACCATCTCAGTAATCACCTCGCAGCCTCGTCAGGCTCGGTATCATCATCGCACCCGGGGCGTAGCTCGAGGGGAGCGACCCCACCGAACTCAAGTATCTCAAGTATCTCATAACTGGCATAAAAAGCCAGGCTCAGCAGGCTATAATCCACGATCAAACAGATCGGATCTCAATGCTCAACTAGCATAACTCAGTCGGAGGAAGACTCCACGACTCGAACAGAAAAGCCCAAACACTCTCACAGCTATGTCGGAGAACCCTCAACGACTCAAGGCTAAAATACACGATCAAACAGATCGGATCTCAATGCTCAACAAGCATACGCAGTCGTAGAAAGACTCCACGACTCGAACAGGAAAGCCCAACACTCTCACAGCTATGTCGGAGAACCCTCAACGACTCAATCTAAAATACACGATCAAACAGATCGGATCTCAATGCTCAACAAGCATACGCAGTCGTAGAAAGACTCCACGACTCGAACAGGAAAGCCCAACACTCTCACAGCTAAGTGGGAGAACCATCTCCACCACTAAATCAGAACACGACCCATGATCTAGAGTAACCCAATCAGGGAATACATCCTCAATACCCCGCGAACTCAAGTATCTCAAAACTCTCTCATGACACTAGAAAGTCATCTCATAATGCTCTAAAAATCCACTCGGCCCTCTGGCACGAGAACACATGCATTCTGAACCTACTCAACCCCTCGGGAAGATCTCAATATTTTAAAACTCTTTTCAAAACCCAGTTTTCATTAAAACAGGTCCGACGATTTTTAAAACGGTTCAGATGCCAATATAAAGCCAACTAAACATGCAGTCTAGTGTCAAATCACTTCTAGATCATGCTAAAAATATCTGGGGCTTGCAATTGTATTCCTACAATTTTCTAGGCAACTATCAGATTTACCAGCTATGCAAATAATTAAGCTAAACATGATCAACATGCATTCAATAGCTTTAAAGGGCATTCCATACATCTTGAAGAAATTCCAACCCACCTCAAATGCTTTCCGAAGGCCGCGCCGAAATCGGTGAAGAAACGGGCGAAATCTGACGAAAAACTGAACTGCGCCTCTCGCGCGCACGCGCGTCGTTGCGCGTCTCGAAAAAATCCACGAAGCTCCAGTCAACCTCCACAGCACCCAGCTAGGCCACCACAAAAATTTCAGCACAAACCGATCACCCAATACACGAATACAAGCATTGCACAGTGCCGCGGATTTGCGCAGTAATCCCAGCCTGTTGCCTCAACCCGAGAGCACAAGAATGGAGCGAGGATGGAAATTAGCTCAAATTACCATTCAATTCCATCAATAAAACCCAAGAGGAGAACAAACAAATCCAAATCCATAATTTCTGATGATCAATTTACCTCAATTGTGCTCTCGTGCGCGCACGTTGACCGGGTCAACTCCACCAAGCACGAAGCTCACAGACCTTCTCTTCTCCCTCTACTTCCTCCTCTTCTTTCTCTTCTCTGGCAGCAAGAAAAAGGTGGAGGGGATAAGAAATGATGGGTGGAGAGGGAGCATGTGCCGGGGTATAAAAATCAACGATGGAGTGGTTGGAACAGAAGAAGCCCATACCTCAAGCTACAGTGCACCAAACCGAGCTAACTGGGCACTTTCTGTGCTTGTGTACCGGTACCACCCACTTGGTACCGGTACACGGGCCCTGGTTCCAGAACCAAATGGCTGGTTCCGGAACCAAGCCACCCAAAAGCTCCAGAACTAGCCAGAAAATCTCCGAAATGCCCCGTCAACTCACTTTCTCGCCTCGGGACCTCCGCATCACCCCGAAACCAACCGAACACCTCTGTAAACTCATAATACACATGTCCCAAGGGATCAACTCACATCAAACCCATCCATGAAACCAATGCTCGACCCGCAAGCTCTCAATCCGACGCCAACTCACTTTTCTACAAAAAAGCTTCCGCGTCGCTCCGGGACCACCCGAACCATCCTGTAAACGAAATTAGAACCTGCTGAAGGTATTTCCACAATACCAGGCTGCCCCGTTGAGTCGGCACACTGCCCGAAACTCCGGTACTCTACACTCTCCCCTCCTTTTAACGGTTTCGTCCTCGAAACCCAAAAACTCCAAAACTCAGGAGGGTGACTCAAATAAGTGGGGATATGAACTCTCAGCTCATCCTCAGGCTCTCAAGCAGCCTTTGTCTCATCAAGACGGCTCAACTGGACCTTTGCCAAAGGTAAGATCCGGTTGCGCAATTCTCTCGTCTCTCGAGCAAGAATTCGCACCGGTCACTCCTGATAGCCCAAGTCCTCGTCTGACTCCAAAGAAACGAAGTCCAAATCATGCAAGGAATCCAAATCTACACTTCCCTCAGAACGGATACACCAACGTCCTCGTGGGTACTTGCCAATTCATGGCGGTAGCGCAAATCGGTGAGCAACTGATCCAATGCGCTCTAACTCCTCGAATATGCCAACAATTCGCTGACTCAACTTCCCGCGAAAACTCAAATCTACACATTTCTGCGGATAGTGATTCTTAGAAGTCACCAAAACTCCCTGCTTCCAATTGGCATAACTTTTCCGTTGCTCCTTAGCAACCACAATGCTGAGAGCTTCACAAAAGCATTCTTACATCCATCTACAGGGTAAGAAGTCCAACATCGGGAACAACACTCAGCCCCTAACTCTCAAAATCAGCTCTCAGATCTCGGAATCCACGGGCACACAGATGCGGTCCTTGTACTTCAGTACTCCCGCTGCATTCACTGAGAAGTTCCCTCTCAATCCTGTCCAACGGAGTGGGCTACGAGTCCAAAACACAAGTTTTTGTCACATTCTCAGGGAACACCTCCTTAATCTCAATTACTCTTTCAGCGGCATCTGCTGAGTAACTATCATACACCAAAACTGCACCGCTCACCTATTCAAGGCAGCTGCGACCACATTGGCTTGGTCGGGATGTTACTGTAAGCTCAAACATACATCCCTAATAACTCTATCCACCGGCATTGCCTCAAATCAAATTCTTTCTGAGTAACCCAGTACCTCAGGTTCTAGGATCGATAGATATCTCAAATTTCTCTCTATCTCAAGCAACTATTCACAATAATGCTAATACCATCCACAGCTTGAACTCCTCAAAGTTAAGCTGGCACTGTTTAATCCACAACTCTGGACCTCTGTCACTATCGTGGGTCTAAGCCGAACCCAAACGGCAACACCCTTCGTCGGGTCCACTGTCACCCTTGCAGCTGAAAACACCTGGCCTAACCACAGAACCTTTCAAAGTCAAGCACAACTCTCTCAACTTGGCAACCAACAACTTTTCTCTCCCCGAAGTTGCAGCAATATCCTCAAGTGCTCCTCGTGCTCTATGTCACCTCGGAAATAAATCCCAAGTATATAACTAACCAACCACTGGCACGGCAACTCACTGTAGAGCTCAAACTCACACTGGTTCTACAGCCCGGTCCAAGTACCGCCGGAACACACAAGTCCTCAAATCCAAAAGGCCGCAGGGCCTTAGTCAATCCGCTTGACCTCACTGTAAGCTCAAAATGTCTCTATCGGGTTCAGACCCTATCTGGCATAGCCCTCAGCTGTAGGGTTCCACAAAGCCTTCTATGTCCCGCAAGGCATCAACCCAACACGATCCAAATCTAACTGTGCTCGAATCGTCACAGCACTCTCACCGTTGTGCACTCACAACGCGGCATCACTGCCGTATACCACGGCATGGCATCACCACCGTGTATCAACGGCGTGGCATCACCACCATGTATCAACGGCGTGGCATCACCACCGTGTATCAACGGCGTGGCATCACCACCGTGCATCAACGGTGTGGTAACACATCCAAAATATCAATCTCTCGGATCCTCACTGTCGTATCCCCACGACGTGGTACTGGGTCACACAGACCCCTAGATCCCTCGGCTCTCGCAACTGCGCTAACAGCTCTCTCACTGTCTCACGAGTGATACTCCAAGTGATGATGCTGAAGTCGACGCGGTTTCCAAAACCACGTCGATCACTAACTCGATCTCAGTCTCATTAAACGGCGGCTTCAACATCAGATCAGGTAAACTCCTGTCCGGAATCACACGGCGTTAAAGATATTCCTTTAGTCCCGGTGCCGCCGTAGGCACCTCTTCTACCGTCGCTAGCAAAGCGACACGACCACGACTCAACCTCTGCCGTGCTCTAGCATCCTCTATAACCACACTCCTCCTGGCCAGGTCCACGGAGGGTCATGTCCACTCTCGACAATCCAAGATAGCACCACATTGGGATAACCAATCCCTATCCAACCTTATATCAACATCTCGGAGCTGATGTAGGACTAACAACTCTAGGATCAAATCCAAGGTATTATCTGCACTGGCAGGACTGGCAACACTCATCCATGTGCTATACGTGATCTGGAACCTGATCCTCACGTGCACAAGCTAACAGTCCCACCTCCGGCCCACACGCAGCTATCTTTGCTCTAGTAACGCACACACCAGCGGTGTTGGCATCAACATGCTCTAACTCCGATGACCATAAGAAAACCACACCTGGTAAGACGCGCTCCACTATCCTGGCGTCCTCCAACCAACTACACCATTTCATCCACTAGATGCTGGTGGCCATCGCTCAATCTGCCTCGGCATCTCGGCTCAATCAGCCTACCGGTAAGTCGGATGAACCGCTGCATCCTGAAGGGGTAGTGGGGTGCCGTCGCAGGCGGCAAATCCAAGAACACCACTCTGGGACCCTCTGCCTGAAGATGTCCTGACTAAACACATGAAAAACATCGCCCTCATCCTGAAGTCACTCTATAGCGAAGAATGCGGCTCACCACAAAAGACACAATCATACGAATACTGCTGTTGGTGCCTCGACTGTCGAGAACATCCTAGTCTCTGTCTCCTCTGAGACTCATGATCCTGTGACTGGAATCATGGCAACCTCGATCCACTCGACTATCCCAAAATCAGGCGATACTGGACATCTCTCTCTGGAGCTAGTCCCTCGCTCTCCGTCCCTCTCGGACATGATCACAGACCTCAGTCAATCCATCGGGCATGCACAACCGCTGCATCTGAAGTCGCTCGTCGAGAATATCCAAAATGATAACATCTCGAAGCAGTCCCCTCTCAAACATGATCAATCTCCTGGGCCTCATCCTGGGCGACATGGGGCACTCTGCTCAACAATCATAGAAACTCGCTCCAAATCCTCAACCGCTCTCCTGATGGTCCAACGGGACAGACTCGACGCCACCAACACACGGCGTCCCTATCCAAACGTGCGCAACTAAGGGCACCTGATGCTTCTCCTGGATGAACAAGTCCTCAGCTAACTTTTCCATGGCAGCAATCCAGTTCCCGGCCTCCCAAGGTTCCAACTCCGCCCTGAAATCTGTAGGGGATGGAACTGGCGGATGCACGACTATCAATCAGCAATCTCTCGCTGCTCCCGCACTACTCACAGTGCCAACGGGGCCGAAGTCGACGATGTCGCGGCTGGAGGTACTACGGCGATACCTCAAACGATACTCTCTGCTCAAACATGCGCATCACGCGCTCCGTGTTCTCTTCCTGGCGCCGCGTCGCCTAAACAACTGAGCTACCTGGGCCCGTAACTCGCAGACCTCGCTCTGCTCTGTCCATTCAGCCCCCCGCTGTTCGGGCTCCTCATCCAAGGTCAAACACGCCCTCGCCGCTGCACGGCATCACAGGGCCAACAAGAAGAACAGTCACGGCCAACCAAACCACAAACACTCTCGACCCAATCAAGCGAAAGTCTATAACATGTTAACCGTTCTAAAGTATTATGTTGTCTGCAGCCAACATAATCACTTTAGAGAATAAACATGTAAAATCACTCGCCCCAATCCCTCGGGGGAGGTACAAACTCAATCAGGACTCTCGCTACAATCACGTCTCTCACGACAGTCATCCTACTGTCCAACCAATAGCCTAGGGTCACTAAGTCCTCAACGACCTATATTCCTAGGCTCTGATACCACCCTAATCTGTCACGCCCCGGGGTCGAAACCGCGCCCCGGGCTCGCCAACAGATCCGCCATCTGTACGGAAACTGCCGTACAGACGAAGCGTCTACCCTGCAAGTCAGATCTAGCTATAATGTATCAGAGCTGAAAAAGAACCAGTAGCTACAGAAATCCACTGAACATCTGATATAATAAAAAATCTCAATACAAAGTCTCTCAGCTACAAAAGTACAAGAAATCCTCACTGATCTCTCAGAATGTCCAGTACAAAAGTGGAGTCATAAAATACCCAAGGTACATCTACCTCTGACTCTCAGTGCTGGTAAGGAACTAACCGGCCACGTCCTCACCTCGATCAGCTGCCTCCGCGCGAACCAAGCCGGAACAGCTATCACAGGAACCTGTCACCGCAGCGGGTGTGAGAACTACTGCAAAGGTAGTTCCCAGTGGGTACCGTCTCAATATCCACGGTATGCCCACTAAGTCTACTGGAGGCACAACAGATAGGTATGCAGATAGATAGATAGATAAAAGCTGAAAGGAACTAGCTATCATGTCTCAATCATCATGCTCAAGAAACTCTACAAATGATGAAGATATGCATACAACCACTACT
This sequence comes from Tillandsia leiboldiana, assembly GCA_029204045.2. Taxonomy (NCBI): domain Eukaryota; kingdom Viridiplantae; phylum Streptophyta; class Magnoliopsida; order Poales; family Bromeliaceae; genus Tillandsia; species Tillandsia leiboldiana. The sequence goes on from CM055062.1 coordinate 5,571,170, forward strand.
GCTAACACGCCTCAAGTATCATGCTCAAAGGAAAACTCATCTATGAACAGGCTATGAAACTCACTCACACATATCACCCAATCCCAATGACTATCCCTCTTTGGACCAGTCAATCAAGCCTGCGCTCATCTACTGCCGCGCATTCCGTAGGAACGGACTTACGTAGGCATCCACTGCCGCACATCCCGGGGGAACGGACTTACGTAGGGTGTCCCTCTAGGACCATCTCAGTAATCACCTCGCAGCCTCGTCAGGCTCGGTATCATCATCGCACCCGGGGCGTAGCTCGAGGGGAGCGACCCCACCGAACTCAAGTATCTCAAGTATCTCATAACTGGCATAAAAAGCCAGGCTCAGCAGGCTATAATCCACGATCAAATAGATCGGATCTCAATGCTCAACTAGCATAACTCAGTCGGAGGAAGACTCCACGACTCGAACAGAAAAGCCCAAACACTCTCACAGCTATGTCGGAGAACCCTCAACGACTCAAGGCTAAAATACACGATCAAACAGATCGGATCTCAATGCTCAACAAGAATACGCAGTCGTAGAAAGACTCCACGACTCGAACAGGAAAGCCCAACACTCTCACAGCTATGTCGGAGAACCCTCAACGACTCAATCTAAAATACATGATCAAACAGATCGGATCTCAATGCTCAACAAGCATACGCAGTCGTAGAAAGACTCCACGACTCGAACAGGAAAGCCCAACACTCTCACAGCTAAGTGGGAGAACCATCTCCACCACTAAATCAGAACACGACCCATGATCTAGAGTAACCCAATCAGGGAATACATCCTCAATACCCCGCGAACTCAAGTATCTCAAAACTCTCTCATGACACTAGAAAGTCATCTCATAATGCTCTAAAAATCCACTCGGCCCTCTGGCATGAGAACACATGCATTCTGAACCTACTCAACCCCTCGGGAAGATCTCAATATTTTAAAACTCTTTTCAAAACCCAGTTTTCATTAAAACAGGTCCGACGATTTTTAAAACGGTTCAGATGCCAATATAAAGCCAACTAAACATGCAGTCTAGTGTCAAATCACTTCTAGATCATGCTAAAAATATCTGGGGCTTACAATTGTATTCCTACAATTTTCTAGGCAACTATCAGATTTACCAGCTATGCAAATAATTAAGCTAAACATGATCAACATGCATTCAATAGCTTTAAAGGGTATTCCATACATCTTGAAGAAATTCCAACCCACCTCAAATGCTTTCCGAAGGCCTCGCCGAAATCGGTGAAGAAACGGGCGAAATCTGACGAAAAACTGAACTGCGCCTCTCGCGCGCACGCGCGCCGTTGCGCGTCTCGAAAAAATCCACGAAGCTCCAGTCAACCTCCACAGCACCCAGCTAGGCCACCACAAAAATTTCAGCACAAACCGATCACCCAATACACGAATACAAGCATTGCACAGTGCCGCGGATTTGCGCAGTAATCCCAGCCTGTTGCCTCAACCCGAGAGCACAAGAATGGAGCGAGGATGGAAATTAGCTCAAATTACCATTCAATTCCATCAATAAAACCCAAGAGGAGAACAAACAAATCCAAATCCATAATTTCCGATGATCAATTTACCTCAATTGTGCTCTCGTGCGCGCACGTTGACCGGGTCAACTCCACCAAGCACGAAGCTCACAGACCTTCTCTTCTCCCTCTACTTCCTCCTCTTCTTTCTCTTCTCTGGCAGCAAGAAAAAGGTGGAGGGGATAAGAAATGATGGGTGGAGAGGGAGCATGTGCCGGGGTATAAAAATCAACGATGGAGTGGTTGGAACAAAAGAAGCCCATACCTCAAGCTACAGTGCACCAAACCGAGCTAACTGGGCACTTTCTGTGCTTGTGTACCGGTACCACCCACTTGGTACCGGTACACGGGCCCTGGTTCCGGAACCAAATGGCTGGTTCCAGAACCAAGCCACCCAAAAGCTCCAGAACTAGCCAGAAAATCTCCGAAATGCCCCGTCAACTCACTTTCTCGCCTCGGGACCTCCGCATCACCCCGAAACCAGCCGAACACCTCTGTAAACTCATAATACACATGTCCCAAGGGATCAACTCACATCAAACCCATCCATGAAACCAATGCTCGACCCGCAAGCTCTCAATCCGACGCCAACTCACTTTTCTACAAAAAAGCTTCCGCGTCGCTCCGGGACCACCCGAACCATCCTGTAAACGAAATTAGAACCTGCTGAAGGTATTTCCACAATACCAGGCTGCCCCGTGGAGTCGGCACACTGCCCGAAACTCCGGTACTCTACAGCCCGAGTCGATGAGGTCGAGGACCTCAAGTCACGGGTGATGATCCTTGAGAAAGCGATGGGGCGTGGTCCTGAACCTCACAAGGAGTATGCTTCAAAAGTACATGTCCCCAAGCCTCAATCTTTTAGGGAAACACACGACGAAAAAGAAATCGATGACTTCCTGTGGCACATGGAGCGCTACATCAAGGTGCTACGGCTAGACGACGAGGAGGAAAAAGTCTAGGCCGCATCCATGTACCTCACTTATGATGCGATGCTGTGGTGGCATCGGCGATCCGCAGAGGCCGAGAAGGGCCAATGTGAATTGAAGACTTGGGAGGACTTTGTGTGCGAGCTTAAGGCGCAGTTCTTTCCCGAGCACGTCAAATATCTTGCGAGAAGGCAACTTTGACGACTCAAGCATACTAGGACGCTCAAAGAGTATGTCAAGGAGTACTCCAAGTTGATGTTGTCCATCACCAATATGGTGGAAGAAGATTGTCTATTCTTCTTTCTTGACGGACTCCAACCATAGGCGAACAAAGAATTTGTGGGGCGCGACGTGCAAGCGTGGGCTCTGCAATCGCCTTAGCGGAGAAGCTGCCTAAGTATGAGAAGGCAGATCCGTCTCGCGGCAAGACACCCAAAGTGAGCAAGGCTAAGGGTGGGGAAGAACGCTGTGACCCAAAGGAGCGCAGGAGCCGCGATAAGGGACCTGCGACGCCATCCAAAAAAATAATGTGCTACGTTTGTAGCGAGAACCATTAGGCGAGAGACTGTCCAAAGAAAAAACAGGTAAATATTGTCCAAACTGAGCAGGGTGAGGGCAGCACTGAACCAATGAAGATGGGCGCTCTTAGGCTCGTCAATGCGGTTCAGGGGTTGGCAAGCAGCACTAAATCCCTCAACAAGAGACTCATGTACATCGATGTGGTCCTCAACGGCAGGGCCACACAAGCATTGGTCGACACGAGAGCCACTCATAACTTTATCGTAGAGATGAAGGCCAAGCGATTAGGTCTTTTTCTCGAGAAGGACACAAGTAGGATCAAGGTCGTTAACTTGTAGGCACAACCTGTGGTAGGGGTGGCTAAAGGCGTGGCAATTGTAGTGGGACCTTGGAAGAGCACTACAAATTTCACCGCCGCACCCATCGACGGCTTCTAAGTCATACTGGGTATGGACTTATTGGCTTCGTCAAAGGTAGTTCCGATGCCACACCTTGGGTCATTAAGCATCATGGAGGAGACAACCCCATGCATGGTCCTAGCGAGCTAGGAGAAAACGGTAAACACCCATACCCTCTCTGCTTTGCAGTTGCGAAGGGGTGTGAATTGTGGTGAGATGACTTACCTTGTGGCGATCCGTGAGGTGAGCAACGAGGGCCTCGAGGAGGAGGGCCTTTTAACGGACATTGCAGCAGTTTTGGCAAAATTCCAGGACGTCATGCCCAAGTAGTTGCCAAAGCAACTTCCACCTAGGCGAGAGGTGGATCATGCTATCGAGCTCGAGCCAGGAGCCAAACCGCAAGCAAAAGCGCCATACCGAATGGCCCCGCCCGGGCTCGAGGAGTTGCAAAAGCAATTGAAGGAACTCCTCGATTCAGGCTTTGTTCGACCACCAAAGGCACCCTATGGAGCACCAGTTTTGTTCCAGCGGAAGAGCGATGGAAGCCTGCGGCTTTGTATAGACTACAGAGCGCTCAACAAGGTAACTATTAAAAATAAATACACTATCCCTTTGGTTGCAGATCTCTTGATTAGTTGTGCAGAGCGAAATTCTTTACCAAACTTGACCGTTGCTCCGGGTACTACCAGGTGCGGATTGCGGAAGGAGACGAAGAAAAGACCATGTGCATGACAAGGTACGAGTCCTATGAGTTCCTCGTTATGCCGTTCGGCCTAACGAATGCGCCAGCGACCTTCTGCAAGCTCATGAACAAGCTGTTCCATCCCTATCTCGATCGCTTTGTGGTCGTGCACTTCGGAGACATAGTGATATACAGTAACACCTTGGAAGAGCACATTGAACACTTACGAACCATCTTCCAAGTGTTGCGGGAGAACCATTTGTTCGTCAAGAAGGAGAAATGTAGCTTCACGAATGAAGAGGTACACTTCCTTGGCCACTGGATAGGCCAGGGACAACTCCGCATGGATCATCGAAAAGTATGGGCCATTTACGAATAGGAGACCCTAACAACCATACCTCAGTTGCGGTCATTCCTTGGGCTCATCAACTACTATCGACATTTTATTACAAGTTACTTTCCGACGGCAGCCCCCCCTAACGGATCTCTTGAAGAAGAACCACTAGTGGGATTGGACCCCTCAATGTGCGGAAGCATTCGAGGACCTAAAGCGGGCGGTGACGGAGGATCCTGTGTTGCGACTACCTGACTGCAATTGCACCTTTGAGGTACACACCGATGCCTCAGATTTTGCCATTGGCGGTGTTCTCGTGCAGGATGGACACCCCATTGCCTATGAGAGTTGCAAACTCAACGACACCGACCGACGGTACACTATCCAAGAGAAGGAGATAACCGTCGTCGTGCATTGTTTACGGACCTGGCGGCACTATTTGCTCGGGAGTAGGTTTGTGGTGCGCACCGACAATGTTACCACAAGCTACTTCCAGTCGCAGAAAAAGCTGTCGCCTAAGCAAGCAAGGTGGCAGGATTTCTTGGCAGCATTCGACATAGAGATGCAGTACAAGCCCAGAAAAGAGAATCACGTGGCCGATGCACTCAGCCGCAAGGCTGAACTAGCGGCTGTGTGGAAACTTAGCGGGACACTCCGCGATCGACTTCGTGCAGGAACCAACGAGGACCCTATCGCTCAAAACCTTATGCAACTTGTCAAGGAGGGCAAAACGCGAAGGTTTTGGCTTAGCGACGGGTTACTCCTCATCAAAGGGCGGCGGGTGTTTGTGCCCAAGTGGGGCAACCTTCGTCGCAGGCTCATAAAGGAGTGTCATGACTCCAAGTAGGCAGGTCATCTAGGTCAGAAATAGACTTTGGCACTGCTCGAGGCCGCTTACTATTGGCCACGAATGCACGAAGACGTCAAGGCCTACGTGTGAACTTGTTTGGTGTGTCAACAGGACAAGGTTGAACACCAGCGACCTGGCGGTCTCCTCGAACCATTGCTTATTCCGAACCATTCGGGGAGAGCATCTCCATGGACTTTATCTCCGCCTTGCCAAAGGTGGGGGAGCGTGGGTCCATACTGGTGGTGGTGCATCGTTTTTCTAAGTACGGGACCTTCATCGTAGCACCAACTAATTGCATGGCTGAAGAAGCAGCACGACTCTTCGTCAGCCATGTCAAACTTTGGGGGATCCCCAAAAGTATAGTGAGCGATCGTGACCCCAGATTCACCAGCAAGTTTTGGACCGAGGTGTTCAAAATCTTAGGGTCTGAGTTGCTCTTTTCCACCAATTTTCATCTACAAACGGACTGACAAACAGAGCGGGTGAATGCTCTGTTGGAGGAGTACTTGCGGCACTACGTGAGAGCCAATCAGAAGGATTGGGTGCATCACCTTGATGTTGCCCAGTTTTCCTACAACTTGCAGTGTAGCGACTCTAGGGCTATAGTCCCTTCGAGCTGGTGATTGGGTGACAACCGCTCGCTCTACACACAACCACTGCGGAAGAGTAGTTTCGCAGCCCTATTGCTCTCCAATTTACCTCTAATTTGAAGGAAATGGGTGAAATTACGAGGGCGAGCTTGGAGAAAGCAGCTCGTCGAATGAAGAAGTGGGCGAACGAGAAGGTGATCAAGTGAAGGTCAAATTACTACCGCAACAGTTCATGGTCTTGCGCAAGATGCACAAATGGCTTATGCGCAAGTATAAAGGCCCATACTGTCACACCCCGGGTGTAAACCAGAATCCGGGCTCGTCTCCAGATCCGCCGTGCACACGAAATTTTTCATGTACATGAAGCGTAAAAACCTGCTCAGATATGTAAGATGAACATAAAAGAGCACAAGTATAGAGCTGTAAACTAAAATTGAAACATCTCAGATTGAAACTGTAAAATAAATATGTAATGAAGTACAACATCATCTCTCAGCTCTCCAAAAAGAATACATCTAGCTGGCTAAAGCCAGTCCCGAAAAAAAAAAGAGTATATCAGTCTGAGTAACAAGAGTACAATAAAAAGTCTAGTACAATCTCTCTCTCTCTCTCTCTCTCAAGATGGTAGGAGATCTATCTACTCGACGATCCCCTTACCTCGGTCGGTAGTCGACGGTCCAGCAACTCCCGCAGGAGACTCTGCAAAACAGGGGAGAAAGAGAAGGGGTAAGCAACAAAGGGTGTGAGAACTACTAGTAAAACCAGTAGCCCTCAGTGGGTAAATCCTCAAAATCCGACATACCCACTAAGTCTACCAAAGGCAAGAAAGGGGGGTAAGTGGTAAAGCTGTAAAATAAATCTGCTGAAAGAAAAACTACCACTACTATACCTCTAATGTTATGATAAATGATAATAGCTGTAAATGCATGCATCAGTGTAAAATAACCGTCGAGATATAATCCAATCAACCCGAGCTAACAACTCGAACACTGCCTGCAAAACCATCACGATCAGCATAAAGAACCAAGTACCGCCGATGTGAAAATCATAGCCAAGTAACTGGCCGGCACTCACTAACCGGTATAACTGCCTACTCCGGAGTGGCACTCGAGGGGAACTACCCGCACGAGGAAAGTAACCATGCCGAAAGTATCTCAATAAGCTGGACTTGATCATGACTATACTCAATGTGGAGAACTAAATCCATAAAGGAATCCCGGCCCCGACCTAATGCGAAATCCATAACCGGCGCAACCGTCCAAAATCCACAGTGGCCAAACCAATCCACGAGTCAAAAATCCGGTGCTATCCTACCTCGACTCGATAATCCCAACTATACTATCCCAAACCCATGTTCAACCTAGAGCAACATGTAACGAACAAGGAGAATAGAAATAAAAATAGTGAGTTTTCTTCTAAGTCAAATCTAACATGATAGTGTAGCAATAAAAAGTGGCTTATCTAGATGACCATTCAAGCATGCACTTGTTCTCATTTGAAAGGAAGTAAAAAGTAGCAACATTCATGATTCTCACATAGCATGAACTTGAAAATTACCAACAACATTCAATCTTATTTTGAAGGGTTTAGGAGTTATGAATAACACTTAATCTTATAAGGAATGAATCTAAACTTACAACAATAACCATCTTTTCATGAATGAACTAAGAATTATTGATATGGGTCAATCTCACATAAGCTAGATCAAAGATCAATGAAGTTAACTATTCTCACATAAATAACCAACCACTCTCACATAAACCATTCGTTCTCACATAGTGTAGGTTAATGATCAATTACCCATTTATTCTCACATAGCATAGACTTAAGAAGTATCACTTATGAACAACATCACATAAGGTAGTGCAACATCCACCAAACTAATCATTCACACATGGATAGGCTAAGCATCATTTAACATAACATAAACATGGACATTCAAGAATGATTCACCAAGGAATAGGGAAACAACAACCAACTATATCAAGTGGAAACTCAATAGCCCGAGTGGGTAAATCACAGTTTTAGAGGTGCTCAACAACCCACCTGGTAGCTCGATGATCTAAAGTTCTATCGTCCTAAAATTCGGCGTGCATGATCTCCTTCCTATTACGAATCCAATGCACCAAAAGTCGCCCCGAGATCACTGTCAGATTGAGCACAATCATCAAAACAAAATTGCTGCACAGATTATCGAAAAAATTCCAGCAAGCAACCCTTTTGTAGATAGATTTAAGTTCTCAATTTTAAGCTCCAAGTAGTAAATTTAAGTTTCCCTATATCCAAAAATTATCATCCAAAACTCAAAAATCCATTTTAAGACTCCCTTAATGATCCAATGAAGCAAAGTATCAAGTGTTGTCCAAAGCACATGCAAATTTCAGCATGAACTTCTAAGATTAAAAGGGACCAATCCATAAGGAATTTTAAACTGAAACCAAAAGAAGATTTATTCACCTTGATCCTAAAAAGTCGCCCAAACTTTAAAATCCACAAAAAGACCAAGTACTGATAAAGAATTCTGCATCCAAAGACTCAGCCCCCAAAATAAAATCCAAAACAGGAACTGTACCAAATTCTGAAATAGGGTCGTAAAGATTAGTAAGGTTACCTAAGCAAATGGACTCCAAATTCTACAAGCAAGGTACTAATGGATTCTTCTTCGAGAGTAGATGCAGATCAAGCCAAAAAACTTCAAAATCCATAGACAAATGAAAGAAAAAATCCATAAATACTTTTAATTATTAAAAAGTCCAATCTATAAACTAGTGCTTCAAAGATGAAAAATAAACTCCAAGAAAACTCCAGATCTGGGTGAAGTGGTACCTACCAAAGTTGTAGGGCTTCAAGTCTTGAAGATTTTTCCATAAAAATCAGCTCGAAACTCCCATCCTACTATCAAGTGGAGTGAAAATACTAGGTATTGTCTAAATTTTCAGACTGTGCACAAGGGTCTCAAAAATGGCATAAAAACTCTATGAAAACTCAAGATCTGGGAGAAATATTGAATACCAAAGTTGTAGGCCTACCTCTTGTGAAGATCCTCTCCAAAATCAAATAAAAAATCTAACAGATGAATCCTGTAGGGCTTCTGCACTAAAATGTGACAAAAACTAGCTGAAAATGGCTTCAATGGAGGCTTTCGCCTTGCTTGGGCTAAAGGTGCTCAAGCTGCTCCCCCAAGCTTCCTCACAAGTGGATAAAAAGAAGAAAAAGAAGAAGAAGAAGAAGAAGAAGAAGAAGCTCTGGATAAACTCAGAAAATCACCAAGTGCCAAAAATCCCAAATTGGAGAAAAATTGGACTATTTATAGTCAAAGAACCATCTGCAAAGGGGGTTTCGGGGACTTTTGGGCTCCCTGTAGCCTGTAGGGGAGGAGAGAGGAGGCGGGGACACGTGGCGGCCATCGACAGGCACGCGGGCCTACGATCGGGCGCACAGCGTTGCGCCATGTTGCGCAACGCGGGTGGGTGGGCGCCCGCTAGTCGCGGCGCGACACATAGCCAAGCCCTCGGGACCCTGCGCGCCGCGCCCGTCAGTGCCCGCCACGCGTCGCGGCGCCGCCTGCCCCTGCTCGCCACACATCCATTCCGCAGCCCGCTGCGCTCGGTGCACGCGTCCAGGCCGTGGACCGACCCGCAAAGAATTGAGCCCAATAGGACCATTTAGCTAATTTTGGCTATTTTCGCGCGCTGAGTCTGTTTTCCGCATTCGTTTGATGCGTAACGCACTCATTACACCAATAATAGATATTTTCTTGCCACAGACCACCCGGTCAAGTAACACAGAAATTCGGACCACCACACATACACCATCGTCAAATGCATGGGCAAGTCTGCCTACAAACTGCAGCTGCCCGCGAACCTCAAGATCCACCATGTCTTCCATGTTAGCAGGCTGAAACAATACCATAAAGACTCAGAGGATCTAAACCGTGGTGTGTCGCAGAGTGCCCCGGTAACCATGACTACATCCTTTGACAAAAAAGCGGAATCCATTCTGAACACTCGGCTGATTTGGCGACGCGAAGTGCCGCCAAGTCTAGAGTACTTGGTGAAGTGGAAAAATCTCTCCTACGGCGAGGCTAGTTGGGAGAAGGGTGACACATTTTGGCAATACCAAGCACTTATCAACAAGTTCCAAAAGCAGCGCGCGACGAGGACGCCTGCGCATTAGGTGGGGAAGAGTGTTAGAGACTAAGAAAATTTTAGTCTAAGTTTCTAGCCCAAACCAAACTGGGCTTGTCAAGGAGGCCCAACTTCAACATCATTTGTGGAAATGTGAAGAGACTTGTAACCTCCTTTATCAATATTATCAATGACAAGCGAAACCAAGAGCCATGAATAACCCACAAGATTGTAGTGGGCTTAGAGGGTATTTAATATAGACATTAGTGGGTGTTTTTAAGTGTAGGCTTAATGGGTGAGTTATGTACATGAGCCTATAAATAATAGGATTGATTAAGGCCAAAGAATAAGAGAGAGTTGTATCTTATAGTTGTTATTTTCTAAGTAAATAGAGTACTTAATTTTTCTGCAGAATTTCTACTCTTTTCTCTTTTCTTTATTTTTGTACTTAGTCGTAGGGTGCGAAGGCCCTGGCTAGCAAACGGAAAGTAAGACTTACCCTTTTCGAATAAAAAGACAGGCGTCGTACAAATTTTTACTAAGCGAAAAGCTTAAGTTCGTGACTCAGTACTCTAAAAGAAGTCTTGAAATTCCTCGATAGGCATTAAATTTTGGTCCACACTGTCAACTTATGACTCCGTTCCGTTTCAATATTCAAAATTTGGTGCATCTTCAAATTGCTCACACACTACAAAAAAACCTTAACATTTAAGGATATTTTTTTAATATTTAACTATGTATAAAAGCTCCTCAATACATTATAGTGTCACATTTTGAAATTAAGCGTCGGTTAAAACCTTTATAAATGAAGAGTCATCACGTATATGCCAACCCTCATGCTAAGTATCAATCAAATATATTATAACATTTTAAAGCGTCAAATTTTTTTAAAATCTTAACGATTTAAAGCGTCAAAAAAATTAAAAATAATAATAAAATTTATCATTTAATAAATTGGTTTAACATAATAGAAAATTTATATGATGATACTTTTAAAGCGTCGGTATTTACTATATTATAGAAATATTTGGGGATGCTTTTTCTAAGTATTGTCTAAAAAGAATTCTTATATATATTGAGATTTTTTTATAGTCACTATAGTGAATTTTCAGGGTTTTAAGGCCATCCATCTAAACTAAAAAAGAAATGATTCATTATAAATCCAAATTAGAAATATTTATCTGAAAAAAAAAGATTGGGCGAATGCTTAAAAGAAATTCATATTTTTATCTTTAAAATTGTAAAATATGTAATACCCCAAAACTCGAGCAAAAATATGTCAAAAAGATAGAAAAAGAATTTCAATGGTTTTTTAGCCTCTAAGCAAGATATAGTGTCAATTCGAACATAAATCGAGTCAAATTAATTAATGCCTCAAATGCAGTAAAAGTTAATTAAATGAGTTACATTCCAATTTGATTCAATACAAATTGAATTTGAATGAAACAAGTTCAAAAAGCCTGTGAAAGGTTTTAAATAATTTTAAAGGCATCTTGGCCAAGTTTAATTGATTCGGTTTGAACTCAAATTAAACAAAATCGAAAGGGTTTTGGTACAATTATGTTGAAAACAGTTGAACCCATCTGTCACTGCACAGGAAACCACTTTGAAAGAACTTTTAATTAAGTTTCTGATATCTGATTTATGTAAAACTGTAGCCATAGCCATTTTATATGGTTATGGCTACTGTTTCTGAAAGTTTTGTAATTTTATACTCAAATTTTAGGACTCCGAATTGAAAATTTATGTCCTAATACAGGATTAGATTCTTAATTATTTTTGAATTAAAACATTGGGAGCCCAAAATGAAGGATTTAATTGTTGAGTTTTGGCTCTTAATTTCTACTAGATGTAAAGAGCCAATATATAGCTATATGGATCGGCTATAATTTTGAAAGGTTATTGTTGAGCTATATAAAAGTTTTTGAGGCTCCAAATTTGGGTTTTTGACCAATTATGGAATCTAGATAGTATTTTTAGATTTGATCATTTAATTTGGAGTTGATTTTGAGAATCAAGAACTCTCTAAATGGGTTGTGTTAATTGTCTTTTGGTGCTCTAAATATAAAAATATGATTTGGACAAGTCGTTTAAATAATTTAAACTTAATTTCTCAACTTTTTCCGGTGATTTATGCTTTTCTCACTACAAGAAAATTAATCTTTAGCGATAATTATTTTCTACGCGGTGATTATAATTGCCGCTAAATAATTTAGCGGCAATTACAATAATAGCCACCATAGATGGAGTCGGCAAAGATCTTAGCGGCATTTGTTATGACGGTTGGTAAAAGTGTAAATAATTGCCACTAAATCTTTATTACGCCGACAAATATAAATGCCATTATAAATAATCATAATTGCCACAAAATACATATAGTGGAATGGCCACAAAAAGATAATTACTGTAGCAATATTAATAAATATTGAAATGATTTATCTATAACCAAATAATTAATGAAATACAATACTCATAATTAAATTCATGATCAAATTTTGACAAATAGTCTTGCTTTCAAATACAATCTTAGTAATTAAAAATTTCAACTACAAAGTAAGTACTTGATTGAACATTTTCCCAAACTATTCTAAATTGTACTAACTAAACAAAAAAAAAAAACCTAAAAAACAGTAAATAGAATTCTAAAACTCTAAAATATCAGTTCCAAGCACTCGGAGAGTGTTTCCTCGACATAAACTAAATGACCTGCCAAAAGTAATGCAATAGTAAGAAACTTGATTAACTATTATTTATCAAATAAGAAGTACATTAAACATTTATCAAAAGAAAGCAGTTACATTAAGGGTGAGAAGAGATCATGAATAAATCACTTTTGTATATGCTATTCTACATGTACAATCCAAGAGATCTATAACTAACAAACTTCAAGATCACAAATAATGAGATTCACATTAAGGGTGAAGTTGTCTATGCTAAAGTTGAAATGTTGAGACCAAAATTGAACTTGAGATCAAACTTCAGGGACGAAAGTGAAATCTAAGGTAAACTTCTAAGAATAAATTAAGAATCTTATGATGAAACCAAAATTAAGATCAAACATTAGAGACTAATATGGTAATTAGCCTAAACTTTAATCAGCACAAGGCACTAATCAAAATCAGATAATAGTAGACTAAGTTGCCTTTAACTCGTACATGTTATGTTAAAGACTTAAACTACATTCACCACAAGATAATGACGGATGTCATCACTTTTATAGTTTTTCTGTTCTAAATGAACTCCCGGTGAAGGATTTAACGATGATGTTGTTTCTCCGTGATAAAACCAAGAATCATATCCTGGCATAATTCCATTAATCACAAGATGATCAAATGCTTCTGTCCTAATTTGGTGATAGTAAAGAACACATTTTTGACAAGGGCAAAGAATTTTTCCATTGGTGGAATTATTTTCAAATACAAAATTAAGAAATGCCTCTACTCCATCCAAATATTCTTTACTCATTCTGCTATAGTCCACCCATCTCTTAGCCTTGCTACTACTATCCATGAGAAAACACTGGAAAAGAATATCAAAGTAGCTAAATTTAACACATACTACAAAAGCAAAAGAAAATTAATATAACTTTCAAACAACTGTGAATTAACACAAAAAATAACAACATTAATACATCATGATATAAAAGGATTATTGAAATATGTAAATCCAAGGACGAACTCTTATTTTGTAAAGCGGATTTTCAAGAGTACAAAAAATCATGCAAGGATGAATTCAAAAATCAAAATCCATGAAGAATAGCTTAGCCACAGACAGAGCAAGAAGAACACAAGAACTAGAGTGAATACCGTATCTTAGGCCTCTATATGAGAACTATGATCAAAAGCACAATCAAAGACTCGCCACTCCTAATTGTTCAAGCATTGCAGTAGCAAAAGAAGTTACCTTTAAATCAATATGGAAAAAGAATGTTGTTTTGGGGGGAAGAGCGTAGTAACTTGAGTAATACACCAACTTTTATTATCCCTCCTCCCTTGGTCCTCAAAATTTGAGTTACAAGATTTCAAAATTACTAACCTTGTTTAGTCTAGTAGTTAGTTAGTTTTTTTTTTTTTTTTTTTTTTTTTTTTTTTTTTTTTTTTTTTTTTTTTTTTTATCTCAGTGAACAGATAAAAATAGGTTTGAGCCTTCTACTTTGTCAAGTAAAATAACTATGCATATTATTACCTCATAGACTGTGTAGAAGGCAGGCGAATCAAGCGAGAAACCGAGTTTGACTAATGCTTGGAGTAATGATTTGTTATTGAGGATAAATTTAGACTCACCAAAGAAGATAACAATGTTAAAGAAGAACAATACCAAGAAGAAATAACATTTGAGTCTCTATAATGTACGAAACATGCAAGAATAAATATGCATGCACTCTCGAGGTGTCAGGGGACCTTAAGACAACGAGGGGAAGGAAATAATAGTTATAATCCAGGAGTCAAGTAGAGAGATTTACCAACTATAACAGAGATAAAAAACATATGGGTACCTGAATATCTACAATTTTTATTTTACTAACTAGCTATCACTCAAAAAGTTATGGAAGTATTACATCACATAACAGAATAGCCTATAAGGTAGTCAAAAAAATTTATATTATGAAGATGTGATCAATCAAATGTGCAGTAAGTTAACTAGTACAATCAGAATTTTTAAAGCTTATATACACACACTTTAGTATATAGTGTATATAGTATACACACACTAGTACAATCAGTATACTAGTGTATATAGTATTTTAAAGCTTATATACACACGCTTCAGTATATAGTATTTTAAAGCTTATATACACACAAGTAGTAGAAGCAGTTTAATTAGAAAGAAAAAAGAAAGAAGCAGTTTAATTTTCACTTTTAGAGAGAGAGAGAGAGAGATGTAGAGAGAGACCTCAATTTGGCTGAGAAGGAATCTGATGTAGCCAATGGCTTCTAGTAGTACAGATGCAGTGTCAGTCTGCAAAAGAAAACCTATGTCAGATACTCCTTTATATATTAATTTGCACATCCAGGAGCAAATTAATCTAGGAGAGATGGCCATATATATATGCACAGGACTGTGAGTTGCTTTAATTTCATCACTTGGATTGGACTGGCTCGATCTGTGTGGATATATGATGTCCTAAGTGAGAAATTATTCTTTACAAATCGAAAAAAAAAAGTGAGAAATTATTGCAACAGAATAAATTATAGGGAAAAATGTCTATGTACATAGTATCTATATATCTCGTTTTATGTTCTGTCGTTATTATATATATATCATGTGATTATTAAGTGTATGTACTTTGGCGACTGAATTTGTGTGTGAAAAAAGCAACATATGTATAAGTAGTTGCATTAGCCATATGCACCTTATCAGTTTTACAATTATTATGCAGACAAGTAAATCATAAGCACATCTAGTTGCTTTCTTGCAAGGCAATTTAATTTGTTAGTTCAGATGATTGGTTGCTGATTCTTCAGTCGATAAATTTTTCTGTTTATATTCTTCTTGTTGGCTCTACACAAAGCAATACAAATTTCTAATATATGTAGAAGAGTCCTAGTGCTCCTAGTTAGCTGACCTTTAATCCTATGATAAGTTTCTAAGTAGGTTTTGCTCATGGTATAAAGCTAGGGAGAATGGTCATATCATTCTCTGATAAGGTCCTACTAATGTTAATGCGCACAAAATCTACTTTAGATATAAAATAAACTAACAATCCAAAAAAAAATGTTGCAGATGGATTAAAAGGCAAATCCTATTTTCAAGACTCAACGTCAAAGCTCCAAGTCTAATTTGGCTATTGAAATTGCATTTAGCTTAAGAAAGGTGTCAAGGCTGCAGTGTAGTCAAGTTGTACATTGATCTATAGATTACAAAATAACCATAATTTGACCAAGGGAATCTAACTTCATTGGCATATCAGAAGGTATTTTCATATCTTCTAAGGAATTTCTAGTCTTTCTGAGACATTGGTTCCTAATTCTAACAAGTTTTAGTGCAAGAGAACATCATCATGCATATCAGAACAGAAAACAAAAAAACTGAACCACACGCGCGCGCGCGCACTAGCACACACACACACACAAAATTGATGCCAAGCAAAGTTATCCAATTCCTTTGACATAAACTTGCTTTTTTTTCCAAACAAAAAACTGAACCACCTCAATGTTCAAGTTACCGGCTACCTCATTCACTGCCACTCTACCGTCCAAATAACTTAGCATACTTTGATGATGAAAAAGAAAATCTCAAGTCCTCTTGGGGACTAGTATTATATTCAATGATGAATTTTAACAAAAGAATATATAATTTTGGATTACTCTCCTCCAAACAAGAAAAATGGAGGTAAATGATATGCCAAAAGAATATATAACAAAATAATAGTAGTTCTATAATATCAGCATGTTATAAAAGAGTCATAAATTAATTAATTGCAGAATTTATATCTTTCAGAAAACTATTATGAATAAAAGAAAACATGCCAAACAGTTTATTCATGCCAATCACAAGACAACACCATCTGAATGTCTTAATGTTTTTTAACATAGAACTCTTAGAAGCGAACCCACATTGCAATTTCCAAAATATTCGTGTAATGGTTATAGTAGATTTGTCATAGTATGCTAACCCTTTTGATTAAACAAACTTCATCATACTAATCTGACTTTTTTTTCCCCTATAAACATTTTGGAGATCTACAAAACTAAATACACTAATCGATCACCTTATTCTACAATAAGAAAACGAATGAAACTCCCGGAGGTCCACATCACCCACAATATCCCTTAAAGTGATAAACATGACAATAACGAATTATGCACAAAAAGGGTTCTAAGGGTGTACCCACCTGAAACGAAGATAATGACCGCGCCCGCGACCCTCCAAAGCAAACAACACCACCCGCGGGCCTAGCTCTGACGGAGAAAACAACGCGATCCCGATCTCCGCGGACGGTGGTGTTTCTGGATCCGCTCCTCGGTATCGGCGACGCTTCCGGTCTCGGTCTTCGGCACGCACGGCGAGGAAGAAAGAAGAAGAAGCGATCTTTTCCCAAAATTAGGGTTATACGGTATTTGGGATAATAATATCTCTTTATTAATATTTTATTTATTTATTATTATTTATTTCTCTTTTGTACGTACGAAAACCCAAATATTCGATATTTTAAACATATTTTTAGCTGATTCCTCGATAAGCGTGCCGATCCTCCGAACTGTCCTGTAATCGTTAGCACGGATCCTGATGCACCAACAACACATAGCGGGTTCCTAGGATGTCAGAACTTGCCCTTTTAGACCCGCTAACACTGAAACCCTTATTCCGGGAGATCCGTAAGTCGGATTTCAGATCCGATCGCTTTGCCGTTCACATTTTCTCGAGCTCTATCACCGAAAAATACCCGCAAGCACCGACGTTCTACCCGAGAAAACTCGCTAAATTAACCCCCTAACAGCTAATTTATTCAAAAAGAAATAAAAGAAAGACAAGACAGGTCGTGATATTACATCACACACCCCTTAAAAGAAGTTTCGTCCTCGAAACTTGCCCTCAACCCTCATTAAACAAATCAGGGAAGCACTCTCTCATCTTCGATTCCAGTTCCCAAGTCGCTTCGCACTCCTCGTGATTACCCCATAGCACCTTCACGTGGGGGATAGTCCGGTTCCCGGAGACGCACTTAGAACTTCACGCAGTCAACTACCGCTTAAAGATTGCTGTGACAGTCGTCTCCCGAGCGCCACGCTGAAATCCCGAAGCGGAAACCCCACTAGTCCTAGAGCATAAGAACCTGCCTAACCTTGCTGACCAGGAAGGAACGAAGTTACCAGCCTCGAGGGATTGCCTAGTAGCCCGAACGTACTTATTTCTATGATGGGGGGTTTCTTCTAATAACTAAAGGTAGGGCGAAAACACAAAGCAAGGTGAAAGAGTGGGATGCTCCGGTGTCAAAAAGAATTCAAGCACGATAATTTGGGACTAGAGTATGACCTGCTAACACGCCCTCCGGTGGGTCCGCCTTCTGGTGGGTCATCGAATAGATTCTCCCCCCCCTGTCCCTGTTGTTGCGGCGAAGGTGTAGAAGCTGCTGAGGGTGCTGTCCCCGTTTTCAAGGGGCAGTTGAAACGGAAGTGCCCCGGCTCGCCGCAACGAAAACAGTGGTCTTGCCTCTTGGAACAATTGGTCACCTGGTGTATTCCACCGCAAATGATGCAAGGCTTGTCCACCGACCTTGGTCCTCCCGTTGGCGCGTTCCTGGTTCCTTGTTGCGATCTCGGATGTTTAGAGGGCCGGCTCCCATTAGAATACTCTCCTCCGGAATCAGATTGAGTTCGCTTCTTATCCCCGCTAGGTTCCGAGTCCTCCCGTCAGGCACGAGTAATCGTAAATCCGCACTCCACTAGGGTGGCTCTGTCGACCACCTTCTGGAAGGTGTGCAAATCCGCCGCCTGCACAATCTCGAAGATCTCGCTCCGCAAACCGTCCACAAAAAGACCGGCTTTGTGAGATTCGTCCCTTATGACAAAGGGAACACAATTCGCCAACCTCACAAATGCCCGCTGGTACTTCATAACCGTCCGACTTCCTTGATTGATGTGCTTCAGGTCGTCCTCCATCTGCTGTTTGATGTTGTCGGAGAAAAACGCCCTAAACAGTATTTCTCGGAACGCAGACCATGATGGAAGGGCGGTGCCCTCCGAGGGGTCCGGGCGCACCGTCTTCCACTACATGCGGGCGTTTCCCTCAAGAAAGTGGACTGCCAAGGGGACCCGCTCATGTTCCTCCATCAGCAAATCTTCGAAAAACTTTTCCATGGTGTCTACCCATTTTTCCACGACCCAAGGGTCGGTCGTCTCTCCCTCAAACACAGGTGGGTCGTACTTTTTGAAGTCCGCCAAGTTCGCTCTCACCCTGTCCCGTTCGGTTTGCTGGATAGGGCCTTCCCCCGCAACGACGGCGGACACTCTGGGAGTAGGTGTCACCACGGTCTCTCTCAAGGGGTCTCCAGCAGTGGCTCCCGGCGTAGGTCCCGAAGTTGCTAGTGTTGGTGCTACCGAAGGTACTATTAGTTGAACCGACGGTATTCCGGTCACCGTGGTCTGAGGATAGGCGGCCATAGTCTCGCTGTCAGCCACCGGCGGTCCCGTCACTGGTGCGGTTGGTCCGGGTAGAGGAGCTTGGGCGACCTCCACTGGTGTGGTCGGCTGTTGCGTCAACTGACGTACCTGTTCCATGAGAGTCGCTAGTTACCTGGCCATTTCTCGTAGTTGTTGTCGGAGAAGCTGATACTCCGCGGCCGTCGGTACTGTACTTTCTGCCCCCGCGTTCTTAGTTGACGACCTGGTTTGGGCCATTATCTGCTGCATACAAAGAAACCTGGTCAACCCTAGACCTATCTGGCCTAACACCATGCCCTACGATCAACCAGGGACTCCATTTTCCCCTTCCCCCCAAGACTCTCACGCTCTACGCACTTATTCCTTGGTTATCTCATTGGTTAGTTGCTAGTGGCATTGTACTCTGTGGATGTTGGACATCGGCTACTGTGGTTAAAGTCGTTTTTCTCTGATACCATATAATCTGTCACGCCCCAAAGGTTTAAATAAGCGGAAAACGTATATTCTTTTTTTTTTCTTTTTTTTGAAACAACTCCACTCTCCGGTACGTGCCAGACCCGCCACACATACAAATTCACCCCACACGGACAGAGCCTCATTTGTACGTGCACGACGTCACAATTACGATACATACTTTAACCACACAGTCACGATGAAAACCAAAAAGATCAGGAATCACGATTTATCATAACTACTAAGGAAGGAGAAGGGAGAAGGTAATCATACAACCTTTCGAATGAGGCCACCAAGTTTTGAAAAGATAAATCCACGGGTTTATAAGACGGTGCCCACACGACACCTTATTCTTTTCAAAATCAATTTTCGCAAACCTTTTCTTTGTTTGAAAATGGCCGAACTAAGAGGAAAATAAAGGAAAGCGTTCATCACAAGGTTTTAGCGTCCACAACATCCACATTAAAGAGAAACCACAAGCTACCTAACAAATCAAACTAACCAAAAGCATAAAAGAAATGTATCTAGCCACAGTTCGAAGCTACGGTCGTCTAGTCGAAACCTCACCGTCGTCCCGGAGCCCACCCCTGACCGAACCTGTCACTATGTGGGAAGTCAATGACAAAAGAGTAGATGTAAACAAGTACAAAGTGGTAAATACTGAAATGAAAACAAACCGATACACCCGAGCATCCAAACTTCCCCTCATGAATCCACAGTAACCCCCTATAAATCGGAACAGAGCACTTGCCATAAGGTCTAAAGACCTCTGGCACAAGTGAACACCTTGCTCTCACCTTAATGCTTTAACCCCTCCACGGTACTTCTGCAACACCGTAAGTAACCGCGAGGCGTCCCCACCACGACACCTTCACCTTTGTGGGGTACATGGGTCAACGGACCACCTTTCCGGAAAAGTATACCCATGCGGTGGCCAAACCGCCTATGTACGTGTAAGCAACCTTGAGCAGAATGACCGCAATCAGTGTGTAACATAGAGCACCGCGATGTTCAGTCGCAACAGATAGTAGTAAAGGGATTCTCATGTAAACAGGGGTTAGGCGATAACAAACGGCACATCTACTTTACTCTTACAAGTTACAATTGAAAACATACTTCGAAACACAAACAAGGGTACCCACCTCGAGTTGCGTCGAATGAAACTCCTGGAGGTCCACGTCACCCACAATATGCCTTAAAGTGATAAACATGACAATAACGAATTATGCACAAAAATGGTTCTAAGGGTGTACCCACCTGAAACGAAGATAACGACCGTGCCCGCGACCCTCCAAAGCAAACAACACCACCCGCGGGCCTAGCTCTGACGGAGAAAACAACGCGATCCCGATCTCCACGGACGGTGGTGTTTCTGGATCCGCTCCTCGGTATCGGTGACGCTTCCGGTCTCGGTCTTCGGCACGCACGGCGAGGAAGAAAGAAGAAAAATCGTTCTTTTCCCAAAATTAGGGTTATACGGTATTTGGGATAATAATATCTCTTTATTAATATTTTATTTATTTATTATTATTTATTTCTCTTTTGTACGTACGAAAACCTAAATATCCGATATTTTAAAGATATTTTTAGCCGATTCCTCGATAAACGTGCCGATTCTCTGAACCGTCCCGTAACCGTTAGCACGGATCCTGATGCACCAACAACACATAGCGAGCTCCTAGGATGTCAGAACTTACCATTTTAGACCCGTTAACACTGAAACCCTTATTCCGGGAGATCCGTAAGTCGGATTTCAGATCCGATCGCTTTGCCGTTCATATTTTCTCAAGCTCTATCACCGAAAAATACCCGCAAGCACCGACGTTCTACCCGAGAAAACTCGCTAAATTAACCCCCTAACAGCTAATTTATTCAAAAAGAAATAAAAAAAAGACAAGACAGGTCGTGATATTACATCCCATTTTCGTCGATGTTCGGTCTGAGAGGTTCCCTGTGCTACGGCGAAGGATTTTTTGGACGATTTTCATGGCAGCGTGTTCGTAAGAGGTAGGCCTTCGATTTCCGTGTTGATCATTTTGCTTCGTTTTGGGTTTTTGGTGGGGTTCCCTAGGCATCTTTTGACCCTATTTTCTGCGGCAACATTTTGGACAGCGGTGGAGTGTTCTTTTTATATCTTGGCCTCCGGGTGTCGGAACGGGGCGTATAAGTATCGATTTTCATCTACTCGTCGCGAGGATTGCAGCCGTAATTTTTCTGGATTTTTCATAGGACTGCGCACAGGTGAAAAACCCCATTTTTCTGTGTTGTTTTGCAAAATAGCAAGTGATGTTTTTGGGGGAGGTCCATTTATGCCGAGTGCGATTCTTTTGCAGTGGCTCGTAGATTCTGGGTGTTTTGCAAAAAAAATGAAGTTGAACCACGAGGAGTCTTCTACAGTTGTGGATTTGCGCATTTCAGGTGGGTTGAATTTTCCTCCAAATCGACGGACTATTTTCTAATTCTATCTGATAGTGGACATACATGATAGAGTTAGTGACTTATTTATTGATCCAAATATATGCATGTTATCGTGGGGAATTTATTTACCGATGTATGATGATGCATGATAGTATCTGGGAATAATGGTTGGTTAAATGATTATATGCTAGAGTTGACATTTTGAGCATCGATTATATTCCATGTTAAACTGTGTAACTTGACTTAGCACCCCGTCATATGCTGCATGTTCAACCAGACTAGTAGAAAACCCTCACTTGGGTTAGATTCTTTTATGCTTTAGCCTTCCTACACATTGCATGTTTCTTCCTGGACTTAGAGTTTTCTCCTCGCCCGGGTAGTGGGCCGAGTGGTCGGGATAGTGTAGGACGCATGTTACGCTCGTCCCGGGGGCCGAGTGGAGTCTGGTGGTAGAGGTTAGTTTGGTGCTAGTGTCGGGAGCCGTTTGGGATGACGGTGATCCCCGGGTGTTGGGTTTTTCCCCTGATTTTGGTTCATCGCGACGGAGTAGGGGCGATATTGATCTTATGTTAGCAGGACCTTGAACCCAGAGATAATTTTGGATACACATGATTTTGGTAAACTAGTTTTCTTTCCAAGCTCCTGAGGGATGCCAGAACCCGTTCTCATTTGATTAGGGCAAAGGCACCAGTCCTTCGGGACTTAGGAAAATAAAACCGTCTTTAACTGATTTTCTTAAAGAACTAAATGATATTAAAATTGGGTTTTCCTCCAAGCAAGATGGTTTTCTAAAAAGGAAGTTATTTTTTTGTCGTCGCCCAAAGAGGGGCCGAGCAAAAGGGTTTTCGGAAATAAATGTCATCTTTTATATAAATCTCCGCACCCCGCTGAGGGTTGCGTAATCTGGGTTCCAAGGGCTGCCTCCTTTCGGGACGAGAGCTACAGGCGGTTGTGCTTGGAACCTGTTCTTGTTTGATTGGGGTTGTAGGCGTCAGCTTCCCGTACTTCTCGGTCCCGGTGTTGTTGGTCGGTTGGGTTCGATGTCGGGCCGATGGGTGTTCCGGTCTCGGTGTGGTTAGACGGTTGGGTTCATGTGTTGGGTTGGCGAGTTCTTTCGATCTGTTCGATTGCGGTTTCGATTATAGCCTACATGTGCTACAGTTTTGGTTCGCGATCTCTGCTTGGTTCTTTTCCTCAGTGGGGTCGCTCCCCCTGAGTGTCGCTCCAGATGCGATGGTATATTGGTTCGTGGTACGCCCTACGTAAATCCTGCCCATGCGTGGGAGGTGGTTGTAGGTGAGCATTTATTAGTCCGTTGGGACGCCTACGTAATTCCTGCCCAATGCTTGGGAGGTGGTTGTAGATTAGCGCAGGCTTGACTGGTCATTTTTGGCAGTCATTACGATTGGGTATTTTTGGGCACCTCGAGTTAGAGTGGTTGCATATCATCATCTGTTTTATCCGCCTATTGAGCATTATAGATAGAGGCATGGTAGCTGTAGATTTATGTTCCAGCTATTTTATTGTATCCTCAGTATTCCAGTTATCTTATGCCTCTAGTAAACTTAGTGGGCAGACCGTAGGGTTGGAGACGGTACCCACTGAGAACTACGTGATGGTGTAGTTCTCACACCCTCTGTTGGTGACAGTTTTGCAGAGGTTTTCCTTCCGTCCCAACTTCAGTTGACTCGACGGACCGTGGTGAGAGAGTCGCGTGATAGATCCCTACCAGTGTTGTCATTTGGTAAGATAGAGGTACCAACCCGGATTGTGGGTTTTACTGTACACTGTTGTATTTATGATTTTAGTTTATCTCCCTTTTTGGATTCATAGATGATGTATAGGTGGATTTTACTTGTATTCAGTCTCTGTGGACCAGATTATTGTATTATTATTTTGGGAGATGGATATTGTATCTTTATTTTAGTTGTACAGTGGTTTCAGATTTTTATTACAGCAGTTATTTTCAGCTCTAATATCTGTATAGTTGGTAGTTGTTACTTTTCAGGTTGGACGCTTCGCCTATGCGGGATTTCCTGTATAGGTGGCGGATCTGTTGGCGAGCTCGGGTCGCAGTTTCGACGCCGTAGCGTGATAGCCTGAAACAAGAGAATCGCTCCGTCGAGGAGTACTCGGAAGAGTTTGATCATCTTATGATGCGATGCGGCATTTATGAACCGGAAGAGCAAACCATCACTCGTTACCTTGGTTTGCTTCGTCGTGAGATTTTCAACATCGTCAACCTCCAACTTTATTGGGCATACAACGACGTCTACAAGCTTGCGATTAAGGCGAAGAGGCAACTCAAGCCAAAGGATGAACGTCGACCATCTAGTGCCAGTAGTACTCTACCCATAGGCCGTGAGAACGCTTATAACCGGGGGAGTGCTTCTCAAGTTTCTAAGGCCATATCTCTAGAGTCCTACCTAAAGCAAGAGGCGGTGGCTACTTCCAGTCATCCTAGTTCTTCCAACTCCAACCTGCGGCGATGCTATAAATGCCAAGGCCTCAGACATATTGCCTCTGAATGTCCAAATAGGAGAATTGTTACTCTCTTAGAGGAGACACCTAATGTAGAGGAAGGTCTCGAAACTACTTCACCTGTGTATGATGAAGAGGTAGAAGAGAAAAATGAAGTCACCTATGGCGACGGAGGTGAGGCTCTTGTCATTCGGCGAGCTTTAAGTGCTACACCCGTTGAGAGTGATGATTGGCTTTGCAACAATATTTTTCACACACGGTGCACTTCTCATGGCAAGGTATGCAATGTTAATATAGATGGGGGTAGTTATGAAAATGTGATTTCTACTACTATGGTAAAGAAGTTACAACTTCGTGTAGAGAAACATTCCCAGCCATATAAACTCTCATGGCTTAAGAAAGGAAATGATGTGAAAGTAGAGAAAAGGTGTTTGGTTGGCTTTTCTATTGGTAAAAATTATAAGGGTGAGGTGTGGTGTGATGTCATCCCTATGGATGCATGTCACTTACTTCTTGGACGTCCTTGGCAATATGATAGGAAGGTCATACATGATGGCTTTAAGAACACTTATACATTTACCAAGGATAGGGTTAAAATCACACTAGGTCCTTCCAACCCTGAGTATTTATCCAAACTTTCTACAAGAGAGGATAAAAGCTTGTACTCTAAGTCACTATTTCTTAAGGAGCTGTCAGAATCTAGTGAGGCATATGCTTTACTTATTGTGGAGGAAAATAAAATGAAAAATGAAATACCTCCTATTATCCTTCCTCTTATTCATGAGTTCAAATATGTGATTCCGAACGAGATTCCACCCTGTCTTCCACCTATGCGGGAGATCCAACATTGCATTGACCTACTGCCGGGCGTCGCTATACCCAATAAGGCAGCCTATCGAATGAATCCAAAGGAAAATGAGGAACTACAACGACAAGTTGAAGAGCTTACTCGCAAAGACTTGGTGCGAGAGAGTATGAGCCCATGTGCAGTGTCGGCGTTATTGGTTCCAAAGAAAGATGGCTCTTGGCGCATGTGTGTGGATAGTAGAGCGGTCAACAAAATCACTATTAAGTACCGCTTTCCTATTCCGCGACTCGACGATCTTCTTGACCAACTTCATGGTGCCTCGGTTTTCTCCAAAGTTGATCTAAGGAGTGGCTACCATCAAATCCGTATGCGCCCTGGTGATGAATGGAAAACGACGTTCAAGACGCGTGATGGTCTCTACGAGTGGATGGTCATGTCATTCGGCCTCTCAAATGCTCTAAGCACTTTTATGCGGCTTATGAACCATGTATTCAAACCCTTTATTGACAAGTTTCTTGTTGTTTATTTTGATGATATTTTGATCTACAATAACAACAATGAGGAGCATATGGCGCATCTTCGGCAAGTATTCCAAATTCTACGAGAGCAAAAGCTATTCGCCAACTTAAAGAAATGCGAATTTGTGACAAATAGCTTAATTTTTTTGGGCTATGTTGTCTCGGCCGAAGGTATCAAGATGGATCCAGCAAAGGTTGAGGCCATTATTACGTGGCCCGAACCTACTTCACTTCATGACATTCGAAGCTTTCATGGCCTTGCTTCATTCTATCGGCGTTTCATCAAAGGCTTTAGCACCATCATCACCCCTATCACTGATTGCTTGAAAGGAGGATCTTTCAAATGGACGGATAATGCAAAGAATAGTTTTAAGCTCCTCAAAACAAAGATGATAGAAGCTCCTCTTCTCACGCTCTCTGACTTCAACATAGTGTTCGAGATAGAGTGCGACGCCTCAAATGTTGGAATCGGCGCAATTCTTAGCCAAGAAGGTAAACCTCTCACCTTCTTTAGTGAAAAGTTGAATAATTCTTGACAAAATTATTCTACTTATGACAAAGAGTTTTATGCTATTGTTCGAGCTTTGGAGCATTGGCGCCACTATCTTTTTTGTAAAGAGTTTGTTCTATTCTCTGATCATGAGGCCTTAAAGTATATTCATGGCCAGTACAAACTCAACCGTAGGCATGCTAAATGGGTAGAGTTTTTACAAGCTTACACTTTTTATATTAAACATAAGGCGGGTAAGCAAAATAAGGTGGCAGATGCTTTGAGTCGAAGATATGCTTTACTTTCAACCATGCAAGTGCAAGTTTTAGGCTTTGAGGTGCTCAAGGAGCATTATGAGGATGATTCATATTTTGGCAAAGTGTGGAAAGAATGTTCTAATGGGTCTTACAACAACTTTATTCTCCACGATGGCTATCTTCTCAAAGGCAACCTTCTATGTATTCCTCAATGTTCCCTACGTCATTTTATTATAAAGGAAGCTCATGAAGGAGGGCTTAGTGGCCACTTTGAGAGAGACAAGACAGCAGTTCTATTACAAGAGCATTTTTATTGGCCACACTTATATAAAGATGTTTCTAACTATATTGCAAGGTGCAGAACGTGTCATATTGCTAAGAGCCATGTTCAAAATACCGGCCTCTATACTCCTTTGCCAGTTCCAAATGCACCCTAGGAGGATGTGAGTCTTGACTTTGTTTTAGGTCTACCGCGCACTCAACGGCACAAGGACTCTATCATGGTGGTTGTTGATCGATTCTCTAAAATGGCACATTTTGTTCCATGTACGAAAACGATGGATGCTACTCTCATCGCCGACCTCTACTTCCGAGAGATTGTTAAGCACCATGGCATTCCGAAGACAATCACGTCCGACCGAGATCCAAAGTTTGTCGGCCATTTTTGGCGTACTCTATGGAGGAAGTTGGGCACTACCCTCCAATTTAGCTCTTCTCATCATCCCCAAACCGATGGTCAAACTGAAGCCGTCAATCGAAGCTTGGATAATCTTCTACGAAGTTTAGTGGGGAAGAATATTCGACAATGGGATCAAGTTTTGCCGCAAGCGGAATTTGCATACAACCGGTCTTCTAGTCAAACAACAACAGTGATGCGGATGAACAAGCCAAGCACATTAAGCAACTCCACGAGTAAGTTCGAGCTCGAATCATTAAGCACAAAGAGAAGTATCAAAAGGCAACTAACAAACATCGTAAATCGGCGGCATTCAAAGAGGGTGATTTAGTATGGGTGCATCTTCGCAAAGAGCGCTTTCCACGAGGCCGACATGGCAAGCTTAAACCGAGAGTAGATGGACCATTCAAGGTATTAAAAAAATTCGGTGAGAATGCCTACATGATCGAGTTGCCCGACGAGTACAATGTTTCAGCGACTTTCAATGTTGTGGATCTTTCACCGTATTATACCGAATTTGAGGACAAGTTCTTTTCAACCGGGGAAGAATGACACCGTCCTTGAAATTGATGGATGAAGCCATTACTCACTCAATAAATGCTAGTTTTGAAATAAATACGTCATTTAGTTTTTCTATAAATTATCTTTTCGTTTTTCTATAAAATTAATGTGTCTTTTGATATTCCTAAAAATGTCTTTTAATATTTCTAAAAATATCTTTTAGATTTTCTATAAAATTAATGAGTGAGTTAATATATAGGGAAGTTGAAAGGTCATTTGAAAGGCTATATATATGTAATAATTTATGATGAAAGAAACAAGTTAAGTTGAGTTGAATTTTTTACTTTCATTTGAGAAAAATTATTTCTTCTTATTTTGCTCCTATCTCCTAAATGGATTTTTTATGAGAGAAGAGTGTTACTTGAGTGCTGCAGTTGGTGGAGTCCTTGCGGTAGCAAGTATTACTCGATCATTACGTTGGTAGATTCCGTGTAGTGGTGAGTGTGCTCGAGTTCGGCATGGTGGATTCTACGACGGCCAAGTATTTATCGGTTCGTTTTTTTTCTATCTCCGCGCACCCTTTAAGTTCCGGCGTCAAAGATGATCGACACTCTTTTTTTTCTTGAGCTTGTTGATGTCCTCGACGTGGTCAATGCAGTGACCAATGATGGGCTTGAATCGGGCTTCATTAAGTAAAGAAGATAGCTACCATGAATATTTTCCAAAACACTTTGTTACGCAGAAAGGGGATGTTAGTAATTTTTTATTTTCCTTCAAAGGCGTAAACCCTCGTCAAGAGATGGAAGGAGGGAGGAGATCTAGAGAGGGAGGACTGGCAGATATATTTTATTAATAAATTTAAAAATATTATAATTATAAAAATAATTTTTAAAAAATTTTATTTATAAAACTAGTCTTCATCTCATGCTAAATGATTCACCATTTTTTAATACGAGAAACTATTTACTGTTTTCTCAAAACGATAAAATTATTTTTATTATTTAATATTATACATCTCTGAAAGTTTAAATAAAAAATATATATAAATTTAATAAAAACAGTGAATTATTCGTCGCTTTCTAAAAAGTAAATAATTCACTATTTAAATTTAATTTTATAAAAAATATATATTAAATATCTATTTTTACAATTAAACAACTCCGTAGAATTAGTCTCCCAAAATTCCCACCGGCAGTGCCATGGTCGCTCCTCCAAACTTCGTTTCGCATCAATCGTTTTTTAAAAAATATACTCAACTATTAATTCTTAATTTTAAATAAATAATTATCTTAATAAATTAATTGAATTCTAGATTTTCTCATGTCCACAAATACATAGCATCAAGGGAGTTTATATATATATATATATATATATATATATATATATATATATATATATATATATATAGAGAGAGAGAGAGAGAGAGAGAGAGAGAGAGAGAGAGAGAGAGAGAGAGAGAGAGAAGGGCTTATATACTTTTAAAAGTATAAGTCCAATTATACTTGTAAATTTTTTATCATTAGATTTATATTGAAATTTATGTTATTGTACTTTTTTTTTATCTCTCTTTAGTTGATTTTACAATAATACAAATTTCAATATATATTCAATAATAAAAAATTCACAAGCATAATTGAACTTATATTTTTAAAAATATATAAGCTCCACTCTCTCTCTCTCTCATATATATATATATATATATATATATATATATATATATATATATATATATATATATATATATATATATATATATATATATATATAGGAAGTAAAGTGTAACAAACGATATTTTCAAGCGGGCTATGCATTTTAGCCATTATTTTAGTTAAATTAGAGATTGGAATGATCTCATAAATTAGAGATTGGAATGATCTCACACTCTAATTGCCTGACTTGGCAAATGCAGAGAATTTGTTCTCTAAATTAGCAAAATATGTACTCAAAACTCGAAATTAATGAGCTCGAGATCGAATCGCTCGTTTAGTAAACGAGTCGAATACGAGCCGAATTTTTCAGCTCGTTTAATAAATAAGCTGAACACGAGCTGAGATCAGTTCGCTCGTGTTCGGCTCGATAACAGCTCGAATACATATTTTATATATATATATATATATATATATATATATATATATGAGAAATGTTCTTATAAATTTTACTATTTAAATTTTATGTCAACATAATATAAAAAAATTATTTTTTTATAAATTTTAATTATTAAATTAAGATTTTAATTTTTAATTTTTTTTTTAACTTATTAAGTGAGAATGAAAATTGTTTGTGAGCCGGCTCGTATTCGGCTCGTTAATAAACGAGCCGAATACGAGCCAAATTTTTTAGTTCGATATTTAAATGAGTCAGTTCGTGTTCGGCTCGTTGACACTCCTACTCAAATGTGAAGCAAATCTACAAATTTTATCTGGTTTGCTAGCTGTAGTTGCATCTCGATCCGTATTACAATTGGAGTTGCAGTTGGAGGCCCAACTGGTGCATTTCGGACTATGCCCAAATCAGGCGCGGCAGCAATTGAAAAGAATAAATATTATACATAAGAGGTAACCATACTTACCCACTCACATCTTAAATAATAATAATAATAAAAAGAATAAATCCTAATTTTTGGGGAATAGATATTTTCATCCTACATACAAAATAATAAAATTTGCAAATGCTACCAGCAAGGAAATAGAAAATTTGTGATTCAATCACCTTACATACTAGCAAACGAATTACGTGCAAGTATAAACTGTATAACTATATATATTTCCAATTATACATAGGATGTATCTTTAATTGTACTCTGTAGATAAACTAATTATTTATAATTAATTACTTCATGAATAAGACACTCACACCACCCTCTAGGACGTAATTACATACACCACTAGTTGTTTCTATATACGTAGATCTCCTCGTCCACATGCCACCACAAATAAAGTGCTACGTGTCCAAAAAATCCTTTCCCTCCCCAAGAAACGGAGCAAAAGGTCCGCATGGGTCCACGTACGTACATGCTCAGCCACGGATCACCCTAACAACGTATAAATTTGCAATAA
>CM055062.1:5604410-5822191 GCA_029204045.2 Tillandsia leiboldiana
TCGTCTCTGATAACCCTCCGTCACAGTGTAGCATGCAAGCCATTGATAAATACCTTGCCGAGGTTTCCAAGACATTGAATCCATTTCATTCTCTAGTTTCCTCTCAGCGTCAATTCCGCATGGTGCAAGACGGCACCGCCGACCTGCTCAGGCGCCTCGAGGCAAGCCGCAAGAATGAGAGAGCCAAGCTGCGGCTCGTCAAACGGCTAAAGCGAGCCTTTGG
The DNA here is from genome assembly GCA_029204045.2 of Tillandsia leiboldiana. NCBI lineage: Eukaryota > Viridiplantae > Streptophyta > Magnoliopsida > Poales > Bromeliaceae > Tillandsia > Tillandsia leiboldiana. Next base: position 5,604,634 of record CM055062.1, read on the forward strand.
TATCTCTTTAATCATTATCACAGCCTCAACGGTGGTGATCGGCGCATTGATAGTGGTGCATGCGTTGATGGCCTTAGTAGCTCTACCCGTGCTTCTTCCGGTCATGATGTCTTCGCGGGTGGGCCGAGCGCTCGCGCAGCTTGACGAGGCAGCTAAGGGGACGTACATACTGAACAGGGACTTGGATACCATCAGCCGACTCGTGGTGCGGCTACAGGTTGAGGCGGAGCACGTGGCGTCGCTGCTGAGGATGTGCCTGGATGAGCGGCAGCGTGACGGGCGGGGAAGGCTGGTGCAGGAGGTTGTGCGGGAGGTACAGAGAAATGATGTGAGCTTCAGGCAGCACCTGGATGAGCTGGAGGAGCACCTCTTTCTCTGCTTTATGACCATTAATAAGGCAAGGAGCATGGTGATGAAAGAAGTTTTGTGTGTAAAATAGATACACGTGCATGTGTAAATATGGGGTTTCAAGTGCATTGATTATGCATATAATTAATAGTGATTATCATGCAGGATTGTATAGAAACTTCTAATTAAAACATATTAATTGTTTCCTCGTTTTCTGATTGGTTTTACAAATTAGTTTACTGCAGCATTTTCTGGAAATTAAGCAGAAATCAAATTGCTGCCCAAACAATGCTACATGGTCTTCAAGGCCAAGTTTAACATATGAGCGCATTGGTGATGCTGGACGGGTTACAATACCATGTACTAGGCACCAAGGCAGCACACAAAATGTCAAACCTATTTTATTACAAGTGGTTAATACTTCGATGTAGCCGGCAAAATAGTTTGCAAGATAAAATTAAACAAGTAATTATTTTTTTCGTTTTTAGTAAAGGAAGAACATCCACTACATAAAAATAAAAATAAAAAAATAAATAAATAAATTTTGATTAAAAAAATAAATAAATAAAACAGACGACGCATAAAAAAAGCATCCTAAGGTGTCGTTACAATATAGTAAATACTGACGCGCATCTTAAAAAGTGTTGCCAAATAAATCTTTTATTGTATTAAACTAATTTATTAAATAATAAATTTTATTATTAATTTTAATTTTTCGAAGCTTTAAAATATCAGAATATATTTTACCTACGCTTGGCATATGTATTATTGTCTACATGATGACTCTTCGTTTGCCGACACTTTTAAATATGACGTTAGATTATATTAAGACGTTTTTAAATATCATTAAATATAAAAAAAAATTTAAAATATTAATATTTTTTATAGTGATCAGACTAAAAATAAAATAATAAAATAAAAAAAAATAATTTGATAAGAAATTATACCACACAACGTCCAAAAAATGCGCAATTATATGCTATAATCATCAGATCGGATCAATTCATAATTTATCTGCAACAACTTTCTAGATAGGCTTGTAGATGTCCACGAGTTTCGCCAAAGGAAAATGCTACTTGTACACTCCATTTGGGGGTGTACATCACACACCCCATCCATCCAATGGGTGGGGTGTGATGAAGGGTTACTTCACAATTTGTGAAGTGACCCTCCCACCCTTAGATGGGTGGGTGTAAGATGTACACCCCCTTTGGAAGTGTACATGTAGCATTACTCAAAGAAAAGTAAGACTACGAAATTTTGGAGAAAAGAAAATAGAAATTAACTATCCTGGGAACTAAGCTTACATTACCAATAGATGATAAAAGTAGGTTTAAATAAAATAAAATAAAATAAAATAAAATATTAATTATTGGATTTAACAGGATTTATTCCAAATTGTGAGATACTAGTTGGAGACTAAAGCACCTATATATGTACCTACTTCGTTGCCGTATGCAGCAGGGAGGAAAATGGGTTTTCACGAGAAGTACGCACAAAGAAGGAAAAAGGGCCTCGTCTTCGTCTTGGTCTTTCTCCTGCTTCTTATTTGAATGCAATGCATTCCCCTTTTCTAGCTTGAAATCTCTCCAATTTTTCAAAGTTTAACTAAACCTCATAAATAATAGATAGTCAAAATTTAAAAAAATTTAAGAAGTATTCAAATCTAACAAAATATTAAAACTATGGACCTCACTATAACCGGAAACACCTCCGAAAAATAACCTTTCATTCAAAACTTTTCAACAAAACTTAAATTTTATTCAATAATTATTGTTTTTTTTAACCAAGGCCTCATAGGCTATTTATATACTAAATACATCCGAGAATAATAAAAAATTTCTAACTAAAAATTTATCCAGATGGAAATACGATTAAATATGTTCTAAACAAGATAATTTTAAAAAATAACAGAATAAATCTAAAAAAAAAAAAACTCTTATATAGCGAGTTCGGGTGCCGATTTGTGCTGCCTTTGTTGATAGATCTAGAACCTAGATGTCGACACGGGTCAGGTTCGGTCTGCATCATCTCTTCCCAGCTTGGAAAATCCAACTTCGGCGGATTATGGCTAATGTAGTTCTCATCAAGATTTGGAGCAATGTCTTGTAACATTCAGTATTTTTAAATATTTTGTTTCGATGCATTCTTTTTTCTTAAGTTCGCATTTTTTCATAAATATTAATAGTTCAGGGACCTGACAGCATGTTGTTTAATTAAATCCCTATGGCTTATACGTATCCTTCTTTGATTAAAATTGATATTCCGATACGACTTTTCTCTCTCTCTTTCTTGTGTCCCCGCTCCCATCCGCACGCGTTCACGCTCGCGGGATATTGTTTTTTCATGCCGTCATCCGTCGTCGTCGCCGCAACCGCTCTTCTCAAGTACAATCAACATCTTTCCTTCGTAGTCGACGGAATCTCATCGTCGACGTCGTTATTTTTCGTTCTTGAAGAGGTCCATTTTATATTCTTTATTATTATTTCTATCTCTTTTATTAAATCTTGAGATCCTCCAACTTTGTTGTTATAGGTTATGTGGTTTATATTTGGTATTTGTCTCTTTGTTGATTGGAATTTAATATCTTTAAAAGCTGATTCGTTCCAATCTAAGGTTACTATGAAAGAAAGCACCAAAATGAGAGGCCCCTCCCGACCTCATCTCCCTCGCTCAACCCCCTTACCTAATCATCGCCTCCATCCCACCCAAGCCCCATCTCGCCCCCGTTACAGACCAAAATACCCACTCCAATCCTTCCCAACCCAAGCCACAATCGCTGTAACCTCCGCTACGGCTTCGGCTCGGGTCCCGCATCCCACAAACGCGGTACCCTCCGCTACGGCTTCGACACGGGTCCCGCCTCCGAACTGCAGGGCCCCTGACCAACCCCCAACCATTCTGAGTGGGGCGCGGGTCCGCCCCCTTTACTCCTTCATGGACGCGGTTTTGTCAACTCCCTCGAGCCCGCCGCCCCACCCCCTGCCTCCTAAGGGTTTGGGTTTCGTCCGACACCCGGCACTTCCTGCCTCCCCCCCTCGGTTTATCCTCAGCCCCCTGCTCCACGGGCGTTGTTTTAGGTGTTTTGAAAAGGGGCACCGGGCGGCGCGTTGCAGGGAACCCCGCCGCTGCCTCCTCTGCATGCGCGTGGGACACCCTGCATCCCGGTGTAGGACTCCTCAGGTTGATGGACCTTCGGGGCCGCCAGGCAATCTTCGCCGTCCGAGGGGGCTACCCGCTTTCCTCCCTACTCCGTCGCCTCCGGCGGGGCAGGCTTCATTGTCGGGTCGCGTGGCGAGGGTTCAGGTAAGTGGACCTCACTCCACTTTGGATTCGGTTGCTCTCTCTAAGGGTCTGGCGGACATGTTTGGGGGCTCCCCATCAGATTATAGGGTGGCTACCCTCCGGACTCCTTCGTTTGCTATCTTCTTTCCAAACTGGGCCGCTAGGGAATCCGCCATCGGGCGTAGTCCTCTTCGATTCTATGGCATCGCCTACTCCTTTTCCAATTGGGTGGAAGCGGGTGAGGAGGCCAGGGGGCGCCTCTTCCATAAAGCGTGGATCCGGTTAATCAACTGGCCCATCCTCTGCTGGAGCGACGAGGATGTGAAGGCCGCTGTCAGCGGCTTCGGGGAGTTGTGGGAGAGCGACACCCGCAGTACGGAAATGGAGGACGTCTCAAACTTCAGGATCTGCATTCGTTGCCCCGATGTTCGTTCTATACCGGCGGCTCTCAACCTGACGGTGGAGGATAGACGGTTTCACATCCCCATTCAAATTGATTCGTGGGAGGAAACTAACCCTATTTTCCTCGGGGAAGCACTGGACCAGCACCTAGGTCTTGTCACCAAGGACGCTCAGGAGGACTTTATCAAATGTTCGGGGTTTTCTTCTATCCCGGCGGCGGGACCGGTGCGGCCGCCTTCAGACACTCATCGGTATCCCCCTTGTGATAGGGCTGGCGGGTCGGGGCTGCAATGTCAACGGCTGAACTCCTTGGTGGTTTCGGATTCTCACTTCCCCCCACTTCAGACATTGCCTGGCCCGTCCGTGCCTTTGCCCTGCCCCGCCTCGACTATGTCGGTTGGCGTTTACCCAGGGGAAGCTGATTGCCAACATCCCTCGGGCGCACGACTGATGGAGGGCGCGGACCGGGGGATATCTACCACTTGTGTCACTCCTGTTGTGGGCATATTGTCCGGTTGCACTCAGGGGATAGCCGACGATTGCTGCAAGAGCTTGCTCTTGGATCTGTGTTTGGATCCTCCCGCAACCGGCAAGCATGCGCAGCAATGGCGCAGCTCCCGGTTGGCAGACAAACACAAAGGTATCGTTTGGTTCGGGAATTAGTGTGAATTAGTAGTACCAGGTATAAGTATAAAGTTGAGTATAAGGTAGTATAAATGAAAATAGTGTTTGGTTGGGATATAGGTTAGTACCGGTATAAAAAAAATAGTGTTTGGTTGGGATTGAAGAATAAGAGGGATAAATGGTTGATTTTTGAGTAAAAAGACGAAAATACCCTTATCTTTTTATATGTATTAAAATTTGATAAATAAATATTATATTATAACTTTTTAAATATAATAATTGTAATATATATTATGTAATTAATTAGATAATATATAAAATTAGTGTTAATTATTTATATGTAAAAAATGATTAATATTATATAAAAATTTAAATTAATTTTTCTGGTAAGATATTTAATTTGTAAAAATCATTATTTAGTGTTAATTAGTGTTAATTAATTTTACTTGTAAAATTTTGATTAATTCTTTATTTTGCGTTGGGACCGAGGATGCGGTACGGGGGAGAGATTTTTTTAGCCGGCGGCGACGAATAATTTTTCCGGGTAACATATAAATATTTTAAAATTTAAAAATTAGTGTTAATTAGTGTTATTTAAATATTCATTGTAATATATCTAAATTATTAAATTAAATGATATATAAAATTAGTGTTAATTAGTGTTATTTAAAAATGAAGAAAGGTGAGGAGGGTAATAATAGAGGAGAGAGAAAGTAGGTTTAATTCAGGGGTAATGGAGGTTGTCCCTGGTTGTACCGGGGACAAAAGGGAAAAGGGGGGGATTCGAATTCCCCCCCTGTTCCAAAGTGTTTGGGTACAAAGGGAGGGATATCCCCCTTTGTACCCCAACCAAACACTGCCAAAGGGACTTCTAAATCCTCTCTGTTGAGGGCCCAGGACCTCTTGGGCAAAAAGGGGAAACAGGTGCGCCCCTCCTCTTCGAAGGTTAAGGGCTCGGTCCCTTCTGGTTTCCACTCGGAGGGTCCGGATTCTCCTCCGGTAAGAATTTCCGCCCTCCCGACTTATACGCGCGTCAACCCGGCCTCTACCCCTGCCGCGACTGAAGCGCCTAGGGCCCCGAATATTGGGACAGTATCCTCACCCAGATCGGACCTCCTAAACCCGCTATCGTTGGTGGAAATCCAACAGATCAAGAAAGCCTGTGGTATTATCTCTGTGGACGCTCCTACCTCTTCATCGACGGGTCTTGTTACGGTTGGCGACGACACCGACGGCGGGGATGCCCCGACATGAGGCTAGCTCTTCACACCTTCTCTTTGTTGTCGTGGGTATCTCTTGTCTTCATGGCTAGAAACAGATCATACAGATTTTTGTCTTGGAATATTCGAGGCCTCAATGATCCTGCCAAATGTGCCGCGGTTAAGATCTTCATCAAGAAAGCCAGATGCTGCGTGGTCTGCTTGCAAGAAACCAAGCTCTCTTCCACCGCCCCCTCCAAGTTCCTTTCTTTCTGTGGGCTTCACCTCCGGGATTTTCGCACTCTTGATGCAGTCGGGACAAGGGGGGTCTTCTGACTGCTTGGAACCCAGTCCTTTTTGATTGTGTGCATGATTGGGTTGGGGCCTTTTCGGTTACTGTCGTTCTGAGAAAAAGGGTGGACGGTTTGGTCTTCACTGTTTCCAACCTTTATGGACCCACATCTTCTGTCTTAAAACCGGCTCTCTTCCAAGAACTACGCTCCATTGGTTCTCAGTCGGTGGGGCTATGGACGACGATGGGTGATTTTAATGTTCTTCTCTCTCTTCAGGATAAGAACGGTCCGCCCTCAAATTTGAACGACATCCTCAATTTCAGAAGAGTGGTGACGGATACCGGACTCATTGATCTCCCCATCCAGAACAAGTGTTTCACGTGGTCGAATGGTAGGCGCCTCCCTACTCTCGAACGCCTTGACCGAGTCCTCGTGTCTAAAGACTGGCATTTCTCCTTCCCCCGCTCAACTCTCCGTGCCCTACCTCGGCCCAGGTCGGATCATACCCCTCTTTTGCTATCGGCGTTCTCCTTTGTGCCCTCTCCTAATCTGTTCAGGTTCGAGTCCTACTGGCTCCGATATCCGTCAATCTCTGAGGCGATCTCTTTGGCTTGGAATGGCGTTACTAGTGGGACCGACACCGTTAGTAGATTATCGGCGAAGTTCAAGACCGTCCAGTTGACACTCCGCCACTGGAGCGCGGGTCTAAAGTCTTCTAGTTCTCTCCAGGAAGATCTTTGCCTCAGGTGGCTCGAGTGGCTCGATCTAGCTGAAGAGGCTAGACCTCTTAACATGTTGGAATGCAGGCTTAGACCCCTACTCAAAATGAGATTCGATGAATTATGTCTGCAGGACGAATTAAGATGGAGACAGAGATCCAGGGTGCAGTGGCTTAAAGCGGGAGATGCAAACACCAAATTCTTTCATCTTAAAGCCAGCGACCGTCGAAACAAAAACTTCATCTCCCTTATTAATGATGGAGCTTCCACTCGGGCGACCCACGACTCTATTGCTGCCCACTTGCTCGATTTCTTCATGAAGCAACTCGGGGTGGCGTCGGATAGAAGGACTACCCTCAACTTCGCCTCGCTGTTCCCTCCTTCTACCCCGGAGGTCGATTTTCTGAGCCTTCAGGCTCCGTTCGAGGAGAACGAGGTCCGAAGTGCCATCTTCTCCTGTGCGCCGGAAAAAGCACCTGGGCCTGACGGATTCCCACTGTTGTTCTTTCACCGCTTTTGGCCCGTGCTCAAAGCTGACATCATGGAGCTCTTCTCCAACTTCCACAACGGGTGCCTCGACCTCCGAGAGATCAACGCTAGCTGGTTGTGTCTCATCCCGAAGAAAAGCGAGACTCTTTTTGCTAGCGACTTTAGACCTATCTGCCTTGGGAACAGTCTGGTCAAAATTATCTCCAAAGTCCTTGCTGCTAGACTTCAGCGCCCCTTGGCCAATCTTATCAACCCTTTACAGACGACGTTTATTAAAGGGAGATCACTTCTTGACAACTTTTACTGTGCCCATATCTTACTTCATCATCTTCATTCTACTAATCAAAAATCGGCGATTCTTAAGATTGACTTCGAAAGAGCCTTCGATCATGTGGATTGGGCTTTCTTGCACGACTTGCTCTTGGCCAGGGGTTTTGGCACCAAGTGGATTGGTTGGATTATGGATCTCTTACATTCGTCCAGTACGACTGTTCTACTTAATGGCATTCCGGGCACCACCTTCCCGTGTAAGCGCGGACTGCGCCAGGGAGATCCTCTGTCCCCACTCTTATTCATACTTTGCATTGACGTGCTATTCAGAATGATACAGGCTGCTTCTATTTCTCACGACCTTCCTTTGGTGGGCATTGGAAACGAAAAAGTCCACACTCTCCAATTCGCAGACGACCTCCTTATCTTTTTCGATGGTTCTGACAGATCGGCGGGGGTCATTAAACTCATTTTAGAGGCTTTCACGGAGATCTCGGGCCTTAAAATCAATTTCGGCAAAAGCTCCATCTCTTCGATTAACCTGCCGAGCTCCAACACCGAAGCTCTTGCATCTTTCTTCGGCTGCCCTGCTCAAGAATTCCCTCTAAAATATTTGGGCTTACCTTTATCACCTAAGGCGTTGTGCAAATCTGCCTTCTTCCCTATCATCGAGAAACTGGATAAGCGGCTGGCGGGATGGAAGGGCCTTCTGCTCTCAAGGGGGGGGCGTTTGGTTCTTTTAAACTCGGTTCTTTCCTCCACCCCGATCTTCTTCTGTTCTGCCTTCTCTCTCCCTAGCTGGGTTATCAAATCGAGCGATAAGATCCGCCGGGACTTCTTCTGGAAGGGAAAAAGATTAAACAGCATCTTTCATTGTCTGGTCAAATGGGAGCATCTATGTCGTCCAATTAAATTCGGGGGTTTGGGCATCCGCAATCTCCGCAACTCAAATTCAGCTCTACTTTTGAAAGGACTATGGTCTTTCCACTATTCTAAGGCGATTCCTTGGGTACGTTTGCTGACTCTGAAGCACTACTCCCATCGGCCACCTCTTACTGCTAGGACGGCGCCGACTGGATGTTGCCAGATCTGGAAGGATATGCTTGCTAATGCGCCTTTCTTCATTTCCTCCACCTCCTTTTCAATCGGGAGCGGTAAATCGATGTCCTTCTGGAATGCGCGATGGAGCGGCGACTCGGCGCTGCGCACTCGCTTCCCTTCTCTCTATGCTGCGGCTCCTCTCAAACATCTTTCGGTTTTTAATTAGATCCGGCGATTCGGATCCCGGCCCGATTTGGGTTTTCTTGGCAATATCTGCTCGGAGGCTCGGCGCGAGGTCCCCAACCTGTTGGCTGTGATTAACAATACTCACCTCTCAAACGCCGATGATTTCATTCATTGGAGATGGAGCAATAATGGGATATTTTCAACCAAGACTGCTTACAATTCCATCTCTTTTGACGGGGTAAATGACACTAAGATCCACAACCTGTGGGATATTCGGATACCGGTCAAGACAAAAATCTTTCTGTGGATTGCAGCGCGTTACAGGCTACTCACTGCTGAGCTTCTTTCTAAAAGGGGTTGGGCTCGACCTTCTATCTGCTTCAACTGCTGTGAAGGAGATGAAAATATGGACCACCTTTTCTTTTATTGCAAGTTTGCGAGGTCGGTCTGGGAAGAGCTTCTTCACCTTTGGCCACGCACCTGTCACAGGCTTCTTAACCATTCGGGGGATATGGCGAGCAGATGGACGGGCGCGAGGACAACTTTGGAGGGTCGTAATAAAATGCACTTTGATCTCCTTTTTGCCGCTACTTGTTGGGAAATCTGGACTGAACGCAACAGGCGCATCTTCACTTCTAGCACCTCCCTGACTGCCACCTGCGTCATTAGAATTATTGATACTTTCAACCTCTGGACATTAGCTTTTCGGAGATCTGCTAGTTAACTGGAGGAAAATGCACCGCTTAACCGACCATCGGCCGGGCTTCTTGGGCGTCCCTGTCTTCCCCTTTGCACCTTTCGTCTGACTGACCACGTTTTTTGATTTACTTTGGAGGGGAAAGTCATGCGATCTTATGGTTTTATTCTTTGAGCTTTCTTCTACTGCTGGACCAGTTAGACTTCGTATCTTCTATTAAATATTGTGTGATGATCTTTATTTGATGGGGGAGCGGCTACTTTCTTTTTAGTTGCCGTGAGATCGCTTTGGTGGGATCTCTGCATTACGGTTTCTCTTTCACTGCCGCAGGAAACTGGTTTTTAGGCTTCCTGATAGACCTCCTCCTCATCGAGTTTGGGCACTAATCTTGGCGTTTTGGGAAAATGGCGGCTGCTTAAACTCCCATACAGACAACTTTGTCAGTTTTCCCTACTGCTCAATTTTATTTGGCGAATGCCTGGGATTTCGGATCTGGGATTTCCACCTTCCCCTGCGGCCGCAACTTGAGAACGTCTTCATCAATCCTGGTTGAATCTCTTTGCTTCAGGCTGCTTATCTTTAGATCTTTTTGATGTTGGAGTAGCTGCTGTCTTGTTAGTTGCTGTGGGATTGCTATGGAGGGATCCCTACTTTTTGGCTTTTCTTTCACTGCTGCAGGAAACTAGTTTTTATGCTTCCTGAAAGACCTCTGTCTACAGACCCGGAGCAATCGTTGCAATATTTGTTTACTGGTGTGGCTCCTATGGTACAATGGTGCCATACGAAATTGTTGCTTGCCTCGGAAGTCTGTTTCTGCCAATTGCTGCTTCCTGGGTTTTCTAATAGCGATCGGTACAGCATCGGGGGTACCATCAGATTGGGAACATGCTGATCTTATCCTCACATAGGATTGAATCGACTGAATGCTGGTTATACAAGACATCGAGCCTTTCCCTCAGCATCGAAATTCAGATCTTCTACTTCGTGGGGGAAAATTATGTTGTGGTTGAGAATCAAGCTCTTATTTGGTTTATGCTCCTTGAAAGATCATTTTCTCTAAGTTTGCGAGATTCTTGTCGTAGTTTTCAGTACTTCTTTCGGAGAAGTTTGGTCTGCCGTTGTGAAGGTCCCTTCATCTGTGCTTTGCTCTACCTGAGTTATAGACACAATACTTGTGAAATCTAGTGGCAACCATGAATTTTAGTGTTAATTGCTCTGCTGCTTCTTAAGGAGGTTCGTATATAGTCAATTGCTGCTCAGTATTCCTGTCGCAACCGGTTCAGCAACGAGGTTACCATTGATTGGGAGCATGCAAGTGATTTCCTAACAAATGAACGATTGGTGATTGAATTACTCTGGGTATTATTGGGTTCCTCTATATGTGCTCAGGCTTCCCTTTTGCTGTGGTGATTGAACTACTCCTTTGATCAGATTTTATTTATTCTGCATTGTCGTTGCTGCAGAACTTTTGTTGCGGATCATAACTGATGCCATTCATTCTGGATTGATGGAACTATCTTGGGTTTGGTTTTTTCCGGTTTGGTTGGGAGTTTGGGTGGCTTCGGCGATGGCACACGTTTACTTTGTTGAGTTTTTCCTGGGTTTCCCAACCTAACTTCTATGCCTTTGGCATAGTTTTGGCATTGTATCCTTCCTTCCTCGATTATTTGTGCAGCCTTCTTCAACTTCCTCGTAGGCGAACTGTGGTTCTCGGCGCGTATTCCTCTCCAGCTACTGCTAGAGCTGCTCGATTTGCATGGGCGAACCCCGCATGTACCAACTATCTATGTCTTGGTTAAATTTGTTAATCAGTAGAGGGTTGACTTTCTCTAATTCTGTAATCCTCACAGTATATGGGGGTTGATATGTGCTCTCCTTTCAGCTTTGAGTTGAATGTTTTTTGTTTGTACTTTGGGAGGGGGATGTGCGTTTTATTGTTCCCTTTAGGTCAGGACTCAGGCTTATGTTTGTGCTTTGTGTATTTGGGCACCGACACAGTTTTCTGTTTTTGGGCCTCCCTCCCAAACCTTTATCCTGTACTTCGTTCAAATAGGGTTTATCCCTGTTTAATAAAAAAAAAAGGTTACTATGATTGTGTCATTATTGTACTATGAAATTTTCCTATGAGATTTAGTTGTGCAAATTCTCTAAATATTTCATGCCTTTCAAATTGCACACCAACTATTCGACAAAACGCCTAAAAAAATGCATATATTGTTTTTACTCCTAATTTCAATCCCATTTAATTTCTGGTTATGAACTTATGATTCAACATCTGAAAATCCCATTCTTTCGACACTAGAAATTTTGTGTGCCTATCCGATTTGATCGTTTATTATTTTAGAATTCGTTTGTCAGATCGTTAATTTGTGTTTTGTATTTATTTTTTTAGTAGCTCATAGAGAATCGTATATTTTTATTTTAGTTTTCAGTGATTGACTCTCTGTGCATTCTCGACCGGATAGCTACTTAGCCTAGAATCTACTTTTAAGGTAAGCGACCGGACACCCGTTAGCTCTTTGCAATATAGTATAGGAAAATATTTTGATTATAAGAAAATTTAGATTTTGTAGATTTTAAAACTAAGGATTAAGCATATTATTATACATTCTGAAAATTGAGTTTTAAATTTGATTGATAGTTTTCTTTAGTAAAATATTTCTAAAATTAATAATTTGTTATGTAAATTAGTGACTGGGTAAGTATTTTAAATTTATAATGTCTCTTGATATTCTGCTATACTAATGTTGGTCATGTCAACATGTACTCTGTTATAGAAGCTAGTTTCGTCTTTGTATTGCGCCTCTGGGTGCCTGCGCTTTTGAGCGCCTCTATTCTGTACATGCGCCTTTGAGCGCCTGCACTTTCGAGTGCCTCTGTTTTGTTTTGCGCCTACAGGTGCCTCTGGATCTCGCCAACGGATCATTTTATATAGTTAGTTACCGGAGACTTATTTACTTTTAATTTCGTTTGATTGCCGAAAGAAAATTACTTTGTTATTTAATAATCTTTGTTTTTCGAAATTTTGCAAAGTATAGACCAGTTGCTTAAATTAATTTATTTCAGAATTTTTGTCATTTATTTCGTTGTATGCTTAATCTGACTAATATGGTGTATGGTTGCTTATCCAGGTACCGAGAATATTTTACCGGGCGAGGACGGGTCCGAGTGAACGCTAGACGTAGTCGTCGTCGAGTCGTTCTTTTATTTGTCCATATTTAGTGTAGTTAGATATGTTTGATTAAACTTCCTATTTAGCATTTAAATTATTCGCTTATACTTCCTTGTTTCATTGTTAATTATGGAATCTTTTGAACCAAATGTCCCTTTAGTATTTTCGTTGAAGACCTTAGTTTTTCAATCGTAATAATTAGTTTGATTCTGATCTTAATTTTCTCATTGCCTAATAAATCTAGTTCTTCGAATTTGATATTATTCTTTGTAATCATCGGTATGTGTGTGTTCTCTGTTTGATTTTGTATCCTTGCGTATTTGCTTATCTAGCAAGTACGCGACGTCTGTTACGCTTAGGGCTCGGTGCGTGACAGAAATTATGGTATCAGAAACATAGGTTTAAGATTTTCTAAGACTATTAAGGTGTAGATATGTGAGAGCTTTAGGACGTGTGAGGATGGGTAGATATAGGTTTATGTTGTTTCGTCTTTTATTTTATTTTTATTAATATTCTTTATTTATATGCCTTATGATCTTCTCTTTGTTAAGATGGTGCGTCCGACTCGCCGTACTCAGACCAATAATGAGCAATCCAAAAACCCACCTATTGTTGGTGTAGTAGCCGCTGGTTTAAAATGTTTTTGGGTCTACTTTTGGTTTTCGTTTATTTCGCAATTCGTTTCGGGGGGCTGGAGGGTGATCGAATAATTTCTTGTTTCCGGACAGACCGTCAGGGCTCGCGGGTATTTTTAGTTAATAGAGCTCGCGAAACGGAGAACGGCGGCGAAATCGGTTTTGAATTCCGACGCCGGAATCTCCCGGAATAAATTCCGGAAGGTAGCTAGCGGTTCAGGAGGTCAACGCGGTTTTTCAGGCAGACCGGACCTTGGTTCGCACCCGACTTGTACCCGCTTTTGACTTGAACTGGGTTCATTCCCATTCCCCAACTCAACCGCTCCCGCCACCTTAATCGCTCCCGCCTTTTCCCGGTCGTACAACTCCCCACGAACCGCCCCAACTTCCCACCACTTTCCCCCCCCCCCCCCCCCCCCCCCCCCCCCTCCCAACTTCCCACAACCCCACAACTTCCCACGAACCGCCCCAACTTCCCACCACTCCCCCCAACTTCCTGCCACTCCCCACAACTCCCCTTAACTCCCCTGCGTACGAAACCCCAAAGGGCAACGAGAACCCATTTCCCCAACCTTTCAGTTTCCCAAACGAACCTTACCGATCGAGTGGAGAAGCAAGGCAGAGCGGGTGAGGAGAAGGAAGATCGCCGGCATACCCTTCACCCAAGAACAGGACGATCATTCCCTAGATCAACCCTAGCCGACGAAACCAAGGTAAGCATGGCTTAGGGTTCTTGATTTGGGCATTTCTTGGTTTTCTTAGGAAAAAGGGAGGAGGGGAGTCGACGCCATCACCGGAGCCACGCATGCGGGCGGCGCCGCATGAGGGCGGCGCCGCGTGCATCCGCATGTGGGCGGCGCCGCATGCGGGTGGCGCCGCATGCGGGCGGCACCGCATGCGGGTGGCGCCGCATGCGGGCGGCGCCGCATGCCCCCGCATGCGGGCAGCGCCGCATGCGGGCGGCGCCGCATGCGGGCGGCACCGCATGCGGATGCGGGCGCCGCATGCGGGCGGCACCGCATGCGGATGCGGGCGCCGCCGCATGCGGGCGCCGCCGCATGCGGGCGCCGCCGCATGCGGGCGCCGCCGCATGCGGGCGGCTCCGCATGCGGGTCCGGGCGCCGCCGCATGCGGGCGGCTCCGCATGCGGGTGCGGGCGGCACCGCATGCGGGCGGTGCCGCATGCGGGCGCCGCCGCATGCGGGCGGCTCCGCATGCGGGTGCGGGCGGCACCGCATGCGGGCGGCGCCGCACGCGGGCGACTCCGCATGCGGGTGCGGGCGGCACCGCATGCGGGTGCGGGCGGCACCGCATACGGGCGGCGCCGCGTGCGGGCGGCACCGCATGCGGGCGGCGCCGCATGCCCCCGCATGCGGACAGCGCCGCATGCGGGCTGCACCGCACGCGGGCGGCACCGCAAGCGGGCGGCGCCGCGTGCGGGCGGCACCGCATGCGGGCGGCGCCGCATGCGGGCTGCGCCGCATGTGGGCAACGCCGCGCGCACCCACAAGTGGGAAGCGCCGCATGTGGGTGACGCCGTGTGCGGACGGCACCGCACGCAGTTAGTACGCCGCCCAGCCGTGCGGGGCCGGGCGCGTACGTGTACGAATTGTGCGCAAGGTGGGGGGGCGCCGGATGTTCTAGTCGTTAATCTTACAGAGTCTTAAATTTCTGACTCCTGTATGACAGGTTCTTGTAGGTCCGGGCGGGCACCCGAGACGCGGGAGAACCTAGCATCGGTCAGGAGCGCGACAACAAGGTGGGTTTACGGTCGAGGCTGAGTATAGTGTTAGTATTCCGAAAGGGATTTTTGTTGTTATTCGGTACTAACGCTGATGGTTTCTATGATGTACTATATTACCCCGTGTTCTGATTACTTATGCTCGAGTTGCGACACGCGCACCCGCGGTCTGGCCACCGCAAAGGGTGCTCTTTTCCGGAAAGGCGGTCTTCGACCCGTGTTACCCACGAGGGGATGTAGTGGGGCCCCCGTAGGTGTGGGGTTTGAGGCATCAAGGTGCGAGCGGTGCGACCTGTCGGGATTGGTGCCCGACGAGGTCAGGTGTGCGACCCGCCGGGATTGGTGCCCGATGAGGTCAGGTGTGCGACCCGGCGGGATAGGTGCCCGACGCGGTCAGGTGTTACAGGTGTTACCGGGGTTACAGGTGTTACAGGTGGTACAGGTGGTTGCGAGTTACCGTTACGAGTAGAGTGGTTGCTCCGGCTAGTCTTACTTTTGTGGCTTGGTATTACTTTACTGCTTTAGTACTGTTATTATGATAGTGTCGCTGACTACCCACTCTGTGACAGGTACCTCCAGGGGGTAGAGGTAGGCGACGGTGAGGCCGAGGTGGCAGCAGTCGGGCTGAGGGAGCCCTAGTATGCTGTTTTCTTTACTTTCTCTGCATTTCATTTGGTGTTGTAGGTTACTGTGTGGTTCTCGATACCCTTGTGGGGTCGTGTGGATGTTGAGTACTTTCATTCTGGTTATGCACTACTGTTTCCTTTATTGTTCCCGTTTGGCCGTTTTCTAAACAAACCAACTAGAAAACAAAAGAAAAAGGACTTCGAAAACTGCTTTCAAAAGTCTAGGGTCGGGTGGGCCCGTTTTCTAAACCTTGTGGATTTATGCCGTTTTCCAATCGGTTTTTCAAAACCTAAGGCCGTGTGGGCCTGTTTTCAAAACGGTGAGTTTATACGTTCAACCTGACTGGCCACGGGTATTGTTTCGTCTTCATGCACCGTACTACTTCGAACTGTTGTGATTAAATGGAAAATGATTGCTTATGTTCGACTATTGTAACAGCCGCGACGCCGTGCATATACAGAGGAGACTCTGCCCGATTTTCGAGTAAATCTGTATATGTGGCGGGTCTGGGCACGCGCCGGGGAAGGAGGTTTTTAAACTAAAAAAAATTTGTACGCACCTTACGCTTACTTTGGTGTATCGTTTCTGCTAAAATAAAACCCCCGGGGCGTGACAGTTGGACCCGGAGATGCAGATTTGAATGCCACACTTGCTTCGCTTCTTAATTTGACATCCGCAGCAATGGTTCCGCCTCAAACCACTGTCCCCATTAGTGATCCACCTCTACCATCGACTACTCTTCCCAATTACGCTCCGTCGATGCCGCAAACTACTATTCCAACCCATTCCGCTCCCTTACCTCAGCCGAATGCTCCAGCAACTCACTTACAACTGAGCACCACGATGGATCCCCTGGTCGTCACATTGATACAAGCGTTGTGGGATTGGTTCAGACTCAGCAACAAAATTTACAGTAGAATCCATCCACTAGTACCCCTGAGTTGAGTTCTAGAGTTCGAGAAAGAAGTATTAACGAGTTTAAGAAATCTGCTCCCCCACATTTTTCAGGGACTACCAATCCAGACGAAGCGGAAACTTGGATTAAAGAGATGGAAAAAGGCATTTATGGCTATGCAGTGCACTGATGAGGAAAAGGTTAGATTCGGGACATTCATGCTTCAGGTAGAGCAAATAATTGGTGGGAAAGTGAGTTAAGAACCCGCAGTAAGGATTTGACAGCTCTTTCTTAGAAGGATTTCCGAACGGCGTTCTATGCGAAATATTTTTCGAGGAGCAAGCTCCGCTAGCTTGAGAGGCAATTTCTGGACCTGAAGCAAGGTTCGATGTCTGTAGAGGAATACGATGCCGAGTTTGACCGACTATCCCAATTCGCTCTGAAATTGGTGGTGATGATAAGTCGTGAACCACGAGATTCGAGGAAGGACTGAACGGACATATTCGGACTGGCTTGGCACCGCTGCACTTAGAGACATATGAGGAGGTAGTGTCCAGAGCGAAATCCTTAGATTTAGTTTGGAGGCAGACTCGAGAGGAGCGAAATGCAAATCAGAAGAAGAGGAACAGAGACTCTTTCAGAAAAGGAGATCGGAATACAAAAGGGTCGGATAGACCTAATGATTCTGAGAAACCGCGTAGTACATCTGCTCCTCGTGGACCACCAAATTGGGACCAGAAATCAAAATGCTCAGATTGTGGCGGATCGCATAAGGATGCTGACTGTAGACATGTCACTAGAGGTTGCTTCAGATGTGGTGACCTGAACCACCGGATAGCTTAGTGCCCTCTGTCTAGCACTGACTCAAATGTTGGACGTAAGCCTCAAGAGACATCAACTGCTCCAACTGGTCGCGAACGTGCTCCTCCTACCGGTCAATCGCGAGGTGGAAGGCCTCGAACACAAGGTCACGTACAAGCTCTCTCCCAGCAGGATATCCAGACATCCGATGTCGTGGTCTTAGGTATTCTGCCCGTAGCCTCCGTTTTTGCTCATGTTCTTTTTGATTCGGGAGCTACACATTCATTTGTATCTTCTACATTTGTTTGAAAGTATTCGTTACCCTCCGAATCTTTGGATTATATTTTATGTGTTGGTACGCCTTTGGGGGAGAAGTTAGTGATTGATCGAATTTGTAGGAGTATGGTTAAGGTGTGTAATAATACTTTGTCGGCAAACCTCCATGTTATGGACATGCGAGATGTTGATGTGATTTTGGGGATGGATTGGCTTTCGTCCTATTTTGCTACTTTGAACTGTCGGGAGAAGCGGGTGGATTTCAACATTCCTGGGGAGGCGGACTTTGCTTTTCTCGGGAGTGGAGCTTACACCCCGCCTCCGATCATTTCTTTCTTGTAAGCTACTCGTCTCCTAAGGAGTGGTTGTGCTGGACTTGTGGCCTTGGTGAAAGATCTGAATTCAAACACTCCGAGATTAGAAGACATCCCGATAGTGAATGAATTTTTAGATGTATTTCCCGAGGACCTTTCTGGGCTACCTCCGGATAGGGAGATCGAATTTTCTGTCGATTTAGCTCCGGAAACAGATCCTATTTCTAAGACGCCTTACCGGATGTCACCAGTTGAGCCTAAGGAACTATAAGTGCAACTTCAGGAACTTCTGGACGAAGGATTCATTAGACCCAGTGTCTCTACTTGGGGTGCTCCAGTGCTTTTTGTTAAGAAAAAGGATGGTACTATGAGGTTATGTATTGATTATCGCGAGCTAAACAGATTGACTGTGAAGAATCGATACACCTTGCCGAGAATCGACGACCTATTCGACCAGCTTAGAGATGCAAAACTCTTCTCCAAGATTGATTTACGATCAGGATACCATTAGCTGAAGATCAAAGTCGAAGATGTACCGAAGACTGCTTTTCACACACGTTACAGGCATTACGTGTGAGGACCCGAATTCCCACGTAAGGATTACTATTACATCTGCAGCTTATGGAGGCCTATGTGGTGTGTCGGCGGTGTTTATGTGCAAACTGGACACAAGTGATGGACTTAGTGCGAAAAATAGTTTGAGAGTGTAGTCGGATGCCCCGTCAAATTTTAGAAGTGGTTTTGCGTGAAACGGACATCAGATTTGGATTCAGCACGGAAAAACGATCGAAATTCACTACTTGGATGTATTTTTCTGAGTCCGGACGCCTGAAAACGGACACCCGAAAGATTTCTAGTGTTTTTAGGTGCATGGTGGACCGGTGGACCGAGGTGGTGCCACGTGGCGGCTTTCCGTTTGCCCCGTACGCCACTTGGCGGGGCTGGAGGCGCGGTGCAATGGGCCCTGCCCACGGGAGCAGGCGCGGGCAAGCGCTCGGGCGAGCGCGGTGCAGCGGGGGCGGCGTGCCACGTGGCGTCTTCTCATTGGCACGGTTTGGACATGTGGCGGCAGACGATTGGATGGTGCAGCAGGCGCGGTCCACGGGCTGGCACTGCAGGCGCCTCGGGAAGCGTGCGTGGCAGGGGGCAGGCGGCGCGGCGTGGGCGCACGTGGGCGCGACGCCCGATGCGTTGATGCGCGGGTTCCCGCGCGTGGGCGCGCCACGCGTCATCGCCCGCGCGGGCCACGCGGCGCAACGCGGGTGGCGGGATCGGCTGCTGGCTGTTCGAGGGTGACGTGGCGCTACCAGGTAAATCTGGGCACTGGATGAACGACTGGATCGGGAGTTACTGTTGACGCCCGAAACTTTCGGGCGCCCGTAAGATGTCCCCTAATGTGTAGTTTTCATCCGGATTTCAGCCTATAAATAGGCATTGGGGGCCATTGGTGCGGGATTTTTGGATTTCTGGGAGCCCCTTCTTCAGCAGAGCTCTTCTATATCTTCTCCTCCACCCTTTGATGGATCTTGGGTATTTTTGGAGGCCGTGGCATCGGCGTTTTCTGCGACTCGACACACTTCGACTCTCCTTCGTTTTTAGCTTCTACCATCGCATTTCAGTGCGTGTGGCCCCTTGAGCTACCCCGATAGAGTTTTGAGCCGATTTTTGCTGCAGCGCGTTCACGAGAGGTACGCCTTCGATTTATGTGTTGATCACTTTGCTCTGTTTCGAGTTTTGGTGGTGTTCCCGAGGCATCTTTTGACCCCCTTTTTCTGCGACGATGTTTTGGACAGCAGAGCTTGTTGGATTTTTATCTTTATGCTCGGTTGTCGGATTTCAGCCTGTGAGGACACGATCGATATCTACACTTCGAGAGGAACGCGCCAATATTTTTACTGGAATTTTTAGAGGACTCTTCTAAGGTGATAATTAAGCTTCTTTGGGACTATTTTTTTCTGCAGGCTTGTGTTCGTGAGGAAGTTGGCTTACCGCGTTGTTCTAATTGTTTCTTGGCCTAAAGGTGTCGGAACGAGGTGTATAAATACTCGATTTGGATCTACTCGTCGCGAGGATCGCAACCGTAATTTTTTTGGATTTTTCGGAGGACTGCACGTAGGTGAAAATCCCTTTTCTCTCTGCTGGATTGTAAAAATAGCAAACATTGTTTGGTGTGTGTGGGGTATTAATTAGTGTGTTGTGGTTGTGATGTTGGTTGGAGCAGGGGCTTGTGCGACTGAGTACCGAGGGTGCAGTTTCGGCGGATTTTGTTAGCGTGTGACTACGCACTTCACCGACTTCGGCTTTACTTGCGGAAAGCGATTCAGGTGGGTTACTTCATCCCCAGAACCGGTGGACGGTTCTCTATTTCTATATGTTAGAATGCATGCATGATTAAATGTACAACTAATAGGATTGAGATGTAATTAAGCATGGAAAGTGGCCTAGATCATGTGGATTGATGTTTACTTGATTATTGTACATGCTTTAGAGGATTTGAGATCTAGCATATGGTAGATGGTTGTGTTTATTATTTACTAGATGAGGTAGAGATCAGGCTCGATTAATCATTAGCATTTTTATGCGGGATTGATTTATTATAGTAGCGATTTAATAGCATGCCATATTAGCACGTAGCCTTTTATGAGATTTGATTATGGATCTTGGATTATAGACAGGTGTAGGTCATTAGTGATTTTGGCTTGTGATTATACCTATGTGGAGCTACTATTTGTTATATTATCTTTTATCTTCCTTGAGGACAATGCATGCTTGTATGGACATCTAGATAGGCCATCTTTTACTGCTACACTATCATGTTGGGACTTGACTTAGGAGAAACCATTTCTTGCTTCTTTTCTCCTTTTTAGTCAGTCTTGTGGTTCATGTTGCTCGGGTTCGAGCGGGGGCTTGGGATAGTGTAGCCGAGATCTTGGAGTCAGGGAAGGTTGTGCATGATTGTGGGTTGTGGGTGTTGTGGCAACCGCGGATATTGGGCGGTTGACCGGATGTTGGTTATGGTACTAGATTGTGGATGGATTTTTCCACTTCGATCAGAGTCGTGATCCAGTCCTGCTATATTATGATACTTGTTATTGAGATACTTTACTCGTGTGGGTTGCTCCCCTCGAGTGCCACTCCGGAGTGTGCGACAGGCAGGCTTTGAGTCCTTGAGACTCCTTCTTTACATCGGTGTTATGCGTAGGCTGGCATACCCGATGTGGCAGGCACAGCAGGCAGTACTGGTGTTTACTGGTGGTTGGATTGGGTTTATTCAGGCAGGTACTTTCTTTGTTCACTCGTGCCTGAGGGCTAAGTGGAGTCTAGTAGTTGTGTTTAGACCAGTGCTAGTATTGTTGGGAACCGTTTGGGGTCGACGGTGGTCCCGGGGTCGTTGTGAGTATTTCGACCGTTGTGCGAGATGTTGAGAATCTTGAGTCTATCCGTTCTGAGAGAGAGCGTGGATTTCGACTATAGCCTGCAGGTGCCACTATTCGATAGCGAGTTAGTCCGATTAGACACCCTACGTGGATACACTAGGGAGGTGCAGGCTTGACTGGACCAGATGTGGCAGTCAGCTCGATTGGGTCGATTGTGCACCTCGTGTGCGAGTGGTTGCATACCGTTCATTGGTTTTTCCCCATTGAGCATTTAGATAGAGGCATTGTAGCTGTAGAGTATCTCTAGCTTTCTTGTTCAGTTTTCATTGCATGGTTATCTTATGCCTCTAGTAGACTTGGTGGGTAGACCGTCGGGCCGCACTGTAGCGAACCCGGTTCACTGTAGCAGCCCCGTTCAGGCTCGGGCGAGCGCCCGAATCCCGAGTTGGCATGGATCCCGAGGCAGTTGGCACAAATCCCGAGGCAGTTGGCGTGGATCCTGAGGCAATGGCACGGATCCCGATGCAGTTGGCACAGATCCCGAGGCAATGACACGGATCCCGAGGCTCGGGCGCGAATCCCGAGGCATGGCACTCGCGGGGAATGCGCAAGGGCGCGCGGGGCAGGTGGGGGCGCGCCATGTGGCGGCACCCCATTGGCCCCAGCGGCCGAGGCGTCAGGCGCACGTCACGAAGACGCGCGGCCTCTGGCGTGGCGTCAGCGGTGCAGGCCACGTGTCGGGCTCTCATTGGCCCGTCAGCGCAACAAGACGCATGACGCGACGCATTGACGCGGCGGGGGGCCGCGGGTACTGCCACGTGGCGGCCGCCTATTGGCCCACGCAGGCGGGTGCTGGCGCATGCGCCGTGGACCGCGGGTGCAAGGGCACTGTAGCCGCCCGTAACCCGGATTCGGGCGCCCGAAACATGCGCCCGAATCTGTAGTACTCTAAAAATTTAAAGACTATAAAATACTTTTGGAATTTATTTAATTAGTAATTTTAGCAGGATTTAGAACTTACTTAGTGGATCAATAGTGGCCCAGAAATATCGACTTTTGATCGGGGCCTGATCTCAAAAATCCGAGAGCACCATTGCGATCGTTTCGACGAAACATGAAAGTTTTATATTCACTTGTCGACGATCCGACGGTCGGATCTTCCGAAAATTAGTAAAGAAGTGGGCGGGTCCCACAACTTATGGATGAATAGTAACCCTCTATTTTAAATGTCCCATTGATCGACGTTGGCCAATTTACCATCCGGACTCCTAATATAGTAGTATGAGTAGTCGAACCTAGCTGATTTCGACGTTCTGAGCGCAATGGCACTGACGGTTTTCGCGTTTGGCGATCCGAGTGCATCGAAGTGCGTGCGTCGGAATGCGACCTTCAAGAACTAGTTGGCCCGAGATTTTATCCGAGCGCCAAATTAATCGAACAAATACGCTACCTGACAGGTCTCGACGAGCCGGACGTCGTGGCGAAGTCTGTTTTGCAATTCGCTAAGCGGATTTTCTCGAATTACGTGAGAAGTGTCGAAATTCAATTATTTTCTAAAGAAACTTATATATTTTATGTATTGAAGTTAAGGAGGTTAATTCCTCAAGGTGGTTGGTGCATTTTGCACCTATTATGGAGAACTCGGAGCCTAGGGTTTGGTGCGAACTAGGTTTAGGGTTATTTGCAAAGGAATCAATACATTAAATGTTATGTGGCTTTTGGTATCCTTGGGGATGAAGCACGAGGAGTCAGTGGAGTATTCAAGGCATCATAATCTCCTCTGTGGTTCCCAGACTTATCCCCGAAGTGATTAAGTGGCTGGGACATAAACCCCATTGAGAATAACCCGAGAGAGAGAGAGAGAAAAGAAAGGTTGGGACCAAAGCTCTTCCAAGGTGAAGTTGGAGTGCTCTGAGGTTTTCCTGGTGACTGAGGACTCTGCTGGAGTTAGCCGAAGTCGCGAGAGGAAGAAGAAGAGGGAACCCGGCTTCTTCCTATCTTCCTCGAGTTCGGCAAAGGTGAGTGCGCTTAACCAATGAATGATTTAGCCCAAGACCCTTAGCAGTAGGTTAGTTAGGTCTTTGTAATGCTCCCTGCCAAGCCTGAGCTTCCCATGCACGTTGCATGGCCGGCGGGAGATATAGTTGGCCGGAAACCTAACCTAGCTCCGCCTCGAGAGAACTCGGCAACCACTGAACCAAATTGAAAAATAAAATCATGGGAAAAATCTGTAGAAAGTAAGGACTATCTCCTCCAAATTTGGTGGAGTTTGGTTGAGTATCCATCTCGCAGATCGAAACCCTAAAATTCGGGTTTTGTGCATTCGGCCGAGCTTCTTGCTCCGGCGCCGGCGCGCTTCCCCGCCGCCGGCCACATGCCCAGAGATGTTGCTGGGACCAAGGGGAGTGCAACCATGCTGTTGCATGGCTTCCATGCATCATGAAAGTCATGATGCCATGGATGACCCGAGATGGGATCCAAATGCGGCCGCCGGCGCTCCGGCCATCTCCGGCCGGGATGAGATGGTCAGAAAGCTTCCTGAGATGGGTTAGAGACTTTCCATCCATGTTGGGAGGCTCCATGTTGTCTCTGGTGAAATCCACCATTAGAGGTGAAAGCTTCAAACCGAGCTTTCGGCTCCGCCGCGCCACCGCCGTGTTCTGTGCCGGCCACAAGCACAGGAAGGTTCAGTGAGGGTTTTAGCACCTGTTGGTGATTTTTGTTTGGTCCCAGAGCTTCTGGTTGAGTGATCACAATTTTCAATGCTTTGAGGTCATCTTCAACCTCTTGTTCCGGCCATCCCCGGCCGGGAAGGTCTGCTCGGGAAGCTTCATGTGGCCCAGTAGATCAACTCTATCCAAGTTGGAAGGCTTACGGTGCTGTGGTTGCAGAGAACCAACTCGCATGTTGGCTTGTGTGCGTTTGCTTATAGTGTGCCCCTAAGGTGTTTGTGAAAATGCCACAGAGAAGAAAACTCTGGATTTAGCTTTCGATGTAAATATGAAACTTGCTTCATTTCATCCCCTGAGCTTGATGCTCACTTCAGATCAAACAGGATCTGTGTGGAATTGTGAAATGAGCATTGTGAACCTTTGTGAGAGCAAGGATGTTGGTTCTGGTTGAACCAGTAGTTGCTGGGCTGCAATAGGGCAAGCCCCAGTGTTCTTGAGCTATTTTGAGTATAGGGTATACACAGAATTTTATTTGGCACAGTGCAAGTTGAGTTTTAGTGTATACAAGCTCTATGTTAAATGTTTGGCCCTAGGTTTATTCTGGACTGTTTGAAAAACCATAACAGTGAGCTCCTGGCTAATTTGGGGTCACTGGACACGATACTCGTGTTAGAAAATCGTTTTGACGAGTTGAAGAAACAAAAATTGTATTTTGGCTAGGTTAGAAGAGTATTTTATGACCCGAAGTTTTCCTCGGGTTGCGTGCTGCCACAAATGTGTGAGCACGGTGTTCAGTGAGTTAAATGTCACCCGCTGGAAGTGACGGCTCGTGAAAATGAATTTCCAGTTGAAAGTACGAGCGAAAACAGTACTAAAAAGACACTAAATGTGCGATTTTCGGAACCCTAGGGGTCTAAATGCAAAAATGACTTTGTGTACTGTTTAGTACAGTGTATAATAAATTCCTAAGCTTTTTGTTAGGATTCCAACGGCTCTCGTTGAGCGAAAATCGGATAACAGTTCGAGAATCGGCAAAATCGTCGATTTAACGGTATCCGGGTGGCAATCGCGCAATTTGAGAAATTGCGGCGGTTTCACCAGCCGACTGTTGAGTCCCAGTAGAATCTGGTTGAGCCAGCGGCAACAAGTTAAGCCCGAGTTTTTCCGAAAATTCAAAAGGGAATTTCCGGAGGGGCAATTTGGTAATTTTACCAAAGATTAAACGAAAAAGATTATGTTGGTCTAAGTGTGGTTGTCAAACACTGAGGTTAAGTAATTAAAAGGTTTAAGATTGACTTGAAATAATTTAGAGTTAAAGTTGATCCCTGATCAATATGTTGATTCAGGTCTATCCAGTTTGCATCTGGTTCTGAGCGTACAGTCGATTCAGTCTAGTCGCCTGCGATTTGACATGTGGGTTTATCTTCGGTCCGGGCTTTATCATTTCGGCCCTCTGTGTACGGTATTGGTTGGACCCCTGTTTTTGGTAGCTTAACTATTGCTTTGAGCCTGCCTTCCTTTTGATTCAGTTTATACTGCTTCATGCCTGAGTTATAACTTTTATCAGTTATCTGTTGCTTTACATAGTGCTTCCAGTATTCATATCATTATTCTGGACATTGCCATGCCTGATTGGTCACTTGATAGGTCATATACCTGATTATCAGTACTTCCTGATTATATCTGATCCATGATAAATAGTTGATTGCATCCCAGTGGGGATTTCCCGGCTTATTGCCGATTACCCGGTCAGTGGACCGTGAGTTTGAGCATTTGCATTATGATTGAGCTTGCTTTCCTGTTGATCAAATATTACACTGCTGAACACATAATTTTAATCAACTAAATGTTTTACTGAACGACGGAGGGTCGCCTGAGTCTGTTCTTGTTTGATAGGACAAAGGCATTGCTCTTCGAAGTTTGGGCCTAAAACCTGTTTTCAAAATAGTTTTCTCAAAAATATGTGTTTAGTTTTGTATGTTTGGTTGGTCTATATGATTGAGTTGAGATTTGCTGTTGATCTTATGTTGAGTTGAGATTTGTCTTTGATCTTGCATAAGAGTTGAGATTCAGTTGACTTTGTTATTGCATCCCAATGGGGATTTCCCGGCTTGTTGCCGATTACCCGGTCAGTGGACCGCGAGCTTGAGCATAGCATTATGATCGCCATGCACCGCTGTACTTCACGTACACTGACGGTTTGGCCACCGTCACAGTGTTCTTTACCGGTAAAGTGGTCTAGAGAAAGGCCCGTGAGCCCCCTGATAGCACTTGTGGGTGCGGGGTTATGTCAGCCCGATAGGTGCCAGATAGTGGCATGAGCCTGAGGTCTTCGTGACCAATAGTGGCATTGATTGGGGACTTGATATTCTTATGATTGATGCATAGCTTTTATACTTCCATATTCTAGCATGATCAGTACCTATTGCATATGTTGCCTGTTTAGCCTGCTTTTATCATATCTCATGATTCCTGATTTCGGTTTGAAGATATTCATTTGTTTGATACCTGTCTATACAATTATTCAGCATGC
This sequence comes from Tillandsia leiboldiana, assembly GCA_029204045.2. Taxonomy (NCBI): domain Eukaryota; kingdom Viridiplantae; phylum Streptophyta; class Magnoliopsida; order Poales; family Bromeliaceae; genus Tillandsia; species Tillandsia leiboldiana. The sequence continues at coordinate 5,631,230 of CM055062.1, forward strand.
TTGGTTCATTATATTCCTGTCAAGATTATACTAATTCCTGTTGGGTATTCATTCGCTTCATAAATGCTTACCTAATGTGATCTTTACTATCCGCTAGTATTGTATACCAGTAGGTACGATATGCTATTTCTCGGCTCGTCGTGCCCACTGGGATACACTCCGGTGTGTCTCACACCCTCGAATGACTGTTTTTCAGGTCGAGCGGGTGTTGGGATGTCGGGACGAATTGGCGAGGTATCGATATAGAGGTTGACCCTGGACAGCCGAAAAGTTATGTAATAGGTGTTTGAGAGAAAGGAAATTGTGTTTCTGTTGTATATTTGTAAAAATAGTTGTAAAGTTTACTTGTTACTGTTGTTTGTAGTACGTAGTTAGTACTTTGATTTTGTTGCCAAGCTAGCCGTGCATATATAGAAAAGGCTCAATTCCATAGGGGATTGAGACTCTTCTATATATGTGGCGGTCTGTCATTGCCCTGCATGTTTTGCAACTCTGATTAAAAAAAAAAAAAAAATTTATACACTGGTTTTTGAACTCGGGGCGTGACAGAATCCTTGGTAAATCGGCTATAAAAGCCCGTTTGCCCCATTTCTTCCTCTTTTCTCCTTTTTGCTCGAACCGAGAGGCTTAGGGGAGGGAGAGGGCGATTTCGTGGGGGGGGGGGGTTTGGGGTGCCGCGAGCACGCCGAGGACCCCGTGGTGCGCACGCAAGGTGTTCCAAGAAGCCGGATGGACGCGTGTGCACGTGTTGGACGGCGCGACGGTGTCGAGGTAGGTCCTGTATGTTATTATGCGGTGTTTTCGACACAGTTTTGAGATTTCCTTTTTGGATTTTGGATTTGACCCCATGCTGTTGTGCATGTTAGGGACCGTGATTTACTGTGTCGTTTTGCTGCGCGAAGTACCGCTGGGCATTTCGACGTGCATTGTTTTGCGTGCAACTTTGATGAACGTGCACCGTTTTGCATGCAACTTTGAGGAATGTGCATCGTTTTGCAGCGTGCACCGTTTTGCGTGCAACCTTGAAGAATGTGCATCGTTTTGTGGCGTGCACCGTTTTGCGTGCAACTTTGATGAACGTGTATTTTTTGCATGAAACCTTGAGGAATGTGCACCGTTTTGCGTGCAACCTTGAAGAATGTCCACCGTTTTGCGGCGTGCACCATTTTGCGTGCAACCTTGATGAATGTGCACTATTTTGTGTGCAGTCTCTAATGATGTGCACCGTTTTGCGTGCAGGTTTGGAGGAACGTGCATCGTTTGGCGTGCAAGTTTGAGAAAGACATGCACCGTTTTGCGTGCAACCTTGAAGAAAGATGTGCACCGTTTCGCGTGCAAACTTGAAGGTATGCACTGTTTTGCGTGCAAACTCGAGGTACGTGCATCGTTTTGCGTGTAGGTTGTGATGACGTGCACCGTTTTACGTGCAGTCTCTAATGATGTGCACTATTTTGCATGCTGGTTCGGAGGACATGTACCATTTCTCATGTGGGTTCGAGGGACGTGCACCATTTTGCGTGCAAGCTCAAGGAAACAAGAAAATCGCGCGGAGACCAATTACAAGTGTCTACAAGCAATTGGGTACACCACAAGGTGGGGGATTATGCCGAAACCGGGTGACCTCCCCCCTTGTTTTTCTGCTTTTGATTTAGAAGCATTATAGTAGCATGTTGGAGGCGTTAGGGAATCATGATAAAAGTCTGAGTATAACCCAAATTGAGATTTATGATGAACTTGATACAGATAAAGATTGCATGTGTAGATGACAGATGAAAAGTGCAACTTTTAGTTGCCAAAAATAGACGATAAATGTGCATGTGTAAAGGAACTCAGAGGAAGGTGATATTTGTGATTTATCCAAAATAGGGGATGAACTTGCATGTGTAGATGAACACAGATGAAAGTGCAACTTTTAGTTGCCAAAAAGGAGATGATAAATTTGCATGTTCAAATGAACATAGAGGAAAATTTAATTTTGATTTATCTAAATAGATGATAAATTGCATGTGTAAATGGACATAGAGAATAGTGGTTTTTTTTTCTAATTGTCAAAAAAATAGAAGATAAACTTGCATGCGTAGAGGGATACAGACGAAAAAGTGGAATTTTCTAAATTGCCAACTATGGATGACATTTGTATGCGTAGATGATAAATATTATTTATGATTGAGATGAGAATAATTGCATGCGTAAAAAGGGATTAATTGTTTTATGATTGTGATCATGTTATGGTGTAACCCTAGGGACTATGTAAAGGCACAAGGGAAAAGAGTACGTTTGGTAGTAAAACTAGGAGAAAATCTAGATTAAGAGTTAACGAGTGGTATGATATCCTAGGAGTTAAACCTAGATGAACGAGTGACATTGTCTTAGGGGATAACTGTTACGGAATTTGAGTTGGCGTATTTCGTGAAATTGGTTAAGTCTTGAAGATTGAAGATGAAGAAAGTTGGATCATATACCTCAATCTCAAGAAAGAAGAATTCAAAAGGATCAGGTACGTTTAATTAAATAATTTTGATGATCCGAATACTTCTTATAGTGTAGAAACACTAGGATGATTTTTTTATTGCATAAAAATCAAAAACTGGACATTCCATATGTTCAGAGTCCGGATCGGGCTTTACAGTCCGGACCCCGAACATAGGTTAGTTCGTGCATAATTCCAGTCCGGACCCTGGGAATTTCAGTCCGGACCCCGAACGTGGAATTTGCAAGAAATGCATGAACAGTCCGGACCGTGGATTTCAGTCCGGACCCCGAATGTCGTCTTTTCTGTAAATTGTCTGTTTCGCTGAGACAGTCCGGACCGCCAACTCCAGTCCGGACCGTCGTCCTGTAAAATTTCAGAAATGGTTAGTTTTTGATTCTTATCTTCTTCCACAAGTTTCTAACCTATAAATAGACCCTATATTTCATCTCTTAGGGTAATCCAAAATATTCCATTAGAATCCGTACAAAATTAAAAGACGATAAAAAATTACGGTTCTAAGAGGAAAAGATCCACATATAGAGAAGAAAGGAAATACTAGATTTAATTCTATGTTTCTTCATCTATATTGATTAATTTGATTCTAGGTTTTCTCACTCAGATTTTGAGTAGAATCAAATTAATGAATACTTAGATGGTATTTCCGATCTATTTCTAATCTAAGTATTCGGCGGATCATCACCACCCAAAAAACAACGGTTTACACCAAAATCGGCGCGTGGACTCGCATGGCCTTGTGGATTCAAGGTGCTACCGCTCTCGTGGATTCGGAGCGAGGTACGTTCGTGGACTCGAGACGTGCTACTGGGTGAAGACCGTGGATTCGGTCAGACGTCATGGATTCGACGTTGGACGCCGTGGATTCGGCGTTGGGCGCAAATCGTGGATTCGAGACGCGTCGTGGAGCGAGCGGAGAAGATCTACTAGGAGCGTATGGAAAAGGTTGAGTCGTAAGTGTGTACGGTAAATCACCTTGTACGTGTTTTAATTCTAGTGGATTTCGCCGTGTTATCGGTCCCGTGGTTTTTTACTCCTGTGACGGAGTTTTCCACGTAAAAATCTCTGCATGTTATTTATTTTTCCGCATTGGGTTTTATATCGCAAAGATTTTTGAGTGTTTACTGTTTACACCTATTCACCCCCCTCTAGGTATTTTTTTCCCTATTTAGATCCAATTAATCTTAACCCAACAAGTGGTATCAGAGCGGGAATAGGGTTGTAAACAATGGTTGAAGGTAGAAACATCAACAGACCTCCGTTCTTCGATGGAACAAATTATGCGTACTGGAAAGTGCGGATGAAAGCCTTTATAATTTCCATCGACGAACGGGTGTGGTAATCAATAGAATTAGGATGGTCTAATCCAACTGAAATTATAGCTGATGTTCGCACCATCAAACCTAGGTCGAAATGGACCAAGGAAGAGGTTGATTCATCTTCTTACAATGGCAAAGGAATTAATGCTCTATTTAATGCTTTGTCACAAACTGAGTTCTCTCGCGTCTCGGCATGTGAGACTGCGAAAGAAATCTGGGATGTTCTTCAAGTTACACATGAGGGAACTAACCTTGTGAAGATTCAAAAACTGCAAATGCTTACGAGCAAGTTTGACTCTATTTTTATGGCAGAAAATGAATCTTTCACAGATTACTATACACAATTGCAAGACATCGTAAATTCATGTGCTAACTTGGGAGAGAAGATTCCAGAATTTAAAGTTGTAAGAAAGATATTAAGAACTCTTCCTGAACGATTTCGCCCAAAGGTCGCAGCCATTGAAACAATTAAACACCCGGACAAAATGCGTGTAGAAGAATTAGTTGGTTCACTTCAAACTTATGAAATGACATTTCCTACTAACTATTCTTCTGGAAAGACATCCTCTTCTAAGTCTTCAGGTTTAGCGTTGAAAACAACAAAAGAAGAATACGCGGATTCATCCTCCTCGGACGATGACGAGAACCTATCTATGGAGGATTTTGAGAAACAGCTTGCTCTCTTGACACGAAGATTTCGCCGAAACTTTCGAAGGGGTAACTCAAGTAAAACTCCATCCTTCGTAAAGTCGAAGAAAGGCAAAGATTTTTCAAGCTACAAGTCAAGAAAGCAAGAGAGTTTTTCAAAGGATAAGAAAAGCTCAGAGGGACAAGTCCAATGTTTCAAGTGCCGAGTATACGACCATATCTCAACGGAGTGTCCAAATAAGAATCCGTCGAAGAAGAAAGCGATGCAAGCCGTCACTTGGGATGACACCTCATCGTCAAATGAGTCATCGTCGAGTGATGAAGAAGATAACGCAACGACGTTCCACGCGTCCACATCTTCACCCTTCATGTGCTTAATGGCAAGTACATCCGAGTCATTGTCCAACCCCACTGTTGAAAAGATTGCAACGGACGATGAATCGGATAATTCGGAAGGTGAAGACTTTGCTTTTGCCTACCATAAACTTCTGAGGGATTCAAAGAAACTGGCAAAGCAAAACAAGAGTTTGAGAGGGAGATTGCAGGATCTCGAAGAAGATGGAAAAAGGGCAACTTCTCTCTCAAACGCTCTTGAAGTGGAAAGGGATAATCTGATTAAAGTAAATGTTTCCCTTCAAGAGTCTAATGAGCTTCTCGAGAAGAATTATATGGATATGGTGAACAAAGCGAATTACTTCTTGAAGCTCTATGGCGAGGTTCGACAGGAAAAAATGGAAATGACGAAGGCTATTTTCCAACTCAAGGATGATTTAAAGCAATTTTCTTCTGGAAGGAGTAAGTTGGATAAAATGCTTGGTCTTGGTCAAACAAATCGGTTCGGCCTCGGGTACACTCGAACTGGAGACAGTCCTAGTTCGAGTGGGACAGTGTTTGTGCCTCAGTCGGTATCTCCTCATCCGACACCGGAATTTACGACAAACAATGACAACAAGCCTACTTCACCCTCTTTGGGATCGTCAAGCACTAAGGTATGTTTTCGTTGTGGTTTTGTAGGGCACATAAGGAGAAATTGCAAGATGGGAGCGAAACGTTCAACTCAAGCGCCTCTTGCAACAACTACCAAAAAGGTGATTCCCCGGAATTCAAAGAAAAACTTTTCAAATGAAAAGAGCCTTGGTAGTTCACCTCGCAAGACGATGTCAAGCAATGAATCAAACAAGACGTTTTCACCAAGGAGAATAACTTCAAGAACATTGCCGACGCAATCCAAAAAGGTTTGGGTGCGCAAAGGTGAAATCTTCCCTTGTCTTGTTGATTCATACTTCTTTACATGCTTATGACAACTCGTCTTGGTATCTGGATAGCGGGTGTTCCCGTCATATGACCGGTGACAAAAACTGTTTTCAATCTTTTGAAAAACTCTCTGGAGGAAGTGTAGTTTTCGGAGACGGTCGTTCTTCCAAAATTGTTGGAAAAGGAACTATCGCTATTCCAGATGGCCCGGTTCTAAACAATGTTTTATTTGTTGAAGGCCTAAAGACTAACCTCATTAGTATAAGTCAATTGTGTGATAATGGGTTCTCAGTTAATTTTTCTTCGTCAGAATGTATTGTGACTGATAAGGACCAATTATTCTTTTTGAAAGGGGTTAGATCTGAAAATAAATGCTACATAGTTCCAAATAAATTTTCTGAAAAATGTAACCTAGTTTCTTTGGATAATGAAACTCTTTGGCATGAAAGACTAGGTCACATAAAGTTTAAGGAACTATCTAGAATTTCAAATAAAGACGTGGTTAAGGGGGTTCCTAAACCTTCATTTAAAAACAACATTGTGTGTGGAGGTTGTCAAAAGGGAAAACAATCAAGGACTGCACACAAGAACTTGAACCACGTTGGTACCAATCCGCCCTTAGAATTATTGCATATGGACCTTATGGGGCCGACTCGTCAACCATCTTTGGGAGGTAAATGGTATATTTTTCTTTTGGTTGATGACTTCTCTAGATATTCATGGGTAGCATTTTTAAAAGAGAAAGCTGATACTTTTGATTCTTTTCATGAGATTTGCCATCGTATCATGATTGAAAAGAATGAAAAGATCATTCGTGTTAGAAGTGATAGAGGTGGAGAATTCATAAATTCTAAATTCATTGATTTTTGCACTTCCAATGGCATAAAATATGAATTCTCAGCACCCTATACACCTCAACAGAATGGTGTAGTCGAGCGCAAAAATAGGGTTGTTCAAGAGATGGCACGTGTTATGCTTCATAGCCGGAAATTACCGCTATATTTTTGGGTTGAAGCTGTGAACACCGCTGTCTATCTTATTAATCGAGTTTATTTGCGCCCGGGAACTTTAAATACACCATATGAACTATGGTTCTGTAGAAAACCAAATATTAAATGTTTTCGTATCTTTGGGAGTCGGTGTTATATTTTGCGTGATCGCGAAAATCTTGGAAAATTTGACTCTCGAAGTGACGAAGGTATTTTTATGGGTTATTCTACAAACAGTAGAGCATATTGGGTATTTAACTTGGAATATAAGACAATGGTAGAATCTATAAATGTTAAAGTAGATGAAGCTTTTCACTTTTCCTCTGACAAATCTACCCCTGATATGTCTCTTGATGATGATACTCCTGTAAATGCATATTCTCATAATAATTCTTCCAATATTAATGATGCATCTAATGGGTCTTCTAGTTTATCTGATGTGCAGGAATCATCACATGTCTCCCCGAGGACTCCGTTACCTCAAACGCTACGCATCTCCAAGGATCATCCGGAATCAAACATTATTGGAGACCCACAAGAAGGAGTCAGGACTCGGAGACAGTTGGTTTGTGGAGTCGCATGCTACGTCTCCATGATAGAACCAAAGAACATTGATGAAGCTCTTCAGGATGACTACTGGATTGAAGCAATGCAAGAAGAGCTCCATCAGTTTGAACGAAACAAAGTCTGGGAATTAACGAAGCCCCCGAAGCAACACAATGTGATTGGTACTAAATGGATTTTCAAGAATAAGAAAAATGAAGATGGTACCATCGTCAGGAATAAAGCACGCTTAGTTGCTCAGGGCTATTCACAAGTTGAAGGAATAGACTTTGATGAGACGTTCGCTCCGGTAGCTAGACTCGAGTCTATTCGTATCTTATTCGCTATTGCTTGTCACTTTAAAATAAAACACTTTCAAATGGACGTTAAGAGTGCGTTTTTAAATGGTTTTTTAAACGAGGAAGTTTATGTGGCTCAACCGAAAGGTTTTGAAGACCATAAACAACCTAACCATGTTTTTCGTTTGAAAAAGGCTCTTTACGGTTTAAAACAAGCACCGCGAGCATGGTACGAAAGGTTGACAAAGCACCTATTGGAAAAGAGCTATACTCGAGGGGGAGCAGACCGGACTCTCTTTGTGAAGCATTATCAGGATAACTTCATTGTTGCATAAATCTATGTCGATGACATTGTATTTGGAGCAACAAAGGATAATGATGTTTCTAAATTCGCAGAAACTATGGAAAGCCAATTCGAGATGTCCATGATGGGCGAACTGACATATTTTCTTGGATTGCAAGTAAAACAAAATGAAGAAGGCATTCATCTGTGTCAATCCAAGTACGCAAAGGAGTTGGTGAAGAAATTCGGATTAGAAGATTCTAAAGATTTTCCGACTCCTATGGGAACTAGCAATAAGGGATTAGGAAGTGAATCTCTTAGTGAAAGTGTAGACGAGAAGCTTTATCGCAGCATGATTGGAAGTCTACTCTATCTCACGGCTAGTCGCCCGGATATATCCTTTAGTGTTGGGATCTGCGCGAGATATCAGTCAGCACCAAAGGAGGATCACCTGAAAGCGGTGAAACGGATCATCCGGTACGTCAAAGGAACTGTAAATTTCGGAATTTGGTATCCTATGGGAACAAGTCTTGACATTATAGGATATTCAGATGCCGATTGGGCAGGATCAGTGGATGATCGGAAAAGTACGAGTGGTGCATGTTTTTATCTTTTCCATTGTCTTGTTGCATGGCATAGTAAAAAACAGAACTGCATTGCACTCTCGACTGCCGAAGCGGAATATATCTCAGCGGGTAGTTGTTCAACTCAACTCATTTGGATGAAAAGCGTGTTGAGCGACTTCCGAATTTCAGCAACTTCGATAACAATTTTGTGTGACAACACCAGTGCTATAAATATTTCCAAAAACCCTGTGTTGCACTCAAGAACAAAACACATTGAACTTAGATATCATTTTCTAAGAGAGCTAGTTGAATCAAATATTCTTCAACTTTCCTACATTTCAACTGAGGATCAATTAGCTGACATTCTAACAAAACCTTTGGATCAAAAACGTTTTATTCATTTGCGTAAAGCAATTGGAATGCTTTCCTTGAAATAACCTCTTTGTGAAACTTTTGCTTAGGTTAGGTTTTGTTCTGTGTTTTTGTTCATATATGTATGTATGTACATAGGACATTAATTGAGCATTAGTTATATTGACTTTAATCGCATCCTTTCATAGAATTAGAAATTTGTTATGCATTGGATATCATAATAATTCATTTGTTGCGATGATCATTTATGTCAATTAAGTCATCTTTGTTTTGATCAAAGTCAATTTCTCTCTCAAATGATCTCTTGGTATAGTTGTTATCTTATTTGACGATTGAGTCGAGTATGAAATCGAGATCAATTTTTGGTTGAATACCTTATATATTATATAATTGATAGCCAATTGAGGGGGAGTTAATGCAAATTGTGATGCTCAAAAGATGTGGAAAGAGTTACATCCCAATGAGGAGTGTGAAAACTACCACCACATGGAGGAAAGAGCTACCACCTCGGTCGTCCAAGTACTGTGTGCAGCTACCACATGTATATCAAGCATGGTTTCTTCAAGATTGATTAGATAAAATGCTTTTTGGAATAGTTGACTCTGTCAAATTCCAAGGTTGGTATAAGGTGGGATTTTTATTGAAAGATGCTCATAGAGCCACTCCTTATAATAAATTGACTAGATATATTATCTAACTTATCTGGGATTTCAGACATCTATTGATTTTTGATAAAGGGATTACGCATAAGATCATGTTAGATGTGATTGAAGTTGTTCAACTTTAAGGGATTTAATTTTTATAAATTTTCGTTTCAATTTTTGGATATTATTAATAGATTTTGCATAATCTATTTCTTTTATTATGAAACGATGATTTTTATTTAAAGTTGATACACAAAAGTGCTTACACTCTTTTTCTGGTTTTTCTGGAATTTTTCTAAATTTTTCTGATGAAAAAGTTTGGAGCCGGTCCGGACTGGATGTACCGATCCGGACCCCGAACGCAGGAAATCCTGCGTTTAGCCGATCCGGACTGGATTCTTCAGGCAGTCCGGACCGCGGCTAGGTTTTTATCTAGAACAAAAGGGATTTGATTTCTTTTACTACAATCTTTTGTTCAAGAGTCTCCATAGCTTCTCTCTCTAGATCATCAAGCTTTTTGGAGTCTTTCCAACTCAGATTCTTCGGTTCCAAGTGAGTTTTCTTGATCAAAACTCGGTTTTTCACAGGTTTACTATATTTCTCTCAAAACGTGATGAAAATCTCATATCTTTGTCGTTTGTGATTGGTTTTTGATCAAACTTTTTTTGAAATAAGAACTCTGGGTAGATTAGTTTTGATTATATGCTAGGTTTTCTCTTGATTAACGGATTTTTAGGCTTTGATTTCTAAAATTTCGGTTTTAGGGCATATAATAGGAATTTTTGAAAATCATGAAATTGATCTATTTTTAAAATTCTTTTTGCAAAACTAATTTGATTCTCAGTCTCTCTACATGATAATGATTGTTTAGGTACAAATTTTCAAATTTTTGAAAATAAATAATTTTTGTCGTGTTCACGAGTTGTTGCTCACAGTTTTTTTTATTACCTGAGCACGAGTAGCAAAATGGTTTTCGCTTGGATTATTGCGCTCATTGTAGCATTAGTGGGTACTCGAGCATCTGTCAAAAAGGAACAAGCTAAAGCAAGTCAGGAGAAGATAAACACTGTTCCTCAAGCTGAGTCAGAATTAGAGGATGAAGAAGATTGGGAAATATTTTGTAAAGAATCAAAACAAGCGGTGGATGACGAAGATAGGTTCTATCTAGAGGAAAAGAAGCTGATAACGTCTTCCTCAACAACCAAACATCCCACAAGGAGCAAGAATTCGAGAGGCAGAGGTATTCAGATCAATGAACCACTCGCCAGAGAACGCTCTCTGCCTAGAGAATCTCAAAATAAACCTTCAGCATCCGCACAATCTCCTTGTACCTCCAAGAGAATAACCACAAAAGCTGATATACTGTCTATGCAACGAGCACAAAGGAGAATGTCTGAAGCACAAGAAAGAATGTCGGCTGACATTCACAAGATGAAAAAGAACTGCTCCAAATTATCAAAAATGCTTAAAGGGATTCTACACAAACTGGACTGCAGTAGCTCAGAAGGATAAGAGTCTGACAATTGAACTTCCTTCTAACATATCGTTTTGTTGTGCAGGCTTAGTTTTTAGTCTTTTCTTTTAGGTCTCTGATTTTTCTTGCTTTAGTACTTTTCACCTCTCCGTTTTGGAATTGTTTGGCTTATTTTGTGACAAAAAGGGGGAGAGAGAAGAGAACTTCTACTTGAACAATGACTACTTTGAACAATGCTTGTGTGAGAAACTTGAAACTTTGAAGGTGAGTATGACCTCAACTTGAAGGTAAGTATAACTTCAACTTTGGTTTTTATTGTTTCGATGCATGCCTCGACTAACTATTTGACTAACTATTTGGGCATGTAATATTACTAACAAGTTGATGTTGACTAACTACTTTGTGACATTTGGTTTTTATTGCTTAGAAGATATGTTGAATTTTAATTGTGATCCAATTACATATCTGAATGTATAAATGTCATGGTAAGTATAAATGAGTATAAACTTCATCTCTGTGTGTGGTTTTTGAATGACATCAAATTCTTGAGGTATCTAACGATTTCTTTTGTCAAGAATGATTTCTTTTGCAGAGAGTACAGATGTCTAAGTCTAGAGTCTGTTCTAGGAGTTTATCTCATGTATTTATTTTTATTTGGATCTCAAATGTAAATTTTTGTTGTATGGTGATAGCAACAAAAATATCTTTTTGAATTTTCTTGAGTGGATTTGTGTTTTGTCACGAAACCGCCAAAGGGGGAGATTGTTACTGAATTTGAGTTGGCGTATTTCGTGAAAATTGGTTAAGTCTTGAAGATTGAAGATGAAGAAAGTTGGATAATATACCTCAATCTCAAGAAAGAAGAATTCAAAAGGATCAGGTACGTTTAATTAAATAATTTTGATGATCCGAATACTTCTTATAGTGTAGAAACACTTGGATGAATTTTTTATTGCATACAAATCAAAAACTGGACATTCCATATGTTCAGAGTCCGGATCGGGCTTTACAGTCCGGACCCCGAACATAGGTTAGTTCGTGCATAATTCAGTCCGGACCCTGGGAATTTCAGTCCGGACCCCGAACGTGGAATTTGCAAGAAATGCATGAACAGTCCAGACCGTGGATTTCAGTCCGGACCCCGAATGTCGTCTTTTCTGGAAATTGTCTGTTTCGCTGAGACAGTCCGGACCGCCAACTCCAGTCCGGACCGTCGTCCTGTAAAATTCCAGAAATGGTTAGTTTTTGATTCTTATCTTCTTCCACAAGTTTCTAACCTATAAATAGATCCTATATTTCATCTCTTAGGGTAATCCAAAATATTCCATTAGAATCAGTACAAAATTAAAAGACGATCAAAAATTACGGTTCTAAGAGGAAAAAATCCACATATAGAGAAGAAAGGAAATACTAGATTTAATTCTATGTTTCTTCATCTATATTGATTAATTTGATTCTAGATTTTCTCACTCAGATTTTGAGTAGAATCAAATTAATGAATACTTAGATGGTATTTCCGATCTATTTCTAATCTAAGTATTCGGCGGATCATCACCACCCAAAAAACAACAATTTACCCCAAAATCGGCGCGTGGACTCGCGTGGCCTTGTGGATTCAAGGTGCTACCACTCTCGTGGATTCGGAGCGAGGTACGTTCGTGGACTCGAGACGTGCTACTGGGTAAAGACCGTGGATTCGGTCAGACATCATGGATTCGGCGTTGGGCGCAAATCGTGGATTCGAGACGCGTCGTGGAGCCAGAAGAGAAGATCTACTAGGAGCGTATGGAAAAGGTTGAGTCGTAAGTGTGTACGGTAAATCACCTTGTACGTGTTTTAATTCTAGTGGATTTCGCCGTGTTATCGGTCCCGTGGTTTTTTACTCCTGTGACGGAGTTTTCCACGTAAAAATCTCTGCGTGTTATTTATTTTTCCGCATTGGGTTTTATATCGCAAAGATTTTTGAGTGTTTACTGTTTACACCTATTCACCCCCCTCTAGGTGTTTTTTCTCCTATTTAGATCCAATTAATCTTAACCCAACAATAACCTAAGATTGAGAATAGATTATTTAACATAGAGTCAAGGAACTCTAGGTTAAACATGATATGAAACTTAGGTAAAGGAAACCTAAGGTGAGCAAGTAGAGTTTAACTCACAGATAATGAATTAGGGTCAATGTAACTCTAAATGCAAAGTGGAACAGGTAAATAGAGTTAACGTAATTCCAGGTTCAACGGGGAAAAAGAAAAAGAGTATGTGGCCACAAAGTTTAAAGAATTAAATAGATAGCAAAGTAATTAACTTAGAGTCAAACTCTAAGGACAAGTATCTGTGATCACAAAGTTAAATAGCTAAATAATACAACCCTAGAGTGGGTCATAGGGTGTCTGGGCAAATGGACAATCACTTTAAGTTCAATTTGAGTTAAATGAATAAAATAGAAATGATAAGAGTCTAAGAGACTCTCTAGTTATCCTTATGGCGAGACCTATGATAAGAGGTAAATTAATGCAAAAGGCAAAGTTTAAAAGCAAGCTAAAAGTGGCTAAAGAGCATAAAGAGAATGTAAATAGCGCATTCGAGTTTGAGACTCGTCATTTGTGGAGCAAGATTCCCTGGGTAGTGACCCGTCGGACGAGGTACTTTCGAAAGGCTAGAAGTGAAAGTAAAGAGCTTAATGCTTAAAGGAAAGAGAAAGAGATTGCCAGTGGCAAAGGGAGCTATAAGCTCGAATATAGAAAGGAAAGCAAGTGCTTAAGAGCAAAGAGGCTAAGTGATAAAGTAAAAGTAAAAGAAAAGAAAAGAAAAGGAAACGATAAAACGGGCGTACCTTCGGGGGTGAATGTACAATTGTCGGAGTTAGGGCAGTGTCCCTCTCCCGGGCAGCGACCCGTATGACAAGTTCCATAGTACTCTTGTTGGAGTTGGGCAGTGTCCCTCTCCCGGGCAGTGATCCATATGACAAGTCCCCCCGTAGGACAGGGTAACACTAGCGGTGTTATCGGCAACCTTAGAGATTCCTGTCTTATGGTAGCATGACTACCGGTGTCACGCCCCGGGGGCGATACTGCGCCCCGGCTCGCCAACAGATCCGCCGCCCATACGGGAAGCCCCGTATAGGCGTAGCGACTAACCTGCAAAGAAACATCTACACTAGCAGATATCAGAGCTGAAAGAGAAAAAGCTGGAATAAAAAACATAAAATAAAACTACAACTCACAAATATACAGACCAACCTCACCAGAACACAAGAGTCTCTCAGAAAAGCAGGAAAGAAAGGTACAACTCAAAACCTCACTACAAAAGTCACTCGACATAGCACACACCAAAATAGTACAGGGGTACATCTACTCACACACTGAAGATGACAGGAAGGGAACTATCTCGCGACTCCCTTACCTCGGTCAGAAGGAGCTGGATCAGCAACTGGAGCTGCAGGAACCGGAGCAGAAGTCCCTGGGGAGAAGACACCACGACGGGTGTGAGAACTACATCCCACAGTAGTTCTCAGTGGGTGCCGCCAATAAGACCGACGGTCTGCCCACTAAGTCTACTAGAGGCATAAAGTAACATATGCAGTGCTGTAAGGAAAGCTGGGAAAAGTAACTCTACAGCTACTATGCCTCTACCTAGATGCTCAACAGTGGAACAGAAAGAACATGATGCAACAACTAACCCTCGTCTCTGATCACCCAATCTAAATTGACTGCCTCATCGGGTCCAGTCAAACCTGCGCCAACCTACTGCCGTTACGTCCCGGAGGAGCGGACTTACGTAGGGTGTCCATGACTGCCAACACAAGCACAGCCAGAGGGACAAATGCAACAACAAGTCACGGTAGAAAAGCTCAAACTCGCCGGTACAACAACCCGGTCTCGCCTACTCCGGAGTGGCACTCGAGGGGAGCGACCCGCTCGAGTCAAGTAACCCATAACAAGTATCTCTGTAAAGTATCTCTGTATAGCTCAAATGTGGCTCATGCAGGCTATGATCCAAATCCTCGATCAACAGGATCGGCTAACCAACAAATCACTGACTCACTCACTGGCTGGAATCTACACAGCTGAGACTCACTGTCACTCTGACAGCTTCCAAGAACCCAGATCTACCATCACTATCACTCTCCCAAAGAAAATCAGATCTACAGACCGCTATCAACTCCACTCGGTCCCCAGACACGAGTGCAAATGCATCCCACAACCACCCGACCTCTCGGCCCACAACTCGGGCGAGGAAAAGCTAAGTCCATAGTGAAATGAAGTATCGTGATGTGGAATGTCTAGAGCAATAAAAACCTAGCCCAAGTTGGAGTTTTCTACAGACTGGCTGAACAAGATGCATATGACAGGGGTGCTAGGTCAAGTTCCAAGGTTTCACTACTTAACATAAAGTAGGAATCAAAAGATTCAACAACTGACATACAAGATACAACATACAGTTTTACACATGCTATTACTCCAATTTCTAACATGCATGATCCTACACACATAGAATTAGTACACAGTCCAGAGTTCTTGGAAGCAAGGTCACCCACCTGAAAGTGCTAACTGCCCGGAATCGTACAGCTGAGAAAGCCCAAAACAGTCAAATCACAAATCCCACCAAGCCAACAACACGGTAGAAGTGCTCACAACCTCCTGGGTACAAACATATTCCAATATTACACTTTAATCCACACCATTCCAAATACCCAAAAATCTGTGATGAACAGTCCCATAAACACGAAAATTTCATCTGAAAAACATCCTCCAAAAATTCCAATAAAAATATGACGGCGATCCTCGTGAAGAGTAGATGTCGATAGAGTCCTGAAACGTTGAATTCCGATGTCCGGATGAGGAGACAAAAATCCGACAAGAAGGTGCTGTCCAATTTAACCAACAGTCGCAAAGGGGGTTAAAATGTACCCAGAACCCTAAGAAAAGCTCGGATCCAGAAAAAGTGTCCAACACAGAAAATGTAGATTTACCTCTTACGAAACCGTCACCACAGAAATCGTCCAAAAATAACGTCGGGGTAGCCCGGTAGACCTCCCAGACTAAACTGCGACGAAAATGGGCCTCCAATAATAAATCATCGCTCCGCACCCCGATGCAGAAGTCTCCGTCGTCGCGGCCTCCAAAAATCCTGAGCCTCCGCCAAAAGATGCGCAAGAGGGAGAGAAGGAAAATTGGTGAAGGGCTCAAAGCCAAAAGCTCTCGGGAAAAGCTCTAAAACGAGGCCCCAAGAGGCCTATTTATAGGCCTCACCCGGAAAAAGCCAAAAAAACACAAGCATTGGGCTTTTGGGCCCAACTTTCGGGCGCCCGGAACATTCGGGCGGCTACAGTGTCGGGCCGGCCCAACACTGTTCACGCCCGAATCCACCTGGTGCCGCCACGTGGCCCGCCGAACAGCAAACAGCTGCGCGGGCCACACCCAGGCTGCCACGTGGCCCTCCCCCGCACAGGAAGGCGGTTGGCGCCCACCAATCAGGCGGTGACACGTGGCCACCCGGTTGACCCGCCAGCCGGTCGGCGGCCCCGCCGGGCGCGCGGCATGGCCCCGACGTGCGCACGCGCCCCGAGGCGCCAGCCCAGGACCCGTGCACCGCGCACGGTGCGCCCGCGAATCAGAGGGTGTCACGTGTCCCCTACACCCGGTCCACGCATCCCACTAAGGAATTCCGTGGACCGCGCCGCGTGCATCGACCAACCGGAGGCTGCCACGTGTCCTCGCCTTGGTCCATGCACCGCCGCGCTCACCCGGTAGACCGCGCGCCTTGCGCCCGCCAACCAGGCGGTGCCACGTGTCCGTGCGCCGGGTCTGTGCACCCCGCCGCGCTGCTCTGTGGACCGCGCACCGTAAACCGGCCAATGATAGGCCGCCACGTGGCATGCCGGCGGTCTACGGCCCCTCCCATGCACCAAAACCCACTAAAAACTTCCGGGAGTCCTTTTTGGGCATCCGGACTCAGAATCCAACAAGCAAATAGCCGTTTTCAAGCGTTTTTCCGTGCTGAATCCATTTCCGACCTCTGTTGGGCCTAATTCTTTTCTGAAATTTCGGCAAACCCAGCCGAAGGCCAACACAGCTAAAATATCTCAAAGGGTCCATCTGTGGCATCCCATTGATGCACCATGGGCCAGATACACCAACACTAGGTGCTCCAACAATGGATTCATCGGAAGAACGTTGCATGGGAATCAGGGCCACTACAACCGGGCTTGTTGGGTTAAGATTAATTGGATCTAAATAGGGGAAAAAACACCTAGAGGGGGGTGAATAGGTGTAAACAGTAAACACTCAAAAATCTTTGCGATATAAAACCCAATGCGGAAAAATAAATAACACGCAGAGATTTTTACGTGGAAAACTCCGTCACAGGAGTAAAAAACCACGGGACCGATAACACGGCGAAATCCACTAGAATTAAAACACGTACAAGGTGATTTACCGTACACACTTACGACTCAACCTTTTCCATACGCTCCTAGTAGATCTTCTCCGCTCGCTCCACGACGCGCCTCGAATCCACGATTTGCGCCCAACGCCGAATCCACGGCGTCTAACGTCGAATCCACGACGTCTGACCGAATCCACGGTCTTCACCCAGTAGCACGTCTCGAGTCCACGAACGTACCTCGCTCCGAATCCATGAGAGCGGTAGTACCTTGAATCCACAAGGCCACGCGAGTCCACGCGCCGATTTTGGGGTAAATCGTTGTTTTTTGGGTGGTGATGATCCGCCGAATACTTAGATTAGAAATAGATCAGAAATACCATCTAAGTATTCATTAATTTGATTCTACTCAAAATCTGAGTGAGAAAACCTAGAATCAAATTAATCAATATAGATGAAGAAACATAGAATTAAATCTTGTATTTCCTTTCTTCTCTATATGTGGATCTTTTCCTCTTAGAACCGTAATTTTTGATCGTCTTTTAATTTTGTACGGATTCTAATGGAATATTTTGGATTACCCTAAGAGATGAAATATAGGGTCTATTTATAGGTTAGAAACTTGTGGAAGAAGATAAGAATAAAAAACTAACCATTTTTGGAATTTTACAGGACGACGGCCCGGACTGGAGTTGGTGGTCCGGACTGTCTTAGCGAAACAGACAATTTCCAGAAAAGACGACATTCGGGGTCCGGACTGAAATCCACGGTCCGGACTGTTCATGCATTTCTTGCAAATTCCACGTTCGGGGTCCGGACTGAAATTCCCAGGGTCCGGACTGGAATTATGCACGAACTAACCTATGTTCGGGGTCCGGACTGTAAAGCCCGATCCGGACTCTGAACATATGGAATGTCCAGTTTTTAATTTTTATGCAATAAAAAATTCATCCAAGTGTTTCTACGCTATAAGAAGTATTCGGATCATCAAAATTATTTAATTAAACGTACCTGATCCTTTTGAATTCTTCTTTCTTGAGATTGAGGTATATGATCCAACTTTCTTCATCTTCAATCTTCAAGACTTAACCAATTTCACGAAATACGCCAACTCAAATTCCGTAACAATCTCCCCCTTTGGCGGTTTCGTGACAAAACACAAATCCACTCAAGAAAATTCAAAAAGATATTTTTGTTGCTATCACCATACAACAAAAATTTACATTTGAGATCCAAATAAAAATAAATACATGAGATAAACTCCTAGAACAGACTCTAGACTTAGACATCTGTACTCTCTGCAAAAGAAATTATTCTTGACAAAAGAAATCGTTAGATACCTCAAGAATTTTTAACATTCAAAAAAACAAACACAGAGATAGAGTTTATACTCACCATGACATTTACAAATTCAGATATGTAACAAGATCACAATCAAAATTAGACATATCTTCTAAGCATTAAAAACCAAATGTCATATGTATGTTAGTTAACAAACAACTTGTTAGACATATTACATGTCCAAATAGTTAGTCAAATAGTTAGTCGAGGCATGCATCGAAACAATAAAAACCAAAGTTGAAGTTATACTTACCTTCAAGTTGAGGTTATACTCACCTTCAAAGTTTCAAGTTTCTCACAACCTCAAGCATTGTAAAGTGACATTGTATCATTGTTTATACTTCTCTCCCCCTTTTTGTCACTAAAGTTAGCCAAAATTACAAAAGAAGGAAGAGTTAAAAGTCCAAGAACCAAAAGTTTGAGAACTAAAAAAAAACTTAAAAACCTGCAAAAGAAAAGATTAGCCATGAGATCAAGCTAAATCCGAACTGTCTGAGCTGGTATGATCCAGCTTGTTCAAAATTTCTTTCAGCATTCGTGATATTTTGGAACATTTCTTTCTCATTTGTTGTTGTTCAGCGGCAATTTGCTGGAGATCTGTCGCCAATCTCTCTTGGTCAGCAGATAGTCTTCTTTGTTCCTGATGAACGAAGGCCAATATGGTAGCTTCTGGAGTGTTTCTCCTTGAAGTCGATGGACGAGGTGGAGAAGCAGATGATGCATGCTGGCCTTCATCCCATGGGGATTCTCTAGGTACTGAGTGTGCTCTAGAGAGGGATTCAGTGATTTGAATTCCACTTCCCTTGACATTTTCCCGTCTAGTATAATGTTTGGACGTTGACGTAGACCTCTTGAGCTTTTTGTTCTTGAAATACAATCTGTCTTCCTTATCAACATTTTTCTGTGCTTGTCTTCCAATTTCTTCCCAATCTTCTTCATCAGCAGTATCCGGAGCCTTTGTTTTAGAAGTTTCAGCAGGGGCTTTACCTTTTGAGGTAGTGGGTATAGTTGCCTCTACTAATAGATCATCCCAATCACTCGATTCCGTCTCGGAATCATCCTTAATTTTCTTCGTCTTTTTAACCCTCTTAGGCTTGACAGTATATCAGCTTTTATGGTTATTCTCTTGGAGGTACAAGGAGATTGTGCGGATGCTGAAGGTTTATTTTGAGATTCTCTAGGCAGAGAGCGTTCTCTGGCGAGTGGTTCATTGATTTGAATACCTCTACCTCTCGAATTCTTGCTCCTTGTGGGATGTTTGGTTGTTGAGGAAGACGTTATCAGCTTCTTTTCCTCTAGATAGAACCTATCTTCGTCATCCACCGCTTGTTTTGATTCTTTACAAAATATTTCCCAATCTTCTTCATCCTCTGATTCTGACTCAGCTTGAGGAACAGTGTTTATCTTCTCCTGACTTGCTTCAGCTTGTTCCTTTTTGACGGATGCTCGAGTACCCACTAATGCTACAATGAGCGCAATAATCCAAGCGAAAACTATTTTGCTACTCGTGCTCAGGTAATAAAAAAACCTGTGAGCAACAACTCGAGAACACGATAAAAATTGTTTATTTTCAAAAATTTGAAAAATTGTACCTAAACAATCATTATCATGTAGAGAGACTGAGAATCAAATTAGTTTTGCAAATTTTTTTTTAAAAATAGATCAATTCCATGATTTTCAAAAATTCCTATTATATGCCCTAAAACCGAAATTTTAGAAATCAAAGCCTAAAAATCCGTTAATCAAGAGAAAACCTAGCATATAATCAAAACTAATCTACCCAGAGTTCTTATTTCAAAAGAAGTTTGATCAAAAACCAATCAAAAATGACAAAGATATGAGACTTTCATCACGTTTTGAGAGAAATATAGTAAACCTGTGAAAAACCGAGTTTTGATCAAGAAAACTCACTTGGAACCGAAGAATCTGAGTTGGAAAGACTCCAAAAAGCTTGATGATCTAGAGAGAGAAGCTCTGGAGACTCTTGAACAAAAGATTGTAGTAAAAGAAATCAAATCCCTTTTGTTCTAGATAAAAGTCTAGCCCCCGTCCGGACTGCCTGAAGAATCCAGTCCGGATCGGCTAAACACAGGATTTCCTGCGTTCGGGGTCCGGATCGGTACATCCAGTCCGGATCGGCTCTAAACTTTTTCATCAGAAAAATTCAGAAAAAATCCAAAAAAACCAGAAAAAGATTGTAAGCACTTTTGTGTATCAACTTTAAATAAAAATCATCGTTTCATAATAAAAGAAATAGATTGTGCAAAATCTATCAATAATATCCAAAAATTGAAACGAAAATTTATAAAAATTAAATCCCTTAAAGTTGAACAACTTCAATCACATCTAACATGATCTTATGCATAATGCCTTTATCAAATCATCAATTTGGTAAAGAAAATAAAATACAAAGATCAATAGATGTCTGAAATCCCAGATAAGTTAGATAATATATCTAGTCAATTTATTGTAAGGAGTGGCTCTATGAGTATCTTTCAATAAAAATCCCACCTTATACCAACCTTGGAATTTGACAGAGTCAACTATTCCAAAAAGCATTTTATCTAATCAATCTTGAAGAAACCATGCTTGATATACATGTGGTAGCTGCACACAGTACTCGGACGACCGAGGTGGTAGCTATTTCCTCCATGTGGTGGTAGTTTTCACACTCCTCATTGGGATGTAACTCTTTCCACATCTTTTGAGCATCACAATTTGCATTAACTCCCCCTCAATTGGCTATAAATTATATAATATATAAGGTATTCAACCAAAAATTGATCTCGATTTCATACTTGACTCAATCGTCAAATAAGATAACAACTATACCAAGAGATCATTTGAGAGAGAAATTGACTTTGATCAAAACAAAGATGACTTAATTGACATAAATGATCATCGCAATAAATGAATTATTATGATATCCAATGCATAATAAATTTCTAATTCTATGAAAGGATGCGATTAAAGTCAATATAACTAATGCTCAATTAATGTCCTATGTACATACATACATATATGAACAAAAACACAGAACAAAACCTAACCTAAGCAAAAGTTTCAAAAAGAGGTTATTTCAAGGAAAGCATTCCAATTGCTTTACGCAAATTAATAAAACGTTGTTGATCCAAAGGTTTTGTTAAAATGTCAGCTAATTGATCCTCAGTTGAAATGTAGGAAAGTTGAAGAATATTTGATTCAACTAGCTCTCTTAGAAAATGATATCTAAGTTCAATGTGTTTTGTTCTTGAGTGCAACACAGGGTTTTTGGAAATATTTATAGCACTGGTGTTGTCACACAAAATTGTTACCGAAGTTGCTGAAATTCGGAAGTCGCTCAACACGCTTTTCATCCAAATGAGTTGAGTTGAACAACTACCCGCTGAGATATATTCCGCTTCGGCAGTCGAGAGTGCAATGCAGTTCTGTTTTTTACTATGCCATGCAACAAGACAATGGCCAAGATAAAAACATGCACCACTCGTACTTTTCCGATCATCCACTGATCCTGCCCAATCGGCATCTGAATATCCTATAATGTCAAGACTTGTTCCCATAGGATACCAAATTCCGAAATTTACAGTTCCTTTGACGTACCGGATGATCCGTTTCACCGCTTTCAGGTGATCCTCCTTTGGTGCTGACTGATATCTCGCGCAGATCCCAACACTAAAGGATATATCCGGGTGACTAGCCGTGAGATAGAGTAGACTTCCAATCATGCTGCGATAAAGCTTCTCGTCTACACTTTCACTAAGAGATTCACTTCCTAATCCCTTATTGCTAGTTCCCATAGGAGTCGGAAAATCTTTAGAATCTTCTAATCCGAATTTCTTCACCAACTCCTTTGCGTACTTGGATTGACACAGATGAATGCCTTCTTCATTTTGTTTTACTTGCAATCCAAGAAAATATGTTAGTTCGCCCATCATGGACATCTCGAATTCGCTTTCCATGGTTTCTGCGAATTTAGAAGCATCATTATCCTTTGTTGCTCCAAATACAATGTCATCGACATAGATTTGTGCAACAATGAAGTTATCCTGATAATGCTTCACAAAGAGAGTCCGGTCTGCTCCCCCTCGAGCATAGCCCTTTTCCAATAGGTGCTTTGTCAACCTTTCGTACCATGCTCGCGGTGCTTGTTTTAGACCGTAAAGAGCCTTTTTCAAACGAAAAACATGGTTAGGTTGTTTATGGTCTTCAAAACCTTTCGGTTGAGCCACATAAACTTCATCGTTTAAAAAACCATTTAAAAACGCACTCTTAACCTCCATTTGAAAGTGTTTTATTTTAAAGTGACAAGCAATAGCGAATAAGATACGAATGGACTCGAGTCTAGCTACCGGAGCGAACGTCTCATCAAAGTCTATTCCTTCAACTTGTGAATAGCCCTGAGCAACTAAGCGTGCTTTATTCCTGACGATGGTACCATCTTCATTTTTCTTATTCTTGAAAATCCATTTAGTACCAATCACATTGTGTTGCTTCGGGGGCTTCGTTAATTCCCAGACTCTGTTTCGTTCAAACTGATGGAGCTCTTCCTGCATTGCTTCAATCCAGTAGTCATCCTGAAGAGCTTCATCAATGTTTTTTGGTTCTATCATGGAGACGTAGCATGCGACTCCACAAACCAACTGTCTCCGAGTCCTGACTCCTTCTTGTGGGTCTCCAATAATGTTTGATTCCGGATGATCCTTGGAGATGCGTAGCGTTTGAGGTAACGGAGTCCTCGGGGAGACATGTGATGATTCCTGCACATCAGATAAACTAGAAGAACCATTAGATGCATCATTAATATTGGAAGAATTATTATGAGAAGATGCATTTACAGGAGTATCATCATCAAGAGACATATCAGGGGTAGATTTGTCAGAGGAAAAGTGAAAAGCTTCATCTACTTTAACATTTATAGATTCTACCATTGTCTTAGATTCCAAGTTAAATACCCGATATGCTCTACTGTCTGTAGAATAACCCATAAAAATCCCTTCGTCACTTCGAGAGTCAAATTTTCCAAGATTTTCGCGATCACGCAAAATATAACACCGACTCCCAAAGATACGAAAATATTTAATATTTGGTTTTCTACAGAACCATAGTTCATATGGTGTATTTAAAGTTCCCGGGCGCAAATAAACTCGATTAATAAGATAGATATCGGTGTTCACAGCTTCAGCCCAAAAATATATCGGTAATTTCCGGCTATGAAGCATAACACGTGCCATCTCTTGAACAACCCTGTTTTTGCGCTCGACTACACCATTCTGTTGAGGTGTATAGGGTGCTGAGAATTCATGTTTTATGCCATTGGAAGTGCAAAAATCAATGAATTTAGAATTTATGAATTCTCCACCTCTATCACTTCTAACACGAATGATCTTTTCATTCTTTTCAATCATGATACGATGGCAAATCTCATGAAAAGAATCAAAAGTATCAGCTTTCTCTTTTAAAAATGCTACCCATGAATATCTAGAGAAGTCATCAACCAAAAGAAAAATATACCATTTACCTCCCAAAGATGGTTGACGAGTCGGCCCCATAACGTCCATATGCAATAATTCTAAGGGCCGATTGGTACCAACGTGGTTCAAGTTCTTGTGTGCAGTCCTTGATTGTTTTCCCTTTTGACAACCTCCACACACAATGTTGTTTTTAAATGAAGGTTTAGGAACCCCCTTAACCACGTCTTTATTTGAAATTCTAGATAGTTCCTTAAACTTTATGTGACCTAGTCTTTCATGCCAAAGAGTTTCATTATCCAAAGAAACTAGGTTACATTTTTCAGAAAATTTATTTGGAACTATGTAGCAGTTATTTTCAGATCTAACCCATTTCAAAAATAATAATTGGTCCTTATCAGTCACAATACATTCTGACGAAGAAAAATTAACTGAGAACCCATTATCACACAATTGACTTATACTAATGAGGTTAGTCTTTAGGCCTTCAACAAATAAAACATTGTTTAGAACCGGGCCATCTGAAATAGCGATAGTTCATTTTCCAACAATTTTGGAAGAACGACCGTCTCCGAAAACTACACTTCCTCCGGAGAGTTTTTCAAAAGATTGAAAACAGTTTTTGTCACCGGTCATATGACGGGAACACCCGCTATCCAGATACTAAGACGAGTTGTCATAAGCATGTAAAGAAGTATGAATCAACAAGACAAGCGAAGATTTCACCTTTGCGCACCCAAACCTTTTTGGATTGCGTCGGCAATGTTCTTGAAGTTATTCTCCTTGGTGAAAACGTCTTGTTTGATTCATTGCTTGACATCGTCTTGCGAGGTGAACTACCAAGGCTCTTTTCATTTGAAAAGTTTTTCTTTGAATTCCGGGGAATCACCTTTTTGGTAGTTGTTGCAAGAGGCGCTTGAGTTGAACGTTTCACTCCCATCTTGCAATTTCTCCTTATGTGCCCTACAAAACCACAACGAAAACATACCTTAGTGCTTGACGATCCCAAAGAGGGTGAAGTAGGCTTGTTGTCGTTGTTTGTCGTAAATTCCGGTGTCGGAGGAGGAGATACCGACTCAGGCACAAACACTGTCCCACTCGAACTAGGACTGTCTCCAGTTCGAGTGTACCCGAGGCCGAACCGATTTGTTTGACCAAGACCAAGCATTTTATCCAACTTACTCCTTCCAGAAGAAAATTGCTTTAAATCATCCTTGAGTTGGAAAATGGTCTTCGTCATTTCCATTTTTTCCTGTCGAACCTCGCCATAGAGCTTCAAGAAGTAATTCGCTTTGTTCACCATATCCACATAATTCTTCTTGAGAAGCTCATTAGACTCTTGAAGGGAAACATTTACTTTAATCAGATTATCCCTTTCCACCTCAAGAGCGTTTGAGAGAGAAGTTGCCCTTTTTGCTTCTTCTTCGAGATCCTGCAATCTCACTCTCAAACTCTTGTTTTGCTTTGCCAGTTTCTTTGAATCCCTCAGAAGTTTATGGTAGGCAAAAGCAAAGTCTTCACCTTCCGAATTATCCGATTCATCGTCCGTTGCAATCTTTTCAACAGTGGGGTTGGACAATGACTCGGATGTACTTGCCATTAAGCACATGAAGGGTGAAGATGTGGACGCGTGGAACGCCGTTGCGTTATCTTCTTCATCACTCGACGATGACTCATTTGACGATGAGGTGTCATCCCAAGTGACGGCTTGCATCGCTTTCTTCTTCGACGGATTCTTATTTGGACACTCCGTTGAGATATGGCCGTATCCTCGGCACTTGAAACATTGGTCGGCACTTGAAACATTGGACTTGTCCCTCTGAGCTTTTCTTATCCTTTGAAAAACTCTCTTGCTTTCTTGACTTGTAGCTTGAAAAACCTTTGCCTTTCTTCGACTTTACGAAGGATGGAGTTTTACTTGAGTTACCACTTCGAAAGTTTCGGCGAAATCTTCGTGTCAAGTGAGCAAGCTGTTTCTCAAAATCCTCCATAGATAGGTTCTCGTCATCGTCTGAGGAGGATGAATCCGCGTCTTCTTCTTTTGTTGTTTTCAACGCTAAACCTGAAGACTTAGAAGAGGATGCCTTTCCAGAAGAATAGTTAGTAGGAAATGTCATTTCATAAGTTTGAAGTGAACCAACTAATTCTTCTACACGCATTTCGTCCGGGTGTTTAATTGCTTCAATGGCTGCGACCTTTGGGCGAAATCGTTCAGGAAGAGTTCTTAATATCTTTCTTACAACTTTAAATTCTGGAATCTTCTCTCCCAAGTTAGCACATGAATTTACGATGTCTTGCAATCGTGTATAGTAATCTATGAAAGATTCATTTTCTGCCATGAAAATAGAGTCAAACTTGCTCGTAAGCATTTGCAGTTTTTGAATCTTCACAAGGTTAGTTCCCTCATGTGTAACTTGAAGAACATCCCAGATTTCTTTCGCAGTCTCACATGCCGAGATGCGAGAGAACCCAGTTTGTGACAAAGCATTAAATAGAGCATTAATTCCTTTGCCATTGTAAGAGGATGAATCAACCTCTTCCTTGGTCCATTTCGACCTAGGTTTGATGGTGCGAACATCAGCAATAATTTCAGTTGGATTAGACCATCCTAATTCTATTGATTGCCACACCCGTTCGTCGATGGATATTAAAAAGGCTTTCATCCGCACTTTCCAGTACGCATAATTTGTTCCATCGAAGAACGGAGGTCTGTTGATGTTTCCACCTTCAACCATTGTTTACAACCCTATTCCCGCTCTGATACCACTTGTTCGGTTAAGATTAATTGGATCTAAATAGGGAAAAAAACACCTAGAGGGGGGTGAATAGGTCTAAACAGTAAACACTCAAAAATCTTTGCGATATAAAACCCAATGCGGAAAAATAAATAACACGCAGAGATTTTTACGTGGAAAACTCCGTCATAGGAGTAAAAAACCACGGGACCGATAACACGGCGAAATCCACTAGAATTAAAACACGTACAAGGTGATTTACCGTACACACTTACGACTCAACCTTTTCCATACGCTCCTAGTAGATTTTCTCCGCTCGCTCCACGACGCGCCTCGAATCCACGATTTTCGCCCAACGCCGAATCCACGGCGTCTAACGTCGAATCCACGACGTCTGACCGAATCCACGGTCTTCACCCAGTAGCACGTCTCGAGTCCACGAACATACCTCGCTCCGAATCCACGAGAGCGGTAGCACCTTGAATCCACAAGGCCACGCGAGTCCTCGCGCCGATTTTGGGGTAAATCATTATTTTTTGGGTGGTGATGATCCGCCGAATACTTAGATTAGAAATAGATCGGAAATACCATCTAAGTATTCATTAATTTGATTCTACTCAAAATCTGAGTGAGAAAACCTAGAATCAAATTAATTATTATAGATGAAGAAACATAGAATTAAATCTAGTATTTCCTTTCTTCTCTATATGTGGATCTTTTCCTCTTAGAACCGTAATTTTTGATCGTCTTTTAATTTTGTACGGATTCTAATGGAATATTTTGGATGACCCTAAGAGATGAAATATAGGGTCTATTTATAGGTTAGAAACTTGTGGAAGAAGATAAGTGTCACGCCCCGAGATTCGAAAAAAGGGTCTAAATTTTTTTTTTTTTTTTTTAAATCAGAGTTTAAACTTATTTTCTCCAAGGCGTGAACAGACCGCCACACATATAGAAAAGTCTCTGTATCTCCAACAGAGTCTTCCCTATATGTGCTCGGCTAACAGATACAGTCAATCAGAGTAGATACAAGATAGATATACTAATTAAGTTCTACTCTATTACATCCACAAGGTTCCAGAGTTATTACAATCCAGTTTCTCAAAATGGAAATATCAGTTATAAGTTTTACTAAAACCAAAAGGGGTACATCCTACCAGGGTCAGTCTATCTCACGTCCTCACACAGAGCGTCCAAAAGTCCCCCCACCCGAAGGACCTGAAAAACAGTCACCCGAGGGTGTGAGACACACCGGAGTGTATCCCAGTGGGCACGACGGGCCGGGAAATAGCAAGCCGTACCTACTGGATACAATAATAAGCGGATAGCAAAAGTAGGATATACTGCAACTGAAAGGTATAATTCAAATATGTACCATTAATCATGGATTAATCAACAGAGCAGTGTAATCATATATAAAGCTGATCATGCTATAACTGATAATCTGACAAGTAGGAATGAATATGTTATAGCTGACAAACAGGAAATAGTCATACTATCACTGATAATCTGGCGAGCAATAAATGATCATGCTATAACTGATAATCTGACAAGTAGGAAATAACAAATATCATGCGTCAAAGGTGTCACCACAAATATACCCAATCGAATGCCACTGTTGGCCACAAGGGCCTCAGGCTAAACTTGCCATGGAGCATATGACCTCAGGCTAAACCACTTTTGGTCACACAAACAAGCTATCATAACCCCACTAGGCTCACGGGTCAATCAGACCTCTCTACCGGTAAAGAACACCCACACGGTGGCCAAACCGTCGGTGTGCGTGACGAAAAGCTTGGCTCGACGGCGATCATAATGCTGATGCTCAAACCATGGTCCACTGACCACATAGACGGCAAGAAGCCGAGGAAAATTCCCACCGGGATACAAGTATAACATGCCACATGCTGAAGTAGTATCTCCTATTCTAAATATGCAGTGAAGAATAGAGACAGGTATAGAACTATGCTAGTGACCAATCAAGCATGGCATGTGTCCAGGAAATGCATATCAACTGTTGAAGAAATCATAATATAACTCCACATGATACACTAGTAACTGCTGGAATGTAAGCACGATATGACAAGCAACTGCTGGAATGTAAGCATGATATATCTCAATATGGTAAACAAGCAACTGCTGGTAGATAAGCAAGTAATAAGAACAGGTATAAACTCAATAGCAATCATACTGCTAAATCTCAGTCCACGGTCGGTAGACCGGACAAACGGCGAGAAGCCGAGGAAATCCCCACTAGGATATCCATACTGATGCAATTCATGCCAAGTACTGAGACTAGAACTCCTATTCTAAACATGCAGTGAAGAATAGAGTATAACGAAAGGCTCATATGTATAATCAGGCAATATAGCTGAAATAACTGAATGCTGGAATGAAAGCATATAGTAAGGCTAAAGCATAGGTTCAGGGCTACACCAAGAACAGGGGTCCAACCTACCACGGCACCCAATAGGGCCGACCTGATAAAACGCGGACCGAAGATAAACCCACCTGTATATAGGAGGAACAACGACTCCACCGGAAGGTAGACGGTCACGATAACCACAAGACGGATCACGGCTGGCTCCTGACGACTGGGCCCTACAATAATACCAGGTGACAACTCAGGATCTACCAATCCTCAAAGTGCAACTAGCGCGAATTGACTATTTCGTCGATTTGTGCTACATAAAGCAATTTAGCTTTTCAGAAACCCCCAGAGAACTCCACTAATAGGCCAACACTACTTTAGAATCTTTATCTAACCTTTCCAGGGTGTAACAATTGCAGCAGGGCCCCTGGGTTTATTCAGACTGGGCTTTATACACTAAATACACACTGTTTTGGCTCATTCTCATAAACGGAGAATCATTTTTACGAGCCGTCACCTCCAGTAGATGACATTCGACTTGCTGAACGCCGTGCTCACCCATTTGTGGCAGCACGATGCCCGGGGCAAACTTCGGGCCATAATTTACTTCTCTAACCTAGCCGAAACGCATTTTCATTTCTTCGGCTCACCAAAACCCAAAATAAACGCGAGCATCGCGTTCAGTGACCCCAAAATAGCCAGGAGTATACTGTTACAACTTTTCACACAACCCCTAATATAGTTATTAATAATTTATTGCATTTAGGCTTGATTTTGATGCAACTTTGTATCCATACATTTCCAGACAAAACTTTCTATATCAAACCATCTCTGGATAATGCCAGGATCACAGGGCTTGCCCTAGATGCAGCCCAGGTGTGCTGGTTCAACCAGAACCAAGCCCTTGCTCTCACATGAGTTCACATTGCACCAGATCTTTGTCCACACAGATTCAGATTGATCTGAAGTGAGCATCAAGCTCAGGGGACAATTCTGAGCAACTTTGATATACAACTCAAGAGCTAATTCCCATGTTTCCTTCATTGGGGCATTTCCACAAACACATGGTAGGCACAGTTTTATACAATATACACAAACCATTGTTGCAAGTTGTTCTCAGCAAATACTGGACCATTTTGCTTCCAACTTGGAAGGAAATGATCCACTTCACTTACTGATCACTTCCCCTCAACTTGGAGCAATCAAACTCCCCCAAACCGGCCGGGCCCGAGGAAGAAGATGACCTCCTCGGCTTTGAAAATCGTGATGATCAACCCAGGACTTATGGGCTTCATCCAAATGCACCAGCAGGTGCACCTCATCCCCCTGATGCTCTCCAAGTCCATGCCTGGTCGACGGGGTGAGGAGGCGCCGGCCGGGCTTCAAGCTCTATTTCGAGCTTCAAGCCTCTAATGGCGAAATTCATCAGAGCCCATGGGAAGCCCTCAAACTTGCAAGGTAGGTTCCCTAGACCCGTACGAAGCTTCCCGACCCACTCCCGGTTGCCGGAGATGGCCGGAGCGCCGGCGGCCAAGAATGAGGTCATTCTCGGGTTGAACATGGCCACCGCCACCCGATGCTGCATGGGCAGCATGCAAGTGCATGGATGCACTCCCCTTGGTCCCAGAAACCTTTCTGGACAAGTGCCCGGCGGCGAGGAGGCGCGCCGGCGCCGGAGCAGCAAGCTCGGCCATCATGCACTATTCCAAAAAGCTAGGGCATTCATTTTCTCTCAAACGGCTCGACCACAAATTCTCAAACTTTGCAGATTTGATCTACATGTTCTACAGTCTCGGAAACCCAATTTTGGTCCGTATTGGTCAAGAGGTTCATGAGTTCTCTCGCGACGGAGCTCGGCTAGGTTTCCGGCGAGAGCTTTTCCCCGCCGGCCAACCCGCGTGCATGGGGGCTCGGGCTTATGCACAAAGCATCCTTAGGACATGGGGAGTCTACTGCTAGGGGTCTTAGGGGCTAGCAATCAAGGTTTTAGAGGTTCTTACCTTGGCCGGAGTTGGTGAAGGAGGAAGAAGCCGGTTCTCGGGTCCTTCTTCACGCGCGGCCTCGGGCAACTCCAGCAATGCTCCAGAGATGCCAAGGAATTCACAGGAACACTTCACTCAACTCTGGTAAGGGTTTGGTCCCAACCTTTCCCTCTCTCTCTCTTCCCCGAGTTTCTTATTAAGGGAATTATGACCCTCGGCCACCCCCACACTCTGGGCTTATGAGGATTAACTCTTGGGAGTTAGAAATCCCAAGAGCCTTCCTCGTGTAACCTCCCACGAGGAAGCCCAAAAGCCAACTCCTCTTTAATGCAAGATTCTTTGCATTATTCCCTTCAAACCGGGTTCACACACAACCCCAGCCTCCTGGCTCTGCCCAGCACACTTCGTGGGCTTCTTAGGTTGGCAGAGGCCCAACCAACAAGATCCCAAGAGCTTTGGCCCAAGAATACTGGAAAAAAAAGTGATAATTCGACGCTTTTTACGCATTTCGAGAAAATCTGCTCAACGAAATGCGAAACAGACTTCGCCACGACGTCCGGCTCGTCGAGACCTTCAAGATAGGCTATTCATTTGCTTGATTTGGTGCTCAAATGAATTCTCGGGCCATTCTGTTCTGTATGTCGCAACCCGACACACGCACTTCGATGCACACGGATCGCCAAACGCGGAAACCGTCAGTGCCATTGCGCTCAGAACGTCGAAATTAGTTAGGATCCACTACTGATACCCCTATGTCAGGGTTTTAGACAGTGGTTCGGCCAACTGTCACTCGCGAAGGGTCGAAAATCGCGAGTTACTATTCACACTTAAGTCGCGGGGCCCGTTTTTGATTTCTGATTTCGGGAAGATCCGACCGTCGGATCGAAAACATATGAACATGAAACTTCTATGTTTTGACGAGACGATCGCAATGGTGATCTCAGATTTTCCAGATCAGACCCCGATCAAAAGTCGACATTTCTGGGCCACTATTGACCAACTAATTACCCATTTTTGCTATTTAAATAATTCTGAAAATTATTTTAACTTAAATTTGGATTTTAAAAATTATGGTTACTACAATAAGAATAAAAAACTAACCATTTCTGAAATTTTACAGGACGACGGTCCGGACTGGAGTTGGCGGTCCGGACTGTCTCAGCGAAACAGACAATTTCCAGAAAAGACGACATTTGGGGTCCGGACTGAAATCCACGGTCCGGACTGTTCATGCATTTCTTGCAAATTCCACGTTCGGGGTCCGGACTGAAATTCCCAGGGTCCGGACTGGAATTATGCACGAACTAACCTATGTTCGGGGTCCGGACTGTAAAGCCCGATCCGTACTCTGAACATATGGAATGCCCAGTTTATGATTTTTATGCAATAAAAAATTCATCCAAGTGTTTCTACACTATAAGAAGTATTCGGATCATCAAAATTATTTAATTAAACGTACCTGATCCTTTTGAATTTTTTTTCTTGAGATTGAGGTATATGATCCAACTTTCTTCGTCTTCAATCTTCAAGACTTAACCAATTTCACGAAACAGGGCTGGGGCCCTTTGGATAAGAATTTTCGAGGGTTAACTTTAACTAAAGCACCATAATGTAAAGAATTAAGAGAAAATAGAGTGGCCAAGGTGGCTGGGTTAGTTTAACCCTGTATACAACGGCATAGTGGCAGAGTTGGTGGATAGTAGCCTGGTATGGCTGGACAGAGTAGTGTTGGGTCGATGAGTATACACAGATAGTGTACTGACCTATTATATGCATATCAGCATTTTAATATTGAGGTTTATATTTCCTAGCATTATATTATTAGTGCTTCCATTGGACCAAGCGGTGTAGAACATTCTTTCTCGGTGGTTGAACCCACTGGGAACTTTAAGTAGTTCTCACACCCTCGGATGACCATTTTTCCAGGTCCACATACAGTGGTCAAGATAGACGACAGGGGCAAGAGCCCAGCAGCATAGAGACCTAAAGGGTCTAGCAGAGGTACCCTTTTTTTATATTTTTTTTTGAGTGAACCATGTATTGTGAGGAAAAGATGTAAAGATTTGTAATATTATTTAAATTGCAAGTTGAGAGATGGAGATGTAATAAGGTTTATTTATGGTTCATTCTTATCATGCTTTCATTTCTGCTTAAACTATTTGTTTATTGAATTAAAGTTTTAAATTTGTAGTGATTTTAGTACTCTGATATTGAGCTTCCGCATACACTTGATGTATTGTTTTGGATGCTACCGTTCTTTTCGGGTAGTGAGAGGTCATACACGATTGGCGGGTCTGTTGGCGTGCCCGAACTGTACAAATTGGCGGTCTCGGGGCGTGACAGTTATTTTATGCCTCTAGTAGACTTGGTGTTAAGGAATTTGTGTTGGCGTATTTCGTGAAATTGATTAAGTCTTGAAGATTGAAGATGAAGAAGTTTGGATCATATACCTCAATCTCAAGAAAGAAGAATTCAAAAGGATTAGGTACGTTTAACTAAATATTTTTGGTGATCTGAACACTTCTTATAGTGTAGAAACACTTGGATGAATTTTTAATTGCATAAAAATAAAAAACTGGACATACTACATGTTCAGAGTCCGGACCTGACATTACAGTCCGGACCCCGAACATAGGATAGTTCATGCGCAATTCCAGTCCGGACCCTGGTCACTTCAGTCCGGACCCCGAACGTGGAATTTGCAGGAATTGCATGAACAGTCCGGACCGTGGAAATTACAGTCCGGACCCCGAAGGTATGTTTTTCTGGAAAAAGTCTGTTTCGCTACGACAGTCCGGACCGCCATAATTCCAGTCCGGACCGTCGTCCTGTAAAATTTCAGAAAAAGTTAGTTTTTGATTCTTATCCTCTTCCAACGGTTTCTAACATATAAATAGACCCTATGATTCATTTTTTTGGGTAGATCCGTATACGACCGAAATAGAAAAATTCACATATAGAGAAGAAAGGAAATAACGAGAATAAATCTATGTTTCTTCATCTATATTGATTAATTTGATTCTAGGTTTTCAAACTCAGATTTTGAGTAGAATCAAATTAATGAATACTTAGATGGTATTTCCGATCTACTTCTAATCTAAGTATTCGGCGGATCATCACCACCCAAAAATAACGATTTTCCCAAAATCGGCGCGTGGACTCGCGTGGCCTTGTGGATTCAAGGTGCAACCGCTCTCGTGGATTTGGAGCGAGGTACGTTCGTGGATTCGAGACGTGCTACTGGGTGAAGATCGTGGATTCGGTCGGACGTCGTGGATTCGACGTTGGACGCCGTGGATTCGGCGTTGGACGCAAATCGTGGATTCGAGGAGCGTTGCGGAGCGAGCGGAGAAGATCTACTAGGAGCGTATGGAAAAGGTTGAGTCGTAAGTGAGTACGGTATATCACCTTGTACGTGTTTTAATTCTAGTGGATTTCGCCATGTTATCGGTCCCGTGGTTTTTTACTCCGGTTTGGAGTTTTCCACGTAAAAATCGTGCGTGTTATTTTTCATTTCCGCATTGGGTTTTATTGCGCAACGATTTTTGAGTGTTTACGGTTTACACCTATTCACCCCCCCTCTAGGTGTTTTTTCCCCTATTTAGATCCAATTAATCATAACCCAACAAGTGGTATCAGAGCGGGAATAGGGTTGTAAACAATGGTTGAAGGTGGAAACATCAACAGACCCCCGTTCTTCGATGGAACAAATTATGCCTACTGGAAAGTACGGATGAAAGCCTTTTTAATTTCCATCGACGAATGGGTGTGGCAATCAATCGAGTTAGGATAGTCTAATCCAACTGAAATTATTGCTGATGTTCGCACCATCAAACCTAGGTCGAAATGGACCAAGGAAGAGGTTGATGTATCTTCTTACAATGGCAAAGGAATTAACGCTTTATTTAATGCCTTGTCACAAACGGAATTCTCTCGCGTCTCGGCAAGTGAGACTGCGAAAGAAATCTGGGATGTTCTTCAAGTTACACATGAGGGAACTAACCTTGTGAAGATTCAAAAACTGCAAATGCTTACGAGCAGATTTGACTCTATTTTCATGGCAGAAAATGAATAATTCACAGACTACTATACACGATTGCAAGACATCGTGAATTCATGTGCTAACTTGGGAGAGAAAATTCCAGAATTTAAAATTTTAAGAAAGATTCTAAGAACTCTTCCTGAAAGATTTCGTTCCAAGGTTATGGCCATTGAAACTATTAAACACCCGGACGAAATCCGTGTAGAAGAATTAGTTGGTTCTTTACAAACTTATGAAATGACATTTCCTACTAACTATTCTTCGGGAAAGGCATCCTCTTCTAAGTCTTCAGGTTTTGCGTTGAAAACAACAAAAGAAGAAGACGCGGATTCATCCTCCTCAGACGACGACGAGAACCTATCTATGGAGGACTTTGAGAATGTAGTGTTCTGATTTTTCCCATGCAACTTTTCGATGAATCCACTGTGTAGAACACCTAGTGTTGGTGTGTCTGGCCCATGGTGCATCAAAGGGATGCCACAGTTGGACCTTATGAGACATTGATAGCTGATTTGGCCTTCGGCTGCATTTTCCGAATTTTAGAAAAGGTTTTGGGCCAATCTGAGGTCGGATTTGGATTCAGCGCGGAAAAACGCTTGAAAACGGCTATTTGCTTGTTAAGTTTGGAGTCCGGATGACCAAAAACGGGCTTCCGGAAGTTTTCGGGGATTTTAGGTGCATGGGGGGTGACCGTGGACCGGCCTGAGCCACGTGGCGGCCTGTCATTGGGCCGGCTCACGCAGCCCGGTCCACGGGGTGGCGCGGCGGTGCATGGACCGCGGGCGGGGGACGCGTGGCGTGCCCGGATTGGCCGGCGCACGCGGCACGGCGTAGCGTCCTTGCGCGGCTGCGGTGGACCGGGCGCATGACACGTGGCGGCCGGGGATTGGTTGGCTCACGAGGGCGCGGTCCACGGTGTGCGCAGAGGGGCGCCTCGGGACGGCGTGCGCACAGGGGCGCCAGGCGGGCGGTCGGCCGCACTCGAGTGCGGACACCCGCTGACCGCGGGGGGACACGTGGCGCGCGGCGGGACCTTTGCACCGTTGTCCCCTGTTGTGGGGTGACGTGGCATCACCAGAGTGATTCGGGCGCGTCGGACAGGAGGTATACGACCGGGTTTCCGGGCGCAGTGCGCCCGAAACTTGCGCCCGAAAACCCGGCCCAACAGCACTTATGGGCTGGGCTATAAATAGGGTCCTTAGTGTTTTTTTCAGCTCTTCTGGATCTTTTTCCACAGAGAGTTCTTCAGAGAAACTTTCCCCCACACAGTGCACTATCCTTTGGAGGACTTTGGAGATTTTTGGTGGCACGTTTCCCGAGGTTCACGATTTTACGGCGCGACGCGACGCTTGTTCTCCGGCGACCCACTTCTCCCCTTCTTAGTGTTTGGGCTCCCCCGACTCACCCCCACTTCCGATTTCGCCGATTTTTGCGCCGTTGGACTCACGACAGGTAGGACTTCAACTCCTGTATTTTGAGGTTCCTCGTTTTCCGTGCTGACCTTGGAGTTTTCTGAGCACCCATTTGACCCATTTTCTTCGCGGATTTTTGGACAGCACTGCGGTGTTCTAACCGTATCTTTTCGCTCAGACGTCGGATCAAGGCGATTCAAAAGGCAATTTTCATCTACACTTCGCAAGGAGTCTCCTGGATTTTCCCTAAATTTTTGGAATATTTTCCGAAGGTGAAAGTCTCCTTCCACTGTAGTGCTTTGACACAGATTTTCTGGACATTTGGATTCGGGGTGTTTCCCTTGCAGAATTTGTAACTCAGCGTAGAAAAATCGGATTTGAGCGTGTAGGTACTCGTTTCGACGGGTTCGTCGCGAGGATCGCGACAGTATTTATCTTGGATTTTTTCGGGCATTTTTCATAGGTGAAAATAGACAGATAGTGGACTGTTGTAAAATTGGGCAGATTCGGGTGGAATATTATATTAATTTATGTATGTTCCTTTGGGGTATTTTGTACAGAGTTGTGGTGACTATTTTGGACTGAGCGTGGGATTCGTTTTTGGGTCAGGGATTAGCGCTCGAGGTGGGTGATGTTGTAAACCTCCTACTTGTGATTTATCACTAGGCCTATTAGAATGCTCTCGATCATGTTGTTAGTAGAACTGTGAGATGGACCTAGCATGCTTGTATGAGATCCTGGTTTCTTCGTTAATAATTGCATTGTTAGAAAACTACAAGTTAGTAGATTGTGTTTCCATGCTTTAGATATGTAATATAATTACTTGGAAATCATGCTAAATCCATATCATGTTGAATGTTTAATGAAAGGTTGGGACATGTGGTTAAAGTACTTAAAATGGTTCATTAAGAAAAGGACTTTTGCATGCTTGAATGGTCACCTAGATAGGCCACCTTTTTCTGCTACACTATCATGTTGGAATTGACTTAGGAGAAACCATGTTTCATTCTTTCTTCAGTCACTTAGACATAGGGGATAGTATGCTCTGATTAGAGCAGGGACTGGGATAGTGTAGTCAGCTTTGGGATTTGGGGACAGGCAGGTTTGAGGACAGGGTACTCGCGGCAACCGCGGATTTTGGACGGTTGACCGGACTGTTGTTAGTGCATCAGATTTGGGGATAGGGGATCGAGACTTCTTTAGTGGATGGGTTGTTCCCACTTAAGTAGAGTCTTGGTCCAGTCCTACTATATCGGGTTACTTGTGACCGTGCCGGTCAGGAGCCGGTCTGTTACAGTACTTGTGACCGTGCCGGTCAGGAGCCGGTCTGTTGCAGTACTTGAGACCGTGCCGGTCAGGAGCCGGTCTGTTACAGTACTTATGACCGTGCCGGTCAGGAGCTGGTCTGTTGCCTCTGGGATGGGACCGTGTCGGTCAGGAACCGGTCTGCATCCCGCAGCCGAGATATGAGTTAGTGGGCATAGTTGGCAGTACCGGTGTTCACCGGTGTCTAGATTGGGTTACCCAGGCAGGCATATGTATACTCTGATGTATGCATTTAGCTACTCTTTTAGCTTATTACTTTAGAGGCATCTTAGTGGTAGCTTTTATCAGTTGTTATACGTATAGCTCACCACCTTGTTTTATTTCTCCGCCTCTTGTAGTCCTAGTGGGCAGGTCTGTGATAGAGGTTTATCCACTAGGGGAGGCTACTGTTTTTATAGTAGTTCTGACCCCCCACTGTTTTCCCTTTTCTTGTCCCATTTGTTTTGCAGAGTCATCTGCCGGAGTTGCGGGACCCTCTTCCCAGGATCGAGGTAAGAGGATCGCTGACTAGATAGCTACTACCCCGAGCTCGAGTTTAGTAGTTTTGTTGTATCCCCTGTACACTCAGACGGTTGTATTTTCTTTTATTTTGGGTCTGGCTACGGCCAGCTGGTTGTATTTATTTCGTGAGCTGGGAGAGACACATGTATATTTTTGAGAGATTACTGTACTTTTATTTCCAGCATTTGTCTGAGATGTACTAGCTTTAGTTTAGCTCTGTTTTATGCTCCTGTATTATTTCATTTATATCTGAGCAGGTTACCAGCGCTTCGTGTACACGGGAAATATCGTGGGCACGGCGGATCTGTGGACGAGCCCGGGTTCTGGTTTCCACCCGGGGCGTGACAGATTAGTTTGGTATCAGAGCTTAGGGATAGGTCAGTTGGGACTTTGGAAACCCTAGGCTTTTTGGCAGACCCTAGGAAGGCAGGGCGTGAGTGACGCGATATTTTACGAAAGTCGGCAATTTATTATTAAACTCTTCCTGTGAGTGGAGAGGGACTGGCATATCCTATTTCTGGGGGACCATTATGTTGGCTGCAGACGACATAAGGTTACAGAAATAGGAGGATGACCATGACTTTCGCTGGATTGGGTCGAGAGTGGTTTGTTTACTGACCCGTGGATTCTTGTGTGGCAGGATGCCTCCAAGGCGGCAGATCCCTACCCGGGGTACTCCTACACCCCCGGAGGAGCCGGAGCAGTCCGGGCCTTCTGAGATCAGTGAGCTGAGGGCCATGGTGGCCCAGTTGGCGGAGAGTCACCGCCGACAGGAGCAGAGGTTTGAGCAGTTGCTGGCTCAGGTTGCGGCACCTCCCCCTACTACTGTAGAGGCCCCTGTACCACCGGTTGTACCGCCGGCTATTCCACTTGTCCCTACGGCACCGTCGTTTAGCAGTGGGGCTCAGGGGGTGATCAGGCCATTGACCCCAGCGGAGGAGCAGGAGTTTGCTGACAAACTCGCCCAGTTCTGTAAGCGAGGACCACCTAGGTTCTCGGGGCGGAGCACCCACCCATGGGAGATTGGATCGTGGTTATCATCAATGGAGAAGTTGTTCAGAGATTTTTTCATTGATCCGAGATTCAGAGTACACATGGCCGTACATTGTCTAGAGGGGGATGCAGATGCTTGGTGGCGTCGGGTCGAGCCCTTAGAGTTTCAGATCACCCGACAGCTACCCTGGTCGGAGTTCAGGAGGATGATCCTTGATACCTATTTCTCCAAGAGCGTGAAGAAAAAGCTAGAAGATGATCTGAAGAATCTTCAGCAGGGTGCTCGGACAGTGTGGGACTACTTTCAGGAGTTTACGCAGTTGCTCAACTGCGTGCCCTATGTTGCCAGGGATGGGCCGCACCAGGTGGAGCTTTTTGAGACGGGCCTGCGCCCAGAGATCTATACCTTGGTGCATGCCCAGAGGCTCCAGACTTTGTCAGAGGCTGTGGATCACGCGCAGTGGGTTGAGAGGGGAGATCATGTGGTCGCTAGGCGCGGAGGCTTGGTCACTCAGAGTTCTGAGAGGAAGCGGTCAGCGCCAGACGAGGGGGGACAGGCCAGTTCATGGAGGCCGCCCCGACCGCCACCGCCTCAGTTTACGGGCCGTGGGCGTTCGGAGCGGCGAGGGCCTGGGGGATCCCAGAGGCCCCCACAGCAGCAGCAGCATCAGCAGCCCCAGCGACAGCAGCAGCACTCGCAGCAGCAGAGGTCGCAGTCGCGACAGCAGGGGTCACAGCGGCAGAGGCAGCAGCCGCAGCAGTCGACGCAGCCCCGGTCTACAGTTGGGTGTGTTTTCTGCAGGGGTCAGCACCCCTCTGATACTTGTGATTTGAGGCACGGTCGCTGTTTCAGATGCGGGCAGTCAGGTCATCGGCGAGCTACTTGCCCTTTTTCGACATCGCCGGCTCCTTCCTCAGCCTCAGTCCCTTCGGTGCCCCAGCAGCGGCCTTGTGCTCCAGCGAGTAGGGCTCCTTCTTCCCACCCTGCAGATTACCGACCACCAGCTCAGAGCGGACGGGTTTATGCCGCCCAGGTGGAGGACTCCTCGGCAGCCGACCACGTGGTGGCAGGTATCATTTTACTTTTCGGTATTCGTTCTCGCACTTTATTTGATACCGGTGCATCACATTCTTTTATCAGTAGAGCATTTGCATCATCTCATGGACTAGAGTTAGGTCGGTTGCCGCATGCATTAGAGGTACAGATTCCCGATCATATTTTGCATGTAGAGGAGTGTTGTTGGTCTTGCCCTGTACAGCTTGAGTCTTGGATTTTGCCAGCGGACCTGATGGTCCTTAGTCAGCTGCGAGATTTTGACATTGTACTGGGGATGGATTGGCTGGCTCGCTATTTCGCGACGATTGATTGCGCCGCGAGGACTGTTACTTTTAGCGAGCCAGGCCAGGAGGTGTTTGTTTACCGGCGGTGCCGGAGTGCTTTCTTTGCCTCTGTGGTTTCGACTTCTCGAGCGAGGCATATGATGCGCAGTGGATGCGTGGCCTTTTTGGCATCTGTGGTTAAGGAGCCTACGGCGGCCCCGGGACTCGCGGATATCCCGATTGCCCACGAGTTCCCGGATGTGTTTCCTCCGGAGCTGATTTCTATGCCGCCGGATAGGGAGGTTGAGTTTTTGATTGACGTAGTTCCAGGAACTGCGCCAATCTCT
Organism: Tillandsia leiboldiana; assembly: GCA_029204045.2. Lineage (NCBI taxonomy): Eukaryota > Viridiplantae > Streptophyta > Magnoliopsida > Poales > Bromeliaceae > Tillandsia > Tillandsia leiboldiana. The sequence continues at coordinate 5,672,330 of CM055062.1, forward strand.
AAGGCTCCTTACCGAATGGCACCGGCTGAGCTGCGAGAGTTAAAGGCGCAACTCCAGGATTTAATGGACAAAGGTTTTGTCAGACCAGGTGTATCGCCTTGGGGAGCGCCGGTGCTATTTGTGAAGAAGAAGGATGGATCACTTCGACTATGTGTTGATTATCGGGAGTTGAATAAAGTGACCATCAAGAACAAGTACCCTTTGCCGCGCATTGATGACTTATTTGATCAGCTGCAAGGGTCTTGTGTCTTCTCCAAGATCGATTTACAGTCTGGTTACCACCAATTGAAGGTGAAGGCCGAGGACATCCCTAAGACGGCATTCAGGTCGTGGTACGGGCATTATGAGTTCACCGTCATGCCTTTTGGATTGACAAATGCCCCTGCTGCTTTTATGGATTTAATGAACATGATTTTTTGACCATACCTAGATCGGTTCGTCGTTGTTTTTATTGATGACATCCTAGTTTATTCCCGGAGCGATGTGGAGCACGAGGAGCACTTGAGGATTGTGCTGCAACTCCTGAGAGAGAGGAAGTTGTTTGCCAAGTTATCTAAGTGTGATTTCTGGCTTCGGGAGGTTGTATTTTTGGGCCACGTGATTTCAGCCACTGGAGTGGCAGTAGACCCGGCGAAGATTGAGGCAGTCCGGGATTGGCCCCGACCGACGACGGTATCAGAGGTCCGCAGTTTTATGGGCTTAGCTGGATATTACCGTCGGTTTGTGGAAGGTTTTGCGAAACTTTCCACACCCCTCACTCGTTTGACGCGAAAAGGGATTAAGTTTATCTGGAGTGAGGATTGCCAGAGGAGCTTTGAGGAATTAAAGAACAGATTGATGTCGGCTCCTATCCTTTCCCTCCCTGTTATGGGGAAAGGATATGTGATTTACAGTGATGCATCGCACAGTGGACTTGGTTGCGTGCTGATGCAGGAGGGAAGGGTAATCGCGTATGCCTCTCGGCAATTGAAGGATTATGAAAAGAATTACCCTGTTGGGTTATATGTAATAAGGATCTAAATAAGGGAAAAAACACCTAGAGGGGGGTGAATAGGTGTAAACGTATAAACACTCAAAAATCGTTGCGATAAAAACCCAATGCGGAAATAAAAATAATACGCAAGATTTTTACGTGGAAAACACCATCACCGGAGTAAAAAACCACGGGACCGATAACACGGCAGAAATCCACTAGAATTAAAACACGTACAAGGTGATTTACCGTACACACTTACGACTCAACCTTTTCCATACGCTCCTAGAGGATCTTCTCCGCTCGCTCCGCGACGCTTCTCGAATCCACGATCTGCGCCCAACGCCGAATCCACGGCGTCCAACGTCAAATCCACGACGTCCGACCGAATCCACGGTCTTCATGTCACGCCCCGGGGTTTAACCAAGCTCCCTATTTTTTTTTTGAAAATCTTTCTTCCCAGGCGCGTGCCCAGACCCGCCACATATACAGATTTACTCCGCAAACGGGCAGAGTCTCCTCTGTATATGCACGGCGTCGCGGCTCATACAACATCCAATCACAACATTCAGTCAACTCGATTATTTGTAAATACAGCTACTCATGCACAACAGGTTGAACTCGGGGCAGATTAATTTGAAAGCATAAATCCATGGTTTGAAAGTAGTGCCCACCCGGCACTTAGATTTCTAAAACAGTTTCGAAAGTCATAAATCCACAGGGTTTTGAAATCGGTGCCCACACGACACCCAGACTTTTAAAACGGTTTTTGCAATTCTTTTCTTTGTTTACTTTCCATCTTAAAAACAGCCCAGCAGTACTAGAAACTAAAATCAACATACTCAAATCTGAAAGCAAAATACCGACATCCACACCGACCCCACGAGGGTATCGAGAACCACACCGTAGACTACAATATCAAATGAAAAAATAAGATAAGCGAGAAGAAATAAAGTCTAGGGCCCCCAAGGACCCGCAAGCTCCTGTCTCGGCCTCACTGTCGGCTAGCTCTCACCCCCGAACGAACCTGTCACGGAGTGGGAAGTCAGCAACATAATAAACATAGGGAAAGCAGGAAAGCAAGTAATAACTCCAACCGTCAAACTATCCGGAGCAACCACCCTCCCGTGAGGGAAAAGTAAACACGAACACCTGCAATGAAACCTGACCACGTCGAGCATCAACGTCGACGGGTCGCACCGCTCATACCTTGGCGCCTCAAACCCCACCACAACGGGGGCCCCACTACGACACCTCGTGGGTATACACGGGTCAACGACCACTTTTCCGGAAAAGCGCACCCTCTGCGGTGGCCAAACCGCGGGTGCGCGTGTTGCAGCCTCGAGCATAGTAATCATGAAACAATATACATATACGTCCAAGTATGCAAATATACATCCATGCATGAGTACTATATGAACAGTGTATAATCTAAACATAAGCACCGTAGAACCATACGAAATAATTAATGCCTTTCTACAATGTTTAATCCAAGTACAAGATCCATAGCATTTTAAAATCAGCACAATTAAGCACATAATGTCTAAAACCCATCGTTATTTAATCCAAATACAAGATCCATAGCATTTTAAAAATCAGCGCAATTAAACCCATAAGCTTGACCTCGTCCAACGGATAAGACTAGTTGCTAAGGCTTTAAAAGTAAAACCCACCTCTACGAGCGACGAACAAGGCGCTACTCCCCCGTGTCCCGGTGCGCTCTCCGAACTACGAAGTTCCCCGAGAAAAATATCAGTAGCCGACAGCATGGAACGAGGGGACGAAAGACTGCACGGATCCCGTCGCGGCGATGACCCCGCGCTGCCGCGCTGGCCGCACGCGTGTCGGAGCCCCGTGCGGTGTGAGACCCGCACGGTTCCCTGACTGCGGCGGCCCCCGCTCGGTGCCTGGTCCCGCGCGGGTGCCCAGTCCGCACGCACGGGCGGCCCCGCGCGGCGCCCAGGCCCCGCGCGGGTGCCCAGCCCGCACGCACGGGCGGCCCCGCGCGGCGCCCAGGCCCCGCGCGGGTGCCCAACCCGCGCGCCCAGGCGACCCAGCCCTGCGCGCATCCGGCGCCTCGCGACGGCGGCGGCGTGGCAGACCGGATCATCCCGCCTTCCCCCGTGTGATGGTCCGAAGGAAAACCCTAGAAAAATAAATAAAAACTCACCGAAACTTCGCGCTTCCGATTCGCCGATGAAGAGGGAGGAAGAGGAGAGTATCGTCCCTCGCTCGCTGCCGGGTTTACGTGGGGAGGACGATGGCCCCTTCCTTCTCCTCGCCGCGCTCAACAATTCTTCACGCCGTCTTGCAAGAAGTCGAGGTTCGGAAAAAAAAGAAGGGTTTCTCGCTCGCCTTCAAAAAGAGGAACCGTCGTACGGGATAAGGAGAGTGGGAAAACCCTAAGTCATCCCACACAAATTTAAACCAGTCGGTCAAAGGGATCGGGGGAAAAGGAAATTAAACCTAAGTCCCCAAATAAAAGAAAACGAACCCGGGTCTGGTTTACCTCGAAAGACGTGCTAAACGCCTGAACGGCTAAACCACTTGAAAAAATTTATTCCGGGAGATTCTGGGGTCGAAAAACAGATCCGATCGCGCCACCGGATTCCAATTCGCGAGCTTTATTGTCTAAAAATACCCGCGAGCCCCGACGGCCTGCCCAGAAATAAAGAAATAAAAGTTACACCCCGAATCCCCTTAGTCGGAAAACGGTTCAATCAGGACCGCGAGAAAGGCAACAAGACAGTTAAGCCCGCAGTTACTACACCACTCACCTCATAAAACGAGTTTCGTCCCCGAAACTCAAAACTGGGTCGTGGTGAACAGAAAAGGGGTAGCACTCTCTCATTTTCGACTCCAGTTCCCACGTCGCCTCTCGCTCTTCATGGTTGTTCCAGAGTACCTTCACATAGGGGATGACTCGGTTTCGCAGCGTCTTACTTTCCCTTGCCAGGATTCGCACTGGGATTTCTTCGAAGCTTAGGTCTTCTTTGAGTTCGAGGGTAGAGACGTCCAAAACATGCGCTGGGTCGGACAGGTACTTTCGAAGCATCGAAACGTGGAACACGTCATGAACTCGGTTGAGGTTTGGTGGTAGGGCAAGGCGGTAAGCCACCGGGCCAATGCGCTCCAGGATCTCGAAAGGCCCTACGTACCGTGGACTCAGTTTTCCCCTCAGCCCGAAACGCTTGATTCCCTTGGATGGTGAGACTCGTAGCAGCACGTGTTCCCCCACTTGAAATTCCAGGTCGCGGCGCCTCTGATCTGCGTAGCTCTTCTGTCGACTCTGGGCAGTCAGTATGCGCTGTCTGATGAGGCGTACTTTTTCTTCAGTTTCTTCCACAAGGTCGGGTCCCAAGAACTTCCGTTCCCCTAAGTCGTCCCAACAGATCGGGGATCGGCAACGCCTTCCGTATAAGGCCTCGTAGGGCGCCATTTGAATGCTAGCCTGGTAGCTGTTGTTGTAGGCGAATTCCACGAGGGGTAGGTAGCGTGACCAACCGACTCCCCAGTCTAGCACACAGGCGCGAAGCATGTCTTCGAGAGTCTGAATCACTCGCTCCGACTGTCCGTCCGTCTGGGGGTGGAAGGCCGTGCTGAACTGTAGTTTGGTCCCCAGAGCCTGCTGTAGATTCTGCCAGAACTTCGAAACAAAACGCGTGTCCCTATCCGAGGTGATCGATGCCGGTACTCCATGTAATCTTACGATCTCACTGATGTAGACTTGAGCCAACCGTTCACGGGTCCATGTTGTGTGAATGGGCAGGAAATGTGCCGACTTGGTTAACCGGTCCACGATAACCCAGATCGTGTCATGCCCCTGCTGCGAACGTGGGAACCCCGTGACAAAATCCATGGTGATTCTGTCCCACTTCCACTCTGGTACCGGCAAGGGCTGTAACCTTCCCGCTGGTCGCTGGTGCTCAGCCTTAATTTGTTGACATACTAGGCAATGAGCTACGTGACGCGTCACATCCCCCTTCAGTCTAGGCCACCAGAAGGTCTGTTTGAGGTCCCTGTACATCTTCGTGCCTCTTGGGTGCGCCGTATAAGGGGCGCGGTGTGCCTCTGCCAAAATTTCCTCCTTCAATTCCGATGAATCCGGCACGCAAATCCGCCCGCGGAACCGTAGGGTGCCGTCGCCTTCCACCGAAAAGTCGTTCTCCTTGGTTCAGGGAGATCTTGTTTCGCACGAGTTGTAAGTGAGAGTCAGTCTGTTGCCCCTCCCGGATCTTCTCGAACAGCGTCGGCTTGACTGACAAGGTTAACAGTTGTGCGACCACGCCCGCTGGCACCACTTCCAACTTCAGTCGTGCAAACTCCGCGATCAAACTGCTATGCTCCGTTAGCGTGCTCACAGGCATCCCCTCCAGTTGCTCCTTTCGGCTCAGGGCGTCTGCCACCACATTTGCCTTCCCGGGGTGGTATTGAATTGTTAGATCGTAATCCTTCAACAACTCCAACCACCGTCTCTGCCGCAAATTTAATTCCTTTTGAGTGAACAGGTATTTAAGACTTTGGTGATCCGAGAAGACATTACAGTGGACACCAAAGAGGTAATGTCTCCATAACTTTAAAACGAAGACCACCGCGGCTAGCTCCAAATCATGTATCGGGTAGTTCTTTTCGTGATCTTTCAGCTGCCGGGAAGCATAGGCTATTACTTTCCCTTGTTGCATCAAAACACCCCCGAGGCCGATCCTCGATGCATCACAGTACACTTCATAATCCTCTCCGGGCGTCGGTAGTACAAGAATTGGTGCCCTCGTTAACCTCCTTTTGAGTTCTTCGAAGCTCTCCTGGCACTTAGCCGTCCAAACAAATTTCTCTCCCTTCTTTGTCAGTCGGTTTAAAGGGGCCGCAATCTTCGAAAATCCCTCGACGAAGCGTCTGTAATATCCGGCCAGGCCCAGGAAGCTGCGGATCTCCGTCACTGAAGTCGGCGGCTGCCAGTCCATCACTGCCTCCACCTTCTTGGGGTCCACGGCGATTCCTCCTGCCGAGATCACGTGTCCTAGAAAACCTACTTCGCGAAGCCAGAATTCACATTTCTTAAGTTTGGCAAAAAGCTTCTGATCCCTGAGAGTCTGGAGGATGGTTCGCAAGTGGTCTTCGTGCTCCTCGTCGGTGTCTGAATAGATCAAAATGTCGTCGATGAAGACCACTACAAACCGATCTATGAAAGGCCTGAAAATCCGGTTCATCATATCCATGAACACCGCGGGGGCGTTCGTAAGCCCGAACGGCATAACGGTAAATTCGTAGTGGCCATACCGGGTTCGGAAGGCGGTCTTCGGGATATCTTCATTCCGTACTCGGAGTTGGTGGTAGCCTGATTGCAGGTCAATTTTTGAGAAAACCGTCGCTCCCCGTAGCTGGTCGAAGAGGTCGTCGATTCTGGGCAGGGGGTACTGACTGTCGTGATTTGGACACTGAACCTCTCTCTGATACCATCTTAATCTGTCACGCCCCGGGGTTTAACCAAGCTCCCTATTTTTTTTTTGAAAATCTTTCTTCCCAGGCGCGTGCCTAGACCCGCCACATATACAGATTTACTCCGCAAACGGGCAGAGTCTCCTCTGTATATGCACGGCGTCGCGGCTCATACAACATCCAATCACAACATTCAGTCAACTCGATTATTTGTAAATACAGCTACTCATGCACAACAGGTTGAACTCGGGGCAGATTAATTTGAAAGCATAAATCCATGGTTTGAAAGTAGTGCCCACCCGGCACTTAGATTTCTAAAACAGTTTCGAAAGTCATAAATCCATAGGGTTTTGAAATCGGTGCCCACACGACACCCAGACTTTTAAAACGGTTTTCGTAATTCTTTTCTTTGTTTACTTTCCATCTTAAAAACAGCCCAGCAGTACTAGAAACTAAAATCAACATACTCAAATCTGAAAGCAAAATACCGACATCCACACCGACCCCACGAGGGTATCGAGAACCACACCGTAGACTACAATATCAAATGAAAAAATAAGATAAGCGAGAAGAAATAAAGTCTAGGGCCCCCAAGGACCCGCAAGCTCCTGTCTCGGCCTCACTGTCGGCTAGCTCTCACCCCCGAACGAACCTGTCACGGAGTGGGAAGTCAGCAACATAATAAACATAGGGAAAGCAGGAAAGCAAGTAATAACTCCAACCGTCAAACTATCCGGAGCAACCACCCTCCCGTGAGGGAAAAGTAAACACGAACACCTGCAATGAAACCTGACCACGTCGAGCATCAACGTCGACGGGTCGCACCGCTCATACCTTGGCGCCTCAAACCCCACCACAACGGGGGCCCCACTACGACACCTCGTGGGTATACACGGGTCAACGACCACTTTTCCGGAAAAGCGCACCCTCTGCGGTGGCCAAACCGCGGGTGCGCGTGTTGCAGCCTCGAGCATAGTAATCATGAAACAATATACATATACGTCCAAGTATGCAAATATACATCCATGCATGAGTACTATATGAACAGTGTATAATCTAAACATAAGCACCGTAGAACCATACGAAATAATTAATGCCTTTCTACAATGTTTAATCCAAGTACAAGATCCATAGCATTTTAAAATCAGCACAATTAAGCACATAATGTCTAAAACCCATCGTTATTTAATCCAAATACAAGATCCATAGCATTTTAAAAATCAGCGCAATTAAACCCATAAGCTTGACCTCGTCCAACGGATAAGACTAGTTGCTAAGGCTTTAAAAGTAAAACCCACCTCTACGAGCGACGAACAAGGCGCTACTCCCCCGTGTCCCGGTGCGCTCTCCGAACTACGAAGTTCCCCGAGAAAAATATCAGTAGCCGACAGCATGGAACGAGGGGACGAAAGACTGCACGGATCCCGTCGCGGCGATGACCCCGCGCTGCCGCGCTGGCCGCACGCGTGTCGGAGCCCCGTGCGGTGTGAGACCCGCACGGTTCCCTGACTGCGGCGGCCCCCGCTCGGTGCCTGGTCCCGCGCGGGTGCCCAGTCCGCACGCACGGGCGGCCCCGCGCGGCGCCCAGGCCCCGCGCGGGTGCCCAGCCCGCACGCACGGGCGGCCCCGCGCGGCGCCCAGGCCCCGCGCGGGTGCCCAACCCGCGCGCCCAGGCGACCCAGCCCTGCGCGCATCCGGCGCCTCGCGACGGCGGCGGCGTGGCAGACCGGATTATCCCGCCTTCCCCCGTGTGATGGTCCGAAGGAAAACCCTAGAAAAATAAATAAAAACTCACCGAAACTTCGCGCTTCCGATTCGCCGATGAAGAGGGAGGAAGAGGAGAGTATCGTCCCTCGCTCGCTGCCGGGTTTACGTGGGGAGGACGATGGCCCCTTCCTTCTCCTCGCCGCGCTCAACAATTCTTCACGCCGTCTTGCAAGAAGTCGAGGTTCGGAAAAAAAAGAAGGGTTTCTCGCTCGCCTTCAAAAAGAGGAACCGTCGTACGGGATAAGGAGAGTGGGAAAACCCTAAGTCATCCCACACAAATTTAAACCAGTCGGTCAAAGGGATCGGGGGAAAAGGAAATTAAACCTAAGTCCCCAAATAAAAGAAAACGAACCCGGGTCTGGTTTACCTCGAAAGACGTGCTAAACGCCTGAACGGCTAAACCACTTGAAAAAATTTATTCCGGGAGATTCTGGGGTCGAAAAACAGATCCGATCGCGCCACCGGATTCCAATTCGCGAGCTTTATTGTCTAAAAATACCCGCGAGCCCCGACGGCCTGCCCAGAAATAAAGAAATAAAAGTTACACCCCGAATCCCCTTAGTCGGAAAACGGTTCAATCAGGACCGCGAGAAAGGCAACAAGACAGTTAAACCCGCAGTTACTACACCACTCACCTCATAAAACGAGTTTCGTCCCCGAAACTCAAAACTGGGTCGTGGTGAACAGAAAAGGGGTAGCACTCTCTCATTTTCGACTCCAGTTCCCACGTCGCCTCTCGCTCTTCATGGTTGTTCCAGAGTACCTTCACATAGGGGATGACTCGGTTTCGCAGCGTCTTACTTTCCCTTGCCAGGATTCGCACTGGGATTTCTTCGAAGCTTAGGTCTTCTTTGAGTTCGAGGGTAGAGACGTCCAAAACATGTGCTGGGTCGGACAGGTACTTTCGAAGCATCGAAACGTGGAACACGTCATGAACTCGGTTGAGGTTTGGTGGTAGGGCAAGGCGGTAAGCCACCGGGCCAATGCGCTCCAGGATCTCGAAAGGCCCTACGTACCGTGGACTCAGTTTTCCCCTCAGCCCGAAACGCTTGATTCCCTTGGATGGTGAGACTCGTAGCAGCACGTGTTCCCCCACTTGAAATTCCAGGTCGCGGCGCCTCTGATCTGCGTAGCTCTTCTGTCGACTCTGGGCAGTCAGTATGCGCTGTCTGATGAGGCGTACTTTTTCTTCAGTTTCTTCCACAAGGTCGGGTCCCAAGAACTTCCGTTCCCCTAAGTCGTCCCAACAGATCGGGGATCGGCAACGCCTTCCGTATAAGGCCTCGTAGGGCGCCATTTGAATGCTAGCCTGGTAGCTGTTGTTGTAGGCGAATTCCACGAGGGGTAGGTAGCGTGACCAACCGACTCCCCAGTCTAGCACACAGGCGCGAAGCATGTCTTCGAGAGTCTGAATCACTCGCTCCGACTGTCCGTCCGTCTGGGGGTGGAAGGCCGTGCTGAACTGTAGTTTGGTCCCCAGAGCCTGCTGTAGATTCTGCCAGAACTTCGAAACAAAACGCGTGTCCCTATCCGAGGTGATCGATGCCGGTACTCCATGTAATCTTACGATCTCACTGATGTAGACTTGAGCCAACCGTTCACGGGTCCATGTTGTGTGAATGGGCAGGAAATGTGCCGACTTGGTTAACCGGTCCACGATAACCCAGATCGTGTCATGCCCCTGCTGCGAACGTGGGAACCCCGTGACAAAATCCATGGTGATTCTGTCCCACTTCCACTCTGGTACCGGCAAGGGCTGTAACCTTCCCGCTGGTCGCTGGTGCTCAGCCTTAATTTGTTGACATACTAGGCAATGAGCTACGTGACGCGTCACATACCCCTTCAGTCTAGGCCACCAGAAGGTCTGTTTGAGGTCCCTGTACATCTTCGTGCCTCCTGGGTGCGCCGTATAAGGGGCGCGGTGTGCCTCTGCCAAAATTTCCTCCTTCAATTCCGATGAATCCGGCACGCAAATCCGCCCGCGGAACCGTAGGGTGCCGTCGCCTTCCACCGAAAAGTCGTTCTCTTGGTTCAGGGAGATCTTGTTTCGCACGAGTTGTAAGTGAGAGTCAGTCTGTTGCCCCTCCCGGATCTTCTCGAACAGCGTCGGCTTGACTGACAAGGTTAACAGTTGTGCGACCACGCCCGCTGGCACCACTTCCAACTTCAGTCGTGCAAACTCCGCGATCAAACTGCTCTGCTCCGTTAGCGTGCTCACAGGCATCCCCTCCAGTTGCTCCTTTCGGCTCAGGGCGTCTGCCACCACATTTGCCTTCCCGGGGTGGTATTGAATTGTTAGATCGTAATCCTTCAACAACTCCAACCACCGTCTCTGCCGCAAATTTAATTCCTTTTGAGTGAACAGGTATTTAAGACTTTGGTGATCCGAGAAGACATTACAGTGGACACCAAAGAGGTAATGTCTCCATAACTTTAAAACGAAGACCACCGCGGCTAGCTCCAAATCATGTATCGGGTAGTTCTTTTCGTGATCTTTCAGCTGCCGGGAAGCATAGGCTATTACTTTCCCTTGTTGCATCAAAACACCCCCGAGGCCGATCCTCGATGCATCACAGTACACTTCATAATCCTCTCCGGGCGTCGGTAGTACAAGAATTGGTGCCCTCGTTAACCTCCTTTTGAGTTCTTCGAAGCTCTCCTGGCACTTAGCCGTCCAAACAAATTTCTCTCCCTTCTTTGTCAGTCGGTTTAAAGGGGCCGCAATCTTCGAAAATCCCTCGATGAAGCGTCTGTAATATCCGGCCAGGCCCAGGAAGCTGCGGATCTCCGTCACTGAAGTCGGCGGCTGCCAGTCCATCACTGCCTCCACCTTCTTGGGGTCCACGGCGATTCCTCCTGCCGAGATCACGTGTCCTAGAAAACCTACTTCGCGAAGCCAGAATTCACATTTCTTAAGTTTGGCAAAAAGCTTCTGATCCCTGAGAGTCTGGAGGATGGTTCGCAAGTGGTCTTCGTGCTCCTAGTCGGTGTCTGAATAGATCAAAATGTCGTCGATGAAGACCACTACAAACCGATCTATGAAAGGCCTGAAAATCCGGTTCATCATATCCATGAACACCGCGGGGGCGTTCGTAAGCCCGAACGGCATAACGGTAAATTCGTAGTGGCCATACCGGGTTCGGAAGGCGGTCTTCGGGATATCTTCATTCCGTACTCGGAGTTGGTGGTAGCCTGATTGCAGGTCAATTTTTGAGAAAACCGTCGCTCCCCGTAGCTGGTCGAAGAGGTCGTCGATTCTGGGCAGGGGGTACTGACTGTCGTGATTTGGACACTGAACCTCTCTCTGATACCATCTTAATCTGTCACGCCCCGGGGTTTAACCAAGCTCCCTATTTTTTTTTTTGAAAATCTTTCTTCCCAGGCGCGTGCCCAGACCCGCCACATATACAGATTTACTTCGCAAACGGGCAGAGTCTCCTCTGTATATGCACGGCGTCGCGGCTCATACAACATCCAATCACAACATTCAGTCAACTCGATTATTTGTAAATACAGCTACTCATGCACAACAGGTTGAACTCGGGGCAGATTAATTTGAAAGCATAAATCCATGGTTTGAAAGTAGTGCCCACCCGGCACTTAGATTTCTAAAACAGTTTCGAAAGTCATAAATCCACAGGGTTTTGAAATCGGTGCCCACACGACACCCAGACTTTTAAAACGGTTTTCGCAATTCTTTTCTTTGTTTACTTTCCATCTTAAAAACAGCCCAGCAGTACTAGAAACTAAAATCAACATACTCAAATCTGAAAGCAAAATACCGACATCCACACCGACCCCACGAGGGTATCGAGAACCACACCGTAGACTACAATATCAAATGAAAAAATAAGATAAGCGAGAAGAAATAAAGTCTAGGGCCCCCAAGGACCCGCAAGCTCCTGTCTCGGCCTCACTGTCGGCTAGCTCTCACCCCCGAACGAACCTGTCACGGAGTGGGAAGTCAGCAACATAATAAACATAGGGAAAGCAGGAAAGCAAGTAATAACTCCAACCGTCAAACTATCCGGAGCAACCACCCTCCCGTGAGGGAAAAGTAAACACGAACACCTGCAATGAAACCTGACCACGTCGAGCATCAACGTCGACGGGTCGCACCGCTCATACCTTGGCGCCTCAAACCCCACCACAACGGGGGCCCCACTACGACACCTCGTGGGTATACACGGGTCAACGACCACTTTTCCGGAAAAGCGCACCCTCTGCGGTGGCCAAACCGCGGGTGCGCGTGTTGCAGCCTCGAGCATAGTAATCATGAAACAATATACATATACGTCCAAGTATGCAAATATACATCCATGCATGAGTACTATATGAACAGTGTATAATCTAAACATAAGCACCGTAGAACCATACGAAATAATTAATGCCTTTCTACAATGTTTAATCCAAGTACAAGATCCATAGCATTTTAAAATCAGCACAATTAAGCACATAATGTCTAAAACCCATCGTTATTTAATCCAAATACAAGATCCATAGCATTTTAAAAATCAGCGCAATTAAACCCATAAGCTTGACCTCGTCCAACGGATAAGACTAGTTGCTAAGGCTTTAAAAGTAAAACCCACCTCTACGAGCGACGAACAAGGCGCTACTCCCCCGTGTCCCGGTGCGCTCTCCGAACTACGAAGTTCCCCGAGAAAAATATCAGTAGCCGACAGCATGGAACGAGGGGACGAAAGACTGCACGGATCCCGTCGCGGCGATGACCCCGCGCTGCCGCGCTGGCCGCACGCGTGTCGGAGCCCCGTGCGGTGTGAGACCCGCATGGTTCCCTGACTGCGGCGGCCCCCGCTCGGTGCCTGGTCCCGCGCGGGTGCCCAGTCCGCACGCACGGGCGGCCCCGCGCGGCGCCCAGGCCCCGCGCGGGTGCCCAGCCCGCACGCACGGGCGGCCCCGCGCGGCGCCCAGGCCCCGCGCGGGTGCCCAACCCGCGCGCCCAGGCGACCCAGCCATGCGCGCATCCGGCGCCTCGCGACGGCGGCGGCGTGGCAGACCGGATCATCCCGCCTTCCCCCGTGTGATGGTCCGAAGGAAAACCCTAGAAAAATAAATAAAAACTCACCGAAACTTCGCGCTTCCGATTCGCCGATGAAGAGGGAGGAAGAGGAGAGTATCGTCCCTCGCTCGCTGCCGGGTTTACGTGGGGAGGACGATGGCCCCTTCCTTCTCCTCGCCGCGCTCAACAATTCTTCACGCCGTCTTGCAAGAAGTCGAGGTTCGGAAAAAAAAGAAGGGTTTCTCGCTCGCCTTCAAAAAGAGGAACCGTCGTACGGGATAAGGAGAGTGGGAAAACCCTAAGTCATCCCACACAAATTTAAACCAGTCGGTCAAAGGGATCGGGGGAAAAGGAAATTAAACCTAAGTCCCCAAATAAAAGAAAACGAACCCGGGTCTGGTTTACCTCGAAAGACGTGCTAAACGCCTGAACGGCTAAACCACTTGAAAAAATTTATTCCGGGAGATTCTGGGGTCGAAAAACAGATCCGATCGCGCCACCGGATTCCAATTCGCGAGCTTTATTGTCTAAAAATACCCGCGAGCCCCGACGGCCTGCCCAGAAATAAAGAAATAAAAGTTACACCCCGAATCCCCTTAGTCGAAAAACGGTTCAATCAGGACCGCGAGAAAGGCAACAAGACAGTTAAACCCGCAGTTACTACACTTCACCCAATAGCACCCTTCGAATCCACGAACGTGCCTCGCTCCGAATCCACGAGAGCGGTTGAACCTTGAATCCACAAGGACACGCGAATCCACGCGCCGATTTTTGGGGTAAATCGTTGTTTTTGGAGGTGATGATCCGCCGAATACTTAGATCAAAGATAGATCGGAAATACCATCTAAGTATTCATTAGTTTGATTCAACTCAAGATGTGAGTATGAAAACCTAGAATCAAACTAATCAATATAGATGAAGAAACATAGAGTATTCTCTAATGATTTCCTTTCTTCTCTATATGTGGATCTAGAGCCGTATAAGATGATATATGAAAATGACGGCTATTTGGATTAACCCTAGAAAAAGAGTCATAGGGTCTATTTATAGGTTAGAAACCCTAGGAAGGAGATAAGAATTAAAAACCTAACATTTCTGGAAATTTTACGGACGGCGATCCGGATCGGATTAGCTGTGATCCGGATCGTCGTAACGAGTCAGGCAATTCCAGAAAAACGAAGGTTCGGGATCCGGATCGAAGTGCTTGATCCGGATCGTTCATACAGTTCACCAAACATCAACGTTCGGGATCCGGATTGCGAAGCCTGATCCGGATCGTTCAAGGAAGATGGTAAACTCAGTGTTCGGGATCCGGATCAAGAGAGGTTACGATCCGGATTGAACTGGTGTATGAACGAACCACCTTCGGGATCCGGATCGAACAACCTGATCCGGATCCTGAACATGTCCCAAGTCCAGTTTTTGATTTTTATGCAATGAAAGATTCCTCCAAGTGTTTCTACACTACAAGAAGTATTCGGATCACACAAAATCTTTAGTTAAACATACCTGATCCTTTTGAATTCTTCTTTCTTGAGATTGAGTTAAATGATCCAACTTTCTTCACCTTCAATCTTCAAGACTTGAGACTTTCACGAAACTACGCCAACTCAAATTCCGTAACAATCTCCCCCTTTGGCGGTTTCGTGACAAAACACAGATCCACTCAAGAAAATTCAAAAAGATATTTTTGTTGCTATCACCATACAACAAAAATTTACAATGGAGATCCGAAAATTTAAAAACATGAGATAAACTCCTAAAACAGACTCTAGACTTAGACATCTGTACTCTCTGCACAAAGAAAACATTCTTGACAAAAAGAGATCGTTAGATACCTCAAGAATATTTAGCATTCAAAACCTAGTACAGAGATAGAGTTTATCTGATCATCATGACATTTGAGAATTCAGATATGTAAGAGAATCATAGTCAAAAACTAACATATCTTCTATGCAATCAAAAACCAAATGTCACAAAGTGTTAGTCCAACATCAACTTGTTAGTCATATTACATGCCCAAATAATTAGTCGAATAGTTAGTGGAGACATGCAACCAATCACTAGATAAAAACCAAAGTTGAAGTGATACTTACCTTGATGTATACAAAATTTTCACATCAGCATTGTTCATCATTATACCTTGATGCAGTCATCATTGTTCATCATTGTACCTTGATGTATACAAGATTTTCACAATCATTGTTCAAGTTCTCTAAACTCTCTCCCCCTTTTTGTCACAAACAAAGCCAAAAATTACCAAAAATTGAAGGAGAGTTAAAAATTTCATAGAAAATGTTCCGAAATTTAAGAACTAGAACTAAAAGTAAGTCCTAAAAACTGAAAAACCTGCACAAAAAGATTAGAAAGAAGGTTAAGTCAGTCAGAATCCGAACTAGTGGGATTGGTACAATCCAACTTCTTCAAAATCGCTTGAAGCATTTTTGACATTCTGGAGACCTTTCTTTTCATCTTATGTTGCTCAGAGATAATCTGTTTGAGATTTGTAGACACGCTGTCTTGTTCAGCAGACGATCTTCGCTGTTCTTGTCGAAGTGAGGACCCTACATTCGCTTTTGCTGTGTGTCTCCAGGACGTTGAAGGATGTAGTATAGAACCAGACGGTGCATCTTGACCTTCAATCCATGGAGATTCTCTAGTGAGAGAGCGAGCTCTGGTGAGGGGTCTATCAATCTGAATTCCAGTTCCCCTCGAATTCTTTCGCCTAGTGTACTGCTTGGTTGTTGAGGACGATCTCATCAGCTTCTTGTTCTTCAAGTACAACCTATCTTCTTTGTCAATAGCTTTTTGTGCTTGTTCACAAATCTCTCCCCAGTCTTCTTCATCTGATTCTGAATCAATTTGATAGACTTTCTTTGTCTCTTCTTGATTTGAGTCATCTTGTTCTCTTTTTATATAAGACCCACTCGGTACTACCATTGCTACCAAAAGGAAGATTATCCAGGCGAATGCCATTGGTGCAAGTGCTTAAAAGTTTTAAAATCCTGTGAACAATAACTTAAAAACACATGAAAAATTGTTAATTTTCAAAAATTTGAAAAGTTGTACCCAAACAATCATAATCATGTAGAGAGGCTAAGAATCAAATTAGTTTTGCAAAAGGACTTTTAAAAAATAGATCAATTGCATGATTTTCGAAAATCCTTATTATATGCCCTAAAACCGAAATTTTAGAAATCGAAGCCTAAAAATCCGTTAATCAGGAGAATACCTAGCATATAATCAAAACTAATCTACCCAGAGTTCTTATTTCAAAAGAAATTTGATCAAAAACCATCCACAAACAAAGTTGATCCAAGAAATTCATCACGTTTGAGGAGGAAAAGAGAAAAACGGTGAAAAACCGAGATTTTGATCAATAAAACTTACTTGGAGTTGAAGAACTTGAGTTTGAAAGCTTCCAGGAAGAATGAAATCTAGAGAGAGAGGCTCTGGAAACTTTGGAACAAAAGATTGGAGTAAAAGAAATCAAAACCCTTTTGTTCTTTATAAAACCCTAGCCGCGATCCGGATCAGTTCATGAATGCGATCCGGATCGGCTGCCCGCAGTGAGAAACTGCGTTCGGGATCCGGATCGGCAGGTCCAATCCGGATCGTCAGCACGCAGAAGAATACCTGCGTTCGGGATCCGGATCATCTTGCCCGATCCGGATCGGCTCCAACTTTTTCTTTAGAAAATTTCAGAGAAATTCAAAAAAAACCAGAAAAAGATTGTAAGCACAAATTGTAGTAACCGTAATTTTTAAAAATTCAAAATTTAAGTTTAAATAATTTTCAGAATTATTAAAGTAGCAAAAATGGGCAATTAGTGGGTCAATAGTGGCCCAGAAATGTCGACTTTTGATCGGGGTCTGATCTGGAAAATCCGAGATCACCATTGCGATCGTCTCGTCGAAACATAGAAGTTTCATATTCATATGTTTTCGATCCGACGGTCGGATCTTCCGGAAATCAGAAATCAAAAACGGGCCCCGCGACTTAAGTGTGAATAGTAACTCGCGATTTTCGACCCTTCGCGAGCGACGGTTGGCCGAACCACTGTCTAAAACCCTGACATAGGGGTATGAGTAATGGATCCTAGCTATTTTCGACGTTCTGAACGCAATGGCGCAGTCGAAAATTGTGTTTGACAACTCTGGAATCTCGAGAAGCGTGAAAACTGTGAAATTGGACAGTTTTTATGGAACAAGTTTTTATCTGAGCGTCAAGCAAACCAAACAAATACGCTACCTGACAGGTCTCGACGAGCCGGACGTCGTGGCGAGGTCCGTTTCGCAAAATGGCAAGCGGATTTTCTCGAAAGGCGTGAAAACCACCTAAAAATGGACCAAATTGCAAGGAATGTTTATATTTTATGTGTCAAAAACTTAGGGACTTAAACCACAGGGTCCTAAATGCATTTTGAGCCTACAGCAAAGAGCTCGGATGATAGGGCTAAGTCTGAATTGGGTTTGAGGCAACTTGGCATAAGGATCTTTTATTAAATGGTGTTGCCTCTTGGTCTTCACAAGGGGGGGGAACTCGAGGGGACAGACTTGGACCCCAAGCATCACTTAGGTTCAGTGATTCACCCAGATCAAGCCCGGATGCTTGGGGAGGCCAAAGGACACAAGTCCTTTAAGAGTAAATCCGAGAAGAAGTGAGAGGAGGCATGAGCAAACTCCAACATTGGTTTCACTGAACTCTGGTGATTCCTCAAGCCTTCTTGATTCCCTGCTCACCTCCAGACCAAGCCCGAGTGGAGAGCAGCCAAGAACTTCACCCCTTAGAGAGTGAATCCGAGAGAGAGTGAAGAAGTTGGAACCAAACTTCATCCGAGTGGTCTAGGTGGTTCCCGTGGTGATCTCTTGTGTCTGAGGATTACGTTGGTGCTAGCCGTGGCCGCGCGAAGAGGGAGGAAGATAACCGGCTTCATCCCATCTTCATCGACTCCGGCGAAGGTAAGGAACCTAAACCAAAGGCTTCTAGCCCCCGGGACCCATTGCAGTAGACTTCCCATGTCCTAATAAGGCTCCCTGCACAAGCCCGAGCTTCCATGCATACGGGTTGGCCGGCGGGAAACAACTCTCGCCGGAAACCTAGAACTGCTCCGCCTCGAGAGAACTCTGCAACCGGTTGGCCAAAATGGCTCAAACTCGGGGTGCTTGGACTGTAGGGCATGTAGTTTAAATCTACAAAATTTGGGCATTTATGGTGGGGTATTTTGGAAGAAATCGGATGCCCTAGTTTTTCCGATTTTGTGTTGAGGCCGAGCTTAGTGCTCCGGCGCCGGCAGGCTTCTCCGGCGCCGGCCACCTACCCAGAATTGTTGCTGGGACCTTGAGGAGCGCCCCCATGCATTTGCATGGCACCCATGCAGCACCGAATTGGTGCGGCCATGGTTGAACCCGAGAAGAGACCAAGCATGGCCGCCAGCGCTCCGGCCACCTCCGGCCGGGCTTGGGTGGTCGGGAAGTTTCCTGTGGTCCCATAGATCACTTCCATCCAAGTTGGAGAACTCCAAAGGGCCTCTGTTGGAATTCGCCATTAGAGGCCATTAAGCTCGAAAGTGGAGCTTGCTCCGCCGCGCCGCCGCCGTGTCTCGTTGCCGGCCAAGGGTTTGGGAAGCTTCAGTGAAGCAAATGGCACCTTCTGGTGCAAAATATTGAGGTCCAGGAGCTCTAGTGGAGTGGTCACCATTTTCGAGGTTTGAAGCTTGTCTTCAACCTCGGGCACCGGCAATCCGAGAGTGCAAAGGCTAAACCAAAATGCTGGGATTAATGCCTGAGCTTTGTAGAGCAATTCCATCCAAGTTTCATAGGTTTTGGTTCAGTATTTGCTGAGAACCAGGTTTGGGATGGTGCTTGTGTGTGTGTTGTGTAGTGTGCACACTAGGTGTATGCTGAAATACCCCAATGAACTTTAAAAGGGAATTTGACAAAACTTTAAATATGAAAGATGTTCAAAAATGTCCCCTGAGCTTGATGCTCACTTCAGACCAAGTGGGTTCTGTGTGGACAAGTGGTTAGAGCATTGTGGACTTGAAAGAATGCGAGTTTTTGGATCTACTTGATCCAGCAGAGTTGGGCTGTAAGTAGCGCAAGCCCTGGTATCCTGGCATAGTCCAGAGAAACTTTGATATACAAAGTTTTAGCATATGAAGTATAGATTCAAAGTTGTATCATAATCAAGCTTAAATACAATTATTCCTTAAAAACTGTATTAGGGTCTGTGTGAAAAGTTGTAACAGTGTACTCCTAGCTATTTTGGGGTCACTGAACGCGATGCTCGCGTTTGTTTTGGGTTTTGGTGAGCCGAAGAAGCGAAAATGCATTTCGGCTGAGTTAGAGGAGTAATTCATGGCCCGAAGTTTTCCTCGGGCATCGTGCTGCCACAAATGGGTGAGCACGGCGTTCAGTGAGTTGAATGTCACCTGCTGGAGGTGACGGCTCGTAAAAATGACTTACCGTTTAAGAGAACGAGCCAAAACAGTGGTTATTTATCGTATAAAATCCATTCTGAATAAACCCAGGGGCCCTGCTGCAATTGTAACACCCTGGAAAGGTTAGATAAATATTCTAAAGTAGTGTTGGCCTATTAGTGGAGTTCCCTGGGGTTTCTGAAAAGCTAAATTGCTTTATGTAGCACAAATCGACGAAATGGTCGGTTCGCGCTAGTTGCGCCTTGAGGATTGGTAGATCCTGAGTTGTCACCTGGTATTATTGTAGGGCCCAGCCGTCAGGAGCCAGCTGTGATCCGTCTTGTGGTTATCGCGACCGTCTACCTTCTGGTGGAGTCGTTGTTCCTCCTGTATACAGGTGGGTTATCTTCGGTCCGCGTTTTATCAGGTCGGCCCTATTGGGTGCCGTGGTAGGCCGGACCCCTGTTCTTGGAACTCTGAACCTATGCTTTAGCCTTACTATATGCTTTCATTCCAGCATTTAGTCATTTCAGCTATATTGCCTGATTATACATATGAGCCTTTCGTGACACTCTATTCTTCACTGCATGTTTAGAATAGGAGTTCTAGTCTCAGTACTTGGCATGAATTGCATCAGTATCGATATCCTAGTGGGGATTTCCTCGGCTTCTCGCCGTCTGTCCGGTCTACCGACCGTGGACTGAGATTTAGCATTATGATTGCTATTGAGTTTATACCTGTTCTTATTACTTGCTTATCTACCAGCAGTTGCTTGATTACCTTACTGAGACATAGCATGCTTATATTCCAGCAGTTGCTTGTTTACCATATTGAGATATATCATGCTTACATTCCAGCAGTTGCTTGTCATATCGTGCTTACATTCCAGCAGTTACTTGTGTATCATGTGAAGTTATATTATGATTCCTTCAGCAGTTGTTATGCATTTCCTGGACACATGCCATGCTTGATTGGTCACTAGCATAGTCTATACCTGTCTCTATTCTTCACTGCATGATTAGAATAGGAGATACTACTTCAGTATGTGGCATGTTATACTAGTATCCCAGTGGGGATTTTCCTCGGCTTTTTGCCGTCTTTGTGGTCAGTGTACCATGGTTTGAGCATCAGCATAGTGTACCATGGTTTGAGCATCAGCATTATGATCGCCGTCGAGCCAAGCTTTTCGTCACGCACACCGACGGTTTGGCCACCGTGTGGGTGTTCTTTACCGGTAGAGAGGTCTGATCGACCCGTGAGCCTAGTGGGGTTATGATAGCTTGATTGGGTGTCCAAAAGGGGCTTTAGCCTGAGGCCCCAATGACCAAAAGGGGCTTTAGCCTGAGGTCCATTTGCTCCATGGCAAATTTAGCCTGAGGCCCTTGTGGCCAAAAGTGGCAGTGATTGGGTATATTTGTGGTGACACCTTTGACGCATGATCTTTGTTATTTCCTGCTTATCATATTATCATTCTCTGCTTGTCAGATTATCAGTTATAGCATGATCATTTACTGCTCGCCAGATTATCAGTGATAGTATGACTATTTCCTGCTTGTCAGCTATAACATATTCATTCCTACTTGTCAGATTATCAGTTATAGCATGATCAGCTTTATATATGATTACACTGCTCTGTTGATTAATCCATGATTGATGATACTCTGCTGAGATTATATACCTGTTTTCTATGTTCAGTATATCCTACTTTTGCTATCCGCTTATTATTGTACCCAGTAGGTACGGCTTGCTATTTCCCGGCCCGTCGTGCCCACTGGGATACACTCCGGTGTGTCTCACACCCTCGGGTGACTGTTTTTCAGGTCGAGCGGGTGCTGGGATGTCGGGACGAGTTGGTGAGGTTCCAAGTTAGCAATCGACCCTGGACAGCCGTTTATGGTTTAGCAAGTTGTCAAAATTGTAAATAATTGTTTAAATGTTGTAACATCTTTTAGTAGTAAGTAGTTTAGACTACTCTGATGTTGTTGTGAAAGCTAGCCGTGCATATATAGAAAAGGCTCAATTCCATAGGGGATTGGGACTCTTCTATATATGTGGCGGTCTGTCATTGCCCTGGCTTGGTTTTGAAACTCTGATATAAAAAAAAAAAATTTTACCCACTTTTGAATCTCGGGGCGTGACAGATTAGATGGTATCAGAGAAATAGGAATACGATGCCTAGGTTTGGCTAGGAACGAGCCCTAGGTTGACTTGCGTTCACGAGAGAGCGCTGGGTTGTGGTTTTGGAGCTTAAGTGTGTTTCGTGTTCGCGTTGTGGGGATCGTTGATAGTGCAGGGTTAGCCGCGGTCATGGTTTCGACCGTGGGCTTGATGTTTCAGTGGAGCCAGATGGCTCAGATCAGTTACAGTGCATGTGGTTCAAAGATTGACCACGGTTCTTGTAGTAGTTGTTGGATTAATGGCACAGCAGCAGATGACTGCTAGTACTGTACCAGTTCTATAGTTCGCTCAGAGATTTCATAGACCGCGTGTCATAATTCAGTGGCCTATGTGCCCGTTGGTAATCCTGGTTTGGATTTAAAGTAAGGTGTTAATAAGGTGTTGGAAAACGTTGAAATATGATTCTAGTTTTTTGTGAATAGACAGGGTGGTATTTCTGACCACGTGAACGTAGTGACCTTCGGTAGAGGTTACATCATGCGATAGAGACTGAAAAAGGAAGGTATGTAATGTACCTTCAGATAAGTATTGTGTCCCCAACTAGTTGTTGGCGACAGATCTATGGTATTTCGCCTTTCTTTTGGTGAGCACGTTGGCGGCCGACAACGTACTTTCGAAAGAACTGAGAAATATTTTGCCCTGTAAAGGGAATATTCAGATTGGGTCTAAATGAGTAGCCTGACGCTTTGTGACTGATTGTTAATTGCAAACCCGTTAAAGGCTTAACAGTGGTTTAGATAAGTTTCGGGGACGAAACTTCTTATAAGTGGTGGGTGATGTAGTAACCGTAATTTTTAAAAATTCAAAATTTAAGTTTAAATAATTTTCAGAATTATTAAAGTAGCAAAAATGGGCAATTAGTGGGTCAATAGTGGCCCAGAAATGTCGACTTTTGATCGGGGTCTGATCTGGAAAATCCGAGATCACCATTGCGATCGTCTCGTCGAAACATAGAAGTTTCATATTCATATGTTTTCGATCCGACGGTCGGATCTTCCGGAAATCAGAAATCAAAAACGGGCCCCGCGACTTAAGTGTGAATAGTAACTCGCGATTTTCGACCCTTCGCGAGCGACGGTTGGCCGAACCACTGTCTAAAACCCTGACATAGGGGTATGAGTAATGGATCCTAGCTATTTTCGACGTTCTGAACGCAATGGCGCAGTCGAAAATTGTGTTTGACAACTCTGGAATCTCGAGAAGCGTGAAAACTGTGAAATTGGACAGTTTTTATGGAACAAGTTTTTATCTGAGCGTCAAGCAAACCAAACAAATACGCTACCTGACAGGTCTCGACGAGCCGGACGTCGTGGCGAGGTCCGTTTCGCAAAATGGCAAGCGGATTTTCTCGAAAGGCGTGAAAACCACCTAAAAATGGACCAAATTGCAAGGAATGTTTATATTTATGTGTCAAAAACTTAGGGACTTAAACCACAGGGTCCTAAATGCATTTTGAGCCTACAGCAAAGAGCTCGGATGATAGGGCTAAGTCTGAATTGGGTTTGAGGCAACTTGGCATAAGGATCTTTTATTAAATGGTGTTGCCTCTTGGTCTTCACAAGGGGGGGGAACTCGAGGGGACAGACTTGGACCCCAAGCATCACTTAGGTTCAGTGATTCACCCAGATCAAGCCCGGATGCTTGGGGAGGCCAAAGGACACAAGTCCTTTAAGAGTAAATCCGAGAAGAAGTGAGAGGAGGCATGAGCAAACTCCAACATTGGTTTCACTGAACTCTGGTGATTCCTCAAGCCTTCTTGATTCCCTGCTCACCTCCAGACCAAGCCCGAGTGGAGAGCAGCCAAGAACTTCACCCCTTAGAGAGTGAATCCGAGAGAGAGTGAAGAAGTTGGAACCAAACTTCATCCGAGTGGTCTAGGTGGTTCCCGTGGTGATCTCTTGTGTCTGAGGATTACGTTGGTGCTAGCCGTGGCCGCGCGAAGAGGGAGGAAGATAACCGGCTTCATCCCATCTTCATCGACTCCGGCGAAGGTAAGGAACCTAAACCAAAGGCTTCTAGCCCCCGGGACCCATTGCAGTAGACTTCCCATGTCCTAATAAGGCTCCCTGCACAAGCCCGAGCTTCCATGCATACGGGTTGGCCGGCGGGAAACAACTCTCGCCGGAAACCTAGAACTGCTCCGCCTCGAGAGAACTCTGCAACCGGTTGGCCAAAATGGCTCAAACTCGGGGTGCTTGGACTGTAGGGCATGTAGTTTAAATCTACAAAATTTGGGCATTTATGGTGGGGTATTTTGGAAGAAATCGGATGCCCTAGTTTTTCCGATTTTGTGTTGAGGCCGAGCTTAGTGCTCCGGCGCCGGCAGGCTTCTCCGGCGCCGGCCACCTACCCAGAATTGTTGCTGGGACCTTGAGGAGCGCCCCCCATGCATTTGCATGGCACCCATGCAGCACCGAATTGGTGCGGCCATGGTTGAACCCGAGAAGAGACCAAGCATGGCCGCCAGCGCTCCGGCCACCTCCGGCCGGGCTTGGGTGGTCGGGAAGTTTCCTGTGGTCCCATAGATCACTTCCATCCAAGTTGGAGAACTCCAAAGGGCCTCTGTTGGAATTCGCCATTAGAGGCCATTAAGCTCGAAAGTGGAGCTTGCTCCGCCGCGCCGCCGCCGTGTCTCGTTGCCGGCCAAGGGTTTGGGAAGCTTCAGTGAAGCAAATGGCACCTTCTGGTGCAAAATATTGAGGTCCAGGAGCTCTAGTGGAGTGGTCACCATTTTCGAGGTTTGAAGCTTGTCTTCAACCTCGGGCACCGGCAATCCGAGAGTGCAAAGGCTAAAACAAAATGCTGGGATTAATGCCTGAGCTTTGTAGAGCAATTCCATCCAAGTTTCATAGGTTTTGGTTCAGTATTTGCTGAGAACCAGGTTTGGGATGGTGCTTGTGTGTGTGTTGTGTAGTGTGCACACTAGGTGTATGCTGAAATACCCCAATGAACTTTAAAAGGGAATTTGACAAAACTTTAAATATGAAAGATGTTCAAAAATGTCCCCTGAGCTTGATGCTCACTTCAGACCAAGTGGGTTCTGTGTGGACAAGTGGTTAGAGCATTGTGGACTTGAAAGAATGCGAGTTTTTGGATCTACTTGATCCAGCAGAGTTGGGCTGTAAGTAGCGCAAGCCCTGGTATCCTGGCATAGTCCAGAGAAACTTTGATATACAAAGTTTTAGCATATGAAGTATAGATTCAAAGTTGTATCATAATCAAGCTTAAATACAATTATTCCTTAAAAACTGTATTAGGGTCTGTGTGAAAAGTTGTAACAGTGTACTCCTAGCTATTTTGGGGTCACTGAACGCGATGCTCGCGTTTGTTTTGGGTTTTGGTGAGCCGAAGAAGCGAAAATGCATTTCGGCTGAGTTAGAGGAGTAATTCATGGCCCGAAGTTTTCCTCGGGCATCGTGCTGCCACAAATGGGTGAGCACGGCGTTCAGTGAGTTGAATGTCACCTGCTGGAGGTGACGGCTCGTAAAAATGACTTACCGTTTAAGAGAACGAGCCAAAACAGTGGTTATTTATCGTATAAAATCCATTCTGAATAAACCCAGGGGCCCTGCTGCAATTGTAACACCCTGGAAAGGTTAGATAAATATTCTAAAGTAGTGTTGGCCTATTAGTGGAGTTCCCTGGGGTTTCTGAAAAGCTAAATTGCTTTATGTAGCACAAATCGACGAAATGGTCGGTTCGCGCTAGTTGCGCCTTGAGGATTGGTAGATCCTGAGTTGTCACCTGGTATTATTGTAGGGCCCAGCCGTCAGGAGCCAGCTGTGATCCGTCTTGTGGTTATCGCGACCGTCTACCTTCTGGTGGAGTCATTGTTCCTCCTGTATACAGGTGGGTTATCTTCGGTCCGCGTTTTATCAGGTCGGCCCTATTGGGTGCCGTGGTAGGTCGGACCCCTGTTCTTGGAACTCTGAACCTATGCTTTAGCCTTACTATATGCTTTCATTCCAGCATTTAGTCATTTCAGCTATATTGCCTGATTATACATATGAGCCTTTCGTGACACTCTATTCTTCACTGCATGTTTAGAATAGGAGTTCTAGTCTCAGTACTTGGCATGAATTGCATCAGTATCGATATCCTAGTGGGGATTTCCTCGGCTTCTCGCCGTCTGTCCGGTCTACCGACCGTGGACTGAGATTTAGCATTATGATTGCTATTGAGTTTATACCTGTTCTTATTACTTGCTTATCTACCAGCAGTTGCTTGATTACCTTACTGAGACATAGCATGCTTATATTCCAGCAGTTGCTTGTTTACCATATTGAGATATATCATGCTTACATTCCAGCAGTTGCTTGTCATATCGTGCTTACATTCCAGCAGTTACTTGTGTATCATGTGAAGTTATATTATGATTCCTTCAGCAGTTGTTATGCATTTCCTGGACACATGCCATGCTTGATTGGTCACTAGCATAGTCTATACCTGTCTCTATTCTTCACTGCATGATTAGAATAGGAGATACTACTTCAGTATGTGGCATGTTATACTAGTATCCCAGTGGGGATTTTCCTCGGCTTTTTGCCGTCTTTGTGGTCAGTGTACCATGGTTTGAGCATCAGCATAGTGTACCATGGTTTGAGCATCAGCATTATGATCGCCGTCGAGCCAAGCTTTTCGTCACGCACACCGACGGTTTGGCCACCGTGTGGGTGTTCTTTACCGGTAGAGAGGTCTGATCGACCCGTGAGCCTAGTGGGGTTATGATAGCTTGATTGGGTGTCCAAAAGGGGCTTTAGCCTGAGGCCCCAATGACCAAAAGGGGCTTTAGCCTGAGGTCCATTTGCTCCATGGCAAATTTAGCCTGAGGCCCTTGTGGCCAAAAGTGGCAGTGATTGGGTATATTTGTGGTGACACCTTTGACGCATGATCTTTGTTATTTCCTGCTTATCATATTATCATTCTCTGCTTGTCAGATTATCAGTTATAGCATGATCATTTACTGCTCGCCAGATTATCAGTGATAGTATGACTATTTCCTGCTTGTCAGCTATAACATATTCATTCCTACTTGTCAGATTATCAGTTATAGCATGATCAGCTTTATATATGATTACACTGCTCTGTTGATTAATCCATGATTGATGATACTCTGCTGAGATTATATACCTGTTTTCTATGTTCAGTATATCCTACTTTTGCTATCCGCTTATTATTGTACCCAGTAGGTACGGCTTGCTATTTCCCGGCCCGTCGTGCCCACTGGGATACACTCCGGTGTGTCTCACACCCTCGGGTGACTGTTTTTCAGGTCGAGCGGGTGCTGGGATGTCGGGACGAGTTGGTGAGGTTCCAAGTTAGCAATCGACCCTGGACAGCCGTTTATGGTTTAGCAAGTTGTCAAAATTGTAAATAATTGTTTAAATGTTGTAACATCTTTTAATAGTAAGTAGTTTAGACTACTCTGATGTTGTTGTGAAAGCTAGCCGTGCATATATAGAAAAGGCTCAATTCCATAGGGGATTGGGACTCTTCTATATATGTGGCGGTCTGTCATTGCCCTGGCTTGGTTTTGAAACTCTGATATAAAAAAAAAAAATTTTACCCACTTTTGAATCTCGGGGCGTGACACAAATGTGTATCAACCTTAAACAAAAATCATCGTTTCATACAACAAGAATTAGATTATGCCAAATCTATCAATAATATCCAAAAATGAAACGAGAATTTACAAAAATTAAATCCCTTAAAGTTGAACACCTTCAATTACATCTAACTTGATCTTATGAGTAATGCTTTTATCAAATCATCAATTCAGTAAAGAAAATGAAATACAAAGATCAATAGATGTTTGAAATCCCAAATATAGTAGATAATGTATCTAGACAATCTGTTGAAGAGAGTTGCTCTTTGAGCATCTTTCTTTAAAAACCCACCTTATACCAACCTTGAAATTTGACGAAGTCAAGAATTTCAACATGCATTTTACTTAATCAAAATTTGAACAACCATGCTTGGTATACATGTGGTAGCTGCACACAATACTCGGACGACCGAGGTGGTAGCTCTTTCCTCCATGTGGTGGTAGTTTTCACACTCCTCATTGGGATGTAACTCTTTCCACATCTTTTGAGCATTTTACTTTTTCTATGACTCCCCCTCAATTGGCTATCAATTATTTAAGATATAAAGTATTCAACCAAATATTGATCTCGATCTCATACTCGACTAAGCAGTCAAATAAGATAATGACTATACCAAGAGATCATTGAGAGAGAGAAATTGACTTTGATCACTTAGAAGATGATTTAATTAACATAAATGATCATTGCAACAGTGAAATATTATAATGGCAAAAGCATAATAAATTTCTAAATGTGCGAAAAGATGCAATTAAAGTCAATTATGATCTATGCTCAATTAATGTCCTATGTACAAACATAGATAATGAACAAAACAAAAACAAATACAAAACCTATCCTAAGCAAAGGTTTCAAAAAGAAGTTTAATTCAAGGAAAGCATTCCAATTGCTTTTCGTAAATGAATAAAACGTTTTTGATCCAAAGGTTTTGTTAAAAAGTCAGCCAATTGATTCTCAGTTGAAATATATGAAAGTTGAAGAGTATTTGATTCAACTAGCTCTCTAAGAAAATGATATCTAAGTTCAATATGTTTTGTTCTAGAGTGCAACACAGGGTTTTTAGAAATGTTAATTGCACTTGTGTTGTCACAAAGAATTGTTACCGAAGATGCTGAAATGCGGAAGTCGCTCAATACGCTTTTCATCCAAATGAGTTGAGTTGAGCAACTTCCAGCTGAAATGTATTCCGCTTCGGCAGTCGAGAGTGCTATGCAATTCTGCTTTTTACTGTGCCATGCAACAAGGAAATGGCCAAGATAGAAGCATGCACCACTCGTGCTTTTCCGATCATCCACTGATCCTGCCCAATCGGCATCTGAGTATCCAACAATATCCAGACTTGTTCCCATAGGATACCAAATTCCGAAATTAATTGATCCTTTGATGTACCGGATGATCCGTTTCACCGCTTTCAGGTGAACCTCCTTTGGTGCTGATTGATATCTCGCGCAAATCCCAACACTAAAGGATATATCCGGGCGACTAGCCGTGAGGTAAAGTAGACTTCCAATCATACTTCTATACAGTTTCTCGTCTACATTCTCACTATGTGATTCACTTCCAAGTCCCTTATGGCTAGTTCCCATTGGAGTTGGAAAATCTTTACAATTTTCTAGATCAAACTTTTTGACCAACTCCATTGCATACTTGGATTGACTCAAGTGAATACCTTCATCATTTTGTTTAATTTGCAATCCAAGAAAATAAGTCAATTCGCCCATCATGGACATCTCAAATTCGCTTTCCATGGTCTCCGCGAATTTAGAAGCATCATTATCTCTTGTTGCGCCAAATACAATGTCATCGACATAGATTTGTGCTACAATAAAATTGCTTTGATAATGCTTCACAAAGAGAGTCCTATCAGCTCCCCCTCGAGTATAGCCCTTCTCCAAAAGGTGCTTTGTTAACCTTTCGTACCATGCTCGCGGTGCTTGTTTCAGACCGTAAAGAGCCTTTTTCAAACGAAAAACATGGTTAGGTTGTTTATGATCTACAAAACCTTTCGGTTGAGCCACATAAACTTCCTCATTTAAAAAACCATTTAGAAATGCGCTCTTAACGTCCATTTGAAATAATTTGATTTTAAAATGACAAGCAATAGCAAATAGTATACGAATGGACTCGAGTCTAGCTACAGGGGCGAATGTTTCGTCAAAGTCTATACCTTCTACTTGAGAATAACCTTGAGCAACTAATCGTGCCTTGTTCCTGATGATAGTACCATCCTCATTTTTCTTGTTCTTGAAGATCCATTTGGTACCTATCACATTATGTTGCTTTGGAGGCTTCGTTAATTCCCAGACTTTGTTTCGCTCAAATTGATGGAGCTCTTCCTGCATTGCTTTAATCCAGTAGTCATCCTGAAGAGCTTCATCTATGTTCTTTGGTTCGATTAAAGATACGTAGCAAGCGAATCCACAAACCAACTGCTTCCGAGTTCTAACTCCTTCTTGTGGATCTCCAATGATGTTCGATTCCGGATGATCCTTGGAGATTCGTAACGTTTGTTGAAATGGAGTACTCGGAGATACATGAGATGATTCCTGCACATCAGATAAACTAGAAGAGCCATTAGATGCATCATTAATATTGGAAGTATTATCATGAGAAGATGCACTAGCAGGAGAATCATCATCTAGAGAGATATCGAGGGTAGATTTTCCAGATCCAAAGTGAAAAGCTTCATCTACTTTAACATTTATAGATTCTACGATCGTCTTAGATTCAATGTTAAATACTCGATATGCTCTGCTATTCGTAGAATAACCCAAAAAGATCCCTTCATCACTTCGAGAGTCGAACTTTCCAAGATTTTCACGGTCACGTAAAATGTAACATCGACTCCCGAAGATACGAAAGTATTTGATATCCGGTTTTCTACTAAACCACAGCTCATATGGTGTATTTAAAGTTCCTGGGCGCAAGTAAACTCTATTAATGACATAGACAGCGGTGTTCACGGCTTCAGCCCAAAAATGTAGCGGTAAATTCCGGCTATGAAGCATCACACGCGCCATCTCTTGTACAACCCTGTTTTTGCGCTCAACAACACCATTCTGCTGAGGTGTATAGGGTGCCGAGAATTCGTGTTTAATGCCATTTGAAGTGCAAAAATCAATGAATTTTGAATTTATGAATTCTCCACCTCTATCACTTCTAACACGAATGATCTTTTCATTCTTTTCAATCATAATACGATGGCAAATCTTATGAAAAGAGTCAAACGTATCAGCTTTCTCTTTTAAAAATGCTACCCAAGAAAACCTAGAGAAATCATCAACCAATAAGAAAATGTACCATTTACCTCCCAAGGATGGTTGACGGGTCGGCCCCATTAAATCTATGTGCAAAAGTTCCAAGGGCCGTTTTGTAGCAACGTGGTTCAAGTTCTTGTGTGCAGTCCTAGACTGTTTACCCTTTTGGCAACCACCACACACAACGTTATGTTTAAATAAAAGTTTTGGAACCCCCTTGACCACGTCCTTGTTTGAAATTCTAGTAAGTTCCTTAAAATTTAAGTGACCTAGCCTTTCATGCCAAAGAGTTTCATTATTCAAAGCGGCTAAGTTACAATTTTCAGAAAATTTATTAGGAACAACATAACAATTGTTTTCAGATCTAACCCCTTTTAAAAAGAAGACATGGTCCTTATCAGTTACAACGCATTCAGCAGATGAAAAGTTAACTGAAAAACCATTGTCGCAAAGTTGACTTATGCTTATGAGGTTAGTCTTAAGGCCATCAACAAATAAGACGTTTTTCAAAATCGGGCTATCTGGAATAGCTACCGTCCCTTTTCCAACAATTTTGGAAGATCGACCGTCTCCGAAAACAACGTGTCCTCCGGAGATTTTCTCAAGATTTTGAAAACTATTTTTGTCACCGGTCATATGACGGGAACACCCGCTATCCAGATACCAAGACGAACTATCATATGCATGCAAGGAAACATTGGAAACAAGACAAGGGAAAATTTCACCTTTGCGCACCCAAACCTTTTTGGAGAGCGTCGGTAATGGTCGTGAAGTTATATGCCTAGGTGAAAGCGTCTTGTTATAGCGATTGTTGCTCCTTGATGAAATCGTCTTGCGCGATGAACTACCAAGTCTCTCTTCATTTGAAAAGTTTTGCTTTGATTTCCGGGGAGGAGCCTTTTTGGTAGTTGTTGCAAGAGGTGCTTGAGATGAGCGTTCGACTCCCGTCTTGCAATATCTTCTTATGTGCCCTGAAACACCACAACGAAAACATACCTTAGATCTTGACGATCCCAAAGAGGATGAAGTAGGTTTGTTGTCGTTGTTTGTCTTGAATTCCGGTGTCGGAGGAGGAGATACCGACTGAGGCACAAAAACTGTCCCACTCGAACTTGGACTGTTTCCAGTTTGAGTGTATCCGAGGCCGAACCGATTTGATTGACCAAGACCAAGAAGTCTATCCAACTTACTCCTTCCTGAAGAGAATCGCTGTAAGTCATTCTTGAGTTGGAAAATGGTCTTTGTCATTTCCAGGTTATCCTGTCGAGCCTCGTTGTAGAGCTTTGAGAAGTGATTCGCGTTATCCACCAGATTTGTATGTTCCTTCTCAAGTTGCTCTTTGGACTCTTGAAGGAAAACATTTGCTTTTATCAGGTTTTCCCTTTCCACTTCAAGAGCGTTTGAGAGAGAAGTCGCTCTTTTTGCTTCTTCTTTGAGATCATGCACTCTCCCTCTCAAACTCTTGTTTTGCTTAGCCACTTTCTTTGAATCCCTCAAAAGTCTG
Organism: Tillandsia leiboldiana; assembly: GCA_029204045.2. Lineage (NCBI taxonomy): Eukaryota > Viridiplantae > Streptophyta > Magnoliopsida > Poales > Bromeliaceae > Tillandsia > Tillandsia leiboldiana. The sequence continues at coordinate 5,704,492 of CM055062.1, forward strand.
TGGTAGGCTAGAGCAAAATCTTCACCTTCCGAATCATCCGATTCATTGTCCGTTGCATTCTTTTCAACAGTGGAGTTGGACAACGACTCGGATGTACTTGCCATAAAGCACATGAAGGGTGAAGATACGGATGCGTGGAATGCGGTGGAGCTCTTTTCTTCATCACTCGAAGACGACTCATTTGACGTTGAGTTGTCATCCCAAGTGACGACTTGCATCGCCTTCTTCTTTGCCGGATACTTGTTAGGACACTCCGTTGCAATGTGGCCGTAGCCTCGACATTTGAAGCATTGTAGTTGTCCTTCTGAAATTTTCTTATCCTTTGAGAAGTTCTCTTGCTTTCTTGACTTGTAACTTGAAGTACCCTTGCCTTTGTTCGACTTTCCGAAGGATGGAGATTTGCTTGAATTGCCCCTTCGAAAGTTGCGGCGAAACTTCCTTGTCAAGAGAGCGAGCTGCTTCTCAAATTCCTCCATAGAAAGGTTCTCGTCATCGTCTGAGGAGGATGTATCCGCGTCTTCTTCCTTAGTTGTTTTCAACGCATAACCTGAAGACTTAGAAGTGGACGCCTTTCCAGAAGAATTGTTAGTAGTAAATGTCATTTCATAAGTTTGTAATGAACCAACTAATTCTTCTACACGTATTTCGTCCGGGTGTTTAATAGTTTCAATGGCTGTAACCTTTGGGCGAAATCGTTCAGGAAGAGTTCTTAAGATCTTTCTTACAATCTTAAATTCTGGAATCTTCTCTCCCAGGTTAGCACATGAGTTTACGATATCTTGCAATCGTGTATAGTAGTCCGTGAAAGATTCATTTTCTGCCATCAAGATAGAGTCAAACTTGCTCGTAAGCATTTGCAGTTTCTGAATCTTCACGAGGTTAGTTCCCTCATGTGTAACCTGAAGAACATCCCAGATTTCTTTCGCAGTCTCACATGCCGAGACGCGAGAGAATTCAGTTTGAGATAAGGCATTAAAAATAGCATTAATTCCCTTGCCATTGTAAGAAGATGAATCTAACTCTTCCTTGGTCCATTTCGACCTAGGTTTTAAGGTGCGAACATCACCAATAAATTCAGTTGGATTAGACCATCCTAATTCAATTGATTGCCACACCCGTTCGTCGATGGAAATTAAAAAGGCTTTCATCCGCACTTTCCAGTACGCATAATTTGTTCCATCGAAGAACGGGGGTCGGTTGATGTTTCCACCTTCAACCATTGTTTACAACCCTATTCCCGCTCTGATACCACTTGTTGGGTTATATGTAATAAGGATCTAAATAGGGGAAAAAACACCTAGAGGGGGGTGAATAGGTGTAAATGTATAAACACTCAAAAATCGTTGCGATAAAAACCCAATGCGGAAATAAAAATAATACGCAAGATTTTTACGTGGAAAACTCCATCACCGGAGTAAAAAACCACGGGACCGATAACACGGCAGAAATCCATGAGAATTAAAACACGTACAAGGTGATTTACCGTACACACTTACGACTCAACCTTTTCCATACGCTCCTAGAGGATCTTCTCCGCTCGCTCCGCGACGCTTCTCGAATCCACGATCTGCGCCCAACGCCGAATCCACGGCGTCCAACGTCGAATCCACGACGTCCGACCGAATCCACGGTCTTCACCCAATAGCACCCTTCGAATCCACGAACGTGCCTCGCTCCGAATCCACGAGAGCGGTTGAACCTTGAATCCACAAGGACACGCGAATCCACGCGCCGATTTTTGGGGTAAATCGTTGTTTTTGGTGGTGATGATCCGCCGAATACTTAGATCAAAGATAGATCGGAGATACCATCTAAGTATTCATTAGTTTGATTCAACTCAAGATGTGAGTATGAAAACCTAGAATCAAACTAATTAATATAGATGAAGAAACATAGAGTATTCTCTAATGATTTCCTTTCTTCTCTATATGTGGATCTAGAGCCGTATAAGATGATATATGAAAATGACGGCTATTTGGATTAACCCTAGAAAAAGAGTCATAGGGTCTATTTATAGGTTAGAAACCCTAGGAAGGAGATAAGAATCAAAAACCTAACATTTCTGGAAATTTTACGGACGGCGATCCGGATCGGATTAGCTGTGATCCGGATCGTCGTAACGAGTCAGGCAATTCCAGAAAAACGAAGGTTCGGGATCCGGATCGAAGTGCTTGATCCGGATCGTTCATACAGTTCACCAAACATCAACGTTCGGGATCCGGATTGCGAAGCCTGATCCGGATCGTTCAAGGAAGATGGTAAACTCAGTGTTCGGGATCCGGATCAAGAGAGGCTACGATCCGGATTGAACTGGTGTATGAACGAACCACCTTCGGGATCCGGATCGAACAACCTGATCCGGATCCTGAACATGTCCCAAGTCCAGTTTTTGATTTTTATGCAATGAAAGATTCTTCCAAGTGTTTCTACACTACAAGAAGTATTCGGATCACACAAAATCTTTAGTTAAACATACCTGATCCTTTTGAATTCTTCTTTCTTGAGATTGAGTTAAATGATCCAACTTTCTTCACCTTCAATCTTCAAGACTTGAGACTTTCACAAAATTACGCCAACTCAAATTCCGTAACATACCCTACCCATGACTTGGAGCTAGCTGCAGTGATTTTCGCATTAAAGTTATGGCGCCACTACCTGTATGGGGAGCACTGCGAGATTTACACCGACCACAAGAGCTTGAAATACCTGTTCACACAGAAGGAGCTCAACTTGAGGCAGCGCAGATGGTTGGAATTGTTAAAGGACTACGATGTAGACATATTATACCATCCTGGCAAGGCCAACGTGGTTGCTGATGCCCTGAGCAGGAGAGCAGTACAGAGTTTATCTTTGATGATCACCGATCAGGCGCCATTACTTGAGCAGATGAGGCGGTTAGAGCTCGAGGTTGTGTCCCCTGGGGTCTCTGCTAGACTTATGTCTCTAGTCGTGCAGCCCACTCTGTTGGACAGGATTCGAGAGAGACAGAGTGAGGACCCCCACCTGATGAGGATTCGAGAGCAGATACAGACTGGTTTGACAGGGGACTTTTCAGTTGATGCTTCGGGAGTACTGCGGTACAGGGACCGAGCATGTGTGCCTATGGATGCAGAGATCCGAGAGCAGATCTTGAGGGAGGCCCACTATACACCTTATACCATCCATCCTGGTGGGACTAAGATGTATAGGGACCTTAAGGCACAGTTTTGGTGGAATGGGATGAAAAGAGACATTGGGAGATTTGTAGCACACTGTCTAACTTGTCAGCAAGTAAAGGCTGAACATCGTGTACCTGCTGGCAAGTTGCAGAGTCTCCCAATCCCTGAATGGAAATGGGAACATGTTACGATGGATTTTGTCACAGGTTTGCCGAGAGCACAGACGGGGGCGGATGGTATCTGGGTAGTCGTGGACAGACTTACCAAGTCCGCTCACTTTTTACCGGTTCAGATGACTTGGCCGATGGAGCGTCTAGCACAGGTGTACTTGGCTGAGGTGGTTAGATTACACGGAGTACCCGTTTCCATCGTATCAGATAGAGACCCGAGGTTTGTCTCGCATTTTTGGAGGAGTTTACAGACAGCCTTGGGGACGCAGCTCCGATTTAGTACGGCATTCCACCCACAGACCGATGGGCAGTCAGAGCGCACTATTCAGACCCTCGAGGATATGTTGAGAGCATGCGTTCTGGACTTTGGAGGAGGGTGGTACCGGCACTTGGGATTAGTTGAGTTTGCGTACAACAACAGCTATCAAGCGAGCATTCAGATGGCTCCGTTTGAAGCATTGTATGGACGTAAGTGTCGGTCACCCCTTTATTGGAGTGACGTGGGTGAGAAGAAGACTTTGGGTCCTGATCTACTATTAGAGGCAGAGAAAAAGGTCAGATTGGTACGACGACATCTTGAGACCGCCCAGAGTCGACAGAAGAGTTATGCTGATACTCGGCGGCGAGACTTAGAGTTTCAGGTGGGAGACCATGTTTTTCTGAAAGTCTCGCCTTCGAAGGGGATTCGGAGATTTGGTATTCGTGGGAAACTGAGCCCTTGTTATATTGGACCTTTCGAGGTGTTGGAGCGCTTAGGGCCAGTTGCCTACAGGCTTGCACTTCCTCCCAGGCTTTCAGGTGTTCACGATGTTTTTCATGTATCGTCTCTGAGGAGGTATGTTCATGACCCGTCCCACATCATCGATTTCACCCCATTGGAGGTTGCTGAGAACCTGAGCTATGTTGAGCGGCCGTTGAGGATCTTGGACCGTGAGGTTAGGGAGTTGCACAGTCGGGCCATCCCTTATGTGAAGGTCCTCTGGAGCAGTCACGATGAGCGCGAGGCTACCTGGGAGCTGGAGTCAGCGATGATGGATGCTTACCCCCACTTGTTCGAGGCCCCTGTTTGAGGTATGACTTTTGTTTCGAGGACGAAACTTTTTCTTGTGGGGGAGGATGTAGTGTTCTGGTTTTTCCCATGCAACTTTCCGATGAATCCACTGTGTAGAACACCTAGTGTTGGTGTGTCTGGCCCATGGTGCATCAAAGGGATGCCACAGTTGGACCTTGTGAGACATTGATAGCTGATTTGGCCTTCGGCTGCATTTGCCAAATTTTAGAAAAGGTTTTGGTCCAATCTGAGGTCGGATTTGGATTCAGCGCGGAAAAACGCTTGAAAACGGCTATTTGCTTGTTAAGTTTGGAGTCCGGATGACCAAAAACGGGCTTCCGGAAGTTTTCGGGGATTTTAGGTGCATGGGGGGTGACCGTGGACCGGCCTGAGCCACGTGGCGGCCTGCATTGGGCCGGCTCACGCAGCTCGGTCCACGGGGTGGCGCGGCAGTGCATGGACCGCGGGCGGGGGACGCGTGGCGTGCCCGGATTGGCCGGCGCACGCGGCACGGCGTAGCGTCCTTGCGCGGCTGCGGTGGACCGGGCGCATGACACGTGGCGGCCGGGGATTGGCTGGCTCACGAGGGCGCGGTCCACGGTGTGCGCAGAGGGGCGCCTCGGGACGGCGTGCGCACAGGGGCGCCAGGCGGGCGGTCGGCCGCACTCGAGTGCGGACACGTGTCGGCACGCGACAGGCGGGCCGTACCTACCCCCGCTGACCGCGGGGGGACACGTGGCGCGCGGCGGGACCTTTGCACCGCTGTCCCCTGTTGTGGGGTGACGTGGCATCACCAGAGTGATTCGGGCGCGTCGGACATGAGGTATACGACCGGGTTTCCGGGCGCAGTGCGCCTGAAACTTGCGCCCGAAAACCCGGCCCAACAGCACTTATGGGCTGGGCTATAAATAGGGTCCTTAGTGTTTTTTTCAGCTCTTCTGGATCTTTTTCCACAGAGAGTTCTTCAGAGAAACTTTCCCCCACACAGTGCACTATCCTTTGGAGGACTTTGGAGATTTTTGGTGGCACGTTTCCCGAGGTTCACGATTTTACGGCGCGGCGCGGCGCTTGTTCTCCGGCGACCCGCTTCGCCCCTTCTCAGTGTTTGGGCTCCCCCGACTCACCCCGAGTTCCGATTTCGCCGATTTTCGCGCCGTTGGACTCACGACAGGTAGGACTTCAACTCCTGTATTTTGAGGTTCCTCGTTTTCCATGCTGACCTTGGAGTTTTCTGAGCACCCATTTGACCCATTTTCTTCGCGGATTTTTGGACAGCACCGCGGTGTTCTAGCCGTATCTTTTCGCTCAGACGTCGGATTGAGGCAATTCAAAAGGCAATTTTCATCTACACTTCGCAAGGAGTCTCCTGGAATTTTCCCTGAATTTTTGGAATAATTTTCGAAGGTGAAAGTCTCCTTCCACTGTAGTGCTTTGACACAGATTTTCTGGACATTTGGATTCGGGGTGTTTCCCTTGCAGAATTTGTAACTCAGCGTAGAAAAATCGGATTTGAGCGTGCAGGTACTCGTTTCGACGGGTTCGTCGAGAGGATCGCGACAGTATTTATCTTGGATTTTTCCGGGCATTTTTCACAGGTGAAAATAGACAGATAGTGGACTGTTGTAAAATTGGGCAGATTCGGTTGGAATATTATATTAATTTATGTATGTTCCTTTGGGGTATTTTGTACAGAGTTGTGGTGACTATTTTGGACTAAGCATGGGATTCGCTTTTGGGTCAGGGATTAGCGCTCGAGGTGGGTGATGTTGTAAACCTCCTACTTGTGATTTATCACTAGGCCTATTAGAATGCTCTCGATCATGTTGTTAGTAGAACTGTGAGATGGACCTAGCATGCTTGTATGAGATCCTGGTTTCTTCGTTAATAATTGCATTGTTAGAAAACTACAAGTTAGTAGATTGTGTTTCCATGCTTTAGATATGTAATATAATTACATGGAAATCATGCTAAATCCATATCATGTTGAATGTTTAATGAAAGGTTGGGACATGTGGTTAGAGTACTTAAAATGGTTCATTAAGAAAAGGACTTTTGCATGCTTGAATGGTCACCTAGATAGGCCACCTTTTTCTGCTACACTATCATGCTGGAATTGACTTAGGAGAAACCATGTTTCATTCTTTCTTCAGTCACTTAGACATAGGGGATAGTATGCTCTGATTAGAGCAGGGACTGGGATAGTGTAGTCAGCTTTGGGATTTGGGGACAGGCAGGTTTGAGGACAGGGTACTCGCGGCAACCGCGGATTTTGGGCGGTTGACCGGACTATTGTTAGTGAATCAGATTTGGGGATAGGGGATCGGGACTTCTTTAGTGGATGGGTTGTTCCCACTTAAGTAGAGTCTTGGTCCAGTCCTACTATATCGGGTTACTTGTGACCGTGCCGGTCAGGAGCCGGTCTATTACAGTACTTGTGACCGTGCCGGTCAGGAGCCGGTCTGTTGCAGTACTTGAGACCGTGCCGGTCAGCAGGCGGTCTGTTACAGTACTTATGACCGTGCCGGTCAGGAGCCGGTCTGTTGCCTCTGGGATGGGACCGTGTCGGTCAAGAACCGGTCTGCATCCCACAGCCGAGATGTGAGTTAGTGGGCATAGTAGGCAGTACCGGTGTTCACCGGTGTCTAGATTGGGTTACCCAGGCAGGCATATGTATACTCTGATGTATGCATTTAGCTACTCTTTTAGCTTATTACTTTAGAGGCATCTTAGTGGTAGCTTTTATCAGTTGTTATACGTATAGCTCACCACCTTGTTTTATTTCTCCGCCTCTTGTAGTCCTAGTGGGCAGGTCTGTGATAGAGGTTTACCCACTAGGGGAGGCTACTGTTTTTATAGTAGTTCTGACCCCCCACTGTTTTCCCTTTTCTTGTCCCCTTTGTTTTGCAGAGTCATCTGCCGGAGTTGCGGGACCCTCTTCCCAGGATCGAGGTAAGAGGATTGCTGACTAGATAGCTACTACCCCGAGCTCGAGTTTAGTAGTTTTGTTGTATCCCCTGTACACTCAGACGGTTGTATTTTCTTTTATTTTGGGTCTGGCTGCGGCCAGCTGGTTGTATTTATTTCGTGAGCTGGGAGAGACACATGTATATTTTTGAGAGATTACTGTACTTTTATTTCCAGCATTTGTCTGAGATGTACTAGCTTTAGTTTAGCTTTGTTTTATGCTCCTGTATTATTTCATTTATATCTGAGCTGGTTACCAGCGCTTCGTGTACACGGGAAATACCGTGGGCACGGCGGATCTGTGGACGAGCCCGGGTTCTGGTTTCCACCCGGGGCGTGACAGAGAAGTAGCTAGCTCTCTTGACAAGAAAGTTTCGCCGAAACTTTCGAAGGGGTAATTCAAGTAAAACTCCATCCTTCGGAAAGTGGAAGAATGGCAAAGGTTTTTCAAGCCAAAAGTCAAGGAAGCAAGAAAGTTTTTCAAAGGATAAGAAAAGCTCAGAGGGACAATTCCAATGTTTCAAGTGCCGAGGGTACGACCATATCTCAACGAAGTGTCCAAATAAGAATCCGTCAAAGAAGAAAGCGATGCAAGCCGTCGCTTGGGATGACACCTCAACGTCAAATGAGTCATCTTCAAGTGATGAAGAGAATAACGCAACGGCGTTCCACGCGTCCACATCTTCACCCTTCATGTGCTTAATGGCAAGTACATCCGATTCATTGTCCAACTCCTCCCAGGTTGAAAAAACTGCAACGGACGACGAATCGAGTAACTCTGAAGGTGAAGATTTTGCTCTAGCCTACTATAAACTTTTGAGGGATTCAAAGAAACTGGCTAAGCAAAACAAGGGGTTGAGAGAGAGATTGTAGGATCTCGAAGAAGAAGTAAAAATGGCAACTTCTCTCTCGACCGGTCTTGAAGTGGAAAGGGATAACCTGATAAAAGCAAATGCTTCACTTCAAGATAAAAATGAGCATTTTGAGAAGGAACATGTAAAAATGATTGATAAAGCTGGTTATTTCTTGAAGCTCTATACCGAGGCCCGACAGGAGAAAATGGAAATAACGAAGATCATTTTCCAACTAAAAAATGATTTAAAACGTTTATCTTCTGGAAGGAGCAAGTTGGATAAGATGCTTGGTCTTGGTCAAACAAACCGATTCGGCCTCGGATACACTCAAACTGGCGACAGACCTAGTTCGAGTGGAACAGTTTTTGTGCCCCAGTCGGTAACTCCTCCTCCGACGACGGAAATCACTGTGTACAACGACAACAACCCTACCTCACCCTCTTCGGGATCGTCAAGAACAAAGGTATGTTTTCGTTGTGGTTATACAGGGCACATTAGAAGAAATTGCAAGATGGGAGCAAAACGATCAACTCAAGCACCTCTTGCAATAACTACCAAAAAGGCGATTCCCCGGAAATCAAAAGAAAATTTTTCAAAGGAAAGGAGCCTTGGTAGTTCACCTCGCAAGACGATGTCAAGCAATGAATCAAACAAGACGCTTTCACCAAGGAGAATAACTTCACGAACATTACCGACGCAGTCCAAAAAGGTTTGGGTGCGCAAAGGTGAAATCTTCCATTGTCTTGTTGTTCATACTTCTTTACATGCTTGTGACAACTCGTCTTGGTATCTGGATAGTGGGTGTTCCCGTCACATGACCGGTGACAAAAACTGTTTTCAAACTTTAGAGAAAATCTCCGGAGGACATGTTGTTTTCGGAGACGGTCGTTCTTCTAAAATTGTTGGAAAAGGAACAATCGCTATTCTAGAAGGCCCCGTTTTGAACAATGTTTTATTTGTTGAAGGCCTAAAGACTAACCTCTCATTAGTATAAGTCAACTTTGTGACAATAGTTTCTCAGTTAATTTTTCTTCTGAAGAATGTATTGTAACTGATAAGGACCATGTATTCTTTTTGAAAGGGGTTAGATCTCAAAATAATTGCTATGTTGTTTCAAACAAAATTTCTGAAAAATGTAACCTAGTTTCTTTGGATAATGAAACTCTGTGGCATGAAAGGCTAGGCCACATAAATTTTAAAGAAATAGCAAGGATTTCAAATAAAGACGTGGTTAAGGGGGTTCCTAAACTTTCATTTAAGGAAAACATTGTGTGTGGTGGTTGTCAAAAGGGAAAACAATCAAGGGCTGCACACAAGAACTTGAACCACGTTGGTACCAACCGGCCCTTGGAATTACTGCACATGGATTTAATGGGGCCGACTCGTCAACCATCTTTGGAAGGTAAATGGTATATTTTTCTTTTGGTTGATGATTTCTCTAGGTATTCATGGGTAACATTTTTAAAAGAGAAAGCGGATACTTTCGACTCTTTTCATGAGATTTGCCATCGTATTATGATTGAAAGAAATGAAAAGATCGTTCGTGTTCGAAGTGATAGAGGTGGAGAATTCATTAATTCTAAATTCATTGATTTTTGCACTTCCACTGGCATAAAACATGAATTCTCAGCACCCTATACACCTCAGCAGAATGGTGTAGTCGAGCGCAAAAACAGGGTTGTTCAAGAGATGGCGCGTGTGATGCTTCATAGCCGGAATTTACCGTTATATTTTTGGGCTGAAGCTGTGAACACCGCCGTCTATGTAATTAATCGAGTGTATTTGCGCCCGGGAACTTTAAATACACCATATGAGCTGTGGTTTTGTAGAAAACCAAATATCAAATATTTTCGTATCTTTGGGAGTCGTTGTTACATTTTACGTGACGAAGGGATTTTCATGGGTTATTCTACAAACAGTAGAGCATATCGGGTATTTAACTTGGAATCTAAAACGATGGTAGAATCTATAAATGTTAAAGTAGATGAAGCTTTTCACTTTGCATCTGATAAATCTGCCCCTGATATGTCCCTAGATGATGATTCTCCTGCAAATGCATCTTCTCATAATAATTCTTCCGATAATATTGATGCATCTAATAGCTCTTCAAGTTTATCTGATGTGCAGGAATTATCACATGTACCTCCGAGTACTCCGTTACCTCAAACGTTACGCATCTCCAAGGATCATCCAGAATCTAACATTATTGGAGACCCACACGAAGGAGTCAGGACTCGGAGACAGTTGATTTGTGGAGTCGCTTGTTACGTCTCCATGATCGAGCCAAAGAACATCGATGAAGCTCTTCAGGATGACTACAGGATTGAAGCAATGCAGGAAGAGCTCCATCAGTTCGAACGAAACAAAGTCTGGGAATTAACGAAGCCTCCAAAGCAACACAACGTGATTGGTACTAAATGGATTTTCAAGAATAAGGAAAACGAGGATGGTACCATCATCAGGAACAAAGCACGTCTAGTTGCTCAAGGCTATTCTCAAATTGAAGGTATAGACTTTGATGAAACGTTCGCCCCGGTAGCTAGACTCGAGTCAATTCGTATTTTATTCGCTATTGCTTGTCATTTTAAAATAAAACTCTTCCAAATGGACGTTAAGAGCGCGTTTTTAAATGAGTTTTTAAATGAGGAAGTTTATGTGGCTCAACCAAAAGGTTTTGTAGACTATAAACAACCTAACCATGTTTTTCGTTTGAAAAATGCTCTTTACGGTCTAAAACAAGCACCGCGAGCGTGGTACGAAAGGTTGACAAAGCACCTATTAGAAAAGGGCTATACTTGAGGGGGAGTTGGCCGGACTCTCTTTGTGAAGCATTATCAGGATAACTTCATTGTGGCACAAATCTATGTCGATGACATTGTATTTGGTGCAACAAGAGATAATGATGATTCTAAATTCGCTGAAACTATGGAGAGCGAATTTGAGATGTCCATGATGGGCGAACTGACTTACTTCCTTCGATTGCAAGTGAGACAAAATGAAGAAGGCATTCATCTGTGTCAATCCAAGTATGCACTGGAGTTGGTCAAGAAGTTTGATTTAGAAAATTCTAAAGACTTTCCAACTCCAATGGAAACTAGCAACAAGGGATTAGGAAGTGAATCTCTTAGTGAGAATGTAGACGAGAAGTTTTATCGCAGCATGATTGGAAGTCTACTTTACCTCACGGCTAGTCGCTCGGACATATCCTTTAGTGTTGGGATTTGCGCGAGATATCAATCAGCACCAAAGGAGGATCACCTGAAACCGGTGAAAAGGATCATCCGGTATGTCAAAGGAACCGTAAATTTTGGAATTTGGTATCCTATGGGAACAAGTCTTGATATTGTAGGATATTCAGATGCCGATTGGGCAGGATCTGTGGATGATCGGAAAAGTACGAGTGGTGCATGTTTTTATCTTGGCCATTGCCTAGTTGCTTGGCATAGTAAAAAGCAAAACTGCATTGCACTCTCGACTGCCGAAGCGGAATATATTTCAGCGGGTAGTTGTTCAACCCAACTCATTTGGATGAAAAGTGTGTTGAGCGACTTCCGGATTTCAGCAACTTCGGTAACCATTCTTTGTGACAACACAAGTGCTATAAATATTTCCAAAAACCCTGTGTTGCACTCAAGAACAAAACACATTGAACTTAGATATCATTTTCTAAGAGAGCTAGTTGAATCAAATATTCTTCAACTTTCCTACATTTCAACTGAGGATCAATTAGCTGACATTTTAACAAAACCTTTGGATCAAAAACGATTTATTCATTTGCGTAAGGCAATTGGAATGCTTTCCTTGAAATAATCTATTTTTGAAACCAATGCTTAGGTTAGGTTTTTGTTTTTGTGTTTTTGTTCATTGTCTATGCTTGTACATAGAACATAAATTGAGCATTAGTTATATTGACTTTGACTGCATCCTTTTATATATTTAGAAATTTATTATGCTTTTGATATCATAATAATTCATTTGACTCAATGATCATTTATGTCAATTAAGTCATCTTTGTTTTGATCAAAATCAATTTCTCTCTCAAATGATCTTTTGGTTTAGTTTTTATCTTATTTGACAATTGAGTCAAGTATGAAATCGAGATCAATTTTTGGTTGAATACTTTATATTTTAAATAATTGATAGCCAATTGAGGGGGAGTAAATGAAAATTGTTATGCTCAAAAGATGTGGAAAGAGTTACATCCCAATGAGGAGTGTGAAAACTACCACCACATGGAGGAAAGAGCTACCACCTCGGTCGTCCGAGTACTGTGTGCAGCTACCACATGTATACCAAGCATGGTTTTTCAAGATTGATTAGATAAAATGCATGTTGAAATACTTGATTCTGTCAAATTTCAAGGTTCGTATAAGGTGGGATTTTTAATGAAAGATGCTCAAAGAGCCACTCTCTTCAACAGATTGACTAGATACATTATCTAACATATTTGGGATTTCAAACATCTATTGATCTTTGTATTTCATTTTCTTTACCAAATTGATGATTTGATAAAGGCATTACTCATAAGATCATGTTAGATGTGATTGAAGTTGTTCAACTTTAAGGGATTTAATTTTTATAAATTTTCGTTTCATTAGTTGGATATTTTTGATAGATTTTGCATAATCTATTTCTAGTTATATGAAACGATGATTTTCATTTAAAGTTGATACACAAAAGTGCTTACAATCAATTTTGGAATTTCTGGAATTTTTCTGGAATTTTTCTAAATTTTTCTGAAGAAAAAGTTTGGAGCCGGTCCGGACTAGACAAGCCGATCCGGACCCCGAACGCAGGTATTCCTGCGGGTAAGCCGATCCGGACTGGGTTCTTGAGGCTGTCCGGACCGCGGCTAGGGTTTCATATAGAACAAAAGGATTTTGATTTTCTTTTACTTCAATCTTTTGTTTCTGAGTCTCCAGACCTTCTCTCTCTAGAAAACATTCGTCTTGGAGCCTTCCCAACCCATCTTCTTCGATTCAAAGTGAGTTCTTATGATCAAAATCTCGGTTTTTCTCTGTTTTTCATCTTTTTGCTCAAAACGTGATGGGAATCTTGTATCTTTTTCGTTTGAGATTGGTTTTTGATCAAACTTCTTTTGAAATAAGAACTCTAGGTAGATTAGTTTTGATTATATGCTAGGTATTCTCTTGATTAACGGATTTTTAGGCTTCGATTTCTGAAAATTCGGTTTTAGGGCATATAATGAGAATTTTTGAAAATCATGGGATTGATCTATTTTTAGAATTCTTTTTGCAAAACTAATTTGATTTCCAGTCTCTCTACATGATGATGATTGTTTGGGTACAATTTCTCAAATTTTTGAAAATCAACAATTTTCTTTTCGTGTTCTTGAGTTGTTGTTCGCAGGATTTTTCTCTCACAAGCATTAGCAGCAATGGTGATCACTTGGGTAATCTTCATTCTCTCTGCTATGGTGCACACGAGAGCGACGAATAAATTAAAAAGAGCAAAGAAAACTCTTCGAAAAGGGGAGTGTGTTTTTCTTGATGATTCAGAGACTGAACCAGAAAAAGATGAGGTGGATTGGGATGAATTAATGGATGAGGAAACGACGCCTGTTAAGTCGACACGGAAGACCCCTATTTCTTCAAAAGGAAAAACTGCTGTGGATAAAGGAAAAGCACCGATGACTTCATCATCCATTTCGATTAAAAGAAAAAGACTTGCTCGACGGCTTGGACGAGCACGAGGTGTTGAAATTAATGAACCAGTGGCTCCTGATTGTCCACCTCGCTTGGAAGAAGTAGTTGTTAATACTGACCGCCGTAGAGCATTTGAAAATCGGGAATGCATTGGCGAAAGGCATGTCAATGTTGGTGCTCTTCGAGACCACTCACCAGAATTTGGCAAACTAATTGAGCAAGGCAATCTTATTCAGATCTGTAGATTTCTAGAGATGCTTGGCTATTGTCTGCATCGTGTGAGGACCTTTTACACAAATGCACGACATCTTCACGAAGATGAAGACCGTTCTATGCAGTTTTACACAAACATCCAAGGGACAAGACTTAAAATAACTCCACAGTTAATTGGGGAAGTCTTAGGGATGCAAGTGAGCAGATCAGGGATTAACTACTTGACAGGAAGGAGCTTGACAAACACACTGTGGCAAACAGTTATACAGGGAATATGTCTGGAAGGCACTCAATCAACGGAGAAATCTGTCAAGTCCAAACAACTCCGTCTTGAGTACCGATTTCTAAATTTCATTACATGTTACAATATTCTTCCAAACATGCAGACAAAGGTTGTGAGATGGGATCGAATGTTGTTTTTGTATCTCCTAGGACATCCATCTGAGGCAGCGGGATTGAACATGAATATCCCATACATTATTTGGAATAGGATGACTAGATATGTTGAGCATCCCCATCCTACCGAAAGACTCCCTTTTCCATTGATCATTATGAGGATCTTAAAGAAGTTTCAGATTGATATCAGTTCAACATCGTATCAACATTGCTTAGGCATGATCAATGAATCCACCATTGTTAAGTCCCTTTATAAGCTACCTCATGTCACTCCGACTCCTTCATGCGGTACGAAACCCTGCGGTGGCACTTCCACATCTCCGTCACGGCAAGCACCAGCACCAGATGATGAAGCGTCTGTAACATCAATTTATAGGGAGCAGCAACGTTTATCTTTTGTTTCAGAGGAACTTGAAATCATTACGGCATCCCAGATCACTTTGACTAAAACGGTCTCTTCGATGAAAAAGCTGATAAAGAAGATGTTTTCGAAAATGGGATGTAGCACCTCCGATGATTCAGACTCCGATAATTAATTTTTGTCTAACTTTCTTTTCCTTCTGTGCAGGTTTAAAACTTTTTTTAACTCTCCTTTTATTTTGTAATTTTGGCTTGTTTTGTGACAAAAAGGGGGAGAGAGAGACGAACAATGATCGAAAATGACAGTCTAAGTGGTTGTGAATTTTGAACCACTTTGAACTATGAAAGGTAAGTATGACCTCAACTTTTGGTTTTATAATGTGTGATTGCATGCCTCGACTAACTATTTGACTAACTATTTGGGCATGTAATATAACTAACAAGTTGCTTGTTGACTAACCTTTCTATGACATTTGGATTTTGAATGCTTAGAAGATATGTTGCTTTTTGATTAAGATCTTATTACATATCTGAATTTGTAAATGTCATGATGAGTATAAACTCTATCTATGTATTTGGTTTTGTATGCAAAAATTCTTGAGGTATCTAACGATCTCTTTTGTCAAGAATGTTTTCTTTTTGCAGAGAGTACAGATGTCTAAGTCTAGAGTCTGTTCTTGGAGTTTATCTCATTTTATTTTTGATCTCCATTCTAAATTTTTGTTGTACGGTGATAGCAACAAAAATAATTTTTTGAATTTTCTTGAGTGGATTTGTGTTTTGTCACGAAACCGCCAAAAGGGGAGATTGTTAAGGAATTTGTGTTGGCGTATTTCGTGAAATTGATTAAGTCTTGAAGATTGAAGATGAAGAAGTTTGGATCATATATCTCAATCTCAAGAAAGAAGAATTCAAAAGGATCAGGTATGTTTAACTAAATATTTTTGGTGATCTGAATACTTCTTATAGTGTAGAAACACTTGGATGAATTTTTAATTGCATAAAAATAAAAAACTGGACATACTACATGTTCAGAGTCCGGACCTGACATTACAGTCCGGACCCCGAACATAGGATAGTTCATGCGCAATTCCAGTCCGGACCCTGGTCACTTCAGTCCGGACCCCGAACGTGGAATTTGCAGGAATTGCATGAACAGTCCGGACCCCGAAGGTATGTTTTTCTGGAAAAAGTCTGTTTCTCTACGACAGTCCGGACCGCCATAATTCCAGTCCGGACCGTCGTCCTGTAAAATTTCAGAAAAAGTTAGTTTTTGATTCTTATCCTCTTCCAACGGTTTCTAACCTATAAATAGACCCTATGATTCATTTTTTAGGGTAGATCCGTATACGACCGAAATAGAAAAATCCACATATAGAGAAGAAAGGAAATAACGAGAATAAATCTATGTTTCTTCATCTATATTGATTAATTTGATTCTAGGTTTTCAAACTCAGATTTTGAGTAGAATCAAATTAATGAATACTTAGATGGTATTTCCGATCTATTTCTAATCTAAGTATTCGGCGGATCATCACCGCCCAAAAACAACGATTTTTTCAAAATCGGCGCGTGGACTCGCGTTGCCTTGTGGATTCAAGGTGCAACCGCTCTCGTGGATTCGGAGCGAGGTACGTTCGTGGATTCGAGACGTGCTACTGGGTGAAGACCGTGGATTCGGTCGGACGTCGTGGATTCGACGTTGGACGCCGTGGATTCGGCGTTGGACGCAAATCGTGGATTCGAGGAGCGTTGCGGAGCGAGCGGAGAAGATCTACTAGGAGCGTATGGAAAAGGTTGAGTCGTAAGTGAGTACGGTATATCACCTTGTACGTGTTTTAATTATAGTGGATTTCGCCGTGTTATCGGTCCCGTGGTTTTTTACTCCGGTTTGGAGTTTTCCACGTAAAAATCGTGCGTGTTATTTTTCATTTCCGCATTGGGTTTTATTGCGCAACGATTTTTGAGTGTTTACGGTTTACACCTATTCACCCCCCCCCCCCTCTAGGTGTTTTTTTCTCTATTTAGATCCAATTAATCATAACCCAACACTTGGTGGGCAGACCGTCGGGCCTGGTGACGGTACCCACTGAGAACTCCCTATTGGTGTAGTTCTCACACCCGTTGGGGGTTTTCCCCCTCATTTTTATTTCCTCTCCTTTGTTTTGCAGAGTCTTAGCGGGTGTTGCTGATTCTGCAGTTGCTGTTCGAGGGGAGGTTGTCGCGAGCTAGATCCCTACCTATCTTTGGAGAGTAGCTGTACCCCCACATTGTAGATTTGTAGTACAGTTAGTACATTATTTTTTTTATTTCCAGTTTTGAGAGATCATTGTATTGTGAGAATCTGACTTGTACTGAGAGCCTGTACACTGATGTATTATTTCAGGTTGCCTCCCTGCTGAGTTCTGGGTTATTGTATTTGAGGATATTGTATGATTATCACTTATGGGAGATGGATATTGTATCATTATTTCCAGTTGTACAAATGGTTGGTTTTGAGTTTTACATCAGTTTTATTTTATAGCTCTGATATTTGTTTAGCTGTAGTCCCTTTTCTTGCACGTTGGACGCTTCGCTTATACGGGATTTTGTATAGACGACGGGTCTGTTGGCGAGCCCGGGTCGCAGTTTCGACCCCGGGGCGTGATAGATTAGAGTGGTATCAGAGCCTAGGTTGTAGGTCATGGTGGACTTAGAAACCCTAGGCTTATGGTTTGACCCTTGGATGACTTCGTGAGAGTCGTGATTTATAGCGAGAGTCCTGATTGAGTTTTATACCTCTCCTAAGGGACTGGATGAGTGATTGGCATGTTTATTCTCCTAAGTGATTATGTTGGCTGCAGACAACATAACGCTGTGGAATGGTTGACATGCTCTAGACTTTCGCTGGATTGGGTCGAGTGTTTGTTGTGTGCTGATTTGCGGTTTTGTCGTGGTGAGCGGTGTCTCCCCGACGCTGGGTTTTGACCTATGTGCATCATGCCGCAGCAGTTGAGCCTGTGCTGTTAGTTTCGGGCCGGATAGCCAGATTGAGTTCAGAGAGCTCCGGACCCAGATGACAGGATTGTTAGAGGCATATCAGCGACTGAGTGAGCACTTGGTTTTGGTGACACAGTTGTCGGACCACTGAGTAGCCCCCTCCGTGCCGACGTTTAGTGTCGAGGCACCGAGGCAGGGTGGATAGTTGATAGCAGATGAGCTGTGGGACATTATCGTTTGAGTGGACCAGTTTTGGAAAATGAACCACCCCGATTCGTAGGATTGAGTTCGAGCCTTTGGAGGCAGAATCGTAGTTGGTGGTGATGGGTCTGACTCGAACCAACCAGTTGCTGCAAGTGATCTTGACCTCGTGCTCAACTCTGATACAGGTTTGAACCTGGTTTGGTGCAAATTGTCCCAAACCGAGCTCTAGCATTAAGTGGTGGTTGCTCCACCTTGCTCCGGCCAGCTTTCCGACCAGACTCCGGTGCGCCCAAGGTGAGCCCTCAGCCCAGTAACATGTCTAGATTATGATACTCACATTTAACTTCAGTTTGATCAAGTCTTTTACAGGATTTAACTTAGTGTGATTGTTGGACTTATAAATGTTATGGGCCAACTTTGTAAATGGGCTTTGTGCTGGCCCAAGCCTATGAGCACGAGCTT
This sequence comes from Tillandsia leiboldiana, assembly GCA_029204045.2. NCBI lineage: Eukaryota > Viridiplantae > Streptophyta > Magnoliopsida > Poales > Bromeliaceae > Tillandsia > Tillandsia leiboldiana. Next base: position 5,722,969 of record CM055062.1, read on the forward strand.
CGTCTCGTCGTAACGGACGCACTGAAACTTACGGCGCTGTCTTTGGTTTCCCGGATTTAGAGAACGAGTGATTATTGCTAGTGGGCCGGGTCGTTACACTTGGTATCAGAGCCAATAACCAGCCGGAAGTGTGCGGCGAGTCTCGGCTGAGCCTTGGTCTAGATGACAGGGCTAGCGAGACAAGTCTCACATCGCCTGGTGATCTTGGGCTGCTGTGTGTGTGTTTCGGCTGACGAGGACGTCAGGCCTAAACGGGGGGAGTGTGTGACGCCCCCAATAGTCCCACATCGGATGTGGATGGAATTGTGATTGAGTTTATATGAGACATGGACACTAGTAATAATAACTGGGCTTAAGCATTTTGGGCTGTGGTTTGGGCCCAACGAGTTATTATTGCTAGTGGGCCGGGTCGTTACATTTGGTATCAGAGCCAATAACCAGCCGGAAGTGTGCGGCGAGTCTCGGCTGAGCCTGGGTCTAGATGGCAGGGCTAGCGAGACAAGTCTCACACCGCCTGGTGATCTTGGGCTGCTGTGTGTGTGTGTTTGGGCTGACGGGGACGTCAGGCCTAAACGGGGGGAGTCTGTGACGCCCCCAATAGTCCCACATCGGATGTGGATGGAATTGTGATTGGGTTTATATGAGACACGGACACTAGTAATAATATAGTATTTTTATGCAAAATTAAGATGTACCATAGACCCAGATGTACACGGGACACGCTGGCTGTCTTTAGACAGTGTTTTCACACTTACTGGGCATTTTGTTAGAGTTCTGTGGGCTCTCGTTGAGCAGGAATTGGATCTCGTTCCGTAAATCGACGAAATCGTCGGTTTAACGGCTTTCGGCGCGAGTTTCGCGTACTTTGATGCAATAGAATGATAAATGGACGTTGTTACCTGTCTCTGGTTATTTCCAACGCTGCCCTGGTAGGTTCAGTGTCTCTCGTTTCAAGTCGGGGGCTTCCGGTGCCAAATCGGCCTTCCCGGAAGTGTTAAAGTGATTATGGTTCCGATCGAGCATTGATTTTAGTAAAGTGGCTTAATTAGTGAGTCCGTCCCTGATCAGTATTTCATGATTCAGGTCCTTGTGGTCTGACTCCGGCCCACGAGCCTTCTGTTGGAGTCGTTGGACCGCCTACACTCAGGTGGGTTATCTTCGGTCTGGGCTTTATCTTTTCGGTCCTCTGTTTGCTTTAGTCCAGTCGGACACCTGTTCTTCTATTTAGCCCAGATTATGTCTATGAGCTTTATTCTATTGATTTAGTATCCCTTGCTTATACCTGGACATATACCTGCTTGATTGTTCATTAGTTAGATGACAGTTCATTAGCTCATATCTGGACATAGATATCATGTTTGGTCGATCACTACATAGACTTGCTTCTATTCAGACATCAGTAGACAGTATCTGCTTATTCCAGCTTTAGCCATTGATTATTGATTATCAGCACTTATTTCAGCTTATCCATCGACTTATTGATTGTCAGTAGACATTATACTTGCTTTTATTCAGAGATACATATTTCTTGTATTCCAGACTGCATGATATATGATTGATATATAGACATCTGCATCCCTGTGGGGATTCCCGGCATGTTGCCGATTACCCGGTCTGTGGACCGTGAGATTGAGCATTCGCATTGTGATGATTGTGCACCTGCTGTTTCGCTCGCGTACGCTATGGGACTGATCACCCACATTGCGTTCTTTACCGGTAAAGGGTCTGGTTGACCCGTGAGCTATCCCCGCTTGCTGTATCACTGGGTACGGGGAGCCCCTTGGCTGTACCGATATGAGGAAAACTCTTGGCTGTACCGTTTGGTACGAGGATCCTCTCGGCTATATCAATGGTACGGGGTTTGCTGTTCAGCTCTGCTAGGTGGAATCCAGTATGATTGAGGTTGGCTTGGCATAGATATCTTCGTCTGAGGTCCTCGTGACCAATAGTGGCATCGGTTGGTACTTGCTGTTCTTTTGTCGATGCATAGTTTATATTCCATATTCCAGCATGTCTTACCGTTTATTTCTGTACCCATATCTGCTTAGTGATATATTGATTATTCGTAGATATTTCATGGATTATTCAGCTTTACCTATGGATCTATTTACTATCCGCAGATTATTGTATCCAGTAGGTACGATTAGCTATTTCTCGGCTCATCGTGCCCACTGGGATACACTATCGGTGTATCTCACACCCCCTGGGTGACTGTTTTTCAGGTCGCTCGGGTGATGGGATATCGGGACACGTTGGTGAGGCTGTTGCGATAGTATCGACCCTTATGTCGTCAGTATATTTTATTTTCCGCATTACAGTTTAAATTATTATAAAAATGACTAATTTGCATGCGTAGTTTAGACTACTCTGGTATTGACTGACTGTGGTTAGCCGTGCATGTATAGGAAAGGCTCGGTCCAATTGGGCAGGGAATTTACTATACATGTGGCGATCTGTTCACGCCTGACATGATTTAAACTCCGATTTCAAAAAAAAAAAAAAAAATTTAGCCTGCTTTTCAAAACTCGGGGCGTGACAGATTAGATGGTATCAGAGCCAATAACCAGCCGGAAGTGTGCGGCGAGTCTCTGCTGAGCTTGGGTCTAGATGACAAGGCTAGCGAGACAAGTCTCACATCGCCTAGTGATCTTGGGCTGCTGTGTGTGTGTTTGGGCTGACGAGGACGTCAGGCCTAAATGGGGGGAGTCTGTGACGCCCCCAATAGTCCCACATCGGATGTGGATGGAATTGTGATTGGGTTTATATGAGACATGGACACTAGTAATAATAACTGGGCTTAAGCATTTTGGGCTGTGGTTTGGCCCAACGAGTTATTATTGCTAGTGGGTCGGGTCGTTACATGATGGAGAGACTATTTGAAAGCCTCCCTGTGTTAGAGAGTTTACGCAATTGTTGAACTGCACGCTCCATGATAGAGGGACGAGGCGCATAGGATATGTGTGTCTGGGAGTGGATTGCGCCAGGATACCCTTCAGCTTATTCGGTCCATCCGTTTCAGAGTTTGCATGCCTCGTTGGAGTGGGCGTTGTGTATGGAGTGTGGTGTTGCAGTTCCTTTGGATAGGGATCTACCGCCAGAGGCGAATTCTGGATAGAGGTGCTTGGCGCTAGGTGATGGAGGACAGATCAGCCGGCAGGGGCATTCCCGATTTCCTTTCTTGGATTGTGGATTCTGAGACGCCAGGGGTCGGGTGGACCCTGATTGCAGCATCAGCATTAGTATCATTAGCAGCGGTAGCATGGATATGTTATCTGCAAAGGGCCACATTCATTGCCCGAGTATGAGCAGAGGCAGAGGTCGTGCTCCTTATTTGTATAGTTTTGATTTTCAGGACGACCACCTGCATAGAGCGGTTGAGTCTGTGCCGCCTGGTTGGAGGGCACCACGGCAGTGGATCGAGTTGTCACAGGTGTGATTTCATCACAGCAGTCGGAGTAGAGCGGTTTTCATTCCTGCATGGACTAGAGGTAGAGTCGTTACCACGTGCACTAGAGATACAGGTTCCTGTGGGTGTTGTGCATGTGGAGGAAGCTTGTGGATCATGTCCAGTGCAGTTGAGACCACGAGTTACCGGCAGACTTATTGGTATTGGTGGCAGTTCGGTGTTTGACCCAGCGCTTGGGATTGGTTGGCACAATACCACTTGATGTTTGACTGCGGAGAGAGAGGATTATGACATTCTGCGCGGCGGACAAGAGGAGACTTGTTTGTTGAGACAGTTAGAGCACACAGGTTGTAGCGACAGTGTGAGAGGTGCTTACGGCGGCACTGGGACTCAAGGATATCCCTATTGCCCGTGAGATCCCGAGTGTGATTCCACCTGAGCTGATGTTGATGCCGCCGGTCAGGGAGATAGATATCGTGATTGATGTGATTCTAGGAACCGCGCCAACCACGACCGCACCTCATTGGTTATCACTTGTAGAGCTGAGAGAGCTGATGGCGCAGTTGCAGGATCTGATGGATCGAGGGGTCTGTTTGACCCAGAGCCACGTCGTTGATACACGACGGTGAGGGTTCTTTAGTGGTTTGAGCGTAGGCAGGTCCGGGTTTTATTTAGGACCTTTTGATGGAGCTATACTCTAGCAGTTGTTTGTTTTGATGCAAGTATCCATTTGGGATCATACAGCCGAGAACTTTGCCAAGATGGCGTTCAGGACACGGTAGGGGCATTATGAGCTCATAGTGAGGCCAAGTGGATTGACTAATGCCCTGCCGCCTTTATGATTTGAGGAATTGTGTGTTCCAGTTGTACTTGGATGGATTGGTAGCGGTATTGTCCAGGAATATTTTGATTAACTCCCAGAGGGACTTGGAGTATGAGAAGCGCTTGTGGACGGTGCTACAAGGTCTGGGTGGAAGAAGCTGTATGACGAATTGTTGTGGTACAAGTTTTAGCTTCGGGAACGCACCTTCTTGGGCCACCTTATTCTAGCCATAGGAGCGGCTGTGGAAATTCGGCCAAAATAGATGCTATTCGAGAATTGGCCAAGACCGACATTTATTGTGGAGGTGAGGAGCTTCTTGGACTGGGCAGTGCCAGGAGAGCTTGGCGAATGGATGAGGAGAATGATACCAGTGCCAATTTTTTTTGCATTGCCAATGATGGGAGTTGGATTTGCGAGTTTAGTGATTCCTCCCATAGTGGCTATGGAGTTGCTGTTAGATTTTGTTGGACATCCAGGATCACCCCGACAGGGCCACTGTAGTGGCGAATACCTTGAGCAGGAGAGCTGTCTGGGGTTGAGTTTGTTGATTCCACGGCTGGCGCTGTGTGGAACTGTTGAGGTAAACAGGGCTTGAGGTTGTGTCCCTGGGGGTCCCTTTTGATGGTAACCTGCGGTTGAGCAGTCCACTCGGATGGTCAGGATCCGAGAGTGACCGATTGAGGACCCCACCTAGTTAGGGCTCATTTTCTTATTGGATGACCGTGTGGGTGGGTTTCGGGTCGCCCTGGCTGAGTTGGCACCAGGGGGTAGTTTTGGTGCGTGCTGCACTAGTTGTTCGTTTCTTTTCCCCAGCTTCTTTGATGGAATCCCTGAGGTTTTTCCACGTCTCAGCTTAGGAGTGTTATGTTTTGGATCCCTCGCCTGTGATTGAATCGCTCCATTTGAGATCTGTGAGTGCTTGAAGTACGAGGGACGCCCGTTGCAAATTCTGGCTCGGGAGATGAGAGGATTGCGCAATCGGGTCATGCCGTACTGGTTATTCACGATGATGAGGAGTAATCACGAGGAGTGAGTGGTGACTTGGGACCTGGAGACGGTGATGAGTACCTACCCTTGGTATTTGAGACTTCCTTTTGAGTTGTGCTAGTTTCGAGGACGAAACTTTCTTTTAGTGGGGGAGGATGTGAGGACCCGAATTCCCACGTAAGGATTACTGTTGCATCTGCAGCTTATGGAGGCCTATGTGGTATGTCGGCGGTGTTTGTGTGCAAATTGGACACAAGTGATGGACTTAGTGCGAAAAATGGTTTGAGAGTGTAGTTGGATGCCCCGTCAAATTTTAGAAGTGGTTTTGCGCAAAAAGGACATCAGATTTGGATTTAGCGCGGAAAAACGATCGAAATCGACTGCTTGGATGTATTTTTCTGAGTCCGGACGCCTGAAAACGGACACCCGGAAGATTTCTAGTGTTTTCGGGTGCACGGCGGACTGGTGGACCGAGGTGGTGCCACGTGGCGGCTTTTCATTGGCGCCGTACGCCACGTGGTGGGGCTAGATGCGCAGCGCAGTGGGCCCAGCCCACGGGAGCAGGCGCGGGCAGCGCAGAGGAGCGGGCAGGCGCACGGGCGAGCGCGGTGCAGTGGGGGCGGCGTGCCACATGGCGTCTTCCCATTGGCACGGTTTGGAAAGGTGGCGACAGACGATTGGATGGTGCAGCAGGCGCGATCCACGGGCTGGTGCAGCAGGCGCCTCGGGAAGCGTGCATGGTAGGGGGCAGGCGGCACGGCGTGGGCGCACGTGGGTGCGACGCCCGATACGTTGACACGCGGGTTCCCGCGCGCGGGCCACGTGGCGCAACGCGGGTGGCGGGATCGACTGTTGGCTGTTCGGGGGTGACGTGGCGCTACCAGGTTAATCCGGGCGCTGGATGAACGGCTGGATCGGGAGTTACTGTTGGCGCCCGAAACTTTCGGGCGACCGGAAGATGTCCCCCAATGTGTATTTTTCATTCGGATTTCAGCCTATAAATAGGCATTGGGGGCCATTGGTAAGGGATTTTTGGATTTCTGGGAGCCCCTTCTTCAGCAGAGCTCTTCTACATCTTCTCCTCCACCCATTGATGGATCTTAGGTATTTTTGGAGGCCGTGGCATCAGCATTTTCTGCGACGCGACACACTTCGACTCTCCTTCGTTTTTAGCTTCTTCCGTCGCATTTCAGTGCGTGAGGCCCCTGAGCTACCCCGATGGAGTTTTGAGCCGACTTTCGCGACAACGCGTTCACGAGAGGTACGCCTTCGATTTCCGTGTTGATCTCTTCACTCCGTTTCGAGTTTTGTGGTGTTCCCGAGGCATCTTTTGACCCCCTTTTTTTGCGACGATGTTTTGGATAGCAGAGCTTGTTGGATTTTTATCTTGATGCCCGGTTGTCGAATTTCAGCCTATGAGGACTCGATCGACATCTACACTTCGAGAGGAACGCGCCTGTATTTTTATTGGAATTTTTGGAGGACTCTTCGAAGGTGATAATTAAGCTTCTTTGGGACTATTTTTTTCTGCATGCTTGTGTTCATGAGGAAGTTGGCTTACCGCGTTGTTCTAATTGTTTCTTGGCCTACAGGTGTCGGAACATGGTGTATAAATACACGATTTGGATCTACTCGTCGCGAGGATCGCAACCGTGATTTTTCTAGATTTTTCGGAGGACTGCACGCAAGTGAAAAATCCCCTTTCGCTCTGCTGGATTGTAAAAACAGCAAACACTATTTGGTGTGTGTGGGGTATTGATTAGTGTGTTGTGGTTGTGATGTTGGTTGGAGCAGGGGCTTGTGCGACTGAGTACCAAGGGTGCAGTTTCGGCGGATTTTGTTAGCGTGTGACTACGCACTTCACCGACTTCGGCTTTACCTGCGGAAAGCGATTCAGGTGGGTTACTTCTTCCCCAGAACCGGTGGACGGTTCTCTAATTCTATATGTTAGAATGCATGCATGATTAAATGTACAACTAATAGGATTAAGATGTAAGCATGGAAAGTGGCCTAGATCATGTGGATTGATGCTTACTTGATTATTGTACATGCTTTAGAGGATTTGAGATCTAGCATATGGTAGATGGTTGTGTTTATTATATAGTAGATGAGCTAGAGATCAGGCTCGATTAATCATTAGCATTTTTATGCGGGATTGATTTATTATAGTAGCGATTTAATAGCATGCCATGTTAGCACGTAGCCTTTTATGAGATTTGATTATGGATCTTGGATTATAAACAGGTGTAGGTCATTAGTGATTTTGGCATGCGATTATACCTATGTGGATCTACTATTTGTTATATTATCTTTTATCTTGCTTGAGGACAATACATGCTTGTATGGACATCTAGATAGGCCATCTTTTACTGCTACACTATCATGTTGGGACTTGACTTAGGAGAAACCATTTCTTGCTTCTTTTCTCCTTTTTTAGTCAGTCTTGTGGCTCATGTTGCTCGGGTTCGAGCAGGGGTTTGGGATAGTGTAGCCGAGATCTTGGAGTCAGGTACAGGTTGTGCATGATTGTGGGTTGTGGGTGTTGCGGCAACTGCGGATATTGGGCGGTTGACCGGATGTTGGTTTTGGTACTAGATTGTGGATGGATTTTTCCACTTCGATCAGAGTCGTGATCCAGTCCTGCTATATTATGATACTTGTTACTGAGATACTTTACTCGTGTGGGTCGCTCCCCTCGAGTGCCACTCCGGAGTGTGCGACTGGCAGGCTTTGAGTCCTTGAGACTCATTCTTTACATCGGTGTTATGCGTAGGCTGGCATACCCGATGTGGCAGGCACAGCAGGCAGTACCGGTGTTTACTGGTGGTTGGATTGGGTTTATTCAGGCAGGTACTTTCTTTGTGCACTCGTGTCTGAGGGCCGAGTGGAGTCTAGTAGCTGTGTTTAGACCAGTGCTAGTGTTGTTGGGAACCGTTTGGGGTCGACGGTGGTCCCGGGGTCGTTGTGAGTATTTCGACCGTTGTACGAGATGTTGAGAATCTTGAGTCTATCCGTTCTGAGAGAGAGCGTGAATTTCGACTATAGCCTGCAGGTGCCACTATTGGACACCCTACGTGGATACACTAGGGAGGCGCAGGCTTGACTGGACCAGATGTGGCAGTCAGCTCGATTGGGTCGATTGTGCACCTCGTGTGCGAGTGGTTGCATACCGTTCATTGGTTTTTCCCCATTGAGCATTTAGATAGAGGCATGGCAGCTGTAGAGTCTCTCTAGCTTTCTTGTTCAGTTTTCACTGCATGGTTATCTTATGCCTGTAGTAGACTTGGTGGGCAGACCGTCGGGCCTGGTGATGGTACCCACTGAGAACTCCCTGTTGGTGTAGTTCTCACACCTGTTAGCGGTTTTTCCCCTCGTTTTTCTTTCCTCTCCTTTGTTTTGCAGAGTCTTAGCGGGTGTTGCTAATTCTACGGTTGCTGTTCGAGGCGAGGGAGTCGCGAGCTAGATCCCTACCTATCTTTGGAGAGTAGCTTTACCCCCACATTGGAGATTTGTAGTACAGTCAGTATATTATTTTTTTTATTTCCAGTTTTGAGAGATCATTGTATTGTGAGGATCTGACTTGTACTGAGAGCATGTACACTGATATATTATTTCAGGTTACCTCCCTGCTGAGTTCTGGGTTATTATATTTGAGGATATTGTATGATTATCACTTATGGGAGATGGATATTGTATCATTATTTCCAGTTGTACAGATGGTTGGTTTTGAGTTTTACCGCAGTTTTATTTTATAGCTCTGATATCTGTTTAGCTGTAGTCCATTATCTTGTAGGTTGGACGCTTCGCTTATGCGGGGTTTTGTATAGGCGGCGGATCTGTTGGCGAGCCCGGGTCACAGTTTCGACCCCGGGGCGTGACATTACGAGTTCTTGGTAATGCCTTTCTGATTAACCAATGCTCCAGCTGCTTTCATGGATCTGATGAATAGAGTTTTCAAACCTTTCTTAGATAAGTTTGTAATAGTCTTCATAGATGATATTCTGGTGTATTCTAACAGTCCAGCCGAGCATGTGAAACATCTCATAATGGTTCTGAAAACTCTTCGACAAAGGAAGCTTTATGCCAAATTTAAAAAGTGTGAATTTTGGTTGCAAAGCGTTTCCTTTCTCGAACATATTGTGTCTAAGGAAGGTATTTCGGTAGATCCTAAGAAAGTAGAGGCAGTGGAGAACTGGCCGAGACCTACCAGTGTCACAGAGATCCAGAGTTTTGTGGGTTTGGGGGGATACTATAGAAGATTTGTAGAGGGTTTTTCTCTCATTGCTGCACCTTTGACTCGCTTGACTAGGAAATGAGTTAAGTTCCAGTGGTCGAATGATTGTGTACAAAGTTTTACGAAACTAAAGAAGCGTTTAGTATCAGCACCTATCCTTACCTTGCCTATTAGCGGCGAGAGATTCACTATTTATACTGATGCCTCAAAGAAAGGGTTGGGATGCGTCCTGATGCAGAATGACAAGGTTATTGCTTATGCTTCGCGTCAACTGAAGCCTTTCGAGGAGAACTACCTGACTCACGACCTAGAGTTGGCAGCCGTAATTTTTGCATTGAAAATTTGGAGACACTATCTCTACGGTGAACCTTGTGAAATTTTTACTGATCATAAAAGTCTGAAGTATATATTCACACAAAAGGAGCTGAATATTATCACGTCCCGGGTGTAAACCAGAACCCGGGCCCGTCTACAGATCCGCCGTGCACACGGAATTTTCCGCGTACACGAAGCGCCAGTATCCTGATCAGATATAAGAGATAATAATAAAGAGCAAAAAACAGATCTGAACTAAAAACTAATACATCTCAAACTGAAGCTGGAAATAAAATACAGTACATCTGTAAAAATAATACATCTGTCTCTTCCAGCTCACCAAAAATATACAAACAACTGGCTAAAGCCAGACCCAAAAGTAAGGCACAACCGTCTGAGGAAAAAGGGTACATCAACAGTCCAGCTAACTCTCTCATCCTGCCATCTGATCTATCTACTCAGCCGTCCTCTCTCCTCGATCAGCCGCTGAAAGCCCAGCAGCTCCCGCAGATGACACCGCAAAACAAGGGGAAGAAAAAAGGAAAAGACAAATGGGGGTGAGAACTACAGATAAACCAGTAGCCTCCCCAAGTGGGTAAAGCCTCAAACTCCGACGCCCCCACTAGGTCTACCAGAGGCAAAAAGGGGAAAGAAGAAGTGGTAAACTATAACAGAACTGATGAGGAAAAATGAAGCTACCACAACTATGCCTCTAAATGCAATCCCAAAATGGAAATAACCGAATGTATGCATCAGTAAAAGTGTCTGCCTGAATAAACCCAATCGATGGACCAGTAAAACTGGTACTGCCTGCTGTGCCTGCCATATCGGGTATGCCAGCCTACGCATAACACCGATGGGAAGAAGGAGTCTTAAGGACTCAAAGCCTGCCATATCGGGTATGCCAGCCTACGCATAACACCGATGGGAAGAAGGAGTCTCATGGACTCAAAGCCTGCCTATCGCACACTCCGGAGTGGCACTCGAGGGGAGCGACCCGCACGAGTAAAGTAACCATGTCTTAATATCTCACTGTAGCAGGACTGGATCATGATAATGATCGAAGTGGAAAAAACCCCTCCACTAAAGATAACCCGATCCCCCAATCTGATGCAAAGTAAACATCCGGTCAACCACCCAATATCCGCGGTCGCCGCGATACCCACTGTCAACAACCAAGCCCAACAACCGACACTCGGTCAACCGCCCAATATCCGTGGTCACCGAAATAACCCACAATCACAATCATGTCCCACATCCGACTTCCGGTCAACCGCCCAATATTCGCGGTCGCCGCAATAACCCCCAATCCAAAATCGGGTAAAATAATCTGTATCCGGTCAACCTCCTACTATCCGCGGTAGCCGCAATACCCCATAACCAATAATCAAATACCACCTGTCCCCGACCCTAAGGTCCCGGCTACACTATCCCGTGCCCCTGCTCAAACCCGAGCAACAAGAACCACCTGACTAAAGAATAAGGAGAAAAGAAGCAAGCATAATTTCTCCTAAGTCAAGTTCCAACATGATAGTGTAGCGATAAGAAAGGGCCTAACTAGATGTCCATACAAGCATGCAAAAGTCCCGAGAAGATAGAACGAGTACAGATATCATTTTCTGACTTATGTTTAGCATGAAAACAGTTCCTGACATTCAATATAACATGATGTCCCAAGTCCCATACCGTTCCCACATGAATAACAAATATTAAACATATAAACCGCTATTCGTCCACAAATAACTATCCACCTATGCATGTCCAAAAATATCCCCAAGTAGTACCCACCATCCAGGTAAATTACATAGCCTCAATATCATAATCAAATCCACATGCAAGGTTATGTGCTAACATAGCAATCCACATGTCCAAACCCACATGCATAATCCCTACCACGAGTGTTGATCAATCCATAAGTCCAATAAAAGGATCTCTCTAATATTCCTAGTGAGTATGTCAGAGATAGAGGGATATAGCAACCACCCACCTGAAAATGCGCATGTCACGCGAAGCACAGCGCAAGTACGCCCTCACTCCTGGTAAACACGGCACAATGCAAAGGTAACCCAAACGGCGTACAATTAATCCAAATAATGCACAATCTGCCGCTGTTATACAACCAGTCCCGAAAATGGCTAAATTTTACCTGCGAGATGAACTCGGAAAAATCCAGAAAATAACTACTGCGATCCTCGTGGCGAGCCGATCGAAACGAGTGCTTGCATGTCCAAATCCGAAACCTGTAGGCAAAGATACAAAATAAACATCACGGCTTGCCCAAAACTTCCCACAATCTAAATTCTGTAGCATTTAGTCCAGAAATGTGGGATTATCATCGTCACAGCATCCTCCAAAAATCCCAAAAAAATCACGACAATATTCCTTACGACGCGTAGATGAAGATCAAGTACTTGCACTCCTCATTCCGATGCTCGTGGGCCGAGATATCCCACAAATACTCCAATGCTGTCCAAAACTCCGCCCCAGAAAATAAGGTCACAAAATGATCCGAAAAGCTCATTGGAAACCTCGGAATGGAAAGAAACTGTAAACAAAGGAATCGTAGCCCTACCTGTCGTGGAAACACCGGCTCAAGAATCGCCCAAAAATTCCTTCGGGATAGCCCGGGGGAGTCCGCGCACCGAAACGGGACGGGAAGGGTCGCCAGAGAAGAAGCGTCGATGTGCGCCGCAAAAATCGAAAACGTCGATGTCGAGCCTTCAAAAATCCTGGGGATCCTCCACAAGATGAAGAACATAAAGGGGAACAACCTTCCTATAAAGCTCTCTCGGAGAAGGGGTCCAAAAAGCCCAAAAAATCAAAAAGAAAGAGGAGAGGGGGGGGTATTTATAGGCCCAGCCTAGCCCATATATAAGGGAATCCGGATTCGGGCGCCGGATTCGGGCGCCCGAATCCGGCCCACCGCCCAACACTGTGCGCGCCCGAAACCCTCACGGCGCACCACGTCACCCCGCTTCGCGCCCCGAGCGCCCACCAATCGCGTCGCGCCGCGTGGCGACGCGGTCCACGGCGGGAAGCGTGGACCGCGGTTCACGCCGGATCCGCCGGGTCACTGCGGCCGCCAATGAGCGGGCGACACGTGGCCCGAGGCGGTCCACCTTGCGCCGCGCCCGGTGCGAATCACGCGCTGTCCCGTGTGCGTTGACTGACCAATCACTGCACGCCACGTGTCACCGCCTCCACTCGCTGCGCCCGGTGCACGCACCCCGATGCACCCGCCGAACCCGAAGCCGCCACGTGTCCCTAACGCGTCCAATGGAAAGCCGCCACGTGGCACACCCAATTCTGAACACCGCGCCTGCCCGCGCCCGCGCTCGCGCCTGCCCGCGCCCGCGCCCGCGCCTGCCCGCGCCTGCCCACGCCCGGGCCGCCGGGCTCCGCCGCCTGCCCGCTCCCGCCGACACTGCCCCGGCCGCCGGAACAATAATTTAGCCTCGAAATTCGTGTTTGCGCATCCGGGCTCTGAAAAATAGAAGTAAATAGCCCATTTTCATCGTTTTCGCGCGCTGAGTTCAAATTCGAAGTCCGTTTTGCCAAATTCCGCTTCTAAAATTTGTTAAAGGCATCCGGAATGGTATTCTTAATCCAAATTTCCCACTGGGTCCAATCCTGAGGTTTGAATTGCGCACAAGCACCTCCAACACACCAAAAAAAACCCTCAAGAAGTCGTCGATCACACTGCAAAAGCTCTGCGGAGATCCGGGTCATCACAAATATGAGACAGAGGAGATGGCTAGAATTGTTGAAGGATTACGATGTGACCATCAAGTACCATCCAGGAAATGCTAATGTTGTAGCTGATGCTCTCAGCAAGAAATTAATAGAAAATATTGCGACATTGATGACTTCTCAACAGCATATTTTGGAGGACCTCAGACGACTCGACTTAGAAATTCATATTTGTGGGTCTGAAGCTCAATTGGCAAATTTACAGGTTCACCCTACATTAATTGATAAGATCAAGTCAGCCTAGGCAAGTGATCTACATCTTCAGAAGACTCGACAATTAGTGGAATCGGGAGCACAATTGGAGTTCAGGATCCACGAAGATGGCTCTTTGAGGTTCAGGGATTGGTTATGTGTTCCCAGAAATCTCGATCTCAAAAATGAAATCTTGAAGGAAGCCCATTATTCGGGATATTCAGTACACCCTGGAGGAACCAAAATGTATAGAGATTTAAAGGAGCACCTCAGAGTAGCTCAGAGTTGGCAGAAGAGCTACGCGGACAATCGTAGATGACAACTTGAATTTGAAGTTGGAGATCATGTTTTTCTTAAAGTGCCGCCTGCAAGAGGCATTTTGCGCTTTGGAGTCTGAGGGATGCTTAGCCCTCATTATGTATGGCCTTTTGAGATACTTGAAAGAATTGGCGACGTGGCGTACAGACTTGCACAACCGCCGTCCTTAGCTGGAGTGCATAATGTCTTTCATGTCTCTATGTTGAGGAAGTACATCCACGATTCGAGCCATGTAGTAGAGCCTGAACCTTTGCGGCTTAGATAGGATCTATCTTATGATGAACGACCAGTGCGTATCGTAGACCGAAAGGAGCAAGTTTTGAGAAGACGGACTATTCCTTATGTTAAAGTTCAGTGGAGCAACCATTCCGAACGGGAAGCTACTTGGGAACTCGAGGAACATATAAGAGCAAAGCATCCTCAGCTCTTTGAGAGCTAAGGTATGTTAAGTTTAGAGGACTAAACTTTCTTTTAGAGGGGGAGGATGTAACACCCCATACTCTTAAATATTTTGTTCGATGCATTTGTTTGGACTTTTTCGTAAATATTAATAGTTCGGGGGCCTGGCAGCATATTGTTTAATTAAATCCCTATGACTTATACGTATCCTTCTCTGATTAAAATTGATATCCCGATACGACTTTTCTCTCTCTCTTTCTTGTGTCGCTCGCTCCCATTCGCACGCGTTCACGCTCGCGGGATCTTTTTTTTTTTTTTCGTGCCGTCATCCGTCGTCGTCGTCGCAACCGCCCTTCTCAAGTACAATCAAAATCTTTCCTTCGCCGTCGACGGAATCTCATCGTCGACGTCGTTATTTTTCATTCTTGAAGAGGTCCATTTTACGTTCTTTATTATTATTTCTCTCTTTTATTAAATCTTGAGATCCTCCAACTTTGTTGTTATAGGTTATGTGGTTTATATTTGGTATTTGCCCCTTTGTTGATTGGAATTTAATATCTTTAAAAGCTGATTCGTTCCAATCTAAGGTTACTATGATTGTGTCATTATTGTACTATGAAATTTTTCTATGAGATTTAGTTGTGCAAATTCTCTAAATATTTCATGCCTTTCAAATTGCACGCCAACTGTTCGACAAAACGCCTAAGAGAAGGCATATATTGTTTTTACTCCTAATTTCAATCCCATTTAATTTCTGGTTATGAACTTGTGATTCAACATCTGAAAATCACATTCTTTTCGACACTACAAACCTTTGTGTGCCTATCCGATTTGATCGTTTATTATTTTAGGATTGTTTGTCAGATCGTTAATTTGTGTTTTGTATTTATTTTTTTAGTAGCTCATAGAGAATCGTATATTTTTATTTTAGGTTCCGGTGATTGACTCTCTGTGCATTCTCGACCGGATAGCTATTTAGCCTAGAATATACTTTTAAGGTAAGCGACCGGACACCCGTTAGTTCTTTGCATTATAGTATAGGAAAATTCTTTGATTATAAGAAAATTTAGATTTTGTAGATTTTAAAACTAAGGATTAAACATATTATTACACATTCTGAAAATTGAGTTTTAAATTCGATTGACAGTTTCCTTTAGTAAAATATTTTTAAAATTAATAATTTGTTCTGTAAATTAGTGACTGGGTAAGTATTTTAAATTTATAATATCTCTTGATATTCTGCTATACTAATATTGGTCATGTCGACATGTACTCTTTTATAGAAGCTAGCTTCGTCTTTGTATTGCGCCTCTGGATGCCTGCGCTTTTGAGCGCCTCTGTTCTGTATATGCGCCTTTGAGCGCCTGCACTTTCGAGTGCCTCTGTTTTGTTTTGCGCCTACAGGTGCCTCTAGATCTCGCCAACGGATCATTTTATATAGTTAGTTACCGGAGACTTATTTACTTTTAATTTCGTTTGATTGTCGAAAGAAAATTACTTTGTTATTTAATAATCTTTGTTTTTCAAAATTTTGCAAAGTATAGACCAGTTGCTTAAATTAATTCATTTCAGAATTTTTGTTATTTATTTCGTTGTATGCTTAATCCGATTAATATGGTGTATGGTTCCTTACCGAGATACCGAGACTATTTTACCGGGCGAGGACGGGTCCGAGTGAACGCTAGACGTAGTCGTTGTCGAGTCGTTCTTTTATTTGTCCATATTTAGTGTAGTTAGATATGTTTGATTAAACTTCCTATTTAGCATTTAAATTATTCCCTTATGCTTCCTTGCTTCATTGTTAATTATGGAATCTTTTGAATCAAATGTCCCTTTAGTATTTTCGTTGAAGACCTTAGTTTTTCAATCGTAATTGGTTCTGATCTTAATTTTGTCATTGCCTAATAAATCTAGTTCTTCGAATTTGATATTATTCTTTGTAATCATCGGTATGTGTGTGTTCTCTATTTGATTTTGTGGCCTTGCGTATTTGTTTATCTAGCAAGTATGCGGCGTCTGTTACGCTTCGGGTTCGGAACGTGACATGTCTCTAAGCTCTTGCTTGGGTATCCCATGTCACTTCTTCATCAGGTCGGGATGTCCACTTCACCATAAAGCTATGCGAATCACCTGATTATGTAATAACAACTCAGTCGTCAAGAACCTGTTCAATTTCTTCTTTCTTTCTCGGTATAGGGTGAGAGTGAAAGTGGAAGTGGAGTTATATTTGTAAAAATGGGATTGTTAATGGAGAGAGGCTCTTGGTAGTGGCTAAGATTCTCAACATTGATTGTTGAGCTAAAACCGACATTAGTAGGCAAATTCAAGACATAAGCATTTGGATTTAGTCACTTCAAGATTTTGAATGGTCTCAAATTTCTTGCATGTAGCTTTCTTACCATACTTGTGCGAAATCGTTCTGGTCAAACCCTTACCATAACCATTTTTTCTTCTTTAAAATTTCTTTAACTTCGACGTTCATTTGCTTTATTCGTATAAATCTTAGTTTTTAAAATAATTGCTGTAGAGTCCTGGCGTCCCCTTGCCCGGGTAGGCCTCCCTTTTATTTTTGACGGGACTGTTAGGAAAACTTTTAACTGCATTTTCTGCAATGGGCTGGCCTGGACCGCGAGTATTTTTCTGCGATTGAGCTCGAAAAACGGAAGACGGCAAAGCGAACGGATTCGGTTTTCGATTTACGGATCTCCCGGAATGGGGGTCAAAGCGTTTGCTTTGAGTGGTGCATCGAAACCCGCGCTAAGTGGCTGGCACGCTTTTTGAGGCGATCGGCGGGATCCTGCTGTGATCGGACCTTTCATCTTTTTATGTTAGTGGATTATTTTTATTCATTTGGTGGTACCTCGACCTTACGGTTTCCGTTTTGGGTCCTAATTGAATAGTTTTTCAGTCGATTATGGAGGGGTTGAAATTCGAGAATTTTTGGGCAGACCGTCGGGACGCGCGGGTATTTTTAGATGTTAGAGCTCGCGAAACGGTGAACGGTGGCGCGATCGGATTTGAATTCCGACCCCGGGATCTCCCAGAAACAATTTTTTGAAGTTTGCTATCTACTTGGGTGCATCGGAATGCGTGCCGGCGATCGGCACGTTTTCCGAGGCGATCTAGACCTCTCGTTCAATTTCAAAAGGCTAAGGTTGTTGACCTGGGTTTAATTTTAAAGTCTCTTCGTATAAGTTAAACCGATCGGGGTGCGGGGGGAAACCCTAGAAACCCTTTCTTTTTTTCCCCTTTTTCCAAGAAACGGCGGAGGAACCGAGAATGAGAATCGGGCAGAGAAAGGAAAAATCGTCCATCCTCTGCGGGATTGATCGGGCGTGGAGGGGACGATCTTCTTCCTTCATCCTCCTCCGGCGGAATCAAGGTGAGCGGTTGGAGTTTTCCTTTTTGTCCTTTTTGCAATTTCTGTGGGGTCGAGGGGTGGGGGTCGTTCGGGTGTCGCACGCCGGGTGGGTTGTGTGGGTAACGGGAAGCCGCCGCCGCCGTTGTTAAACGGGAGGCCGCCGCCGCCGTTATCGTGCCCACGGGGTCGTTGCCGCAGTCGCGGTGTTCGCGGGGTCGTCACCGGAGCCGCGGGGAGACGAAACGGGAGGTTACTGTTCACCCGTACGGACCACACCCCGCGCGGTCCACCGGAGCGGCATGCACCCGGTGCACGTCTCGCAGCCCGAAGGCGCGGAACCGGGCGCACGGTCGCGTGCGCCAGCCCGGCCCGCGCATCGCGGTGCACGCCTCCAGCGTGCACCCGGTGCGCGTCGCCGCGGCCCGTGGGGGTGAGCCCGGTGCGCGCCCTGCGCGTGCACCGGCCCGGCCCGCTTACCGCGGTGCACGCCTCCAGCGTGCACCCGGTGCGTGCCGCAGCGCCCGTGGGGGTGAGCCCGGTGCACGCCCTGCGCGTGCACCGGCCCGGCCCATGCTGCCTGGTGCACGCGCCCGGGTGAGCCCGGTCTGCGCCGCGCACCCTCTGCACTGTGGACCCGGTCCACGCCTCTGCCCGTGCACCAGCCCCCAGCCCGGAAGCCCGGTAACTCCGTTTCGGCCCGTTTTTGGCCCGTTTCGCCCCGTTGTTCAGTGTTTTTTGACCACGACGATGTTTTTAACATCATTACTTATTGTAGCTTTTTCGGGCACAGGATGGGAGTGTTTTAGCGGGGGGTTCCGTACACCTTCTTCTTCGCGTTTCAGGTGGGTACACCTTTAGAAATCCTTTGTGCACAATCTCGTTTCAGTTATGGTTATCATATTGTGAGTACTTGTCCTGAGGGTTAGGGTCGGGCTTTGAAAACTGGAAATATATTTAAAAGTGTGGGTTTTTATTCTTAAGTCTTAGCATTTAGTTCTATCATGTTGGACGGGGTCAACCTTATGTGTACTTGGATTAAACATGGTAGGGAGGCATCAATTATTCATTTATGGCTTTACGGTTATTATGATTAGATGTACATATTGTTTCATATGGTTCTCATGCATGGATAGGTGTATGTCGTGAATATATATTGTTTCATATGCTTCTCATGCACGGATATGTACATATTATTTCATACGGTTCTCATACATAGATATGTATATATTGTCTCACATGGTTCGCTTACATGCACATATATATATTGTTCACGGTTACTATGCTCGGCTGCAACACGCGCACCCGCGGTTTGGCCACCGCGAAGGGTGCGCTTTTCCGGAAAAGTGGTCTATGACCCGTGTATACCCACAGGACGGCGTGGGGCCTCTTTAGTTGTGGGGCTTGGATGCGCCAAGGTGTGAGCGGTGCGACCCGTCGGTTTAGTTGTCCGACGTGGGAGCGGTGCGACCCATTCGGTTTAGTTGTCCGACTTGGGCGCGGTGCGATCCGTCGGTTTAGTTGTCCGACGGGATCGGGTATTGCAGGTTTACAGGTGTTTGATTTTACTTTTCCCTTGCGAGGGTGGTTGCTCCGGATAGACTACGGTTGGACGTTTTCTTTACCTGCTTTACTTTTATCACTTTTGTTTAGTCGCTGACTTCCCACTTTGCGACAGGGTCCTACAGGAGGGAGAGTTAGGCGACGGTGAGGCCGCGGCTAGAAATTTTGGGTCCCAGGAGACCGGAACAGTACTTTACCTCTTACTGTCGCATTCCATTTATTATTTGTAGACTGTGGATGGTTCTCGATACCCTCGTGGGGTCGGTGTGGATGTCGGTACGGTGACAACTGAATTGGTTAGTTTTCTTTACATCTCTGTGGGCCGCTTTGGAAAATAAAATAGCAAATAAAAGAACAGATTGCGAAAACTACTATTTCAAAACTCGGGTGCCGTGTGGGCACCGTTTTCAAAACCTTGTGGATTTATGGTTTGCGAAAATGGATTTCAAAACCTAAGTGTCGTGTGGGCACTGTTTCTCAAACCCCTGAGTTTATGTTGCTTTCGAAAAAGGGTTTTCAAAATATGGGTGCCGGGTGGGCGCCGTTTCAACAATTGTGGGTTTTATCCTTTCAAACTAATCGGCCGTGAGTTTATTCTGCACATTGTGAATGGTTATACGTTTGGATTGTTGTGATTGAATGTTTACTCGTTTTGAACATTGTACAAACCGCGACGCCGTGCATATACAGGGGAGACTCTGTCCGTTTGTAGAGTGATCCTGTATATGCGGCGGATCTGGGCACGCGCCGGGGAAGAAGGTTTTCAAAAAAAAAAAAACAAATACATACCTTTTGTAATCCGTTTCCGCTAAATTAATCCCCCGGGGCGTGACAGATTAAGATGGTATCAGAGCCCTTTCTTCAATCACAACAGTTTGTGCCCGACATCCACAAAGATACCTCACTTAGCTACAAATGAATGAAATGAATGGCATAGAAGCGTAGAACGCAAATGATCGAGGGGGGGGGGAAGTATAGGTCCCTTTTCTCGATAGTTGTTTGAGTGCTATGCTAGCAGGAGGCTAAAACTGACTTGTGTTGTGTGGGTGTACGGGTTAAGTTTTGTTTCTCGGTTTAGCGTGGTTGTCGTGCATGTGTAGTCGTGTTGATGTGGAGGCTGGGGTCGAGGCCGGCTGCCACCGGGGTATTGATGGTTGCTAGGAATCAATGGATTAAGCAACCAGCACGGGACACGGTGGGCCTGCTGACGTTGTTCTTGCACTTGGTGCGGCTGTTATCACAGCAGATCGTTGCGCCGGCTTTTGTTTTTCGAACCCCTTTCCCCTGCCGACGTGCTGGCCGTCGTTAGTGACGGCGACTGGGGGTAGAGTAATCCGCCGGTGTTTGTTAGTGGTCGGCTGTTTGTCGGTCGTGGGTAGCTGGACAGCCGTTGGTCTAAGGTTGTACCTTCTAGGTCTTCGGGTGGTTCGTAACCCAGCCTGTTTTGTTGGCACCTATTGTAGCCTTGTAAAGGCGTTAGTGCGGTTGTTTTCCTTGTTTTCGGGTTCGTTGTTCTAGACTTTTAAGGGCTCATTGGTACTGGTTGGGTGGTACGACTGGGGTACCTCGAAGCATCACGAGATTTTGTTGCTAACTGCTCAGCGCTGGCTGGGGTGGTTTGCGGACCGGCGGCGTTGTGACGGGGAAATTCCGAGTCGGGAAGCAGGATTACTACGAGGTGCTGGGCATGGACTGGTTCACGAGGTACCAGGCGGTTGTATAGTTACTTGGTTTCAGTGAGCCTAGCGACTTGACCCTCTGCATTTCTCACTGACACCTCCGTTGTAGGGGTTACTTTCGACGTCCTCCTGACTGAACTGCCGGGAATACCCCCGAGCAAGGGGGTCATCCTCTCTTTCAAGCTTCTACCGGACACAACTAGGAGTTTTTCTGGATAAAGGGTTCATCAGACCGTGTGTGTCGCCTTGGGACGCACCCGTGCCTTTTGTGCGAAAGAAGAACGGAGGACTGCGTCTACGCATCGACTACAGGGAGATAGACAAGGTTACAGTGAAGAACAAGTCCGGAATGGATGACCACTTCGATCAACTACGAGAGGCACTTACAGATTATTCTCCGGACTCTCAGGGACCAGGGGCTGTTTGCTAAGTTTAAGAAATGTGAGTTCAGACTTCGCAAAGTGGACTTTTTGGGGCACGTTGTGTCAGCAACGGGAATCACAGGGAATGTGAGCGGAACTGCCCGGCACACGATCCGGAACTGGCAGCAGTCGTCTCCGTTTTAAAACGTTAGAGACACCACCTTTTGGATTTCATCGGGATGTGTTTTTGGATCGCCAGAGCTTTGAGTTTTGTTCGCAGAGAAGGAATTGTTTTTGCGGCACAGGCATGGGTTGGAGTTGCTGAAGGACTCGGCTGGACCGTCCAGTATCACCTTGGGAAAAGCAAGTGTAGTAACGGATGTTTTGAGTGGTAAGGGTCAAGTCGAGGAGGAAACTGACGAGCGCGAGTACTTAGCAGGACCGGTACTGTCGCGCGACTTTTATCGTTGATGGTCGAGCCAACCCTAGAAGGTCAGAAAACAGGCACACAGATACAACTTATTCGAGACAAGACCCCCGGATCACGCGAGCGACTCTTCGGCGAGTGCAAACGACGCAACACGTTTTCGAGGGCGAAATTGCTTACCGGAGCTGCCAGAGTTGAAAGAGGAGATACCGTTAGAGGCGCACTGCGCCCCCTATACGGCGCATCCGGGTGACACGAAGATATTCAAGGACGGGATGCGGTTTGAGTCACGGTAGATCGACTGACGAAGGCGACTCTTTTTCCAACCACCGTACGACGTGGACTAGAGACTCTCGGCTAGTGTCGAACAGTTGGCAAAGCCTAGGGCAAGCTTTAAAGACTAAACCACACTTCAGCACGGTGTTTCACCCCCAGACCGACGGACAGTCCGAGCGAGCGATCCGGATTCTCGAAGATATGCTTCGAGCCTGCGTACTTGATTGAGATGATGGATGATCACTGCTGTGGAGCTTAGAGAGGACCTGAGCTCCGGTGAAACACCGGTGCGGACCATAGCATGGGAGGACATAAACGATTGCGCAACCGGACGATCCCCTATGTGAAGGTGCTGTGGAGCCACCAGGAAGCACGTGAAGCGACTTGGGAACTGGCGTCAGAGAAGAGAGAGTTGCTACTCAGATTTACTCGTTGCAGACCAGGATTAAGTTTCGAGGACGAAACTTTTTTTAAGTGGTGAGTGATGTAGAGTCCTGGCGTCCCCTTGCCCGGGTAGGCCTCCCTTTTATTTTTGACGGGACTGTTAGGAAAACTTTTAACTGCATTTTCTGCAATGGGCTGGCCTGGACCGCGAGTATTTTTCTGCGATTGAGCTCGAAAAACGGAAGACGGCAAAGCGAACGGATTCGGTTTTCGATTTACGGATCTCCCGGAATGGGGGTCAAAGCGTTTGCTTTGAGTGGTGCATCGAAACCCGCGCTAAGTGGCTGGCACGCTTTTTGAGGCGATCGGCGGGATCCTGCTGTGATCGGACCTTTCATCTTTTTATGTTAGTGGATTATTTTTATTCATTTGGTGGTACCTCGACCTTACGGTTTCCGTTTTGGGTCCTAATTGAATAGTTTTTCAGTCGATTATGGAGGGGTTGAAATTCGAGAATTTTTGGGCAGACCGTCGGGACGCGCGGGTATTTTTAGATGTTAGAGCTCGCGAAACGGTGAACGGTGGCGCGATCGGATTTGAATTCCGACCCCGGGATCTCCCAGAAACAATTTTTTGAAGTTTGCTATCTACTTGGGTGCATCGGAATGCGTGCCGGCGATCGGCACGTTTTCCGAGGCGATCTAGACCTCTCGTTCAATTTCAAAAGGCTAAGGTTGTTGACCCGGGTTTAATTTTAAAGTCTCTTCGTATAAGTTAAACCGATCGGGGTGCGGGGGGAAACCCTAGAAACCCTTTCTTTTTTTCCCCTTTTTCCAAGAAACGGCGGAGGAACCGAGAATGAGAATCGGGCAGAGAAAGGGAAAATCGTCCATCCTCTGCGGGATTGATCGGGCGTGGAGGGGACGATCTTCTTCCTTCATCCTCCTCCGGCGGAATCAAGGTGAGCGGTTGGAGTTTTCCTTTTTGTCCTTTTTGCAATTTCTGTGGGGTCGAGGGGTGGGGGTCGTTCGGGTGTCGCACGCCGGGTGGGTTGTGTGGGTAACGGGAAGCCGCCGCCGCCGTTGTTAAACGGGAGGCCGCCGCCGCCGTTATCGTGCCCACGGGGTCGTTGCCGCAGTCGCGGTGTTCGCGGGGTCGTCACCGGAGCCGCGGGGAGACGAAACGGGAGGTTACTGTTCACCCGTACGGACCACACCCCGCGCGGTCCACCGGAGCGGCATGCACCCGGTGCACGTCTCGCAGCCCGAAGGCGCGGAACCGGGCGCACGGTCGCGTGCGCCAGCCCGGCCCGCGCATCGCGGTGCACGCCTCCAGCGTGCACCCGGTGCGCGTCGCCGCGGCCCGTGGGGGTGAGCCCGGTGCGCGCCCTGCGCGTGCACCGGCCCGGCCCGCTTACCGCGGTGCACGCCTCCAGCGTGCACCCGGTGCGTGCCGCAGCGCCCGTGGGGGTGAGCCCGGTGCACGCCCTGCGCGTGCACCGGCCCGGCCCATGCTGCCTGGTGCACGCGCCCGGGTGAGCCCGGTCTGCGCCGCGCACCCTCTGCACTGTGGACCCGGTCCACGCCTCTGCCCGTGCACCAGCCCCCAGCCCGGAAGCCCGGTAACTCCGTTTCGGCCCGTTTTTGGCCCGTTTCGCCCCGTTGTTCAGTGTTTTTTGACCACGACGATGTTTTTAACATCATTACTTATTGTAGCTTTTTCGGGCACAGGATGGGAGTGTTTTAGCGGGGGGTTCCGTACACCTTCTTCTTCGCGTTTCAGGTGGGTACACCTTTAGAAATCCTTTGTGCACAATCTCGTTTCAGTTATGGTTATCATATTGTGAGTACTTGTCCTGAGGGTTAGGGTCGGGCTTTGAAAACTGGAAATATATTTAAAAGTGTGGGTTTTTATTCTTAAGTCTTAGCATTTAGTTCTATCATGTTGGACGGGGTCAACCTTATGTGTACTTGGGTTAAACATGGTAGGGAGGCATCAATTATTCATTTATGGCTTTACGGTTATTATGATTAGATGTACATATTGTTTCATATGGTTCTCATGCATGGATAGGTGTATGTCGTGAATATATATTGTTTCATATGCTTCTCATGCACGGATATGTACATATTATTATATACGGTTCTCATACATAGATATGTATATATTGTCTCACATGGTTCGCTTACATGCACATATATATATTGTTCACGGTTACTATGCTCGGCTGCAACACGCGCACCCGCGGTTTGGCCACCGCGAAGGGTGCGCTTTTCCGGAAAAGTGGTCTATGACCCGTGTATACCCACAGGACGGCGTGGGGCCTCTTTAGTTGTGGGGCTTGGATGCGCCAAGGTGTGAGCGGTGCGACCCGTCGGTTTAGTTGTCCGACGTGGGAGCGGTGCGACCCATTCGGTTTAGTTGTCCGACTTGGGCGCGGTGCGATCCGTCGGTTTAGTTGTCCGACGGGATCGGGTATTGCAGGTTTACAGGTGTTTGATTTTACTTTTCCCTTGCGAGGGTGGTTGCTCCGGATAGACTACGGTTGGACGTTTTCTTTACCTGCTTTACTTTTATCACTTTTGTTTAGTCGCTGACTTCCCACTTTGCGACAGGGTCCTACAGGAGGGAGAGTTAGGCGACGGTGAGGCCGCGGCTAGAAATTTTGGGTCCCAGGAGACCGGAACAGTACTTTACCTCTTACTGTCGCATTCCATTTATTATTTGTAGACTGTGGATGGTTCTCGATACCCTCGTGGGGTCGGTGTGGATGTCGGTACGGTGACAACTGAATTGTTTAGTTTTCTTTACATCTCTGTGGGCCGCTTTGGAAAATAAAATAGCAAATAAAAGAACAGATTGCGAAAACTACTATTTCAAAACTCGGGTGCCGTGTGGGCACCGTTTTCAAAACCTTGTGGATTTATGGTTTGCGAAAATGGATTTCAAAACCTAAGTGTCGTGTGGGCACTGTTTCTCAAACCCCTGAGTTTATGTTGCTTTCGAAAAAGGGTTTTCAAAATATGGGTGCCGGGTGGGCGCCGTTTCAACAATTGTGGGTTTTATCCTTTCAAACTAATCGGCCGTGAGTTTATTCTGCACATTGTGAATGGTTATACGTTTGGATTGTTGTGATTGAATGTTTACTCGTTTTGAACATTGTACAAACCGCGACGCCGTGCATATACAGGGGAGACTCTGTCCGTTTGTAGAGTGATCCTGTATATGCGGCGGATCTGGGCACGCGCCGGGGAAGAAGGTTTTCAAAAAAAAAAAAACAAATACATACCTTTTGTAATCCGTTTCCGCTAAATTAATCCCCCGGGGCGTGACAATTGCTTTATTTTATCATGTAAATCTTTTATATAATGAACAAATGCTTCGGCATGCTCGCTTGACTTATAGTCTACAAGTAATGGAATCAGGTCAATTGGTGCATGCCCAAGGTTTGTAGCTAGTATCATTCTCAAATGGACTCATCTCCGTGGTGCGATTAACTTGTTGTAAGCAAATTTGACCATAGATAAAATGCTATTCCAATTTCTAGTATGATCACCTACGAGACAACACAATAAGTCACTTAGGCTCCGATTAACAACTTTAGTTTGGCTTTCTATTTGTGGGTGATATGGTGAAGAAAATTGCAATTTAGTATTTATTAATTTCCACATAGTTTTTCAAAAATAACTCACGAATCACACATCTCTATCACTTACAATAGTCTTTGTCAGTCCATGCAATTTTACGACATGATCAACAAAAAACTTTGCTATGTGGGTGGCGTCGGAAGTCTCCCAACATGGTATAAAGTGTGCCATTTTAAAAAACCTATCGACTACCACTAAAATTGAATCATGGCCTTGAATGGTCTTAGGAAGCCCCAAAACAAAAGTCCATGCTCAGATCTTGCCATGGAGCTTGAGGTATGGGTAAAGGTGTATACAAACCAGTATTCTTTCACTTTCCTTTAGCAATTTGGTATATACCACATTGGGCAACAACACGTGCAACATCTCACTTAAGACTCAGCCAAAAGAAATAGTCTTCTACCAAAATGGTAGTCTTATCCCTACCAAAATGTCCCACTACACCTCCAGAATGCAATTTTCAATTCACGAAATCTCTCAATGAACTTTGGGGAACACACAAACGTCTACCTTTAAATTAATATCCATTATGAATAACAAAATCAGGGTTGCCACGCAGTCCATCTAGAAGGCCTTTGTAAATCTCACCAAAATCTTGACACCTCGGATATTCATCTTTGACTGGGTCAAATCCTATAAATTGTGTTCCTACGGCATGCAAAGTCATAATGACATGACTAAGGGCATTGACAACTATTCTCAACATCAGCAAGGTGTTTAAGAACATAAGTGTATTCCTTAAGAAGTGCAACCCACTTGGCATGCTGTGAATTTAATTTCTTATGCGACTTAAGGTAGCTAAGGGCTTAATGGTCGGAAAGTAAAAGAACTCCTTAGGTAACAAATAATGTTGGCAATATCGTAGGGCCTACACAATCACATACAATTTCTTATCGTATGTGGAGTTCTTTGTCTTTGCCTCATTTAGTTTTTCGCTAAAATAAACAATCGGGTGACCTTCTTGACTTAAGACGCCACCTATTCCTACTCTAGATGCATCGCATGAAACGTCAAAGATCTTCTCAAAATCAGGCAACCTCAAAACAAGTAGACTAGCCATACGCTGTTTAATTTCATTAAACGCTTTACATACAACCTTGGTCCACTTGAATTCTCCTTTTTTTATACAGTTTGTAATTGGAGCTATAATTGTACTAAAACCTCTAGTAAATCTCGGATAAAATATTGCTAACTTGTGGAAACTTTTAACATCATGAATGTTCTACAGTTGGGGACACTTTTGTATTGCTTTGACCTTGTAAAGATCGGTTGACACTCCATTTACATACACCATGAAGCCTAAGAAAACAACCCTAGGTTGCATGAATGCACACTTCTTGGTGTTGATATAAAGCTTTTCTTTCCTAAGCGTGTCTAAAATTTGCCTAAGGTGACTTAGGTGTTTGTCCTCGATCTTACTATAAATCAGAATATCGTCAAAGTAGACTACAAGGAACTTTTCTATGAAAGGTCAAAGTACTTGATTCATAACATGCATGAAAGTACTCGGAGCCTTTGTCAAACCAAATGGCATGATTAACTAGTCATACAAACCTTCCTTTGTCTTAAAGGTAGTTTTCCATTCATCTCCTGGCCTAATCCTTATTTGGTGATATCCACTTCTAAGGTCAATTTTCCTAAAAACGTAGATCGCCATCCATCATATCAAGCATATCATTCAATCGAGGGATCGAAAACCTATATTTAATAGTGACTTTGTTGATGGCTCAACTATCGATACACATCCGCCAAGTTCCATCCTTCTAAGGAGTAAGAAGTGTTGGAACTGCACAAGGGCTCATACTTTCCTTAACAAAATCTTTTCTAACAAAGTTCTCTACTTGACATTTCAATTCACCATGCTCCTCAGGGTTTATCCTATAGTGTGACAAGTTTGGCAATGATGATCCAGGCACTAAATCTATCGTGTGTTGGCTATCTCTTATAGGTAGAAGCTCATTAGGTAACTCCTCTAGGGTTAAATCAAAACAGTTAGATAATAGGCTTCGAAGGTTCAATGGTGGATCAACGTCAAGGGAAGGCTTCTCTACTTCTCGAACAACTAAGGCGTAACCATAACTAGCTTCCCAACGTAATTGCTTCTCGTTCAAGAAGTGAAGTGATTTGGTCGGCTCAACCTTAGTGATACTTAATGTGTTCTCCTTGGATACAGTTGGTCCCTCAGGTGCACTAGGTTGGCTAGGATGATATTGAATCAACTTTGGTCTGTGAGGTCTCAACACAACCTTCTTCTTATTAAGTGTGAAGGTGTATGTGTTTGGACGACCATAATGCGTAACACTATGATTGTACAATCACAGACGTCCCAAAAGAATGTGTCCAACATCCATCGATAGGACATCACACCACACTTGATCCCTATATGTAGCAAAGTTGAGTCGGACCAATCATCACTCAGTGACAGGTATCATAGTTTTATCTACCCCACCAACTCTAAAAGTACTCGGATGTGGTTTATGGGCCAACTTCATTCGGTTAAGGGCTGTCTTGGCCACCACATTCATGCAACTACCGCCTCCAATAACGACTTTGCACACCTTATCCCCACTAAGTGTGGAAGATAGCAGTGCGTCACTAGTCATCCTCATCTTTCTTGGTGGTAAGGACACAACAGACGACTTGCAAAGAAACAGTGTCGTCAGGGTCATGTACATATGTGTGTTCTTCCTCATCACTTGGGTACACTTCAGTCTCATGCACTACTTCCTCAAAATCATCCTCATCATTTTTCATCACCAAGTTACTCTTTGGAGTACACTTATTCGAGTAATGGCCTATCCCCTCACAGTTAAAACACTTCGCTCGATAAAGGTCGGCTTAGTTCCCTCAGCTAAAGATTTTCCCCTAAGGTCTCAATTAGGTTGATTAGAGGGCACGATGGACTTAGTAGTGTTTTGGCTTCTATCGGTCCACTTTCTAGTACTCGACTCCCCGGCTTGGTAACGGAAAGTGCCTAGTAGAAAGTTTGAGGTAACATTCATACTCGAGTGGAAATTTGAACGCATCCTTTACAGTGGTGACTCGATGGGGCATAATCTCTTTTTGGATTTCCTCACGTAGTCTTCTCTTAAACCAGGCTAAGGTCACGTCCTCTTCTTTTTGGACATTACACCTAATGAAAATCTCATCAAACTTTTGTATCTAATCAGCTACTATAGTGTACCGAACTTCTGCAGAATAGTGGAACCTTGGTGAGACGCGTAGAGAGCTATCCGAATACTTTCATTAAGGTTCGAGAGTTGTTCGTGTGTTTTCAGTGCAAAATTGCCTAGGAAAACAGACTCGATTCTGCAAAACCTGCAGGTTCTGCATTGTGTATCGTTACTAGAGGTCGGGTACCGAAACACTATGATGAAGCAAAGAATTAGACCTTCAGATTTTGCAAAATCGAGCTGGAAATTCTGGTACTAGAGTGTATTAATACTAGAGGTTGGATACCGAAACACAATAGAAAACAGAAGTTTCTAACTCTCGGATTTTATAGAACTGGAGGTTAGATACCTGAATCGGAGCCTATGTACTGTTAAGAATTTTGTATTTGCGTATTTCGTGAAGTGGTATAAGTCTTGAAGATTAAAAATGGAGAATTGTGGATCAACTACATCAATCTCAAGAAGAATGGATTCGAAATGATCAGGTACGTTTAACTAAATAATTTTGGTGATCCGAATACATTTGTGTAGTTTAGAAACACTTGGATAAGTTTTCATTGCATAAAAATCAAAAACTGGGCAAGTTGGATGTTCAGGATCCGGATCAGACCATTCCAGTCCGGACCTCGAACATAGTTTAGTTCATGCGGTTTTCCAGTCCGGACCACCCCTGTTTCAGTCCGGACCCCGAACCTTAAATTCTGCAAAATTGCATGAACAGTCCGGACCTCCCCTGTTTCAGTCCGGACCCCGAACTGCGTTTTTCAGAAAATCTTCTTAAAAAGACGACAGTCCGGATCAGACTTAATCCAGTCCGGACCGCCGTGCGAAAAAAAATCTGTTAAGTCAGTTTTTGATGCTTATCTCTTTCCAAAGGTTTCTAACCTATAAATAAACCCTAATTTCATCTTTTAGGGTTAATCGATTTAATCGAAAAATCGATCGGAAAAAATAATAGAAAAATCCACAAATATAGAGAAGAAAGGAAAACACGATTAAATTCATGTTTATTCATCTATATCGTTCAATTTGATTCTAGGGTTTTCAAACTCCTATTTTTCGTAGAATCAAATTGAAGAATACTTAGATGGTACTTCCTTATCTATCTTTGATTTAAGTATTCGGAGGATCATCACCAAACAAAACAACGATCTATCAAAAATCGGCGCGAGGACTCGCGTGGCCTTGTGGATTCAAGGTGCTACCGCTCTCGTGGATTCGGAGCGAGGCGCGTTCGTGTGATCGAGGCATGCCGCATTGGTGAAGACCATGGATACGGTTGGACGTCGTGAATTGGACGTTGGACTTCGTGGATTCGAAGTTGGACGCAAATCGTGGATTCGAGGCGCGTTGTGGAGCGAGAGGAGGAGATCAACTAGGAGCGTATGAAAAGGTTGAGTCGTAGGTTTACGGTAAATCACCTTGTACGTGTTTTAATTCTAGTGGATTTCGCCGTGTTATCGGTCCCGTGGTTTTTTTCTCCTGTGACGGAGTTTTCCACGTAAATCTTGCGTATTTTATTTATTTTCCGCATTGGGTTATTTTTTTTACGCAACGATTTGGTGTGTTTATTGTTTACACCTATTCACCCCCCATCTAGGTGGTTTTTTCCCTATTCAGATCCATATAATCCATAACCCACATGTACTAGTACCTAAATGGGAGTACCGATACTCAGCCCTGTAAATTGCAGGAAAGGAAGTGAGTAAATAGATGGAATTAGGGAGACTTGGTAACATTTTGTTACACTCCATTTAAAACGGAATCTCAACCCTCTTTCCCCTAAACCATGCACACCCAACACCTAGGAGAAATTTCTTTTTCTCTCTTCCTCTCTCACTCTTCTCTTCCCCTCTCTCTCTTTCTCTAGAGATCTCCCCAAAGGGGAGATTTGGTGGAAATTAAAAAAGCTTGGGAAAGGCTTTGGGAGTGTAGATTGAGCCTCTTGGAGCAAGAAGAAGCTAAGAGGGAGTGTAGATTGAGCCTCTTGGAGCAAAGGTGAGGTTTTGGGATTCAAGTTTAGGGATTGACTTAAATCCATTAAAATTGATATTTTTGGATTCCCTAGACTTCTCTAACCTAGATTAATCAAATAAACACTACGGTTTTTGGGTGTTCTTGAGTGGAATGAAAATCTAGGGTTAGAAATGAAAATTTTATTTTTTAGGGGTTTAAAGTCTAATTAACCATTTGAAAATCTAATTGAAGGTTAGAGAAACACACTCAACAACTTTGATTTGAGAATGGTGAAACCCTGGTGAACGATTTGAAGAAATGAACAAGTTTAAGGGGAATTGGATTCATTAGCCTTGAAATAGCGATAAACCCTACCAGGAGCATAATTGAAAGTGTCGACAGGTGATTAGAATTATTTTGAGGTAAGTTAGTGTGCCCCGAATGGAGTAGATCACCTCTCGTGTCTAGAGAGCATTTTTGGATTATATGTTTGCTACTTAAATTGGTAGTTAAAGAATAAATGTACGTGGATAAATTGTAGGATTTAAATTGTGTAACTATCATGAGATAATTAAATGCATGTGAAAGAGCCTATATGTATGTATATATGCATGTACATCTATGTATGGACTAGTTATAGATTGACATCTCTAGGGACATGAGAACTCAACAACTAGTAAACCTAGTGCCATATGACATAGGGTGGACAATATAGGGGCAGGGTGACCACTTGAACGTAATAGCCATTAAACCTAAAAAGGTTGACAATATAGTAGAACCATGAGACCCTTGATAAGACCCAGTGGATGGTGATACCTCTACCCTAAACTTAAGGAGCAGTGGACGGTAATTCCGGAGCCCCTGGCCCTAGAGGGCACAATGATCGTGCCCAGATCTTGGTGCATAGTGGGGTGGTGATTCCCAGAGCTGCTAACTCAAGTGGGTATGGCATATCGTGGCTTGTGGACTTATACCAAAAAGAGCGGTAATTCGCTAGTTATTGACTCGAGACCGAGTCGGATATTGCCTCAACTAGTTATGGATTTCTATTGGTATTACATTATGCAGATATCTATCTTATTGTGATTGAGTATTTATTACGTGATCTTAGCAATTTCTTTTGCAACGATCATTTTCAGATCTACACCATTTAGATCTGTAGTAACCATGAATTTTAAAAAAATTGAAATTTAAATTTAAATATATTTTTCGAAATATTTATATAGCAAAAATAAGAAAGATGTAGATTAACAGTGTTTCGGAACCCTATTTTTTGCCTATCGGATTGGAGTTTGATCTTGAAAATCTGAGATCGCCAGTACGACCGTCTCGTCGAATCGAGTAAAATTGGTATAAACCGATTTTCGATCCGACGGTCGGATCGTCTCGAAAATAGCGAAAACGAAGCGGGGCCCACAACTTAAGTTGTGAATAGGAACCCCTGTTTTAAAATCCTCCGCCGACAAATGTCGGCCGATCGACCGTCTGGGGTCCGAACCTGACAGTTCAGGTAGTCGATTTTAACCGCTTCATCATTCTGAGCGCAGTGGAGCTGACTAAATTCACGTTTGACAGCTCTAACGCATCGAGATGCGTGCCATATAGTGTAATTTACTGTATAAGATGGACCGAGAATTTTTAGGGGCACTAAATCGAGAAACCAAATACGCTAACTGATAGGTTTCGTCGAGCCGGACGTCGTGGCAATGTCCATTTTCCATTTCGATGACTCTAGTTCCTCGAAATGCGTGAAAAATAGAGAAAAAGAGGATATTTTCGCAAAGAGGTCCATATTTTATGCACCAAATTACTTGGGATTTTCTGTAGAGGGATCTGGGTGCAATTGTCACCTACAGTAGGGACCCTGGGGCTGTAGGCAAGTGGTACAAGGATCTATTTGCATTTTGTGCTAAATTGCACATTTAATGCATTGTGACCCTCGGGCTCTTTGTGAAGGGAACGAGGGACCAGGCTGGGTTCCTGTGCTCCTCTTCATTCCTCTGCATGCTCCAGAATCGTCACAAGAGCCCTGGGTTGCCGAGGAGTCGTGCCCAAGCAAAGAAGGCCGAGCTCGGGTGAGGACGAAGAAGACTGCACCTGGGATCCTCACACTCCTCTCTGTGCTTTCTGGTGGACTCCTCTGCTTCCTGGGAGCGCACCTGAGGGAGCTAAGACGCGCGTGGAGCGGGGAGGGTGAACCGGCTTCATCCTTCTTCTCCAACTCCGGCCAAGGTGAGTTTCTGTGATCCACTGGTTCTTTGGACCCTAGACCATTAGCAGTAGTCTCTTGGGTTCATGGGGAGTCTCCCAACCCAGCCCCGACTACGGGGAAACGCTGGTTGGCCGGCGGTGAAGTTGCACCGCCGGAAAACCACCATAGCTCCGCCTCGAGCTATCTCTGTTCCCGACTGTTTTTGACGAAAAATTAAATGATGGGAAGCTTCTGCCTGACATCTAGACCTTCTCAACCAAATTTGGGAGGATTTGGTTCACTATGGAAGTCGGGGTGGCAAGCCCTAGTTTCGAAAAAAATGGCACACGACCGAGCTTGTTGCTCCGGCGTCGGCGCAGCCTCCCACCGCTGGACACACACCCAGAAAGCTTCCTGTTGCAGAGAGGGACCCATTTGTGCCATTGCACGCAAACCATTCAGACCGGGTGAAGATCCGCCATTAATGGACCTTGGTTGGCCGCGTTAATGGCGGCCGGCCATCCGCCACTCGCCGCCGGCGGGGACATGCCCAGACCTTCCCTAAATGATGCCAGAAAATTTTGGGTACTGTCCTTTGCACTCGAAAGTCATTGGTTTGGGTTGGCCCGAATTTGAAGCTTCAAGTTGGCCGCACGGCCTAGCTCCGGCCACCGCGAGCCGGCGACTGACCTGGTTGCACGCCTGGTGATTACCTCGAGTCACAGAGGCTGGTGCTTGTCTCTGTTTGCCAGCAAAACCAATGTTTTGTTTAGTGGCCAATTCCATGCTCTTTAGTGCATGTGTTCATGGCCAAGCTTGATCCCGGCACTGTTCCAGCCGACTTGCACCAACCAGATGGTAAGCCCCTGACTCCACATGATCCCCTGAGCTTGATGCTCACTTCATTTTCAAACATGACTGAGTGGATGTGTGGGTGGAGTCACCTTGAGCTATCTTGAATGTAAGCCCTGGTTCCTTTGATCCAGCATGTGTGAGGCTGCACTAGAGTGAGCACTTGAACCTCTGTGACATGATAAACATGATGCTCAACTTAGTTCCCAGTTTGCACAGGCATATTTGAGGTTCTATCAACTATGGGCTCAAAATAGCTTAGTTGCTTCATTAAGCTGTTCCAGCAGCTTTGCGGCTTCGTGGCAGTGAGCCTTTGAACTTATTGGACCTCCTGAGCATGATTCTCACCTTAAATTGGCAGTTGATCGATTGGAAAAATTTAAAATGCAAGATTAACCTAATTACCTAAGAAATAGATGGCCCGAAGTTGTCCTCGGGTCTCGCGCTGCTTCCAAATGGTGAGTACAGTGTTAAGAGTGTTGAGGCCCACCTGCTGGTGGTCTCGGTTTGATTTAAAGATGCTCCGAAAGTTATTACGAGTGAAAAAGGCTCTAAAATGCATGTGTTTATGCGAATTTAAGAAACCCTAGGGGTCTAAACGCAATTATTACCTTACGTGCTTTCTTGGGCTGTGTGCCCATGATCTCTAAGCATTTCTTTGGAGATCCGATGGCTTTCGTTGAGCGGAAATCGGTTATTGGTCCGTAAATCGGCAAAATCGTCGGTTTATCGAAATTCCAGCGGTAATCACGCAATTCGAGGAATTTTGGCGATTACGCCTTGCTATTTGATGTTCCCAGCAGAGTTCTGGATGATCCAGCAGCCGTGGGTTGTTGCCAGCAATTTCCGAAAATCCAAAAGGAATTTTCGAGGTATTTTAGTAATTTTGGCAAAGTTAGAGTTTAGGTATGCACCTAGCAAAATGTTATTGGCCGAACGTCTTCAGTGAAGCGTTCTGAGGCCGCATGACAGGTTTCGCTGAATTCAGAAATCCATAGGCGCGGATCGGGTCAAAGTTGACTGATCGGCGGATTTTCGACGGCTTACGGTAATCTGGAAAAGATCCAGGTTTAAGCTTATGTGCGTAGTAAGTCTGTGGATTTGGGTATGTATGAGTTCATTCCTGATTAGTGTTCATGATTCAGGTCCATGCAGTCTGACTCCGGCCCGCGAGCTTTCTGTTGGAGTCGTTAGTTCGCCTACATACAGGTGGGTTTATTTTCGGTCCGGGCTTTATCATCTCGGCCCTATGGGGAACCGTGGTAGCTCCGACCCCTATTTTTGGTGTAGCCTTAATCCTATGATTGAGCCTTTCTACTTGCTTCATTCCAGCATTCAGTCCTAATAGATAAATAGCCTTGTTTTTACAGTTGAGCTTTTCATTATTCCTCTATTTTTGCATTAGTACATATAGCTATATATCTTGGACATATGCTATGCTTGTTTGGTCACTAGCTCAATTATAGATTTATATATACTATTCTTCACTACATGATTAGTATAGGAGATTCAGTTTCAGCACATGGCATGATTTTATCTCAGTATCAGTGTCCCAGCAGGGATTTTTTCGGCTTTTTGCCGATTACCTGGTTTTTGACAGTGAGTTTCAGTATCAACATTGTGATCACCACTGAGCCAGCTTTCAGTCACGTACACCGCGGACTAGCTAACCGCAACGGTGTTCTTTACCGGTAGAGCGGTCACATCGACCCGTGAGGCCATAGTCACACAGGTGTGCATGGGTTATGATAGCGTATTTAGCCTCAGGTTCTGTGAGACTAATAGTGGCATTGCCTGAGGTTCTGTGAGACCAATAGTGGCATTTGATTGAGGTTCTGTGAGACCGATAGTGGTATTTGGCCTGAGGTTCTGTGAGACCGATAGTGGCATCTGATTGGGTACTTTGTTTCTGAAGTTGATGCATGTTTCTATTATTTCTCCTTTCAGTTGTTGATCTTAGTTCGGTATAATATTTACTTGTATCCCTGTACTCTCTTGTTTACAGTATTGATTTATTACATCTGCTATTCGTTTGATTATGCCTGCCTATTTTATTATCCTCTTATTATGGTATCCGGTAGGTACGACTTGCTATTTCTCAGCCCGTCGTGCCCACTGGGATACATTGTATGTTGTATCTCACACCCTTTGGGTGACCACCATTTCAGGTCCAACGGGTGCTGGGATGTCGGGACGTGTTGGTGAGACTGTCGCGATAGCACTAACCCTTTTGTCGCCAGTTTATTTTATCTTCTGCATATCATGTAATAATGTAATGATAAATGTAATAATGTTTTAAAATGGTTAGTCAATTATGTATTTGGATGTGTAGTTTAGACTACTCTGATATTGGTTGTAAGTGCCTTGCCGTGCATGTATAGGAAAGGCTCTGTCCAAGGGGATAGAAAAATTTCTATACATGTGGCGATCTGCTCATACACTGAATTGATTTGAACTCCGATAAAAAAAAAAAATTTAGCATACTTTTTGAAACTCGGGGCATGACATCTACTAATCCTGGTGTTATAGGAGTTTGAAGATAACGGACTAGCTTATAATTTTGTGGCGACTATATGAATGTAGGACTCAACAAATTGCTCCCAATTTGTTTGATTTTATGTGCTATTCTCTATCAGAGAACAATTATGTCTATCGGTTTAATACTAAGAAAGAAAAATGTTACATTTTTTTGGCATTACTATGTACTATTTTTTTTTTTTTGTAAACTTTTCTCAAAATTATGAATCCTTTTAACCTGCTTGTGATACTTGCTTATGATTGAACTTCCCTATACATGTTGGTTTCCTCATTAGTTGATGTTCAGACCAATAGAAGCTTCGCTTCTCTTTTAAATATGACTTGGATGTGCATTGCTTTGATTTCCTCCATCCTCCGATTGTCTTGTATTAGCACCTATAATTGCAGAATTTTGTAGTATTTTCTCCTTTTGGGTAAAGATATTTTACAAAAAAGTGTCAAATCTTCTCATAAAGTTTGATGGTTAGTTATATGAAAAATGATATTAAAATGTGTACAACTACTGTAATGACAAAAGCCGAAAAGATCTAGTTCGTTGGGCACGAAAATACCAAAAGAGAATCGAGAAAGAGAGAAAAAAAATAAAGCACACAATATTTACGTGGTTCGGCCACTGGCCTATGTCCACAGGCGAAGACGAAACGGAGACTTCCATTACAATCAAAGTGGTGTACAAAATATGACTCTTTCGGGACAACCCTAATCCCAAAATACAACCATACTCCTCCTCATCCATCGCACCAAATCAATGAAATAATGGTATATTTATAATAGTGGCTAAATCCTAATGCAATTAGGAATACGAATCGACAAAAATTAGGAATAATTTTAATAAGATTAGGTATAATCCAAACTTATCTTAATTGGATAAGTAAAACATAATAGGGTTAGAAAACCTTCTGATTCTAGAATTCGAGACATATCTAACAATTTCCACCTTGGCTCGAATTCTTTGTCTTCTCCACAAAAACCCTAAAAGCTCCTGAAAGTGCTGCTGCACATGCAAACCAAATTTACGAAATTCGAGAAGTTTGATCGCTCTAGCAGTTTCGCTCTACGACAAGTTGTCGTTCTGATGCAGCAGAGGTTGCAAAAGGCGTAAATGGAGAATGAGAAGATTGGCATTTCAGAGAACCCCACGGTTTTGCTCATTAAGTCAGACGACCAAATTCAAGAATTTCGTATATTTGGTTTGCATCTGCAGTAGCACTTTCAGGAGTTTTTTGGATTTTGGTAGAGAAAATAAAGAATTCAAGCCAAGGTGGAGATTGTTAGACATGTCTCGAATTCTAGAACCGGAAAGTTTTCTAACCCTATTCTGTTTTGGTTATTCCATTAAGTTAAGTTTTGATTATGCCAAATCTTATAAAGATTATTTTTAATCTTAGTAGATTCGTATTCCTAGTTATATTAGGATTTAGCCACTATTATAAATATACCATTATTCCATTGATTTAGTGCGGCGGATGAGAAGAAGTATGGGTGTATTTTAGGATTAGAATTTTGTGAGAGGCATATTTTGTACACCATTTTGATTATAATGGAAGTTTTCGCTCCGTTTTCGCCCGTGGATGTAGGCCACTGGCCGAACCACGTAAATATTGTGTGCTTTATTTTT
Organism: Tillandsia leiboldiana; assembly: GCA_029204045.2. Classification (NCBI taxonomy): domain Eukaryota; kingdom Viridiplantae; phylum Streptophyta; class Magnoliopsida; order Poales; family Bromeliaceae; genus Tillandsia; species Tillandsia leiboldiana. The sequence goes on from CM055062.1 coordinate 5,761,417, forward strand.
CTTCTCTCTTCCTCGTTTCTTTTTTTTGGTATTTTTGTGCCCAACGAATTAGATTTTTTCGGCTTTTGTCATAACAAATATCTCTGATACCAGTTTGTTATAATAAAAGCCGAAAAGATTTAGTTTGTTGGGCACGAAAATACCAAAAGAGAATCGAGAAAGAGAGAAGAAAAATAAAGCACACAATATTTACGTGGTTCGGCCACTGGCCTACGTCCATGGGTGAAGACGGAACAGAGATTTTCATAATAATCAAAGTGGTGTACAAAATATGCCTCTTTGACGAAAATTCTAATCCCAAAATATACCCATACTTCTTCTTATCTGTCATACCAAATCAAATGAATAATGACATATTTATAATAGTGGCTATATCCTAATACAAGTAGGAATACGAATCCACTAAGATTAGGAATAATCTTAATAAGATTAGGCATAATCCAAACTTATCTTAATTGGATAGGCAAAACATAATAGGATTCGAAAACCTTTCGGTTCTAGAATTCGAGACATATCTAACAATCTCCACCTTGGCTTGAATTCTTTGTCTTCTCCACCAAACTCCTGAAAGTGCTGCTGCACGTGCAAACCAAATATACAGAATTCTTGAATTTGGTCGCCTGACTTAATGAGCAAAACTGTGGGATTCTCTGAAGTGTCAATCTTCTCATTCTCTAGTTACGCCTTTTACAACTTCTGCTGCATCAAAACGACAACTTGCCGTAGAGCGAAACTGCTGGAGCAATCGAACTTCTCGATCTCAAATTTCGTCGATGTCTTAAACACCCAAACGAACAATCCGGCTCTGATACCAATTTGTTATGACAAAAGCCAAAAAGATCTAGTTCGTTGGGCACAAAAATACTAAAAAAGATAATCGAGAAAGAGAGAAGAAAAATAAAGCACACAATATTTACGTGGTTCGGCCACTTGCCTACGTCCACGGGCGAAGACGGAACGAAGACTTCCATTATAATCAAAGTGGTGTACAAAATATGCCTCTCACAAAACCCTTATCCCAAAATACACCCATACTTCTTCTCTTCCGCCGCACCAAATCAATAGAATAATGGTATATTTATAATAGTAGCTAAATCCTAATACAACTAGTTATACAAATCCACTAAGATTAGAAATAATCTTTGTAAGATTAGGCATGTCACTACAAGAAAAAATGCTCGTAGAGGCGGTTTTCAGGCAATGTACAGGCGGTTTAAACCGCCTCTAAACCGCCGGCGTAGACACCGCTTCTACGTTAAATAAGTTAATAAATTTTAACATATAGAGGCGGTTTAAACCACCTCTACAAAAATTAATATGTAGAGGCGGTTTAAACCGCCTCTATAAAAATTACTCAGTAGAGGCGGTTTAAACCGCCTCTACAAATATTAATATGTAGAGGCGGTTTCAACCGCCTGTACATATTAATATTTGTAGAGGCGGTTTCAACCGCCTCTACCAGCCAAATCAGAATAAAATATGATATTAATAATATATATAAGAAAAAAAATTACGTTTCTCATCAAACAACAAAAAACATAATTAACACAAGTCTCAACAACAACAGAAAAGATATATCATCAACAATATAAACATTAACACAAGTCTTAACAATAAATTAACATTCCAATTTTCGATCAAAAGATCCAAAACACAATCCCATTCAATATATATCCAATAGCATATGGCAAGATACTAAATAACAAAAAGTGTAAATAGTTTTAAGAGTAGTCAACATTCAAGTTTTCTACATTACAAAAATTTAAATTGTTCGACGGTTTTCTTCACTTGTAGGTTCATGACTTGCATTCGATGATTGATGATGATTGGGAGAAAATGCATCAATCGGATTGATATTGCCACCCGCACCCTATCCAATAATGTAAAATATATATGTCAATGATATGAAAATACAAAAATATTTAAGTATACTACTAATAATGGCTTGTGATCAAATTAATATACCTGAGTATTTGATAGTAGTGACATCCTTAAGCGATCCATTTCCAGTCGCATTTCCTCTCGCATCTCTCTAACAGCATCATCGAATTTGTCATTCATACGTTCCAATTCCCCTTTTAGCCTTTCTACCTCCTCTAATTGGCTCCCGCTTGATCTGAAGGAGGTTGCGAGGAAGATGGCGACTGCTCCTCTCTTGCTTGTTCTTGAATTTGAGAATCATTTTGAGAGGTAGAATCAATTATGTTGCAATTGCGTAATCTTCTTGATCTCGACGTCATTTCTTAATTCTCCTACAAATAAAAATAAATTAGTAAAAAAAGATAAAATTATACTAATAAGATGAATAATATAAATCAGGTATGAGAGTGCATATTGATCTAGTTAAACTTGAAAATAAAATATATCACATGCATGAAAAGTACTATTTCTATAGTACTTCATTTACATTTACGTATTGAACATGTGAGGGCAATGTAGAATTGCTTTCCATCGAATCTTCACCCATATCGAATAAGTCCCTTGGCTTGGTTCTCACAACTGAAGACCAGAAGTGTGTTAGATAAGCCAGAAGTGTTTTCTTCATTGTTTGAAATATATTCCTTTTCCATATTATTTCTTTTCCAACGAGAAGATCCACAAACATCGCACACTTCTTGATTTAGTTTGTCCCCCCGAAACAACATACAATCATTTGGACAACAATGAATTTTCTCATAATTTAGCCCTAAGACCTTAATAATTTTTTTCGCTTCATATGATGAACGAGGTAATGACGTACCTTCAGGAAATGCATCAGCTAGTAATTCAAGTAACATGCTAAACGGCTCTCCTGACCATCCATTTAGACACTTTAAGTGGAACAAATGGAGTATAAATGATAGTTTTGAAAATGTCTTGCATCCGGGATATAATTCTTCATTTGCATCTTTTAACAACTTATGAAATTCATGATTATGACAATTAGCTTCTTGACTAGGCTGATTTGCATGAGGTTCTACTGTCGCTTGTTGTGGGTCTACCATTTCATCAAGTTCATTCATAGGCATTTCTGCTTCATTAGTTGTCGCACTGTTAAGACCAACAGTATCACGTAAAAGTCCATATACATCATCCAACCTTTCAAAATTTTGGATGATAGGATTATACTCTTGCACATGTGAAACTTCTTGCATAGGTTGAGAAGTTGAAGTACTATCAACGGTATTAACTGAGGAAGTAAAGGATAAAGGTTCCTCTCCGTGGCAAACCTATGTAGTATATCCTCTTAAAAACCCATCACATATCAAGTGTATTTTGGCATCCTCATAAGTTTGTAATAAACAATTAACACAACGTATGCAAGGGCACAATATCTTTCCACTATGGGATGCATTACAAAATGCAAATTCAAGAAATTGTGAGACTTCATTTTTATAATCATCACTATTTCTGTGTTTTGTCATCCAACTCCTATCCATTATAGAAAAAGTTCTGGAAAACAACAAAAACTTTGTTTACTACCAATGCATAGTACTGAAGCTAATGACTAACTTAGCGATAATAATTAACTTAATAATAAAAAAATTAAAATATTAATAAAAATTAGGAATAAAAAATGGGATATGGTAGAACTTACCTAATCTTCAAACAGAAGAAATGTAGAAGATGACCTCAACCGCGACAGTCCCACAAATAACTTCTTCTCTCACTTTTTCTTTCTAATTAAAAAAAAAAAATTTGTCTCGAATCAGTCAAAGATATCCATTCACTATTTCCATCATAAATTTGACATTATACATGAAAAATATTGAATTCTTTTTTGTGATTAGCACGGATTTACCTCAACAATTGTAATGTCCAAATTACCAAAGCGCGAAGAAGAAGCAAAAATCCAAAGAAAGAGAGATATAGTGTGCCAACTTTAATACGCTCACCGTTCCTTTGCATATAGAGAGGAAAAATAAAAACTTAGCACTATAAAATAAAAGAAAAAACTAAAAAACTAAAAACTAAAAGAAAAAAAGTAAAAAACTAAAAACTAAATGTGAAAGATGTTTCACTGTGTGTGTTGTCGCACTGTTAAGACCAACAGTATCACATAAAAGTCCATATACATCATCCAACCTTTCAAAATTTTGGATGATAGGATTATACTCTTGCACATGTGAAACTTCTTGCATAGGTTGAGAAGTTGAAGTACTATCAACGGTATTAACTGAGGAAGTAAAGGATAAAGGTTCCTCTCCGTGGCAAACCTATGTAGTATATCCTCTTAAAAACCCATCACATATCAAGTGTATTTTGGCATCCTCATAAGTTTGTAATAAACAATTAACACAACGTATGCAAGGGCACAATATCTTTCCACTATGGGATGCATTACAAAATGCAAATTCAAGAAATTGTGAGACTCTATTTTTATAATCATCACTATTTCTGTGTTTTGTCATCCAACTCCTATCCATTGTAGAAAAAGTTATGGAAAACAACAAAAACTTTGTTTACTATCAATGCATAGTACTGAAGCTAATGACTAACTTAGCGATAATAATTAACTTAATAATAAAAAAATTAAAATATTAATAAAAATTAGGAATAAAAAATGGGATATGGTATAACTTACCTAATCTTCAAACAGAAGAAATGTAGAAGATGACCTCAACCGCGACAGTCCCACAAATAACTTCTTCTCTCACTTTTTCTTTCTAATTAAAAAAAAAAAATTGTCTCGAATCAGTCAAAGATATCCATTCACTATTTCCATCATAAATTTGACATTATACATGAAAAATATTGAATTCTTTTTTGTGATTAGCACGGATTTACCTCAACAATTGTAATGTCCAAATTACCAAAGCGCGAAGAAGAAGCAAAAATCCAAAGAAAGAGAGATATAGTGTGCCAACTTTAATACGCTCACCATTCCTTTGCATATAGAGAGGAAAAATAAAAACTTAGCACTATAAAATAAAAGAAAAAACTAAAAAACTAAAAGAAAAAAAGTAAAAAACTAAAAACTAAATGTGAAAAATGTTTCACTGTGTGTGTGTGTCTGTGGTGGGGGGGGGGGGGACTTAGCACTATAAAATAAAAGAAAAAACTAAAAAACTAAAAACTAAAAGAAAAAAGTAAAAAACTAAAAATTCACTGTGTACTTTGTTTTGATTATGCACCTACTTTATTTTGATTAGGCATCAAGTATAGTTTCTAGTATTAGCTTATTGAGATGTTTAGAATAAGACACAATGACAAACATCATAATCAAATAGATTTAAAGTCGCTTCATGATTTTTCCTCATTCTTTTTTATTTTTTAAAGTTTATTTGACATTCCAAAATGCAATTATCATTAGATTTAACAAAATTATCAATCTAATTGATAAAATAATTTAAATCAAAAGAATCAACAGTTAAGAAGGTTGTCAACCAAAAGAAAAACAGTTGAGGGGTTGATTTCAAAATGCCCAATAGATAAGGGGCTTCTTGAGACTTTCACACAAAAACACATTAATCACACAAAGAAGCTATATAAGCCCGGAACAAGCAAATAAACCCAGAAGTAAACAAAGAAAGCAGCAAAAAATTGACACAAACAAACGAAAAAAAATAGCGCTTTTCAAAGCTATATACATTAGTTCACACCATACTCATACACCACAAAATCAAAGATCACTATATATACGGTAACAATGTGTTATTTGCATATGGCATTAAAGGGCCATTTAGTTCAAGCCTTCAAGGTTTGGGGGGGGGGGGGGGGGGGGTGGGCCACGCAGGGGGGAGGGTGGGGGTGGGCGCTGGCTGCAGTAGGGGCGCGCCGCGGGGGGGTTTGCTGAGGAGGAGATCGGGCCGCCGCGCAGGGGAGAGGGGGGTGCTGGCTGCAGCTGGGTCGCGCGTGGGGGGAAGCTAGCTGCGTGCGGCGGAGGGGGCGGGGCGGGCGGTTGCAGCAGGGGCGCGCCGCGAGGGGGTTTGCTGAGGAGGAGATCAGGCCGGGGGGGTGGGGTGGGCCACGCAGGGGGGGGGTGGGGGTGGGCGCTGGCTGCAGCAGGGGCGCGCTACGGGGGGGTTTGCTGAGGAGGAGATCAGGTCGCCGCGCAGGGGAGAGGGGGGGTGCTGGCTGCAACTGGGTCGCGCGCGGGGAGAAGCTAGCTGCGCGCGGCGGAGGGGGCGGGGCGGGCGGATGCAGCAGGGGCGCGCCGCAGGGGGTTTGCTGGGGAGGAGATCGGGCCGCCCCGCGAGGCGGAGGGGGGTGCTGGGTGCAGCTGGGTCGCGCGGGGGGGGGGGGGGGGGGGGGGGGGGGGGTGGAGCTGGCTGCGCGCGGCAGAGGAGGCGGGGTGGGCGGCTGCAGCGGGGTGGGCTGCGAGGGGGGGGGGAGGGACCATACCTTAGCCGGTGAGAACTCTTGGGGGAAAAAGTTAGGGTTTCTTTTGGGAGAAAAGAAAAGAGGGGGGAAAGAAAAAATATATCAGAAAAAAAAAAATTTAACATGTAGAGGGGGTTGTGCCAAACCGCCTCTAAGACGTCTCTATGGTAGAACATAGAGGCGGTTGCAACAACCGCCTCTACGCAACCGCCTCTACATGCGCCCTTTCTTGTAGTGGCATAATCCAAACTTAACTTAATGGAATAACCAAAATAGAATAGGGTTAGATTGTTAGATATGTTTCGAATTCTAGAACCGGGAGATTTTCTAACCCTATTCTATTTTGGTTATTCCATTAAGTTAAGTTTGGATTATGCCTAATTTTATAAAGATTATTTCTAATCTTAGTGGATTCGTATTCCTAGTTATATTAGGATTTAGCCACTATTATAAATATACCATTATTCCATTGATTTGGTGCGGCGGATGAGAAGGAGTATGAGTGTATTTTGGGATTAGAGTTTTGTGAGAGAGACATATTTTGTACACCACTTTGATTATAATGGAAGTCTCCGCTCCATCTTCACCCGTGGATGTAGGCCAGTGGCCGAACCATGTAAATATTGCGTGCTTCATTTTTCTTCTCTCTTTCTCGATTCTCTTTTGATATTTTTACGCCCAACGAACTAAATCTTTTCGGCTTTTGTCATAACAAACTGGTATCAAAGCCGGATTATTCGTTTGGGTGTTTAAGACATCGACAAAATTTGAGATCGAGAAGTTTGATCGTTCCAGCCGTTTCGCTCTACGACAAGTTGTCGTTCTGATGCAGCAGAAGTTGTAAAAGTCGTAACTAGGGAATGAGAAGATTGAAACTTCAGAGAATCCCACGGTTTTGCTCATTAAGTTAGGCGGCCAAATTCAAGAATTTCGTATATTTGGTTTGCATGTGCAGCAGAAGTTGTAAAAGGCGTAACTAGGGAATGAGAAGATTGGAACTTCAGAGAATCCCACGGTTTTGCTCATTAAGTTAGGCGGCCAAATTCAAGAATTTCGTATATTTGGTTTGCATGTGCAGCAGAACTTTCAGAAGCTTTTAGGATTTTGGTAGAGAAGACAAAGAATTCAAGCCAAGGTGGAGATTGTTAGATATGTCTCGAATTCTAGAACCGAAAGGTTTTCGAAACCTATTCTGTTTTTCCTATCCAATTAAGATAAGTTTGGATTATGCCTAATCTTATTAAGATTATTCCTAATCTTAGTGGATTCGTATTCCTAGTTGTATTAGGGTATAACCACTATTATAAAAATACTATTATTCATTTGATTTGGTACGACAGATGAGAAGAAATATTGGTGTATTTTGGGATTAGGATTTTGTGAGAGGCATATTTTATATACCACTTTGATTATAACGGAAATCTCCGCTCCGTCTTCGCCCGTGGACGTAGGCCAGTGACCGAACCACGTAAATATTATGTGCTTTATTTTTCTTCTCTCTTTCTTGATTCCCTTTTTTGGTATTTTTGCGCCCAACAAACTAGATCTTTTCGGCTTTTGTCATAACAAAAGAGAATCGAGAAAAAGAGAAGAAAAATAAAGCACACAATATTTATGTGGTTCGGCCGCTAGCTTACTTCCACGGACGAAGACGGAACGGAGACTTCTATTATAATCAAAGTGATGTGCAAAATATGCCTCTTTCACGAAAACCCTAATCCCAAAATACATCCATACTCCTCATCAACGGCACCAAATAAAAGGAATAATGGTATATTTATAATAGTGGCTAAATCCTAATACAATTAGGAATACGAATCCACTAAGATTAGAAATAATCTTAATAAGATTTTGCATAATCCAAACTTATCTTAATTAGATAAGCAAAACAGTATAGGTTTAGAAAACCTTCCGGTTCTAGAATTTGAAACATATCTAACAACTATAAAAAGAATAGACATGAAATATCAGGGTTGAAATTATCCTACATTATATTTGAACTGATGTTGCAGGCAGGAAAGCCTCGACTACTTGTATTAAATTCTCAAATTTTTTCATTGTCGCAACTTAGACATCGATATTTTGTTTGTACATGTCCGTGAGGATTTTATATTGTATCTAGCCAAAACCTAGCCATTAGGCTTTTGTCTTGTGAGAAATTGTTTTAATTTATGATAGGTAAAACCTTAAACAGAGCTTTTTTTAATGTTACCATTTGAATTACATATTATAATCCACTTCTTTTCACATTCCTGCATTAGACAACAAAAAGTAATTGTGTTACAGAACACAATGTTTTTTTTTCTTTCTGTTAAATAGGAATTATATTCACAAGTTCTCTGTAAGCTTTTAAAGTTCTCGTTCTTATAAATTGTGATGAATCTATACTCTTTTTTCTAGATTAACCTTCGCCATTGCATGAGGTGTCACCTATCGAAACTCGTTTTTGTACATTTCTTCGGCTAAGCTCATGTTTGATTCTATTCTTATCAATAAGATGGCCTCATTCAAAAAGATTGTAAGCAAAGAGTTTATTGATGTAATAATGCTGTCTTGACTTACAAATTGTCTCAAGTAAGGGCAAGACAAATGTAGTTTGTATGGACAATAAGCACTGACATGTCTTAATTCATTGGATAAGAGGATGAGATCGACTCGATTTTCTATACAGTTGGCTTCAGTAGCTAAGTTGCATATGTGGCTGCATCATCTGTAACAAAAGGATAAGGAGAACGAACCAAGAGTGCTTTCTCCTCCTGGGTAAGATTGTAGGCTCTATACTTGATATATAGAACTCTTAAAAGAATACCGAAAAAAAAAACTCTTTTTGTCATAATTTCTTATCTTCACTATTGGGTCCTGATTTGTGAAATCGATTTGATGATATTTACTTTTGAAGCAGGTTCTTCTGGGCCATATCATCAATCTGAGCGAACTTTCGTAGTGGAACAATAAGGCTTAAGGATGTAGAATTTGGAGTTTTTTTGGAGATAATATATATCTAGTATCATTTAGAACTTATCATTGTTTGGTTAAAATTCAAACAATTATTATTTTTTTGGAACTCGTGTTCGAAATTTAGTTTAAATATTATTGAGATTGTAATTTGAGAGTAAAGACTATTTGTTATAAATTATTAATGCTCTTTGATTATGACTATTTTTTAATATTTTAATTCATTGGAGTATTTAGTTGTGGATCAAATATTTTAATATTTATTGCAATTGTCACTATAGGTCTTATTTAATAGTTATTTAGTATATTTTTTGTGGCAATTATAAATAATCATAGTGACATTTATAATAGTTATTATTGGATAGTATTTAGCGGTATGTGTTTAGATTTTTACCAACCATCGGAACAAATGCCACAATATCTTTTATCGACCCTATCAATAGTGGCAATTATCATAATTGCCATGAAAATATTTAGCAACAATTATAATTGTCATGAATTTAAAAAATAATCGCCACTAAAACTCAATTTTGTTGTAGTGAGAAGAAGGGTGGGGATCGAGTTAATCAATTGGACAACATTGTTGACTTCGGATTAGAGTACCCACCTATACTGTGAATCAGTTCTGGGTAGTTGACCCTCCACTTGTGCCTTTTGCTTCTGTCCGGACCTATGCAAAGTCCAACCCGAACCCGTAACTAGCTCAAACCCGTTAATTACCAAAGCCTATGACTCGAAACATGAATCAAAATAGATGAACAATCAAATTTTCGGACCCCATTAGCAGCCTCCGAAAATTCGCCCGATTGTCGCATCGACTCGTTAGAATGCCACCCCAGCCTATGGGGTATCCTGAATCAAGTCACATACCATTATTACCTCGTTCTCTTCCCTAAAACATTGGATTAATGCTGTTGGGACAACCGCACATTAAGTGTGCCAAAATGGGGGATTATAAACTAGAAATTCACCGATTGGGTTCCCGAGATGCCTAATTCGGCATTGGAATCATTCGCATCCCTCTTGCTGCAATCAGAGGTATCAAACCTTTCTATAAGACCAGCCAATATGTCCCACTCATCGTTGCGAATAGTAGCAACTCGCACTACACGATTTCGCGTTCGTTATCGCCAAATTTCCTTATTTTGGGGTCCGGTTCAGCCCCAAAGTGTTCTGAAACACTTCAAATGGCATCCAACCATCCTTCCTATCCTGGAATACTCTCTTTTGAGTGTCCAAACAACCACATGCTTAGTGGTGCGACACAAGTGCAAAAACTCCAAAACTAGTTGTACTGGATTTCCGAAAATTATCGTTTTCGCTACGGAACCCACCTACGGTTGCTCGATGGTCTGTGCTTTGCACCAGCGGGGCCTTAACCAGCCAACAAGGCTTGCCTACCACTACAATCAGCAGCAAAAACCTGCTCCGTGAAAACAAAGCCTAAGTTTCCTATATTAATTAACTAATCATTATTTTTACATGCCGGTCGCCGCAGGATGCGAACCATGGGTTCCCGAGCTTCAAACAACATGTTCGAATATCCCACACCTGTTTCTATGTTGTTTGGGACAGCCATGATGCAAAAGCATTGCCTCGGCAATTCGCCGAACACCTAATATGAATCAACAAGCCGTAAAGATTGTTTTAGAGCCTTACCTTGGATTCCGCGACTCAAAATTCGATCAACTACATAGCCTAAAAAGTTTCGACATTCTGAACACCGTGTTTGCTGTCCGAAGCACGAATGATCACCGAGGAGCACATCGGAGCAACTTGAATAGTTGATTTTGATGTCTACGTTGATATTGATGTCTCCGGGAGGAGACCAAATTGACGATCACATGATTTTTCGATAATTTTTTCGATTTCGACTTTCTATTTTCGCCATAAACCATTCTAGTTTGCAACCAAAAAATTTTAATCATCATAATTCCCTTTCATGATGATCTCCACAAATTTACAGTCTAAACTCTTCACATAAAAGTTTAATTTCATTAATTATTTTGCAAAAATTACAATTAAGTCCCCCAGTTAAGTCCCCCCAAGTTTACATTTTAAAAACCTACATTTTGTCCTCTCCTAATTACGGAATTATGCATTTACCTTCCTGCTGTCAGCATTCCGTGAGTGATCCGTCTATTTTTTATAATATATTAGTGGATATTCCAAAAATACCCTTCAAAATCCATTCTCTTTCCTGCTGTCCGCCATCGCCGCCGGGGGCAGCGCCGCCTCCATCGCCGCGTGTGATTCGTGCCTTGCTGACGCGTGCCCAGCACCCAGCGCGCGCCGCCCCCTTGCCGCGTGCCCAGCGCACAGCGCTGCTCTGCTGCACGCCCCTGCCTTGGCCGCCCCATGCCTGCGCCTTTGCTCTAGCCGCCCCCTACATGCGCCTAGCACGCAGCCAGCCTGTGCCTCGCGTGGCCTGCCGCGCTGCAGCAAGGCACGAAGCACACGCAAAGCCACCGCCACCGGGGGCACCGCCGCCCTCGGACTCCATCGGAGATGCCACATTGAGATCCAACACCATCTCGACGCCTCCAACACCGCACACAAATCTCAAATCTCCTCTGCGCTCGATCGCGATCGATCCTCGATTAGGGTTTGCGCTCTCGCCCTAGCGATTCGAGGTCGACGATGGATCCACCAATGCTTGTCCGTGTTAGAGAGAGAGAGTGACCGCATTAGAGAGAGAGAGAAAGAGTCGGAGAAGAGAGAGGGAGTGTGTGCGCCCCTAGGGATATGGTAAGGGCATTATCGTCAATTGGCCTACTCCGTTAACGGTGTTGCCCCCTAAAGATAATTTCGTAATTAGGAGGGGGCAAAATGTAGATTTTTAAAAGTCAGGGAGAAAAAGTGAAAATGCGGAAGTTTATAGGGGGCTTTTATGTAATTTAGCCTTTATTTTAAAATGAAGGCCATTAATGACCTCTTTGCAAAATTTGATTTCATGATTATCACAAAACACCGATTCCTTCCAACTTTGAAATGATTTAAATACTCCTCAACCGTTTTCCCCTGACTTTTGCCAGTATAGAGCTAGATCAGCGAAAGACAACTTTGGCTCCGATCTGAAAAATTGCTCATGGAACTTGCATTCTGATTCATTCCAATACTGTATAGAATTGGGAGGTAGGCTAGTGTACCAGGTGAACGTCGTCTTGGTAATTAAATGACGTATTAAATAGTTTTAATTTTAAAAAGGGGTCAACGACAGCCTCTCTACATTGGGCTTTGAACTGAGCAACGTATTCTATCGTGTTCTCGGTTTCTTTCCTGAAAAATTTATCAAATTTTAACATTTTTTAGTTTGCTAAGTAGGGATGCTCTATATCTATATTGGTAGGATATGGAGATCTAAACACTGACCGCATGACTAGCCTTGCTCCAACACCAAAGGTGTTCCTGATCGCTTTCTCTATTTGAGCATAAAGCTCATTATTGGCTGCTGCCGGGACAGGCACTTGGACATGTATCCCGTTTAGACCAGCAAGAGGCTTGATGTTCGACGCAGGATTTTAAAACTGTCTTTTGTTGGAGCGCTGCACCTAACCCCTAATGCTTATATTTTTAAGGCTGATATGCTGGTAGAGGAGAAGGGGGAGGTAAGCCCCAAGCAACTTCCGCCTGAGGGCCGGAGTTTATATTCATCGGCCTATAGACCGCTTGTAAAAAGGCCATCTGTGGCGTAGCCAATGTGATTCCCAGAATAATAGGATTATGTTGTATCGGTGTAGTAACCGAGATTTTTTTAAAAATCCAAAATCTAAGTTTAAATAGTTTCTGGATTATTTAAATGGCAAAAATGGAAAATTAGTAGAGTAATAGTGGGCCCCACAACTTAAGTTGTGAATAGTAACCCCTGATTTAAATCCCTTTTCGACCAACGTGGGCCGATTCGCCGTCTGGACCCCGAACATAGGGGGTATGAGTAGTCGATCTTAACTATTTTCGACATTCTGAGCGCAATGGCACTGACGGAATTCACGCTTGGCGATCCGGATGCATCGAAGTGCGTGCAGTGTACTGCAACTGGTCGAACTTTATGGCCTGAGATTTTATACGAGCGCCAAATCAAGCAAGCCAATATGCCATTTGAAAGGTCTCGACGAGCGGGACGTCGTGGCGAAGTCCGTTTCGCAATTTGACGAGCCGTTTGTCTCGAAATGCGTGAAAAGCACCGAAAAAGGGGGTATTTTGGATAAAACTTCAAATTTGGTGGACCAAAAATTAAAAGGTATTTAGGATAGGGTCCTGTCAGCCTAAGAGATCTACAGCAGGGACCCTAAGGCTTAGGGTTGGTTGGTTGAGGACTAAACCGAAAATTTGAAAAAAATATTGCATTTAATTCCAATGTGGCACTTGGGTTCTTGTGGCTGGTTCACGAGGGGTCAGTGGGGAGAAATCCGAAGCATCAACTCCCCTCTGTATCTCCCAGACCAAGCCCCGAAGTGCTGGAGGCGGAGGGACATAAACCAAAGAGAGGAAACCCGAGAGAGAGAGTGAGAGAAAAGGTTAAAACCAATTGGAACAAAGCTTGATCCTGGAGTTCCTGAGGTGTTCCTCTATGACTGGAAGAGCATCTTGGTGCTTGCCGTGGCCGCGCAAGGAAGGAGAAGTGAACCCGGCTTCTTCCTTTCTTCATCAACTCCGGCGAGGTAAGCCCACTTAAACTACCGGTTGTTTGAGCCCAAGACCATTAGCAGTAGCCTAATTGTGACCTAAGCATGCTCCCTGCCAAGCCTGAGCTTCCCATGCACACTGGTTAGCCGGCGGGAGCAAACTATTGCCGGAACCCTAGTTTTGCTCCGCCGCGGCCATTCTTTTCAACCAATGGACCAAAATGAGCCAAAGTTGGTAGGTATGGACTGTAGGAGATGAGGATCATCTCCACCAAATTTGGTGGACATTGATCAAGCAGTTAAGTCGCAGATTTAAGCCCTAGTTTGGAAGAAAATTGCACCAAACCAAGGTTGTTGCTCCGGCGCCGGCGAGCCTCCCCACCTCCGGTCAAGTGGTCGGGAAGCTTCCTGGGATCAAGTAGATCCCAGCCAAGCTCTTGCATGAACCCCATGCAGCCTCGGTGGAAATCCGCCATTAGAGGCGAAGAAGCTCGAAATGGAGCTTTGCTCCGCCGCGCCGCCGCCGTGTCCTGTCGCCGGGCACGGATTCAGGTGAGTATGTTGTAAGGTTTATCAACTATTTGATCAAGTTGCTGGGTCCCAGAAGCCCTGGTTGGATGGTCAAGATTTCAAAGCAAGGGATTTCATCTTCTTCCTCAAGCTGCGGCCAACCAATGCAGCAACCTTGGCCCAGGCTTGCAGGAAGGGAAGAGTGAACTATTTAGAGCATTTCCTTTCAAGTTTGAAAGCTTTTGGTTCAGTATTGGCTGAGAACCAACTCGGGCAAGTGTTGTGTGTGATTGTGTATATAAGATGTATACCAGGTGTTCGATTTAATGTCACAGTGAAGATTTAATTGGAATTAGACTTTGTGTAAAATATGAAAGATGCTTCAAATGGTCCCCTGAGCTTGATGCTCACTTCAGATCAAATCTGATCTGTGAGGATTAATGTTTGGAGCTTTGTGTATGTTGTATGTGAGCTAAGTGTTGGTTCTGGTTGAACCAGCAGTTGCTGGGCTGCACTAGGGCAAGCCCTGTAGTTCTTGAGTCATTTTAAGCATATGGTTCAAACAGAATTGGATTTGGCACAGTAAAAATTAAGTTATGTGGTTGTCAAGCTCTAGAATAAGTGTTATGGCCCAAGGTTGGTTCTGGGCTGTTTGCGAAGCAGCGACAGTGAGCTCCTGGCTAATTTGTGGTCACTGGACGCGATGCTCGCGTCGGAATTAAGTTTCGATGAGCCGGAGAAATAAAAATGCATTTGGTCTATGTTAGAGGAGTATTTTATGGCCCGAAGTATTCCTCGGGTTTCGTGCTGCTACAATATAGTGAGCACGGTGTTCAGCAAGTTAAATGTCACCTGCTGGAAGTGACGGTTCGTGAAAATGAGTTTCCAATTGAAAGAACGAGCGAAAACAGTGTTCAAACGATACTAAAAGTGCGATTTTTGGAAACTCTGGCGGTCTAAATGCAAAACGGCAATGAGTACTGTTTAGAACAGTGTGTTGGTCTAAGTGTTGTTGTCAAACACTGATGTTTAAGTAGTTTGAGGTTTCGAGTTGATCTTGGCCTAAGTCTTGGTTTTGAGTTGTTCCCTGATCAGCATTTTTGAATTAGGTTGGCACAGTTTCGAGCTTTCTTTTGGAGTCGAAAGATCGCCTGCGAAACGACAGGTGGGTTTATCTTCGGTCCGGGCTTTATCATTTCGGCCCTCTGGGGTATAGTATTGGTTGGACCAGCCTAGTTGATATTTGAGCCTGCCTTCCTTTTGTTCAGTTTCATTTTGCTATATGCTGAGTTATGATCCTTATCTACAAAATTTATTATATGATACCTTGCATGACTGATCTTTAGTTGCTTCCAGATATTATGACTCTATTCCTGGACATTTGCCATGCCTGATTGGTCATTAGCTAGCTTGCACATTTATACTTGATCCATGCTATAGTAGTTGATGATTATTCCTGCATATGAGTTGAGATTCAGTTGATTCTGATATTGCATCCTTGGTTGGATTAGTTGATGATTATTCTTGTATATGAGTTGAAATTCAGTTGATTCTGTTATTGCATTTATGTTGGAATTGTTCTGGCTCTCTGCCAATTACCTGGTTTTTGACAGTAAGTTTCAGCATCAGCATTGTGATCACCACTGCGCCAGCTTTCAGTCACGTACACCGACGGTTTGGCCACCGGCATGGTGTTCTTTACCAGTAAAGGGTCACAATGACCCGTGAGCCCGATTGCATCTGTGAGTGTAGGGTTATGATAGCATTTAGCCTGAGGTTCTGTGAGACCAATAGTGGCATTGCCTGAGGTTCTGTGAGACCAATAGTGGCATTTGGCTGAGGTTCTGTGAGACCGAAAGTGGTATTTAGCCTGAGGTTCTGTGAGACCGATAGTGGCATCAGATTGGGTTACTTTACTATTTCAGTTATTGATGCATATGTTGTTGTTTAATAAACCTATTTCCGTCACATCTCTTTGATTAACTGATTTGATTCCTGTTATCAGCCTATACATGATTAAGATGTTATATGATGCTTTTAATTTCAGTTCCATGATTATATATATCTGATTATCCTAACCCCTGATTTTTACTATCCTCTAGTATTGTATACCAGTAGGTACGATCTGCTATTTCTCGGCTCGTCGTGCCCACTGGGATACATTTACGTACAGTGTATCTCACACCCTCGGGTGACTATTTTTAGGTCGATCGGGTGCTGGGATGTCGAGACGTGTTGGTGAGATTCCGAGTTAGCAAACGACCCTGGACAGCCGTTTATGAATTAGCTAGTTGTCAAAATTGTAATTAATTGTTTAAACTGTTGTAACATCTTTTAGTAGTACGTAGTTAGTCTACTCTGGTATTGTTGTAGTATAGCTTAGCCGTGCATATATAGGAAAGTCTCAATTCCAAAGGGGGATTGGGACTCTTCTATATATGTGGCGGTCTGTCATGCCCTGATTGGTTGTAACTCTGATTTAAAAAAAAAAAAAAAAAATTTAGACGCTGGTTTTTTTGCTCGGGGCGTGACAGATTTTATGGTATCAGAGCAATAGGAATACGATGCCTAGGTTTGGCTAGGAACGAACCCTAGGATGACTTGTGTTTACGAGAGAGCGCAGGGTATTGGCGTAGCGGTTTGAAGCTTAGGTGTGTTTCGTGTTCGCGTTTTGTGGATCGTTGTTAGTACAGGGTTAGCCGCGGTCGTGGTTTCGGCCGTGGGCTTGATGTTTCAGTGGAGCCAGAGGGCTCAGATCAGTTACAGTACATGTGGTTCAAAGATTGACCACGGTTCCTGCAGTAATTGTTTGATTAATGGCACAGCAGCAGATGACTGCAAATATTGCACCAGCCCCACAGTTTGCCCTGAGATTAATAAAATGTCGATCTTTCGATGACCCCGTGTCATAATTTAGTGGCCTCTGTGCCATTAGTAAATCCTGAATAGGGAAAGATTTAAATTTTGCCTATTCGTCGGATTTAATAAGGAGTTGGAAAACGTTGAAATATGGTTCCAGTTTCTTGTGAATAGACAGGGTGGCATACCTGACCACGTGATGGTAGTGACCTTTGGTAAAGGTTATATCATCGGCATAGAGACTGTGAAGGGAGGTATGTGATGTACCTTCAGATGTGAGTTGTGTCACCAACTAGTTGTTGGCGACAGATCTATGGTATTTCACTTTTCTTTTGGTAAGCACGTTGGCGGCCGACAACATACTGTCAAAAGAACTGAGAAAATACTCTACCCTGTAAAGGGGAAGTATCAGATTGGGTCTAAATTAGTAGCCTTGGAGTTGTTGATACCTTGTGACTGGTTGTCACTATCGTGAACCTATTAGAGACTTACTAGTGGTTTAGTTAAGTTTAAGTTTCGGGGACGAAACTTCTTATAAGTGGTGGGTACGTCGGCCGATTCGCCGTCTGGACCCCGAACATAGGGGGTATGAGTAGTCGATCTTAACTATTTTCGACATTCTGAGCGCAATGGCACTGACGGAATTCACGCTTGGCGATCCGGATGCATCGAAGTGCGTGCAGTGTACTGCAACCGGTCGAACTTTATGGCTCGAGATTTTATACGAGCGCCAAATCAAGCAAGCCAATATGCCATTTGAAAGGTCTCGACGAGCGGGACGTCATGGCGAAGTCCGTTTCGCAATTTGACGAGTCGTTTGTCTCGAAATACGTGAAAAGCACCGAAAAAGGGGGTATTTTGGATAAAACTTCAAATTTGGTGGACCAAAAATTAAAAGGTATTTAGGATAGGGTCCTGTCAGCCTAAGAGATCTACAGCAGCGACCCTAAGGCTTAGGGTTGGTTGGTTGAGGACTAAACCGAAAATTTGCAAAAAATAATGCATTTAATTCCAATGTGGCTCTTGGGTTCTTGTGGCTGGTTCACGAGGGGTCTGTGGGGGGAAATCCGAAGCATCAACTCCCCTCTGTATCTCCCAGACCAAGCCCCGAAGTGCTGGAGGCGGAGGGACATAAACCAAAGAGAGGAAACCTGAGAGAGAGAGAGAGAGAGAAAAGGATGAAACCAATTGGAACAAAGCTTGATCCTGGAGTTCCTGAGGTGTTCCTCTGTGACTGGAAGAGCATCTTGGTGCTTGCCGTGGCCGCGCAAGGAAGGATAAGTGAACCCGGCTTTTTCCTTTCTTCATCAACTCCGGCGAGGTAAGCCCACTTAAACTACCGGTTGTTTGAGCCCAAGACCATTAGCAGTAGCCTAATTGTGACCTAAGCATGCTCCCTGCCAAGCCTGAGCTTCCCATGCACACTGGTTAGCCGGCGGGAACAAACTATTGCCGGAACCCTAGTTTTGCTCCGCCGCGGCCATTCTTTTCAACCAATGGACCAAAATGTGCCAAAGTTGGTAGGCATGGACTGTAGGAGATGAGGATCATCTCCACCAAATTTGGTGGATATTGATCAAGCGGTTAAGTCGCAGATTTAAGCCCTAGTTTGGAAGAAAATTGCACCAAACCAAGGTTGTTGCTCCGGCGCCGGCGAGCCTCCCCACCTCCGGCCAAGTGGTCGGGAAGCTTCCTGGGATCAAGTAGATCCCAGCCAAGCTCTTGCATGAACCCCATGCAGCCTCGGTGGAAATCCGCCATTAGAGGCGAAGAAGCTCGAAATGGAGCTTTGCTCCGCCGCGCCGCCGACGTGTCCTGTCGCCGGGCACGGATTCAGGTGAGTATGTTGTAAGGTTTAGCAACTATTTGATCAAGTTGCTGGGTCCCAGAAGCCCTGGTTGGATGGTCACGATTTCAAAGCAAGGGATTTCATCTTCTTCCTCAAGCTGCGGCCAACCCATGCAGCAACCTTGGCCCAGGCTTGCAGGAAGGGAAGAGTGAACTCTTTAGAGCATTTCCTTTCAAGTGTGAAAGCTTTTGGTTCAGTATTGGCTGAGAACCAACTCGGGCAAGTGTTGTGTGCGATTGTGTATATAAGATGTATACCAGGTGTTCGATTTAATGTCACAGTGAAGATTTAATTGGAATTAGACTTTGTGTAAAATATGAAAGATGCTTCAAATGGTCCCCTGAGCTTGATGCTCACTTCAGATCAAATCTGATCTGTGAGGATTAATGTTTGGAGCTTTGTGTATGTTGTATGTGAGCTAAGTGTTGGTTCTGGTTGAACCAGCAGTTGCTGGGCTGCACTAGGGCAAGCCCTGCTGTTCTTGAGTCATTTTAAGCATATGGTTCAAACAGAATTGGATTTGGCACAGTAAAAATTAAGTTATGTGGTTGTCAAGCTCTAGAATAAGTGTTATGGCCCAAGGTTGGTTCTGGGCTGTTTGCGAAGCAGCGACAGTGAGCTCCTGGCTAATTTGTGGTCACTGGACGCGATGCTCGCGTCGGAATTAAGTTTCGATGAGCCGGAGAAATAAAAATGCATTTGGTCTATGTTAGAGGAGTATTTTATGGCCCGAAGTATTCCTCGGGTTCCGTGCTGCTGCAATATGGTGAGCACGGTGTTCAGCAAGTTAAATGTCACCTGCTGGAAGTGACGGTTCGTGGAAATGAGTTTCCAATTGAAAGAACGAGCGAAAACAGTGTTCAAACAACACTAAAAGTGCGATTTTCGAAAACTCTAGGGGTCTAAATGCAAAATGGCAATGAGTACTGTTTAGAACAGTGTGTTGGTCTAAGTGTTGTTGTTAAACACTGATGTTTAAGTAGTTTGAGGTTTCGAGTTGATCTTGGCCTAAGTCCTGGTTTTGAGTTGTTCCCTGATCAGCATTTTTGAATTAGGTTGGCACAGTTTCGAGCTTTCTTTTGGAGTCGAAAGATCGCCTACGAAACGACAGGTGGGTTTATCTTCGGTCCGGGCTTTATCATTTCGGCCCTCTGTGGTATAGTATTGGTTGGACCCCTGTTCTTGTAACCTAGTTGATATCTGAGCCTGCCTTCCTTTTGTTCAGTTTCATTTTGCTATATGCTGAGTTATGATCCTTATCTACAAAATTTATTATATGATACCTTGCATGACTGATCTTTAGTTGCTTCCAGATATTATGACTCTATTCCTGGACATTTGCCATGCCTGATTGGTCATTAGCTAGCTTGCACATTTATACTTGATCCATGCTATAGTAGTTGATGATTATTCCTGCATATGAGTTGAGATTCAGTTGATTCTGATATTGCATCCTTGGTTGGATTAGTTGATGATTATTCCTGTATATGAGTTGAAATTCAGTTGATTCTGTTATTGCATTTCTGTTGGAATTGTTCTGGCTCTCTGCCAATTACCTGGTTTTTGACAGTAAGTTTCAGCATCAGCATTGTGATCACCACTGCGCCAGCTTTCAGTCACGTACACCGACGGTTTGGCCACCGTCATGGTGTTCTTTACCGGTAAAGGGTCACAATGACCCGTGAGCCCGATTGCATCTGTGAGTGCAGGGTTATGATAGCATTTAGCCTGAGGTTCTGTGAGACCAATAGTGGCATTGCCTGAGGTTCTGTGAGACCAATAGTGGCATTTGGCTGAGGTTCTATGAGACCGAAAGTGGTATTTAGCCTGAGGTTCTGTGAGACCGATAGTGGCATCAGATTGGGTTACTTTACTATTTTAGTTATTGATGCATATGTTGTTGTTTAATAAACCTATTTCCGTCACATCTCTTTGATTAACTGATTTGATTCCTGTTATCAGCCTATACATGATTAAGATGTTATATGATGCTTTTAATTTCAGTTCCATGATTATATATATCTGATTATCCTAACCCCTGATTATTACTATCCTCTAGTATTGTATACCAGTAGGTACGATCTGCTATTTCTCGGCTCGTCGTGCCCACTGGGATACATTTACAGTGTATCTCACACCCTCGGGTGACTATTTTTAGGTCGATCGGGTGCTGGGATGTCGAGACGTGTTGGTGAGATTCCGAGTTAGCAAACGACCCTGGACAACCGTTTATGGATTAGCAAGTTGTCAAAATTGTAATTAATTGTTTAAACTGTTGTAACATCTTTTAGTAGTACGTAGTTAGTCTACTCTGGTATTGTTGTAGTATAGCTTAGCCGTGCATATATAGGAAAGGCTCAATTCCAAAGGGGGATTGGGACTCTTCTATATATGTGGCGGTCTGTCATGCCCTGATTGGTTGTAACTCTGATTTAAAAAAAAATAAAAAATAAAAAAATATTAGACGCTGATTTTTGAGCTCGTGGCGTGACAATCGGTGGGCTTGCCTGAAGGACATTTTGTCCCCCACGCTGATTCATCCCTGAATGTTATGCCCCAAGCCTATAGCGGAAGCTCTCGGGCATGCAACAAACCAGCTACGTGTGCAAGGACGCACCCCACACACATGAAGCATCCAAAGCTAACCTACAAAAGAATAATAATTTACATCTAAACAAGTATCATAGTATTAGTGAAACTATACTAATATCTATCACTGTACAAAAAGATATAGATCCACCTCACACAAATAAAATACAAGTAAAGGACCCTGCCCTAGCCAGTCTCGAGTATAGTGCAACTATACAAAACTGTTAATAGGGTGGTCTACCTCTATCAAAATAACTGGGTAGGGGATGCTATCTTTGGCACAATTCCCTTACCCCGATCCGGAGCTGGCTTGGAAGGCCTTGAAAATTAGACCACAAGCGGACGTAAGAACTACAAAACAGTAGTTTCTAATGGGTACAGTCGGAGACAATCACGACCTACCCACTAGGTCTACCAGAGGAAAAATAGAGAAACTACAAAAATAAGCAAGTAACAAGGCATAAAAAAATAAAACACCACCCTACGCTATCATGCCTCTACACCAAAACCCAAGATAACTCTACCTAGGCCCGATCACAACAAAAGCCTAACTCGCACAACACTAGCCGACTCAATAGTATACTAGACCCATTCCAAAACTGATCGTCTCAAAAGCCCGGTCAAGCTTGCGTCACTCATAAATAGGCCATTGTCAATCTCTCCCTACTGTCTGGGTTGCACCCCAGATTGTGGACCGTCAACAATAGACACCAGCTTATTTTCTATCTCCAATCATCCGGCCCCTACGCCGATAAACCCCGGTAAAGCTCGAAGTGGCATGCAGGCTATGATCAAACGATGATCCCACATATCTCCGACAACACAAAACAGAAACCCCAAGGTCAACTCACGAGTCCCCAACACGAAAGTACCACACATCTCGAACACAGTGCCCCAAACACACACACTCTCTCTCACACCCTAGCCTACTGTGGTGACCCCGATCCCCGTGCAGCTTTCCCCATGACCCATGCGGTGAAACACCTATTATTGGTGTGTCGGACCCGCAACGCGTCAAATGGACGCGTTGGACGGACTTAGTGAGGTTTCTGGATCAAGTCTGTCCTTCAGCTGCTTTTGCCGAATTTTAGAAAGGGTTTCAGGCTAATCCGAGACCAGATTTGGATTCAGCGCGGGAAAACGCCAAAAATCGACTATTTACTTGTATTTTTCAGAGTCCGGATGCCCAAAAACGGACCCCCGAAAGTTTTCTGCTTATTTTGGTGCATGGGGGAAGCCGTGGACCGGCCGGTTGCCATGTGGCGGCCGCAGATTGGCCGGTGCACGCGGCGCGGTCCACAGAGTTGGGCGCTGGTGCATGGACCAGGCGCGGGGGACACGTGGCAGCCCCGGATTCGCGGGCTAACGCGGCTCGGTCCACGGCATCGAGCGGGTTGGTACATGGACCGGGGCGGGCCACGTGGCGGCCTGTGAGTGGCCGACTCTTGTGCGTGCGGTCCACGAAACAGCGGGAGTAGGCGGGGCAGGCGGGGGCAGGTGGGTCAGGTGGCTGCCATACGCTGGGCGCCACGTGGCGCCCGGCGATTGGCGGGCGCCACCCACCCCACGACCCCGGGTCGGGCCACACGGCGGATCCCCAATGGCCCCGCACATGCTGTCCGCTGTTCGGGACACGTGTCGGGCGCTAGGTGATCCGGGCGTTGGTCGCAGGCCGGGCCTGGGGGTCAGTTTCGGGCACTGTTTGCGCCCGAAACCCCCCCCCCCCCCCCCCCCCCCCCCCTCCCGGCGCCCGAAAATTAGGCCCGAAAGCCCAATAATGTGGACTTTTGGATTGTTTTTTGTGGGGGCCTATAAATAGGCCCCTTTCTTGGGCCTTTAGCCCCTTTTCCCGAGCTCCTCTGCGACTGAGCCCTATAGCAAAGTTGATCCTCATCTTGTGCTGCATCTTGTGAAGGAGTTTCGGAATTTTTGGAGGGCGCAGCATCGACGGCTTCGGCGATTCGGCGCAGTGCGACGTTTCTTCTTCGGTGGCTCACTTCTGTCGCGTTTCGGTCCACGAGGTCCACAGAGCTACTCGAAGGAATTTTTGGACGATTTTCATGCCGTCGGTTTCACAAGAGGTAGCCCTTCGATTTCTGTGTTGATCACCTTGCTTCATTCTGAGTTCTTGGCATGGTTTACGAGGCATCTTTGAACCCCTTTCCTGCTGGTGGTTTTTCTGGACAGCGGAGGCTTGTCGGATTTTTATCTCTGAGCTCTGGTATCGGATTTCGACATGTGAGGACTCGGTTGACATCTACTCGTCGCGAGGATCGCCATCGTATTTTTATTGGAATTTTTAGAGATTATCTAGCAGGTGGGAATTAAGCTTCTTTGGAACAGATTTTTCAGCAGTGTATGTGTTATGGGAATTTTGACTTATTACAATGTTTGGACCATATCTTTGTACCCAGGAGGAGTTTTCTGGTATTTTTGGACTCGTTGGAATCGTGGGAATCCGAGAATTGTCCCCGTTCAGTTTCAGCCTTTTTGGATCTTGGATTGACGCGCGCTTCAGGTGGGTTGCTTCGTCTCCAAAACCGGTGGACGATTCTCTAACTCTATATTGTTAGTGAGCATGCATTATGTGAGCAGTATTAGAAAGCATGTTGTATCAGATAGGATTTTCTAGTGTAGTGATTCTGATCATGTTGATTATTACTTCCTATCTATGTTGATTAAATGTTAGTATTGGACTTGACCTAGCACCCTATCATATGTTGCATATATAACCAGACCAGTAGAAAACCCTTACTTGGGCTAGGTTCATTTATGCTTTAGACATCCACACTGTACATTCTATTCCTAGACATAGTGTTTTCCTCGCCCGGGTAGTTGGCTGAGTGGTCGGGATATCTCTAAGTATGGGATGCATGTTACACTCGTGCTTGGGGGCAGAGTGGAGTCTGGTAGATGTAGCTGGTCTTATATCTGTGGCAGGAGCCGTTGGGTAAACGGTGGTCCCGGGTTATCGTACTTCTCTGTTTTCTTTGTCGTCACTATGTTAGTAACAGGGGTATACTAGTGATAGCAGGACCTAGAACCCAGACTATTTTTGGACACGCATAATTTCTATAAACTAATGTTTTTCCTTCCAAACTTCGAGGGGTCGCCGGAGCCTGTTCTTGTTTGATTTGGGTGAAGGCAATAGCCCTTCGGGGATTGAAAAATAAAACTTATTTGAACTAATTTTATTAAAGAACTAAAATATATTAAATTGGGTTTCTCAAATTAAAATAGTTTTCAGTAATAACTGCCATCTTTTATTACAAACTTCCTCACCCGAGAGAGTTTGGGTGACCTGGGTTCTGGGGGTCGTTCCCTTATTTCGGGACGAAAGCTACGGGGGCTGTACCTAGAACCTGTTCTTGTTTGATTGGGTTGTAGGTGTTGGTCTCCCGAAACTTTCGGACCCTGGTTGGTTTCCTCCGCATGTTTTACCAAGCGAGTTGTTTTCCCGAACTATAAGGGGTCGAGAACTTCGAAAGGTTGAGTCTGGAGTCTGTTCTTGTTTGATTGGGATTCTAGACACCGATCTTTCGGGATTCTCGGACCCTTACTGTGTCGGTTGGTTCTTTCTCGTCTGTGAGTTGGATGTCCTATTTTGGGAGCCGTTGGGTTGACGACGGTCCCGGCTGTTGAGTACCTCCAGCTAGTGGGTTAGTATTGTGAGTTGGACATTGTCGATCTGATTGATCGTGGATTTAGATTATAGCCTGCATGAGCCATATTGAGCTCGATAGAGATGCGCGGATACTTTCCTCGACGGGGTCGCGCCCCTTGCCGTTTCGGAGTTGGGCCTGTTACTTTGCTATCGCGACTTGTCGACGCAGTCCCTCTGGCTGGGCCAGTTTTGGCAGTCACGGACACCCTACGTAAGTCCAGTCCTCCGTGGATGTAATGGCAGTAGGTGGGCACAGGTTTGATTGGACCCCATGTGGCAGTCACTGTGATTAGGTTGATTGAGTATTTGGGTTAGAGTCGATGCATCATTTTCATCTGTATCACCCTTTGAGCATTGTAGATAGAGGCATGATAGCTGTAGACTCTTTCCAGCTTATCTTTCCATTATTACAATTTTCCTATTATCTTATGCCTCTAGTAGACTTAGTGGGCAGACCGTCGGGCTTGGTGGCGGTACCCACTGAGAACTACTGTGGGATATAGTTCTCACACCCGCCGTAGTGACTTTTCCCAGGGACCCTTTCTCCAGTTCCTGCTGCTCAAGTTGCTGATCCTTTGTTTTTGCTGATCTAGGTGAGGGAGTCGCGAGCTAGTTCCCTATCCATCCTTGGAGTATAGTTGTACCCCTTTTGGGAGCTTAGTAGTACAGTCTGCTGGATTATTGTTATTAATTACTTTTGAGGGTTTTATTTTTGAGAGACTTTTGTAGTGAGGTTCAGACTTGTACTTTTGGAGTTGTATTATTTTATTTCAGTAGTCTACTTTTCAGCTCTGATATCTGTATAGCTGTAGTATCTTTCTTTTTGCAGGTTAGACGCTTCGTCTATACGGGGCTTCCCGTATGGGCGGCGGATCTGTTGGCGGGCCCGGGTCGCAGTTTCGACCCCGGGGCGTGACACCTACGGCCCATGAAATCTCAAGACAAATGCAACCTCTATATCAGCATGATGTAACACAAATATCAATACTTAAATACCAGCCATCTCTAATAACCAACAACACAAACAAAAGGTCAACCAGCGTCGGCAACATGGTTCCTCTGACAATCAGACTAACCAAATCATGCTATAAACGAATCCTACCTCAATACACATGCAACCCACTATCAGCACACAAGCCCCCTATCAATAAAAAAAGTAACAAATTCTATCCCAACCCGAATAGTCTAAACACAGATAAAATAACAACCAAACACTAGTATGCATTTTCTATAACTAAGAAATAATAACAAAAGCTATAAAAATTCATACATCTAGAAAGTAGACATAAAAAAATAATCCACCACTCTTGGCAACTTGGAACCCACTTGGATCGCAAGTCCCGACCGAACATGATCGGTGGATAGATGGCACACTCAATGGTGATCACCACACGCGAACGGCTCTACACCAAAAAATTCGGCAGCAACCCTCTTCAATAACGCGACACTAAAAATCTCGGGCCTAACTGTGTGACCCGGATCTCTGCGAAGGTCTTACGGAGTGAATTGTGGCTTCTGAAGGCCTATGATGTGTGTTGGAGATGGTTGCACGCAAATCAGACCTCAGATTTGGACCCAGTGCGAAATTTGGATTAAGAATACTTGTCTGGATGCCTTGGATAAATTTTAGAAGTGGAATTTGGCAAAACGGACATCGGATTTGGACTCAGCGCGCGAAAACGATGAAAATGGACTATTTACTTGTATTTTTCGAAGCCCGGATGCCGAAACACAGATTTCGAGGCATTGGTTACTGTTCCGGCAGGCCAGGGCAGCACCGGCGGCGACGGGCAAGCGGTGGAGCGCGGCGGCGCGGGCGCGGGCAGGCGCATGCGCGGCGGCGGGCAGGTCGATCCACGGGACTCTGCATGCACTGGGACCAGCCAACGTAGCAGTGTGACACGTGGCGTGCGCGGATTGGGCGGTCAATGCATGCGCGACAGCACGCCAGGCGCAGTGCACGGTGGACCCCGCCAGGCCACGTGTCGCTCGCTCATTGGCGAGCGCAGCGACCCGGCTGCCCCGCCGTGAACCGCGGACCACGGTTTCCGCCGTGGACCGCGCTGCCACGCGGCGCGCCGCGATTGGCGGGCCCGCGGGGCCCTAAGTGGGCCACGTTGCCCGCCCGGGGGATTTCGGGCGCACAGTGCTGGGCCGGGCCAGATTCGGGCGCCCGAATCTTGCGCCCGAATCCGGATCCCCTTTTCCTTTTGGGATGGGCTATAAATAGCCCTTTGTGTCTTCTTTTGAGGGCTTTTTTCGAGCCCTCTTGAGCCCATCTTCGGCAGGGAGGTTCTTCATCGAGTTTTCTTCGATTTTCGGTATCCTGGGAATTTTTGGAAGGCGTTTCATTAGCTTCCTACTCGACATCACGAGCTTCGACGTGCCTTCGTTATCGATCTTCTTCGTCGACGTTTCTTCCGCGAGCTCCCCTGGGCTAACAGGAGGGAATTTTTGGCCGATTTCTACGGCATCGATTCCGCGAGAGGTAGATCTTCGTTTTTTGTTGTTTCCGCTCCTCTCAGTTTTGGGTTTTTATTGGGGTTTCTGGAACATCCTTGAACCCCTTTCTTGCTGGTGATTTTCTTGGACAGCGGAGCTTGTCGGATTTTTATCTCCGCACTCGGTTATCGGATTTCGGCCCTTGAGGACTCGATCGACATCTACGCTTCACGAGGATCACAGTCATATTTTTATTGGAATTTTTAGAGCTCATCTTGTAGGTGATATTTCACTGTTTCTCGGACATATGTGCGACAGCGATGTCGTTTTACTAATTTTGGACAAACCGCAGTGTTTGGCTCATATCTCGGTGACCGGGAGGACTTTTTGAGTGATTTTTGGTGCGTTGGAATAGTGGAAACTTGAGGATTTTCCACATTCAGTTTGGACCTTGGATCGACGCGCACTTTCAGGTGGGTTGCTTCATCTCCAAAATCGATGGACGGTTCTCTAACTCTATTGAATAGTCAGCATGCATGATTGTGGGATGTATTAGAATGCATGTTAGAGAGAGAAATGTTGTCAGTTAAACTAAATGCTAGTATCTTAACTTGCACCTAGCACCCCGCCATATGTTTGCATGTGTAAACCAGACTAGTAGAAAACCCCCACTTGGGCTAGGTTCATTTATGCTTTAGACATCGACACTTTACATTCTATTCCTGGACATAGTGTTTTCCTCGCCCGGATAGTGGGCCGAGTGGTCGAGATTTATTTTTAGTGTAGGATGCATGTTACACTCGTGCTTGAGGGCCGAGTGAAGTCTAGTAGATGTAGCTAGTCTTGTACCAGTGGCGGGAGCCATTTGGGTAAACGGTGGTCCCGGGTAGTCGAGTTCTTCGATTTGTTTGTCGCCACTGTGCTCGTGGCAGTAGTGTACCAGTGATAGCAGGACCTTGAACCCAGAATCTTTTTGGTCACACATGATTTTAGACAACAAATGTTTTTCTTCCAAATATCGAAGGGTCGCCGGAGTCTGTTCTTGTCTGATTGGGCGAAGGCATTAGCCCTTCGGGGTTTGGGAATAAAACTTGTTTTCTAACTGATTTTTCTAAAAAGAGCTAAAAATCATTAAAATGGGTTTTCTCAAATCAAGATGGTTTTAAAAAAAGAAAAAGGAACTACTTTTAGTCCTCACCCCCAGGGGGTTCGAGTGAAAATGGTTTTCAGTAATAAATATCACATTTTCCTGTAAACTTCCTCACCCGGGAGGGTTCGAGTGATCTGGGTTCTAAGCGGTGTTCCTTCTTTGGGTCGATAACAACGAGAGGCTATGCCTAGAGCCTATTCTTGTTTGATTTGGGTTGTAGGTATTGTTGGGTTATATGTAATATAGATCTAAATAGGGGAAGAAACACCTAGAGGGGGGTGAATAGGTGTAAACGTATAAACACTCAAAAATCGTTGCGATAAAAAACCCAATGCGGAAATAAAAGTAACACGCAAGATTTTTACGTGGAAAAACTCCA
Source organism: Tillandsia leiboldiana (assembly GCA_029204045.2). Classification (NCBI taxonomy): domain Eukaryota; kingdom Viridiplantae; phylum Streptophyta; class Magnoliopsida; order Poales; family Bromeliaceae; genus Tillandsia; species Tillandsia leiboldiana. The sequence goes on from CM055062.1 coordinate 5,790,742, forward strand.
AACCGGAGTAAAAAACCACGGGACCGATAACACGGCGAAATCCACTAGAATTAAAACACGTACAAGGTGATTTACCGTACACACTTACGACTCAACCTTTTCTATACGCTCCTAGAGGATCTTCTCCGCTCGCTCCACGACGCTTCTCGAATCCACGATCTGCGCCCAACGCCGAATCCACGGCGTCCAACGTCGAATCCACGACGTCCGACCGAATCCACGGTTTTCACCCAGTAGCACCCTTCGAATCCACGAACGTGCCTCGCTCTGAATCCACGAGAGCGGTTGAACCTTGAATCCACAAGGACACGCGAATCCACGCGCCGATTTTGGGGTAAATCGTTGTTTTTGGGGGGTGATGATCCGCCGAATACTTAGATCAAAGATAGATCGGAAATACCATCTAAGTATTCATTAGTTTGATTCAACTCAAGATGTGAGTATGAAAACCTAGAATCAAACTAATCAATATAGATGAAGAAACATAGAGTATTATCTAATGATTTCCTTTCTTCTCTATATGTGGATCTAGGGCCGTATAAAAGGATATTGGAAAATGACGGCTATTTTTCTTTTATCGGCCTCTTTGCTTTACCCTAGAAAAAGAGTCATAGGGTCTATTTATAGGTTAGAAATATTTGGAAGGAGATAAGAATAAAAAACCTAACATTTCTGGAATTTTAACGGACGGCGATCCGGATCGGATTTGGGCGATCCGGATTGCAGTAGCAAGAAAGACGGTTTCCAGAAAAACAATCGTTCGGGATCCGGATTGGAATGCCTGATCCGGATCGTTCATACAATTCAGAAAAACTCAACGTTCGGGATCCGGATTGTGAGATGCTGCGATCCGGATTGAAGTAATGTATGAAACAACAACCTTCGGGATCCGGACTGCTGGCTCTGATCCGGATCCTGAACATGTCCGAACACCAGTTTTTGATTTTTATGCAGTTAAAAATTCTTCCAGGTGTTTCTACACTACAAGAAGTATTCGGATCACCAAAAATCTTTAGTTAAACATACCTGATCCTTTTGAATTCTTCTTTCTTGAGATTGAGTTAAATGATCCAACCTTCTTCACCTTCAATCTTCAAGACTTGAACCTTTCACGAAACTACGCCAACTCAAATTCCGTAACAATCTCCCCCTTTGGCGGTTTCGTGACAAAAGACAGATCCACTAAAGAAAATTCAAAAAGATATCTTTGTTGCTATCACCATACAACAAAAATTTACAATGGAGATCCAAAAATTTAAAAACATGAGATATAAACTCCTAAAACAGACTCTAGACTTAGACATCTGTACTCTCTGCACAAAGAAATCATTCTTGACAAAAAAGAGATCGTTAGATACCTCAAGAATATTTAGCATTCAAAACCTAACAGAGATAGAGTTTATGCTCACCATGACATTGAGTAATTCAGATATGTAATAAGATCACAATCAAACATTGACATATCTTCTAAGCAATAAAATTCCAAATGTCATAACTTTGCTTTGTTAGTAATCAAACAACTTGTTAGTAATAATACATATCCAAATAGTTAGTCGAATAGTTAGTAGGAACATGCAACAAATCTCAAGATAAAAACCAAAGTTGTGATACTTACCCTTCACCAAAGTCAAAGTTGAAGTGATACTTACCTTGATGTTCACACATTCACATCATCATTGTTCAAGTTCTCTCTAAACTCTCTCCCCCTTTTTGTCACAAACAAAGCCAAAATTACAATAGAAACGATAAGGGTTAGAGCATAAAAGATCAAGCCAAATCAGAACTGTCTGAGCTAGTATCGTCTATCTTGTTCAAGATCCCTTTCAGCATTCGCGATAATTTGGAACATTTCTTTTTCATCTGTTTTTGGTCAGCGGCCATTTGTCGGAGACCTAATGCCAATCTCTCTTGGTCAGCAGAAAGTCTTCTTTGGTCCTGATGAATGGCGGCCAATACAGTAGCTTCTAGAGCGTTTCTCTTGGAAGTCGCTGGACGAGTTGTAGAGGCAGATGATGCATGCTGGTCTTCAGTCCATGCGGATTCGCTAGGTACAGAGTATGCTCTAGAGAGGGATTCAGTAATTTGAATTCCACTTCCCTCTTCATTTTCCTTAATCCTAGCCGAGCTGATAAAGTCTTGTGGAGGTGCTTGGCTAGCAGCTGGTTGCTTAATGGAGATTCCTTGAGCGCACCCTCTTTTGCGAGCAACACCTTTTCTTCTTGTCTTCCCAGAGGTTTCTTCTATTGGGGCTTTGCCCTTTTCAGCAGTAGTAGGCTTTGAAGCTTCAGCAGTTGCTTTCCTTTTGGAGACAATGGGGACAGTTCCCTCGATTTCGATGTTATCCCAGTCAATCGACTCCGTCTCTGATTCAGTGTCAGAATCATCCTTAGTCTTCTTCGCTTTCTTAGCCTTCTTAGGCTTGGCAGTATCCTTGACATGTACCATGGCAGCAAGTAGGAAAATAATCCAAGTGATCACCATTTTGATTGCTAGTGAAAAATGTATCCTGTGAAGACCAACTCAAGAACACATGAAAAATTGTTAATTTTCAAAAATTTAAAAAATTGTACCCAAACAATCATAATCATGTAGAGAGACTAAGAATCAAATTAGTTTTGCAAAAGGACTTTTAAAAATAGATCAATTGCATGATTTTCGAAAATCCTTATTATATGCCCTAAAACCGAAATTTTTAGAAATCGAAGCCTAAAAATCCGTTAATCAGGAGAATACCTAGCATATAATCAAAACTAATCTACCCAGAGTTCTTATTTCAAAAGAAATTTGACCAAAAACCATTCAAAAACGAAAAAGATAGAAAAATCTCATCACGTTTTGAAGAAAATAGAGAAAAACTGTGAAAAACGGGATTTTGATCAATAAAACTTACTTGTATTCGAAGAACTTGAGTTTGGAAAGCTCCAAGGTGCAATAGTTCTAGAGAGAGAGGCTCTAGAGACTTGAGAACAAAAGATTAAGGTAAAAGAAATCAAAACCCTCTTGTTCTTAATAAAACCCTAGCCGTGATCCGGATCGGATCGAGATTTCGATCCGGATCGGCCAGCCGCAGGAAGAAGCCTGCGTTCGGGATCCGGATCAGCTTGCCCGATCCGGATCGGCTCCAACTTTTTCTTCAGAAAAATTTAGAAAAAATTTCATAAGATCCAGAAAAAGTATGTAAGCACAATTGTGTATCAACTATAAACAAAAATCATCGTTTCATACAACAAGAATTAGATTATGCCAAATCTATCAATAATATCCAAAAATGAAACGAGAATTTACAAAAATTAAATCCCTTAAAGTTGAACAGCTTCAATTACATCTAACTTGATCTTATGAGTAATGCCTTTACCAAATCATCAGTTCGGTAAAGAAAATGAAATACAAAGATCAATAGATGTTTGAAATCCCAAATATGGTAGATAATTTATCTAGACAATCTGTTGAAGAGAGTGGCTCTTTGAGCATCTTTCTTTAAAATCCCACCTTATACCAACCTTGAAATTTGACGGAGTCAAGTATTTCAACATGCATTTTACTTAATCAAAAATTGAACAACCATGCTTGGTATACATGTGGTAGCTGCACACAATACTCGGACGACCGAGGTGGTAGCTCTTTCCTCCATGTGGTGGTAGTTTTCACACTCCTCATTGGGATGTAACTCTTTCCACATCTTTTGAGCATTTTACATTTCTTTGACTCCCCCTCAATTGGCTATCAATTATTTAAGATATAAAGTATTCAACCAAAAATTGATCTCGATTTCATACTCGACTAAGCAGTCAAATAAGATAATGACTATACCAAGAGATCATTGAGAGAGAAATTGACTTTGATCACTTAGAAGATGATTTAATTAACATAAATGATCATTGCAACAGTGAAATATTATGATGGCAAAAGCATAATAAATTTCTAAATGTGCGAAAAGATGCAATTAAAGTCAATTATGATATATGCTCAATTAATGTCCTATGTACAAACATAGATAATGAACAAAACAAAACAAAAACAAAACCTATCCTAAGCAAAGGTTTCAAAAAGAAGTTTATTTCAAGGAAAGCATTCCAATTGCTTTTCGCAAATGAATAAAACGTTTTTGATCCAAAGGTTTTGTTAAGATGTCAGCTAATTGATCCTCAGTTGAAATATATGAAAGTTGAAGAGTATTTGATTCAACTAGCTCTCTAAGAAAATGATATCTAAGTTCAATATGTTTTGTTCTAGAGTGCAACACAGGGTTTTTAGAAATGTTAATTGCACTTGTGTTGTCACAAAGAATTGTTACCGAAGATGCTGAAATCCGGAAGTCGCTCAACACACTTTTCATCCAAATGAGTTGGGTTGAACAACTACCCGCTGAAATGTATTCCGCTTCGACAGTCGAGAGTGCTATGCAATTCTGCTTTTTACTGTGCCATGCAACAAGGCAATGGCCAAGATAGAAGCATGCACCACTCGTGCTTTTCCGATCATCCACTGATCCTGCCTAATCGGCATTTGAGTATCCAACAATATCCAAACTAGTTCCCATAGGATACCAAATTCCGAAATTAATTGATCCTTTGATGTACCGGATGATCCTTTTCACCGCTTTCAGGTGAACCTCCTTTGGTGCTGATTGATATCTCGCGCAAATCCCAACACTAAAGGATATATCCGGGCGACTAGCCGTGAGGTAAAGTAGACTTCCAATCATACTTCGATACAGTTTCTCGTCTACATTCTCACTTTGTGAATCACTTCCAAGTCCCTTGTGGCTAGTTCCCATTGGAGTCGAAAAATCCTTCGAATTTTCTAAGTCAAACTTTTTAACCAACTCCATTGCATACTTGGATTGACTCAAGTGAATACCTTCATCATTTTGTTTAATTTGCAATCCAAGGAAATAAGTCAATTCGCCCATCATGGACATCTCAAATTCGCTTTCCATGGTCTCCGCGAGTTTAGAAGCATCATTATCTCTTGTTGCGCCAAATACAATGTCATCGACATAGATTTGTGCTACAATGAAATTGCATTGATAATGCTTCACAAAGAGAGTCCTGTCAGCTCCCCCTCGAGTATAGCCCTTTTCCAAAAGGTGCTTTGTCAACCTTTCGTACCATGCTCGCGGTGCTTGTTTCAGACCGTAAAGAGCCTTTTTCAAACGAAAAACATGGTTAGGTTGTTTATGGTCTACAAAACCTTTCGGTTGAGCCACATAAACTTCCTCATTTAAAAACCCATTTAGAAACGCGCTCTTAACGTCCATTTGAAATAATTTGATTTTAAAATGACAAGCAATAGCAAATAGTATACGAATGGACTCGAGTCTAGCTACAGGGGCGAATGTTTCATCAAAGTCTATACCTTCTACTTGAGAGTAGCCTTGAGAAACTAATCGTGCCTTGTTCCTGATGATAGTACCATCCTCATTTTTCTTGTTCTTGAAAATCCATTTGGTACCTATCACATTATGTTGCTTTGGAGGCTTCGTTAATTCCCAGACTTTATTTCGCTCAAATTGATGGAGCTCTTCCTGCATTGCTTTAATCCAGTAGTCATCCTGAAGAGCTTCATCTATGTTCTTTGGTTCGATTAAAGATACGTAGCAAGCGAATCCACAAACCAACTGCCTCCGAGTTCTAACTCCTTCTTGTGGATCTCCAATAATATTCGATTCCGGATGATCCTTGGAGATTCGTAGCGTTTGTTGAAACGGAGTACTCGGAGGTATATGAGATGATTCCTGCACATCAGATACACTTGAAGAACCATTAGATGCATCATTAATATTGGAAGTATTATTATGAGAAGATGCAATGGCAGGTGAATCATCATCTAGAGAGATATCGAGGGTAGATTTTCCAGATTCAAAGTGAAAAGCTTCATCTACTTTAACATTTATAGATTCTACGATCGTCTTAGATTCCAAGTTAAATACTCGATATGCTCTACTATTTGTAGAATACCCCAAGAATATCCCTTCGTCACTTCGAGAGTCAAATTTTTTAAGATTTTCACGGTCACGTAAAATGTAACACCGACTCCCGAAGATGCGAAAATATTTGATGTTGGGTTTTCTACCGCACCATAGTTCATATGGTGTATTTAACGTTCCCGGGCGCAAATAAACTCGATTAATAACATAGATTGCAGTGTTCACAGCTTCAGCCCAAAAATGTAGCGGTAAATTCCGGCTGTGAAGCATAACACATGCCATCTCTTGAACAACCCTGTTTTTGCGCTCGACAACACCATTCTGTTGAGGTGTATAGGGTGCAGAGAATTCATGCTTAATACCGTTTGAAGTGCAAAAGTCAATGAATTTAGAGTTAACGAATTCTCCACCTCTATCACTTCTAACACGAATGATCTTTTCATTCTTTTCAATCATAATACGAAGGCAAATCTCGTGAAAAGAATCAAAAGTATCAGCTTTCTCTTTTAAAAATGCTACCCAAGAATATCGAGAGAAATCATCAATCATCAAGAAAATATACCATTTACCTCCCAAAGATGGTTGACGAGTTGGCCAAAAGAAAGAAAAAAAAGTCTACATAAACTACACAACATTTAATCGTAGAACGATTAAAGACAAGGAAGGATTTCACCTTTGCATACCCAAACCTTTTGAGTTTTGGAGTATGTTGGCAATGGTTGAGAAATTTTCCTTGATGAAGACGTCTTGTATGATTGATCCTTTTCTTTTGTCATCGTCTTGTTTGAAGTACTACCAATGTTCTTTTCTTTTGAAAAATCCTTCTTTGAATTCCGGGGAGTGAACTTATTGGTAGCAGTTGCAAGATGTGGTTGATTTGATCTTTGAGCTCCAATCTTGCAATTTCTTTCAATGTGCCCTGCAAAATTACAACGAAAACATACCTTTGTGCTTGACGATTCCAAAAAGGGTGAAGGAGGCTTGTTGTCGTTGGTTGTCGTGAATTCCGGTGTCGGAAGAGGAGATACCGACTGAGGCACAAAGACTGTCCCAACCGAACTAAAATTGTCTTCAGTTCGATTGTATCCGAGGCCGAACTTGTTTGTTTGACCAAGACCAAGAAGTTTATCCAACTTACTCCTTCTAGATGAAAATTGCTGTAAGTCATCCTTGAGTTGGAGAATGGTCTCTGTCATTTCCAATTTTTCCTGTCGGGCCTCGCCGTAGAGCTTCAAGAAGTAATTCGCTTTGTTCACCAGATTTGTATGTTCCTTCTCAAAAAGCTCATTGGACTCTTGAAGGGAAACATTTACTTTTATCAGATTTTCCCTTTCCACTTCAAGAGCGTTTGAGAGAGAAGTTGCCCTTTTTGCTTCTTCTTCGAGATCATGCAATCTCCCTCTCAAACTCTTGTTTTGCTTAGCCACTTTCTTTGAATCCCGTAAAGGTCTGTGGTAGGCTAGAGCAAAATCTTCACCTTCCGAATTATCCGATTCGTTGTCCGTTGCAATCTTTTCAACAGTGGAGTTGGACAATGACTCGGACGTACTTGCCATAAAGCACATGAAGGGTGAAGATGTGGACGCGTGGAATGCCGTGGTGCTCTTTTCTTCATCACTTGAAGACGACTCATTTGACGTTGAGTTGTCATCCCAAGTGACGACTTGCATCGCATTCTTCTTTGCCGGATACTTGTTGGGACACTCCGTTGCAATGTGGCCGTAGCCTCGACATTTGAAGCATTGTAGTTGTCCCTCTGAACTTTTCTTATCCTTTGACAAGTTCTCTTGCTTTCTTGACTTGTAACTTGAAGTACCCTTGCCTTTGTTCGACTTTCCGAAGGATGGAGATTTACTTGAATTACCCCTTCGAAAGTTGCGGCGAAACTTCCTTGTCAAGAGAGCGAGCTGCTTCTCAAATTCCTCCATAGAAAGGTTCTCGTCATTGTCTGAGGAGGATGTATCCGCGTCTTCTTCCTTAGTTGTTTTCAACGCATAACCTGAAGACTTAGAAGAGGATGCTTTTCCAGAAGAATTGTTAGTAGTAAATGTCATTTCATATGTTTGTAATGAACCAACTAATTTTTCTACACGCATTTCGTCCGGGTGTTTAATAGTTTCAATGGCTGTAACCTTTGGGCGAAATCGTTCAGGAAGAGTTCTTAAGATCTTTCTTACAACCTTAAATTCTGGAATCTTCTCTCCCAGGTTAGCACATGAGTTTACGATGTTTTGCAATCGTGTATAGTAGTCCGTGAAAGATTCATTTTCTGCCATCAAGATAGAGTCAAACTTGCTCGTAAGCATTTGCAGTTTCTGAATCTTCACGAGGTTAGTTCCCTCATGTGTAACCTGAAGAACATCCCAGATTTCTTTCGCAGTCTCACATGCCGAGACGCGAGAGAATTCAGTTTGAGATAAGGCATTAAAAATAGCATTAATTCCCTTGCCATTGTAAGAAGATGAATCTAACTCTTCCTTGGTCCATTTCGACCTAGGTTTTAAGGTGCGAACATCAGAGATAATTTCAGTTGGATTAGACCATCCTAATTCAATTGATTGCCACACCCTTTCGTCGATGGAAATTAAAAAGGCTTTCATCCGTACTTTCCAGTACGCATAATTTGTTCCATCAAAGAAAGGGGGTCGATTGATGTTTCCACCTTCAACCATTGTTTACAACCCTATTCCCGCTCTGATACCACTTGTTGGGTTATATGTAATATAGATCTAAATAGCGGAAGAAACACCTAGAGGGGGGTGAATAGGTGTAAACGTATAAACACTCAAAAATCGTTGCGATAAAAAACCCAATGCGGAAATAAAAGTAACACGCAAGATTTTTACGTGGAAAAACTCCAAACCGGAGTAAAAAACCACGGGACCGATAACACGGCGAAATCCACTAGAATTAAAACACGTACAAGGTGATTTACCGTACACACTTACGACTCAACCTTTTCCATACGCTCCTAGAGGATCTTCTCCGCTCGCTCCACGACGCTTCTCGAATCCACGATCTGCGCCCAACGCCGAATCCACGGCATCCAACGTCGAATCCACGACGTCCGACCGAATCCACGGTCTTCACCCAGTAGCACCCTTCGAATCCACGAACGTGCCTCGCTCCGAATCCACGAGAGCGGTTGAACCTTGAATCCACAAGGACACGCGAATCCACGCGCCGATTTTGGGGTAAATCGTTGTTTTTGGGTGGTGATGATCCGCCGAATACTTAGATCAAAGATAGATCGGAAATACCATCTAAGTATTCATTAGTTTGATTCAACTCAAGATGTGAGTATGAAAATCTAGAATCAAACTAATCAATATAGATGAAGAAACATAGAGTATTATCTAATGATTTCCTTTCTTCTCTATATGTGGATCTAGGGCCGTATAAAAGGATATTGGAAAATGACGGCTATTTTTCTTTTATTGGCATCTTTGCTTTACCCTAGAAAAAGAGTCATAGGGTCTATTTATAGGTTAGAAATATTTGGAAGGAGATAAGAATCAAAAACCTAACATTTCTGGAATTTTAACGGACGGCGATCCGGATCGGATTTGGGCGATCCGGATTGCAGTAGCAAGAAAGACGGTTTCCAGAAAAACAATCGTTCGGGATCTGGATCGGAATGCCTGATCCGGATCGTTCATACAATTCAGAAAAACTCAACGTTCGGGATCCGGATCGTGAGATGCTGCGATCCGGATTGAAGTAATGTATGAAACAACAACCTTCGGGATCCGGACTGCTGGCTCTGATCCGGATCCTGAACATGTCCGAACACCAGTTTTTGATTTTTATGCAGTTAAAAATTCTTCCAGATGTTTCTACACTACAAGAAGTATTCGGATCACCAAAAATCTTTAGTTAAACATACCTGATCCTTTTGAATTCTTCTTTCTTGAGATTGAGTTAAATGATCCAACCTTCTTCACCTTCAATCTTCAAGACTTGAACCTTTCACGAAACTACGCCAACTCAAATTCCGTAACAGGTATTAGTCTTTCGGGGTGTTCGAACCCTTCATTGTTGTCAGCTGTGGAGTAGCTCCAGTCCAGTGGGTTTTAGCACGTTGAGTTTGATGTCCTGATGTGGGAGCCGCCGGGATGACGGTGGTCCCGGCTGTTGAGTATTTCCAGCTAGTGAGTTAGAGATGTGATTTGGGCACTGTCGATCTTGTTGATCGTGGATTTGGATTATAGCCTGCATGAGCCATATTGAGCTCGACAGAGATGCGCGGATACTTTCCTCGGTGGGGTCGCGCCCCTCGAGTGCCGCTCCGGAGCTGGGCCTGTTACTTTGCTATCGCGACTTGTCGACGCAGTCCTTCTAGCTGGGCCAGTTTTGGCAGTCACGGACGCCCTACATAAGTCCAGCCCTCCATAGATGTAATGGCAGTAGGTAGGCGTAGGTTTGACTGGACCCCATGTGGCAGTCACTATGATTCGGTTGATTGAGTTTATTGGGTTAGAGTCGATGCATCATTTTCATCTGTATCACCCTTTGAGCATTGTGATAGAGGCATGATAGCTGTAAATTTCTTTCCAGCATATCTTTACATTATTTCAATTTTCATGTTATCTTATGCCTCTAGTAGACTTAGCGAGCAGACCGTTGGTCTTGATGACGGTACCCACTGAGAACAACGTGACGGTGTAGTTCTCACACCCTCTGTTGGTGACAGATTTTCTAGAGTCATCTACCCCTGTTCCTACTCCTGTTGCTGCACCAGCTGATCGAGGTAAGGGAGTCGCGAGCTAGTTCCTACCCGTCTTTGGAGTATAGCGGTACCCCTTTTTGGAGCTTTATAGTACAGTCTGCTGGATTATTGTAGATAGTTGCTGTTGAGAGTTTTATTTTCGAGAGACTTATATAGTGAGGTTCAGATTTGTACTATTTGGAAATGTTTTTACTTATTTCAGTAGTTTACTTTTCAGCTCTGATATCTGTATAGCTGTAGTGTTATCTTTTGCAGGTTATACGCTTCGTCTATACGGGGCTTCCCGTATGGGCGGCAGATCTGTTGGCGGGGCCGGGTCGCAGTTTTGACCCCGGTGCGTGACACTAACAGTCCAACAAAATGGGGCACAAAGCTTAAAATCTAAAACTCTAACGAGCAAACCTATCACAACAAAAAACTACCTCAAAAAGCCCAAACAAACAATATTAAAAGAACCAACCCCAAAGTCAACGCGCCGTAAAATCACACGCGTGCGTGCCCGTGCTCGAGACCTCGGATTGAACCGCGCGCTCCACGGCACTCCCCACGTGCTCACGACCTCCCTTTCCCTCTCCATCTCCTTCGCTCTTTGATTCTCTCTCTATAGAACCCATGGACGCGAGCGGGAGAAGAAAAGAGAAGAACAAAGGGGTCCCCCGTGCATTAAATAACCTCAAAATGAGGTTTTGGGCACTCGAAACCACCCAAATCGGGTAGCCTAAGCTACAGTGGGTGGCTCGAAAGATTCGGGCCGCCATAGGACCTCTTTCGGGCACCCACACACACGCTTGTAGCGAATCTAGCTCCTCCACGTGTCCTAGCCCGCGCTTGCGCCTGCATCACGTCATGCGTCGTGTCAAGGACGCCGCTTTCCCAGGCGACCATGTCTAATAGGGCGATGCCACATGGCGACTATCTCGGCTGACCCGTGTCACGCGCGCGTCGCGTTGCGCATCGTGTGTCACGCGTGACGCTCACGTCGCTTCCCCACATGCACGTGGCCAATCGGGTGCCGCCACGTGGCAGGCACCTTGGTCGCTGAGCCGCCCCATGTCGCCCCCGTCACGCACCCCAACCACCTTTCAGATGGCTACAAGGCGGATCTAGGCACTCGGATCCGCTCCCGAAAACCCAAAACCTCTAAAAACCTTCTAAAATTGTACCTCGAGCTCCGTTTTTCATGCTAATTTGCCCTAAAACTGTCTCGAGTCAGCTCGATACTCTTCTAACAAGCCAATCGACCCACCATATTGTCACTTTTCTATTTGCAAAAGTCTATTATCTCATATCGAAGGTCCTTCTTATTCTCCGTATGCATGCACTCTTCGGGCTAGTAACTGCTTAATATGTGCTATACTTTTATTGGAGGACGTGTTTGCAGCTAGCACCGCGTCTAAACAAACTGTGCTTTGCTGGCTGTTCTGGTCGAGATTTTGAAGTATTCGGGTCACTTACTCGAGGGTGTGAGCTAGGCTCGACTCCTATTGAACCGACTGCTGCTATATTCACTCTCCAATGGTAGCGCTAGTTGATGCTCACTCGCATTTTCGGCACTACTCGTTTGGTCGTTCCCCGAAAATCTAGGAATGACTCTCTTTCGGAGGCTCATTGAATTATCGTTAGCCATTAAAATTCAGAAATTTTATTTAAGTGTCTCATCAGGCATGCCAAAAAGATTGTCGAAATAGAGTCGAGTGTTAGGTGTCAGTTGACCAAGTCAAGGCTATAGATCATCTCTAGAATTGACCCTCGAGTGCACCTAGATCAAGGGATTCAGTTAATGGGGGATTGAGTTAATCGGCTTCTCTCTCTCAACACGTAAAAGTGAACCGGTATGAGAGGCTAAAAGCTGCTCAGTTGAAACTGGAGTCGAATAAATTATATTACGAATACGAACGAGAGTTACAACTTACTGATTACTTCTAGGAAAGTTGTAAATGCTGAAAAACGAAGGGCTACAGGACTACTCCTACAAAAAGCTATAAATGTTGAAAATGAAAAAAATATTGAAAAAGTAGCGATCATGTATTCGTAGAAAGACCCTTATTACAGCTGTTTTTTTACTATTTATATTAGAACACTCTTTGCCTGCATCTATTGGACGGTCTTTCATCGTAGAGAGTATTTCGGCCATATTTTTTGTATTGCGGGATACCTTTCAGCTCATTACTTACTGGCTACAAAAGTGCCTCCACGTTCTCAACTGTTCCCACCCAAATCTCGTTCATCCTGGACATCTCTCTCGATTCTCGGTGCACCAAGTGTTCTTATTCTATTTGCCCACATGGTCTAAACGCTTGGTTCAAGCCGACTACTACCTGGCACTATTTTTCTTGCACCAACAGACATCAATGGCCATAATGAAAGGATGCATTGATAAAGGATTGCCTTGTCTGAGACCCCTACGACATCTAATAAATTTGTCGGGGACTCCATTAATGAGAAGAGCATTCTTGCTAGAATTAAGAATTTGCTTGATCCAACCAATCCAAATTCTAACATAATCCTCTTGCCTTAAGCAAGTCCAGTAAAAAGCTCCAATTTAAATTGTTCTAAAGATATTTCATGTTTTATTTTGTTGCTTTGAGTGATTATTCTATTAGAAGATGAGAGAGTTATGTTGGGTATTTTTGTTTATCTGTCCAACTTTTGATGATTAATTTTGCACCAGTTTAATGTACAAGTATGGATTAGCCAAACCCATTTTCCTCAGAAAAGGAATGCGGAGTGGTTTCTTATGTGAAGTCATTAGAGAGAAAGTACAATAATGTTAACAATATTGCCAACAACAGCAACAAAAACTTTTATTTATTGGTTGAAAGTTACATGCAATGCATATGTTGTAACAAAAAGTACTTAATCTAAGATAGATAGATCACCCAAAAGATGACTTTTATTGCATTTCATCTGGAAGTTCAAAGATTAAAATGTCTAAGTTCAAAATATATAGATATAAAGGAATAGCGTTTACTATTTAGTTCTTAGCCCTTATGTCTTGGGTTTTGTGCAGGTTGGTAGAATAGTATTCAACCAAAGGCTAGAAACTATATAGTAAATATTATTTTCTTTACTATTAATAGTATTTCTAATTTTATATATATATATATATATATATATATAATAGCATCAACGTCCAGGTTCCATGCTTAGCATATCTTTCATCTCTAAACTGCAAAAGTCGGTGATTTCTTCCTCACGGTAGCTTGAGGGGCTGTAAATCAAACTCTCCATCTCTGGATGGTTATGTTGTTCCCAGGGATGTTGCTTCATTTTTCTCAATCTGTCAAGCTCCTCTACTACTTCCTTCATAGAAGGCCTATCTTCTCCCTTGACATTTAAGCAAGCTTTCGCTAGTTCAGCTGTTTCATTTATCCTTTCCTTCTCTTCATCATACTTAATTTGATCATCAAGAAGTTCGACGAAGCGGCCCTCCTTCATAGCAGATAAGAAGTTTGATGAAAGGCTGGTCTCTATTTCAGTCCCTTCAAAACGAAGTGCTTTCTTACCGGTAAGGAGCTCCAAAAGAACCACTCCAAAACTATAAACATCACTCTTATCAACCAACTGGCATGTCTGTAGGTATTCCGGGTCTAAATAACCACAAGTCCCTTGCACCAATGTGACAAATTGTATTTCATCCCTAGGAGCAAGCATAGAAGCTCCAAAATCAGTGACCTTTGCCATTAAATGATCATCCAAAAGGATGTTTGCAGACTTGACATCCCCATGGATTATCGGAGGGGACGCCGATAAATGCAAGTATGCGAGTGCTTCTGCAGACTCGAGGGCTATTTTCAAACGAGTCTCCAAAGATATATGGATTTTATGGTTGTTGCAATGAATCAACTGGAATAGAGTCCCATTGGAAATGTATTCATACACCAACATTGGAAATCCCACCTCTAAACAACATCCGAGGAGCTTAACTATGTTTTTATGGTTGATCTGGGAAAGAATAAGCATCTCTTTTCCAAATTCTTTCTTTTGTCTCTCATTAATAATTTTAGCTCTCTTTACCGCTACAACACGATTGTCTTTGAGAGTTCCCTTATATACTATACCATAGCTTCCGTGCCCAAGGATGTTGTTCTTGTGAAACTTATTTGTCGCATGTTCTAGCTCTTCTTCTGTAAACATCTTAAATGCAATGCCTTGCCGCTTTCTGGTTTCTTCCAATAGTAGCCAACCTCCGTGTTGTCGGAAATTCTCCTCTTTAACTTTTATAAGCTTTTGTCTTTCACATATAACATGAATAAATAAGATGATAACTAGAATAATGAGAAGGCTGATGCAAATGCCTGCATGGATATAGATCAACAGCATCATATCAACAATATAGGAGCATAAGCAAGATAGCATCAGTCCCTGAACATTGCTTGAAACATGACATATCAAATTAAATTACTATATGTAAGTCCAATTTTGCGTCTATATTAATTAGAACTCAAAAGTCTCCTTTATTATGGGACAATTAACTCCTTTCATTCCTTCACATATAGATTACTATTGTACTCATGAAATAATTTCCTTACAGAGTTTCTATAGTATCGTTATGGATTAAGCATTATATTTCTCTTCCTATGAGCAGTCATGACTAATAGGTTTAAGGAGCAGTGACATGATAAACTACAATAGAATCCCTTGTCTTCTAGCGGCTAAAACATTTGTTATAACTAAGATTTAAACATTATAAAGGTTTGCACCATCAATTAATAGTTTAGAAACTAATTGTATTATATAGCCACATAAAATTAAATTTAATAACCAATTGCTATTTAAAACTAAAATTTATGACTAGAGGTGCATGCATGTATTTTTCACTCGAAACAAGAATCAGCAGTGGCAGAAGAAGTCTTGCTTTCTATTAAATCTTGGATGGCGATTGTAAAGAAGAAACTTTACATATCTGTGGAATATAAACTAACTTTCTAAACGTCTAGTCAAGTCGTTGAACATAAACTAACTTTCTAACCCTCAAGTCAAGTCATTGAACATAGACTAACTTAATTTCTAAACGTCAAGTCAAGTCGTACCCTCCTAATTTGGCCAAGTCAATATTTTGCTTTCTCTTATTGATCGTGATTGCATGCAATGAAATCCTATTGCCAGTGCATAATACGTTTGCACCTTGGCTCTTTAACTTTAGCTAACATTTAGAAATAAACGAAATAAATAAAATACTATTTTTTTAAAAAAAAAAAATTCTAGTTATTATTTTCATATGTAACTAAGAATTATTTATTTTTTATATAAGTACAATATTTTAAATAAATATGAACAAGATTAATTTATATTAGAATAAAAATTAAGTTATTTTCGTGAATAAAAAAAATAATGTTTGAATAATCAGATTGTAATCGCAAGAATAAGAATAATTATAATTTTAAAATAATAATATTTTATCTAATTAATTAATATAAAAATATTGATTAAATACTAATTTAACTTATTTAATTAATTATTGCTACATAACCCTAAATATTAATTAATAAAATAATTAATAATGAGTATTGTTAATTAATAATTTAATTAATCATAAATAATTTAATAAATTAATAAATTAATTATTTAATAGTTAATAAAATAATTAAATTAATCAAAATATTAGATTAATTAAAGAGTTAATATAATAATTAAAATTATATTTACTTTAATTAAGCTCTTGTTATCAAATGAAAATAAGTTTGTTTCACAAAAGGAGGTGAAATTACAATTCCATATTTATATCAGCTTATTCTAAAAAGAAAAATACTGTTGTTCCCTCTATTTCCAAATACCGTTTGGCGGTAAAAGAGAGAATAAGGACTTATTCCCTCCCTTATATCCGAATCAAACAAAATCTTAATGTTTTTATTGGTAATATATGTATAAAACTTATCTAAACTATAGAATATTTTAATTTGAATATCTAATTTTTCAAATTTTTAAAATTTTAATACTCAATCATTCAATTTGTTTAATTTAAGTGATTTGAAAGCTTTACATTTTTAAAATAATTATTTATTTTAATAAATTTATAATTATATAAATTGTATAAAATATGCTAATTAAATTCATAAAAATAAGCAACGAGTTCAAAGTTGGAAGTTAAAAAGTCACTAGCTAATTGGCTCAAATTAAATAAATTAAAGAGATAATTGCCTGTGTATCCCTGAAATCTGAAGAAATATCTGATTTACCCCTCTTATTTTTTTCTTTCCAATATACCCTTCATACGTTCTACCGTTATTAAAAATACCCTTACCGTTTCCCTTTGTTAAGTTAACTAGGGTTAAACTAGAGTTAAATAATAATTGGAGTTGAAAATTATCAGATATACCTATTTTGTCCCTATCTATCAAAACTATTGAAAATTTTAAGGGTACATAAGAAAAGTTGGTTATGGTAGAAGGGTATATTTGAAAGGATAAAATAGTAATTTCACACAGATAACGGCAGTTCCAAACAGTACACTAACAGAGTTTAACTTCAGGGGTATTTTAGAAAGAAGTTGGAACGTACGAAGGGTAATTTTAATATTAGCCTTCTAAGAGGGGTAAATCTAAAAACAGAAAAAATTTTAGGGTTATATAAAAAATTGCCCCTAAATTAAAATATCAGATAATAAAATTAAAATTTTTAAATTTTATTTCTTTTTTGAAAATGTGAAGCAACTAGGTTTTGGTCTAGTAACCTTAGATATCAACCATCAAATTCTCTACCACTTGCACTAGGGAGGGTGATAGCTAAGATAAATTTAATATATTTTTTATTTTTTTTTCAACGAACTATAGGCAGTTAGGCACTAAGCTTAACACTCCTTAAAAAAAAAAAAAAACAAAAAAAAAAAAAACAAAACAAGAAAAACAAAACAAAAAAACAAAAACAAACAAACAAACATGGGGTTGGGGGGGGGGGGGGGGGGGGGAGGGGGGAGGGGGCAGGTGCGCTAGCGGAGGGGGTTGAAGAGCTCACCTATAACTAGCTTCACTGGTAGTGAAAGTTTTTGGCTCTCTGGAAATTTCTGGGTCGGATAGCACCAATTATAAGGGTCACCATATGTACCAGGTCGGCATGAACACCTGTATCCACCTTGTGTATTGTTACAAACCCCATGAGAGCATGGTGATGCATCTTTGTTTGCACACTCATCAATATCTGTTTTCCATATCACAAAATTGCCAAGAAAAAAATTAACTTACTAGTCAATTATCATTACATCACAAAATGTTCAAGGAACCCAAGTCTAAAATTGGAAGTTTAACAAGAGATTTACATGCCGTGTGCAATTTGATTTGAGCTTAACTTTTCAAATATCAAAGAGGAACTAGTAGGTTTGTAAGAAAGAAAAATTAAGCTATTTTGTTTAAAAAACTATTCCTTCGTATATATATTTTTTCATATGCATGCTTGCTTTACTTTTAACATTGTTGGAATATTCTCATTTTTATATTTTTATTCACATACTCTTTTTTATTGGAGGTGGAATTATTATAATATTACAATAGTAATTATATATTCTTAAAAAATAATAATTTAGTATGAGGACAATTTTTTTCGCACATCACAAAATCAAGATAGATAGATGTTTCAAACAAGAGAGAGATGCAAACCTTGGCACCCGTGGGACAGATAAGGATTGCCTTGGTAGCCCTCGGAGCAATTACAGAGATAGCCTGGCCCATTTGCAGAATCTACACACCTGCTGTGCTCGCTTACGCATGCGTAGGAAGTCATGTTTTGCTGGGCTTCCCGGCACGTCTTGTTTCTTACAGCCCAATCGACCACCATCGGCAGCTTTCTTCTGTACAGCTCACCGGTCGTGATGTAGGAGGTGTCGAATTCGAAGGTGCTTTCCTCCACCAACACGGCGTAGCCGCACCGGCTGAAATTGTACGTGGTGGAGCTGTTGAAGTCTTCCGCGAAATACACTCGGCAGTACCCTATCCCCTTCGGGATGGCGGTCTGGCAGCATCCGATGCTCGTGCACGAGCCGTTGCTCAAGTTCTCCCTGCTCCTGCACATCGATGCGCACCCAGACCAATAGCTATTCACCGTGTCGTTCAATATGAGGTAGGCCAGCGTCATGCAGCCGATGGTCGTAAACTTGTTCAGGGTGCTGGAGAACCGGTACGGTGTCGCTGTAAGGTTCATCTGCCAATCATCGTACGTCACGGTGTCGTTCGCGGGATTGTAGCATTGGCTCGACACTTCGTTGGCGATGCGGGCGCTGCCCGACGATAAGGAAATGCTCAAGACTTCAACGTTGTACACGAAGGGCTTGTAGGTGCCGTTGCTGAAGGTGCAGTTGAGAGTGAAACCCTCCATCGAGCAGTTTCGGCCAATGCCGAATGGATAGGGGATCTCAACATCGCCGCAACGTTCCCGGCACCTTGGCCGCAATGCGTTGGTTGGCACTGACGCGGATGTGAGCTGCAATGCCAGGAGCTGGAACAGAAGCAGTTCCCATAGAATAACTATTCCAGTGGGGATAGAGTTTTCTTTAGGCGCCATAGTTTTAGTTTGCTTCTTTTTTAAAAAAAAAAATAATAATTGGATTCAGCTTATTCGAGGGGTGCACTCTACCCATGGCCTTTAATATAGAGGGAAGGGGCCCTTGATGTAGAGCGTCAAGGGGTTGACCATTGCTATCGAATGTTGACTTTGACTCATTCAACCACCTAGTTTTTTTTTTTTTAAAAAAAAATGTATATATAAACATCAAAAAAATATTTTTCAAGTTCAAATAGAAGAGAAATTATTAGAATCAAGAGTAAATCTTTACATCCAAGTGAGTATAAATTTGGTAAAGACATACAAAATTTATCTGAATTATAGATTATTTTGATTTAGATAATTAATATTTTGAAATTTTAATTTTACTATTTATTTTTTTAATTTTATTTGATTTAAGTTTAATAACGTCACTTTTACTTCAGAATTTAAATTAATTACTTACTTTAATAAATTTATTGTTATAAAAATTATATAGAATATGCTAATTAAATTTATAAAAATAAATGATACATTCAGATTTTAAAGTCAAAATATTGCTGACTGATTAAAATTAAATATATTTAAAGACTAGATAGTAAATTCAAAACTTTAAAAGATTGGATAGCCAACAAATTAAAATGATACATAGCTGAGATAAATTATATACATTTTTTCCTATAAATTTTTCATCTCTTCCATTTAAAGACTAATTTTTTCACAATAATTTTATCACATTTTAATTTTTAAATATTAAAAATTTAAAATGTGTGAATTCTTGAATGAGTTGGCCATAATCTTTACACCCAATTTTAGTGCACAAGTGACATTTCTCATTTTTAAGTACTTCTCATAGGCTAGTTGCACATCTGAAGCTCAATAATAAAGGTCTCGAAAAACATCTAAAAAAATTACTTACCTTTTAAATCAAATAAAATACGTATAATAAATAATAAATTTTGAGCATATATTTTTTATAAATTAAATAATGATTCTTGTCACGCCCCGGGAGTTTATTGAAGCGAAGATTAGCGCAATAATTTTTTTTTGTTGAAACATTTCCTCCCTCCGGCACGTGCCCAGACCCACCACACATACAAAGTCACCCCACAAACGGACAGAATTTCATTTGTATGTGTACGGCGTCACATTTACAACTTATACTTTAACCACACCAGTCAAGACGAAGACTAAAAGAGTAACTATTAAACATTCCACAATTACATTGACCAACGGAAGTTTGAAAGGATAAAGCCACGGGTTTGAAAAACAGTACCCACAGGACACCGTGTTTTTAAAACGTTTTCGCAATCTTTTTTCCGAACGGCAGTCAGTTTTGAAAGGATAAAATCACGAATTTACAAAACGGTGCCCACACGACACCCCGTTTTTAAAACGATTTCACAAACTCTTTTTCTGTATTTTAAAACGGCAGTCCAGAATGCCCTACGACAAGCATAGTTAAAACAATCAATCATCACAAGTCCACACCAACATCTGCATCATCCACGAAAATAAAAGTCACAAGAGTACAGTCTAACCAACTGAAATAAACAGCTACGTAAAAAGGAAAAAGTCACCGACCATGAATAAGGCTAAATCCTTCTAGTCGCAGCCTCACCGTCATCCCGGATCCCACCCTTGACCGAACCTGTCACAGACTCACAGTGTGGGAAGTCAGTGACAAAAAGTGTAATAAGTAAACGTAAAAAGTGCAAGATGCTAAAAACAACTAAGAGCATCACAAACCGAAATATCAGAGCATCCCCACTTCTCCTCATGTAGTCAATCGCAACTCCCTGTAGAAATCAGAACTGAGCACCTGTCTCAGAAATACGCACCACTCTGAGCACCTACCTCAGAAATACGCACCGCTCTGAGCACCTACCTCAGAAATACGCACCACTCTGAGCACCTACCTCAGAGCTACACACCGCTCTCACCTTGTTGCTTTTAACCCCCACTTCCCCTTATGTAGTCAATCGCAACTCCCTGTAGAAATCAGAACTGAGCACCTGGCTCAGAAATACGCACCGCTCTGAGCACCTACCTCAGAAATACGCACCGCTTTGAGCACCTACCTCAGAAATACGCACCACTCTGAGCACCTATGTCACGCCCCGGCGTCGAAACTGTGACCCGGGCTCGCCAACAGATCCGCCGCCCATACGGGAAGCCCCGTATAGACGAAGCGACTAACCTGCAAAAGATCAACTATGCTATACAGATATCAGAGTTGAAAGAAAACTGCTAGAAATAAAACTATATACAAACCAAGACCTCACCAAAAAAATACAAAAGTCTCTCGAGCAGTAAAAATAAATACAACTCTATACCTCACTACAAAGTTCTCTCAACATGAACTCTCAAAAGTAATAAGGGTACATCTACTCTCAGGACGACGACTGGTAGGGATCTAGCTCGCGACTCCCTTACCTCGATCAGAAGAAGCAGCAACAGGAGCAACTGGAACAGGAGTAGAAGTCCCTGTGGGAAAAACACCACGACGGGTGTGAGAACTACGTCCCAAGTAGTTCTCAGTGGGTGCCGCCAACAAGCCCGACGGTCTGCCCACTAAGTCTACTAGAGGCATAAAGTAACAATATAATACTGAAATAAAAGGGCTGGAAAAGTAACTCTACAGCTACTATGCCTCTATCTAGATGCTCAAAAAGTGGAACAGATGGAAACATGATGCATCTACTAACTCCCAAGGTACAGTCACCCAATCTACACTGACTGCCGCATAGGGTCCAGTCAAACCTGCGCCTACCTACTGCCGCACATCCTCAACAGGACGGGTCTAACGTAGGTATGTCCGTAGCTGCCACTAACTGGCACAGCCAGAGGGACTGTGTCCGTAACTGCCACTAACTGGCACAGTCAGAGGGACGGCGTCCGTAACTGCCACTAACTGGCACAGTCAGAGGGACGGCGTCGACAAGTCGCGACACCAATGTGCAGACCCACCCCGGACGTGGCACTCGAGGGGAGCGACCCAACGAGGACAAGGGTATCCGCGCACTCTGTCGAGCTCAAGGTGGCACTGCAGGCTATAGTCAAAATCTACGCTCACGCACTGAACGGAAGGACTCAATCCTCAAACATCTCGCACAACAGTCGGAGCACTCTCGACGACACAGCTGATCAGCTGACACGAACACGAGACACTAGCCTCACCAACAGCTCACAGCACAAACACACTGGATGGAGATACTCCACAGCCAGGACTACCGTCCACCAGACGGCTCCCACAACAGAACACTAAACGCACAGGAAAGACCGACACCATAAGGGTTCGGAAACCCGATAGACCGGTGCTAAGAACCCTATCAAACAAGAACAGACTCTAGGCTCCGCCTATCGAAGTTCCCGATCCCCTTATAGTTCGGGAAAGCAACAATCTCGGTACTACACGCAGAAGACACCAACAGGGCCCGAAAGTCCCGGGAGACCTACACCTACAACCCTATCAAACAAGAACAGGTTTCAGGCTCGGCCCCCGTGGCTTTCGTCCCGACAAAGGAACGACCCCTAGAACCCGGATCACTCGAATCCTTTCGAGTGGGGAGATTTATAAGAAAAGGTGACATTTGTTATTGAAAAGAATTTTGATCTAGAAGAAATCCATATTTAAAGATTTTAGTTCCTTTTAGAAAAACAGTTAGAAAAATAAGTGTTTTACCCAAGCCCCGAAGGGCTGATGCCTTTGTCCAATCAAACAAGAACAGACTCTAGCGGCCCTTCGATGCTTGGAAGAAAACATTGGTAGACTAAAATCATGTGTATGTCGAAAAGGGTTCTAGGTTCAGCTAACACTAGTAAACTACTGCCACTAACACAGTGGCGACAACCAAAACAGGGAAAAATAAGACATCCCGGGACCACCGTTTACCCCAACGGTTCCCGGTACAGACAAGCGATCCACTACATCTACCAGACTCCACTCTGCTCCCAAGCACGAGTGCAAATGCATCCCACACTAAAAAGAAGTCCCGACCGCTCGGCTGTAAGACCCGGCTTTTCCTTAACCCTTCTGGTCACCCTCTTCTTGTAATGCCTGACCGGGGGCCTCATTTTTGGCATTTTTCCGGACAGACCGTCGGGGCCCGCAAATAATTTTAGGCGGTAGAGCTCGCGGAACGGAGCGCGTGGGCGCGATCGGTTTATTTTTCCGACTCCCGGTCTGACCAGAATTAATTCTCGAAGTTGGGGTCCCCCTTAGACGCCTCGGGATCCGTGTTGGCAGCCGCACACCTTTTAAGGTAAACCCTAATTCTCTTAGTATATATATGTAGCCGTGAGGGAAAGAGGATTAGGGTTCCTCTTATTTTTCTTTTGGTGGCCGCCTCTTTTCTTTTTCTTCCTCCCTCGTAGCCGCCGGCAAAGAGAAACCAAGCACACCGCAAGGGTGGACCGGTGGAGGCAAGCGGACGATCCCTCTCTTCCTCCTCTTTCGCACATCAAGGTGAGTCGGACGCGTTTCGTTCGGGGGAATCTCCCTCTTTCTTTCTTTTGTTGGTCACGAGGAGGGAGGAGGCCCGGCGCCGTCGCGCACCGCGGGCCGCGCGCCGCGCGGCGCTCGGCCGCGCGGGGCCGCCCGCAGGAGGGGCGCCCGCGCGGGCTGGTGCCAGCGCGGGGCCGCCCCGCACCGCGGGCCACGCGCCCCGCGCGGCGCACGGCCGCGCGGGGGCCGCCCCGCACCGCGGGCCGCGCGCCCGCGCGGCGCTCGGCCGCGCGGGGGCCGCCCGCAGGAGGGGGCGCCCGCGCGGGCTGGTGCCGCGCGGGGCCGCCCCGCACCGCGGGCCGCGCACCCGCGCGGCGCTCGGCCGCGCGGGGGCCGCCCGCAGGAGGGGGCGCCCGCGCGGGCTGGTGCCGCGCGGGGCCGCCCCGCACCGCGGGCCGCGCGCCCGCGCGGCGCTCGGCCGCGCGGGGCCGCCGCAGGAGGGGGGGCGCCCGCGCGGGCTGGTGCCGCGCGGGGCCGCCCCGCACCGCGGGCCGCGCGCCCGCGCGGCGCTCGACCGCGCGGGGCCGCCCGCAGGAGGGGCGCCCGCGCGGGCTGGTGCCGCGCGGGGCCGCCCCGCACCGCGGGCAGCGCGCCCGCGCGGCGCTCGGCCGCGCGGGGCCGCCCGCAGGAGGGGCGCCCGCGCGGGCTGGTGCCGCGCGGGGCCGCCCCGCACCGCGGGCCGCGCGCCCGCGCGGCGCTCGGCCGCGCGGGGCCGCCCGCAGGAGGGGCGCCGCGCGGGCTGGTGCCGCGCGGGGCGTGCGCCCTGGCAGGGTGTTCGTCGCACGGGCCGGTGCCGTGCGAAGAACTCCGCCGCACGCTGTAGGGAGTCGTTGTAAGTTTCGGACTTCTAAGTCTCGATTTGCCTATGTTCCTTCAGGAGTGCGGGACGCTGTGGGCGACTGGAGCACAGACGCGGACTGGACGAACGCAGGACGACGCACACAAGGTGGGTACGTTCCCGGGGGTTTCGGGAATGGGGTTTAACTGTTAGAAATAGCATGTTGGGGCAAGGTGGAATTGTCAGTCTCCTTCTGTTTATGCACTAACCCTGTTATGTTATGTTATGATACTCAATGTCAATCTGAGGCTCAAATTTGCTACACGCACACCCGCGGTTTGGCCACCGCAAGGGTGTGCTTTTCCGGAAAAGTGGTACGTTGACCCGTGTACCCCACGCGAAGGTGGCGTTAGGAATGGGGGCCCCCATGGGTGGGGGGGTGTGAGCGGTGACGTCGAGGCAGGTGCTCGGCGGCCGAGGCAGGTGCTCGGCGGTGGGCATCGGGGAAGGTGCCCGATGTTGCTTTGTGAGGCAGGTGCTCGGCGGTGGGCATCGGGGAAGGTGCCCGATGTCGTAATGATACAGGGTGTGGTTAAGGTGGAAGGTGCATGGGAGGGATAGTTGCTCCGGTGTTTGTGGTTTGCCTTATCTTTGTTTACTACGCTTATCATGCTATTTCTAGTCACTGACTTCCCACTTCGTGACAGGTTCGTCCAGGGGCGAGTGCTAGGGCGCCGGTGAGGACGTTAGGGTGCTGATCTGATTTATGGGTGACTTCAGATACAGTGACTCTTCTTTCCCTTTTCTTTTATTATTCATGGTAGCTAGTTGTGGATTGCGACACCCCCGTGGGGTCGAAGTGGATGTTGCCCTTTTCTTTCCTTTCTTTTTGAATAATTGAATGAATACTACGTTCTCTCTTACTTGGCCGTTTTGAACGATGAAAAACAAAGAAAACCGTTTGCGAAAACTATTTTAAAACGTGGGTGTCGTGTGGGCACCAAGCTTTATAAACCTTGTGGGATTTATGTGTTTACGAACTGTTTTCACAAACGAGGGCATCGTGTGGATGCCGCTTTCAAAACCTTGTGATTATTTATCCTTTCAAAACACCGGCCTCTATGCTCTAAGTGAATGCTAGAATGTCACGTGAATTGTTTGGTTGTATGTGTACGAGACCCCAACTGATGTGGTTAGAGATTGTATGTACTACGCCTTGTGAGACACTTTGTAGTTGAGACGCCGTGCATATACAAAGGGGCCTCTGCTCATTTGCAGAGCGAATTTGTGTATGCGGCGGGTCTGTGCACGCGCCGGGGAGTAATGTTTTACAAAAAAAAAATATATGGCTGAATCAGGGGCATCGGTGCTCCTCTTCCGCGCGATTCGAACCCCCGGGGCGTGACAGATTAAGATGGTATCAGAGAGGTAAACTTTAACCACAACAGTCGGGGCCTAACATCCACGGGCGCAATACTCTGGCTACTGAGTAATAAAGTGAACACGGGATAAATAAAACGCGAGTGCTCGTTGGGGGAAAAAGGGGGAGGGAATTAGTGTTCTTTTCTTTTCTCCCTCTAGTGCAGCACTAGTGGCGTGCCGTCTTATTTAAACTAGGAGTAACTGGTTCGTGCAAATGTTCAAGATCATGGCCAGGACTAGATCCACAGCCGAGGACACGGGGGCGGACGCAGCGGAAGCGATGACTGCGGAGAATCAGCTCCTAAGGCAGCAGCTACAAGAGATGGCGGAACAGTTGGCAGCCCTGAACGACCGCGTGCGCCAACTGACGCAGCAACAGCAGGCCGCTGCGACGGCAGAGGTTGCCCCGGGCCCTCTCCCGGGGCAAGCTGCACCGGTTGATGGAGACCGAAGGAGGGGCTGCCCCCACCGGGCCTCGGCCCCAGAGGTGGCCCCTTCGACCGGCAACGGCAGGGCCGGCGGCGACACCAATCGTCGGAATTGCTCCGAGTGTGACGGTATGTTACCCACTCCCGCCGCGACCGCCAACGTCGCGAAGGAGGGGGCGAACCTACCAAACGAGCGAGACCGTGTGCGCGCCAACCTGGCCGACTTCAAGAAATACGATCCGCCAACGTTCGAGGGGGACACGACGGACCCCTGGGTTGTGGAGAAATGGGTGGATACGATGGAGAAATTATTCGAGGACCTATTGATGGAAGACCATGAGCGGGTCCCCCTGGCCGCCCACTTGCTCGAGGGGAACGCCCGCATTTGGTGGAAGACCGTACGCCCCGACTCTGCGTCGGGCGCTACCCTTCCGTCATGGACTACCTTTAAACAGCAGCTATTCGGGGCGTTCTTTACCAACAGCGTGAAGAAACAACTGGAGGACGACCTAAACCACATCAGGCAGGGAACCAAAACAGTAATGGAGTACCAGAGGGAGTTCGTGAGACTGGCGAACTGTGTCCCGTTCGTCATTCGGGACGAACCCCATAAGGCACAACTGTTTGTGGATGGATTGAGGACTGACATTTTCCAAGTGGTGGACGCGGCGGATCTGCATACCTTTCAGAAGGTGGTCGACCGAGCCACCATCGTGGAGCGAGGCTTTGCCGTCACGCGCGCCCGAAGGGAAGGCTCCCACCAGCAAGACGACAGGAAGCGGACCCAGACGGCTTCAGGGGGAGGGGGCTCCTCCAGCGGGAATCGGCCCCCTAAGCGGTGGAGGCCCCAGCAAAGGACCAGGGGAGCGCCGGGAGAGGGGACAACGCCCGGAGGACCGCTCATGCGTGATCTGCGGCGGGGCGCACCGAGTGATGGATTGCTCCAAGAGACAGGACCATTGTTTCCGATGTGGCAAGCAGGGACACTTCCGTTTCAACTGTCCCCTGAACCAAGGCACCACATCTTCAGCAGCCTCCGTGCCTTCACCCCAGCACGCAGGGCGGGGGAAAGCGCCAATGACGTCAGCCCCCAGGACCGCCAGCACCCCGATCTGTAGGGGAAAAGCCACCGCCTTCGGGAGGCCGCGTCTATTCGATGGGTCAGCAGGAGACGCACCCGTCTGAGCACGTCGTCGCAGGTATCACTCTTGCTTCTGTTTATCGCGCTAGAACCCTTTTTGACACCGGAGCGACCCTCTCGTTTATGTCCCGAGACTTCGCACTGACCCATGATTTTGAGTTGAGACCCTTACCCAGTTTGATGACCGTACACACCGCGGGGGGATCCTTGGAGGCACGCAACATGGTGCCTTCCTGCCCTATATGGATGGGAAGGCTTCCGTGCCCCTGGGATCTGGTAGTCATTCCATTGAAAGAGTATGATGTAGTGCTCGGAATGGATTGGCTCACGTGGTACCTTGCGGTCATAGACTGCGAGAAGCGCGAGGTACGACTGATGTACCCCGATTTTCCGGAGAACGTGTACTTGGCTTGCAAGAGCGTTTCCTTTTCTTCCATGATTCCTGCATCCCGAGCCAGGAAGCTGGTAGAGGGCGGGTGTATGGCCTACTTGGTGTCGGTGGCCCTGGCCGCCGGATCCTCCACGGCACTCCCCGACATCCCTGTGGTGATGGACTTCCCAGATGTTTTTCCGGCCGAACTACCTGGATTACCCCCCGAGCGAGAAGTTGTCTTTCCCATTGAGCTTCCACCCGGCACTCGACCAATCACGAAGGCCCCCTACAGGATGGCCTTCGCGGAGCTGAAGGAACTTAAGGCGCAGCTAGAGGACCTTCTGGACAAGGGGTTTATCCGACGAGTGTGTCCCCTTGGGGCGCACCTGTACTCTTTGTACGAAAGAAAGACGGGAGCTTGCGGTTGTGCATCGACTACCGGGAAATCAACAAAGTCACAGTGAAAAACAAGTACCCCTTACCTAGGATTGATGACCTCTTTGACCAGCTGCGGGGTGCAACTGTCTTTTCAAAAATCGACCTGCAGTCGGGCTACCACCAGCTCAGAGTTCGAGACGAGGATATTCCGAAGACGGCATTCCGGACTCGGTATGGCCATTACGAGTTCACAGTAATGCCGTTCGGGCTTACCAATGCCCCAGCGGTGTTCATGGACATGATGAACCGAGTTTTCAGACCCTTCCTGGATCAGTTCGTTGTGGTCTTCATCGACGACATCCTGATTTACTCCACCACCGATGAGAAGCACGAGGAGCACCTTCGAATTGTTCTACAGACCCTTAGGGAGCAGGAGCTGTTCGCAAAACTTAAGAAATGCGAATTCTGGCTTCGCGAAGTGGGGTTTCTAGGGCATATCATTTCAGCAGCAGGAGTCGCAGTGGATCCCAAGAAGGTGGAGTCGGTGACCGACTGGCCCCAGCCGACCACAGTGACAGAGGTGCGCAGCTTCTTGGGCCTTGCGGGATACTACAGACGTTTCGTGGAGGGTTTCTCGAAGATTGCGACCCCTCTGAACCGCCTAACCCGGAAAGGAGTAAAGTTCATATGGACGGTCCAATGCCAAGAGAGCTTTGAAGAACTTAAGAAACGGTTAACAAGAGCGCCTGTGCTTGCCTTACCAACCCCTGGAGAAGACTACGAAGTCTACTGCGATGCATCGCGAATAGGACTGGGAGGAGTACTAATGCAGCAAGGAAGAGTCATTGCCTATGCTTCAAGACAACTCAAGGATTACGAACAGAACTACCCGATCCATGACTTGGAGCTTGCCGCAGTGGTCTTCGTTCTGAAACTGTGGAGGCACTACCTCTACGGTGTGCATTGCAACGTGTTCTCGGACCACCAAAGCCTTAAGTACCTTTTCACCCAGAAGGAGCTTAACCTACGGCAGAGGAGGTGGTTGGAGCTACTGAAGGACTACGACTTAACCATCCAGTACCACCCGGGGAAAGCAAATGTGGTAGCCGACGCTCTAAGCCGAAAGGGACAAGCAGAAGGAACTTCGGCGGGCGCGATCACGCAGCAGAACGACTTGATCGCGGAATTTTCACGATTGAGGTTGGAAGTGGTACAGCAGGGACGGTTGAGCGACTGTTGACCCTAACAGTCGCGCCGACCCTATTGGAGAGGATTCGGGAAGGCCAAGGTGCGGATCCGCAGCTACAGCTGGAACGAGGATAGGATTTCACCGGAGCAAGAAGGAGACTTTGCAGTGGGAACGGACGGCCACCCTTCGGTTCCGAGGGCGGATCTGCGTGCCCGATCTGCCGGATCTAAAGAAAGAAATCCTGACTGAAGCACATTGCGCCCCTACGTGGCGCACCCTGGAGGCACCAAGATGTACCGGATATCCGACAGACCTTCTGGTGGCCAAGATTGAAGGGAGATGTGACGCTGTTCGTGGCTCACTGTTTGATTTGCCAACAGGTGAAAGCCGAGCATCAGCGGCCGGCGGGGAAATTGCACCTCTACTCGTGCCCGAATGGAAGTGGGAGCAAGTCACAATGGACTTCGTCACCCGGATTCCCCCGTTCGCAACGGGACACGACGCTATCTGGGTTGTCGTGGATCGGCTAACGAAAAGTCAGCTCACTTCTACCAATCCACACGACCTGGACACGTGACGGTGGCCACAGGCTACATCAGCGAGATTGTAAGGCTGCACGGGGGGGGTGCCAACGACGTCACCTCGGACAGGGACACGAGGTTCGTTTCGAATTGTGAGAAGAGTCTACAACGAGCCTTGGGGACCAAGTTACACTTAAGCTCAGCTTTCACCCCCAGCGGAAGGGGCAATCCGAGCGGGTGATCCAGATTACTCGATGGACATGATGCGGGATATGCGTGGCGGCGGATTGGGAGACGGATGGTGCGCGCTACCTACACCTTGCAGAGTTCGCTTATAACAACAGCTACCAAGCGAGCATTAAGATGGCGCGTACGAAGCGTTGTACGGCAGACGCTGTAGATCCCTGATCTGCTGGGACGATCTGGGGGAGAGAAAGTTTTTGGGGCCGGACCTAGTGGCCGAGACAGAGGAGGAAAGGTGCGCCTCATCAGGCGACGTTTTGGCCGACCGCCCAGAGCAGGCAAAAGAGTTACGCGGACCAGAGACGTCGCGACTTGGAATTCCAGGGGGGAGAGCACGTGTTACTTGCGTGTGTCGGCCGTCGAAGGGTGGTTGAAGCGGTTTGGGTTGAGGGGCAAGCTAAGCCCGCGGTACATAGGGCGTTTGAGATTCTGGGAGCGCATCGGCCCGGGGTATTAGCCTACCGCCTAGCCCTACCGCAGAACCTTGACCGCGGTCATGAGGTGTTCCACGTATCCATGCTCGGGAAATACCTCCCGACCCATCGCGAGTGCTTGACGCCTCCGCGATTGAACTCAAGGAGGATTCAGTTTCGGAACCAGTTAGAAGTACCAGTGGGATCTAGCCCGGGAGGACAAAAACTGCGTAGTCGGACGATTCCCTACGAAGGTGCTTTGGAGCAATCAAGAAGAGCGTGGGAGGATTGGGAAAAGATAGTCAAAGAGAGGGAGTGCCTACCGGACCCCTGTTCGACGCTGGGGAAGAATTAAGTTTCGGGGACGAAAATGTTTTTAGCGGTAAGTGGTGTAGGACCAGGCTTCCTTAAACCTTCTGGTACACCTATTCTTTTGTAATTGCATGACCGGGGGCATCATTGTTGGCATTTTTCGGACAGACCGTCGGGGAACGCAAATAATTTTAGGCGGTAGAGCTCGCGCGGAACGGAGCGCGTGGGCGCGCGATCGGTTTTATTTTTCCGACTCCCCGGTTTGACCAGAATTAATTCTCCGAAGTGGGGGTCCCCTTAGACGCCTCGGGATCCGTGTGCACGCCGCACACCTTTTAAAGGTAAATCCTAATTCTTCTTAGTATATATATGTAGCCGTGAGGGAAAGAGGATTAGGGTTCCTCTTATTTTTCTTTTGGTGGCCGCCTCTTGTCTTTTTTTTCCTCCCTCGTAGCCGCCGGCAAAGAGGAAACCAAGCACACCGCAAGGGGGGTGGACGGTTGGAGGCAAGCGACGATCCCTCTTTCCTACTCTTTCGACAATAAGGTGAGTCGGACGCGTTTCGTTCGGAGGAATCTCCCTATTTCTTTTTTTGTTGGTCACGAGGGGGAGGAG